>JAHLJT010008446.1:215873136-216178460 GCA_031308135.1 Acheta domesticus
TCGGTCCCAAGTGGGTTATATCTCAATCTCATTTAGCAGCTTAGTGAACTCTACAGAATTGTAGATTGCCTACGTCCAGCCACAGCAACAGCAACATGTCTTACAGTACAGTATTCTACCAACCAATGGCAGAAAATGTGATTGGAAGAATGATGGCATTTCAAAACAAGGAGAAAACATCAACTCATTTATCTCAACACTTACTTTTTCGAGTTGTGGCACTATTGCGACCAACGAACGATTTGATGATACGTTCGGAGTCATTCTGCTTTTTTTAGTTACAAGAGTATCATTTATTTGAGATGAGCTCACATGTCTCGTGTAACAATGGGGTTTTAAAGCTGGCAATTTCCCTGGGATAGATAGTGTCAAAATATAATTTTTACTACTGCGATTTCGTCAAAAGAGTAAACGTCCACTTTTGTCGTTTTCACAGCCTGAAAGAAAATGTGGCTTAATAATATTTTGACATCATCCTCAATTACTTTGTGTGGAGTATGAAAAATGAATAATTTTTACTTAAAGATTATTTTTAAACATTCAAACAACCTCTCCGAAGTTCAATCAATCATCATTTGAGACGGGATTATAAACTCTACCAGATGATACATGGCCGTATGCACAACACCCGCAGGTCCGCCAGTTGAGCAGACGCACAAAAACAATGATCGTCGTAAATACAAGGACAAATGCATTAAATCTATATTCGTCGCCGACAAGAAAACGTGCAGCCGGACATAAGAACACGAATTGCTCTTGTCTGTTGATACGAACCCATCCATTTGCTCAAGGCGTGAAATTGCACCCCTCCCAATGCACAAGCACGTTTCGCCGCCAACTCGCGTGGAGACCATTTCTGCACCTGAGATAGAGGAGAAGGATATAGAAGTGGTCCAAGGAAATAAAGAGTGATCGAGAGAAAAATAAGGAGCAAAGGGAAAGACGAATTTTAAGGAATAGACAAAGTTGGAAAATGAGAATGCATTGACGAGAACGGAGACAATGGATGGAAGCTGTAATAAGGATCAAAGGAAAACAAGAGACAAGTAGAGCAACAGCCGCACATTATTTGTAATGATTGCAATTTTTGAAAAATTTCGAGATTTCATCGAAAATGAGACCTGCACTTTTTAACCGTCCTTTGCCCTATTAGAGAGGAAAATGAAAAGGAAAAAATCGGACACGTTTTTGAGAGATCAAATATACATTTCTTTACTTCAAGCAAAAATTACTCGAAATTTTCGTGAATTTTTAAAGAATGGTACATGACACTGAACATGATCTAATTTTATTTTATCCCAAATTACTTATATAATAATAGTATGGGATATTATGGGATAATAATAATAACGTTTGTAATGCAGCGACATGAAACGGGGTTTATGACAGAAAAACTCGTATTGTGGGTCCCCCGATGTAGAAAAAGTGGAGAAATCTTGTTCCAACTTGTTATAAATTACTTCCTCTAACATGTTGTGTAGTCAGAATTTATGGTTTGTGAGTTCTTGATACCGAAAAAATGGTTGACGACAAAACATCTGTCTGTCCGACTGTCTGCCAGTGATCACTGCTAGCGCCCTAACCAGTTGTCCGTTGTCGCCAACATTGATATTCCCCCATCGAGCTGGTCGAACTCAGTGCCCGGCGAGTTTGAAACGGTTACTTTACATGAATCACCATTGTCAATATTTTCTAAAAATGGCTCCAAATTTTTTATTAATTTTTCCTCTACGATAGAGCAGGAATGCTTCAAAACGGCACCGGTTTCATTTTCGCTGAACTCTCTGAACTGTCGAAAATGGCAAAAATTACAAATAATACGAGAAAGTATACGTTGTTTTAGCACCAGTAGTTTGATGCAGATCATTTTCTGACAAAAAATCGCTACTTTCCGCAACAATATTATACTACTTACTTTTTTTGCTACGTAAGTACGTAGTATGGTGAAAAATAAAAAATCAATATACGTAAAGTACTAAGAGGATGGGAACTAGGAAAGTTAAAGAGGCGGAGCTTATCACGGTCATAGAAAGTATGTAGTAAGGTCAAGGAGCTTCCGGACGGACGAACTGGCAGACGTTTTGCGGTCAATAAATGTTTCGGTATCAAGGACTCTTAAAACGTGAATTTTGACTACACTACGTGATAAAGGAAATAATGTGCTACATATTGAAACTAGATTGATCCACCTTTTCGATATTAGGCCCTCACAACACAAGTTCTGATCAAAAAATCGAGGATTTTTGCCTCCACATTTTCTAACCTTTCTCCATACTATGTAAGTAGTTTGCAAGAAAGTAAAATAGCAGTGTCATTGCTGAGAAAAATATATAAGTGTAGAATCTTATTCAGAGAGTAAAAACACTGTCAGAAATTACATTCCAACCTTTAATATGAGATAGTGTTTATTAGAAAATACAAACTAATGCCACGTTAATAATAATGAAGAAAAAAAACCAAATTGAATTTTCTGAAGCTCCGCGATAAACAGTACAGCCATTTTATGAGTTCCCTGCTACTTTCTTTGATTGATCTGAATATTTACGAATGAAAACCTACGTTAATGTTTTTTTAAAGTATTCTGATTCTGTTATTGAATAACGTTAATCGCTGAGATCATACATCTACAGAAGAATTTCCTGCATTTCAACTAGCGAGTGTATCATAAAATTTGAACAACTCGAGCAAAATATAATTTTTTAAAAATATTATTCCTTATGGTTTCAGGACATGCTACAAGAAAAAAAACTAAAGATTAAAAGTGTTAATCATTAAAAATTAAAAGTGATTCGTCGTGTCAAGTGGCGTCACTTGACATGAAAAGAAGAGAAAGGTTTTGCAGGAAGCTACAGACTTTTCATTGCATTTTTCAAGAGAGTAATAGATGCAACGCACATCCTATGTTTTTATAGAATGTCTCCCTCTTCTTTCCTTCCACTATCTTTCCAATCTTTGCTCTTTCTCTCTCGGTTTCTTCCTTCTTGCCTACCTCAAACTTAGCGCAACTGCCCTTGCTCTCTGCAAGTCTCGTAAAAGGTAACAACGATTATCGAACGCCTCATTGCAAGACAAAATATCCAATAAGAAATTCATCTTATTGAAATGTTATTGGTGGAATTTCTGTCCGAGACATCTCGACCGAAGACGCGGCTCAAGCGTTCACGGGCACACGTCAGCGTCCATCAGATTAGAAAGTGGCTTTCCATATACGCGAGATGAGTCATTCCTTCTTACAACGCGCACGATGCCAAAAAACGTAAAACTGTTTACTACGCCATAAAAAATCACACTAAATGCCGCACGACATTGCCAAATGATGGGTTTGATAAAATGATCAATTAATACCAGTGTTAACCCACATAATATATTTGTGTCGTATCATGAAGATACATGATTTAGAGTTGCGGGAACGTTTCTTACCACGTAGTCTGTTCACAAAAAAGATTGATATTGCCACAAAACGCTATAAAGATGGAATTTTTTGCAGTCGTCTTAAAAAAAGAATTGCCTCTCAAAAGTGTATTGTCCACGGAGAAAGACCAAAAATTGGAAAATGATTCTGATTATAATTCCTAGCAAATTCTACAGATTATTCCACATCATTTTTTACATGTCTTTAAATCGTTATGGAGGTGTATTGAAGACGCTTATTTCTTTTAATTGTCGGTTTGAAGACACAAAACTTTCAGTGATATTTTGCCCTAATTTCTATCAGGCAGCATCACATTTTCTTTTGGGAGTTTAATGCTGCGTTGTTATGGTATATTTTTCTTTCTTTCAAATCTCATTGAAGAACTAACATTCCATTCATCGCGCGTTTTCTCCACTTTAATAATGGCGTTACCACAGAGATCATTTCGCCAATCATTTTATTGTCTATCTATGATTCCAAAACTCCAGTTATCAATTACATATGATTCCGTTTGATTGTAAATATTTTTGGATTTTGTCAAACAAGAAATAAATAAAGACACAAAGATTAAGTTTTCTACTTCACTCATAATTATTGCTGCTTCTCCTTTTATAACTAGCTTTTCGGATGGCGTACCTCTCAGATGTTCAAGAACAGAAATTACGTCGACCAGCTGGTTCCAAATTGCTGTTATAGCCTTTGCTCTTGAACTCTATCTAGTATCTGACTTCTACTAACAGATTTTTAACAAAATAATTTAGAAGACTGCAAGTAGAGGAAGAATAAGTAAATACATTTTCTACTAAATAAATGTTGCAACTTTAACATTTTCATGATCAGAATGAATCTCAATCAAATTAATTGAATGGTTATATTCAAGATACAAACCAAGTTAATAGATTTAAATCTAAGATTATCCGTCGAACTTCTAAGTAAATACAAGTCATTGTTATTCGTGTTCATTTCTAGAAGTACGAAATCTTTGAATGCTACTCAAATATGTACTGAATCTTGTGAAGCCTCAATAATTCGTGTGTAATTTGAGACATTTGTTTAACGTAAGCAGCATCTAGAGTTGTATCAAACGCTGAAGTATTTTTTCACCCACTCGCGGGCGGTACTTTGACGTCCGACGCATTCTTCCTCTCAAGATGTACTATATTATTTCATTATTATTGATTGTTTTATGAAAGGTACGATACATTTTCAGAGTTCCCCTAGACCGAATCTACATGGTATTTCATGACAGGATCAAATTTAGGCTTATATTTCGACAATGCGATGTTTCTGGAATTGAAATTGTAAGTGAAAGAATCTCGACAACCTGCCAGCGCTAAATTTTGCTACGCAAGCTTTTGGTGTCTTATATAGCGATAATTTGTTAAAGAATTTCTGTACTTGTCTGCTTTACTTTTTTCAGTTTTTTGAAGGGATAAGACTTACTTCAATCGGCCAATTCTTTTAAAAAATGTAGAGCGGTGGCGGAGTTGATTTCATGATCCTGAATTTAGGGTTTAGCGAGGAGAGAGTCGGTTGCACAGGTGGGCATATAACGTAGGCGCGTAGAGTGGATTCGTGAAATGGATGCCACACACACATACACTGGAATAGAAATGTTGTGGATGCAGCACAAACAAACACACGCATAAGTAGAATTCCAAGTTGCGCAAGCAGTCTTGCTATATTTAGCACAATTATTTTAAACACTCAAGGTCTGATTTCGCCGCCTCTCCACTATGCCGCCGGGGGCACCTGCTCTCTTCGCCTCTGCCTTGCTGCTCAACGCCGCATGGAAACGCAATGTTGCCAGCAAGAAGTTGAATCCCAAGTTCGAACTGAGTAGTTTTTATATTGTGAGTTTTAACAAAAACTTGTAAACTGTTGAAGTGAGTAATTTAAGCGCATATACATAATGACTGAACTACACTGAAACAGAACTTAAAGATGAGAAAGTGTGTCTTGTAAATTCTACCTCTCTCTGTTCCTCGCAGGTTAGGTTCTCACAACACTCATGGAAGAGCTCGTAAACCGAGAGAACATCGTTTGTATTTAACTGTGGAACATATCACGTAACAGTGTGCAATTACGAGTCGCTTGGCCGTAGCTCAAGCAATAACACTTCCACTACAAATTTAAGGTTGGAAGAAGTAGCACAGATTGAAAAGTAGAAATGAAACGTTGTATGTAGGATACGTTCCTCACTGAAAATACTGTACAAGAGTAATAGCCAAAGAACATATTACAAAGCTTTCTAGGAAGTGGGTCCGCGGTTATTTTTAGAGAGCGGAGGAAGCCATAAGACATGAAAGGCCATCGCCGTTGAATACGAACAATGGGTCATTTCCAGTCTCGAAAACATATGGTTTAGCGAACTTACGTTTAAAACATTTACGTGCGAAGGAACAGGTCACGTGAAGAATATACTTCCTGGGAACGCGAAAGATTAGTTTGGCAGGGGGAAACTCGGATGCCTCGTTCGCTTGGAGAAAGGTCGCCGGGCCTGGCGCAGGGGCGATGTGCACGGAAGCTGCAGCGGCTCGCCGGCAGCAGCGGTGGCGATGGCATCGGCGGCGGACAGAGGAGGAGATGGAGGAGGAGGAGGACTGCGCGCCGCTTTGCCGTATGAGGCAAGCCTCCGCCGTGAGTCACTTTTCAAAACTGGGACTTGCGAATTTTTATTGCGCACACGAAACCGGGTTCCACGCACAGCGCGCCGCCACCGTCGCCGCCCCGCTCTCTCGGTGCAGCGATAGCACCAGGACGGAAGGATGTGTGTATGCGATTGTGTGCCTGTGTGTGTCTGCGCCTCTGTGTGTGCCGTGTCCGTATAGGAGATTGATTCCTGTTTCGGCGTTGTTGGGTCAACTGATAAGGTCATTAATTCCGCTAGGGTAGTGAATGTTTTTAGCCCTGGAGGTTGCGATCTTGGCAGTGCTGTTGCTCACTATCACTGGATGGTGAGATCCAGCGCCGACATACGGCTTCGGCTTACGGGAAAATTCCCGTTCCAGGTATCTCCGCCAGCGAACTCCCATATACGTTTTAATGGTTGCAAGGAAGGGGAGCGAATAGGAAACGAAAAAGAAGGAAACATCTCGCGCGGTCTATGGACGGTTTGTTAGGGTCTCTACTGCTCTGGAATTCGTCTGATGTTGATCGGAGAAATCACGGAAAACTACTGATCAGAACAGCTGCCCGCTGGAATCCCCTCCAGACAGCTGTTGAATTCAACCTATAGTTACTCAGCTAATATCAAAATACGCCTACATCGGGACGCGAACCCTAGGACCTCCCGATCGACTCTTAAATGCTTGGATACCTCTGGCACATCGACCTTACGCTACTTTCAAACGACCATCACAAAGAAAAATGGTTGGCGTCTTAGCCTGGTGTGGTAAGCGCGGCCTAGTGCGTGTTTCCGTCTCCTTCGCGGTTTTCCTCCGGTTGGGGCCGGTGCAGCCTCTGGCCCAGATGCTGCTTCCTTTTTTCAAACGTTTATTTTTTTCCTGTTCGGCATAATATGCCTTTCAGGGGTTGTAATATACAATTTATTAATATACATAATTTTTGGCCTTTCGGCTAACAGTATTTGAGGAGGGCCGCACGGCTACCTCGTAAACAAAGTCTGCAGAGCAGCAATTTAGAAGAGATTTTTTTAGGTTTTATATTTAGTTATTTAACGTTTTCGGCAGCAGAACTGATTAATGGGGAGAGTGGATTGACTCTAATTTACGGTGGTTTAAGAGAATCTTTGGGGTATCTGGAGATAATGAGGGTTGAAATGGCAGCATCTTTGCCTATCTAGGCAAATATTTGTACACTTGTACAAGACAGAAGAAGGGTGAAAAATTTGCTGCTCATCTGTTGAATAGGTTCATTATTGGGAGAAATTTTTAGCTCTCTTTGTATTTGCGTATTTGAATAAACTCCGGGGCTTGGACGGCTTTTTTTAAGTATTTGTTTTGGATGATTTGTAGTTTCTTCAGATGTATGTTTGCTGTAGTGTTCCAAATTTGTCAGACGTAAGTTAACGTTAATACTAGCGTTTTAAAAATGGATAATGCGCATTCCAGACTAAGCGATTGACTTGTTATTTATTATGTGGTAATGTTTGTTAAGGTTTGCGACTGTTTTGTTTGTTATTTCTTGAATGTGGGTTTTCCATGTCAATTTTTGATCTAGTAATACACCCAGATATTTTCGCAGCTTCCTGCGCCAGCCGAGCGTGTCCGCGTCGTGCGCCGAGCTGCGCCACGCGCCGACCCGGGCCGCCTTCGCCCGCCTGATCGCGTTCGCCAAAGCGACCCACGCGACGGAATCGCTGCAGCTTATCGCTAGCAGCTTATCGCTCGCGCTCCTTCCGTCTCATAAGCTCCACGCCTCGCATGTGCTTTCCATTTCTGCAGAGAGGCATTTTATTTATATATTTATTTATGTGTTTGTTTATTTATATTTTTGTTTATTTGTTTATTTATCAGTTATTTTTTAATTTTTTTATTATTTATATTTTTATTTATTTGTTTATTTATCAGCGCGTCACCAAATGGCTAACCTGCCAAGAGTGGGCGTGGCTAGTAAGTAAGTGTTTATTTATTTATACATTTATTTATGTTTGTTTATTTATATATTTATGTATATGTTTATTTATATTTCTATGTTCATTTATTTATACATATATTTATTTATGACCAAAAATACTTGATACTTTATGTGTCGCTCGGAACAACTTCTTTACTCAATTCCCATAAAAAAATATGAATACTGTACATAGACCTGAAAGGCGTGTAAACTGCTTTTAATTTTATAGCATGTGTAATAGTAGCTGTAAAGCTTAACAAAGAAACGAAGAATACATGCTGGAGAGGCGTTCATTGTTACCAGGTTTTGGGGGAGATGAAGAGTAACATACAAGTTACGGCCCGATTGCCAAAGCTTATGGAAGGTATAGAAGTTTTTCATTTAAGGAATGTTCAAAGGCAAATTATTCAACCTCTTGATTATTTTCTTCATTCTACAGTCATTCCATTTTGCCCTAGAAATCAAGTAAACATACCCAATTGCAACTATTACATCATTAGCTAGCTTAGGGTTCATATACGTGAACAGGAGTTTTTTATAAAAGTATCTGCCGGCAATGTTTATCCATGGGAGAACGGACCTTAGTGGGTTGAATGTATTGTTCTATTGTACTACCTCATCGCGTCTAATGGAAAAAAAGATAATGTTTTCGAGTTAAAGCGTGAGTGACTATTAAACCCTCGCCGTAATGGTTTGACGGAGTATAATGAGTGCGTGTCCTTGAGTTTTTAGGAAAATATGGTAATGCTGCAGTGAAAAATGGCGATATTTCGACAGAAAAAACCCGTTATTATGGGGTCTTGTTAACGAAAATGTAGATTTATCTTGCTCCTGTAGAGAGTGAATTATTTCCTTCAACACGTTGTGCACACTAACGCCTCACTGTGTACGGTCACACTAACGACTAACTGTGCTCCAAAATTTTATTTTCTCCAAAATTGATATTCCCGGATCGATCTGGCAGAACATGAGGCCCTGCAAATTTGAAACGGATATTTTGATTTTCGTGGCCGTTTTAACATGAAGCCTCATCAACATTTCAAACATTTTTTGAAAAATGATTCCAAAGGGTCCCCCCGATAAGATGGTAAAAAGTTCCCTCAACCAAATTACATATGAATGGTTACACTATAATTCTAACATGAAAATAATATTTTTGAAAGGTTTCTTAGCCTCCGTCCTACCACCCACACCCCTATACAGCCAAAAACGTGTTTTTTTAATCTCAATTTTTTTCGACAACTGAAACACTATTTTATCAGACTGAAAAAAATATGATAAATCAGAACACAACTTGGACTATCAGAAAACTATTTTTCAATATTTTCTCAGGACCCAATTCGAACACAAAAAAAATATTTTCGAAAAAAAATATCAAGAATATTTTTTACTGTCTTAGAAGCCTGGAACAGGCTCGAAAAAAATGTCAAAGGTTTCTCTTCACACACAAATTGTTGTATATTTTTTTCAGATTTTTCCGATAACTGGGCTGCAGTTTAAAAATAAAAACCATTTTCCCGCCTTTAAAACACCTGGACTTTCAATATACTTTGAAACTGACTGCAACGGTTCTCTGCATTTATTTTAGTGTTTATTATACATTTGTATACATTGCTGTATCACCCAATAAAGTTTTGATTTTGGAATATACTTACGATGTATCATTTTTAAAGCTTTCTAATCGTTTGCATAAGTAATCGTATGCTACGGAAAGACGATAGTTTTGGCAATTTATAAGGAAACAATCGACACAAGACCTTGTAAGTGTGATACTGGTGGATAAAGAATTACACCCCATCCTACATCAAACAGATTTTAGAAGAAAACATAGAAGTTTGCAGATTATGACATACAAAAAAGATTATTGCAACACACATTATAATGGTAAATAACTCGGAAGCGATGCTTCCTAGGCCTTTTATACCAGGTTTGCTTGTCTCATGGGGACACGCCTTTTTTTGAGAACAAGTAAATTCTAACACATATGTTTTGGGGGACGGGTAGATGACAAATGGGGAAATAATAAGAGACATTTCGTGTGCAGGATAGACGGGGGACAGTGGGGAAGAGAAGGGGAAAATATTAGGCCCCGATTATGTTGTTGGGATGTATTTTTCAAAATACCACTTTCATGATCATCCCATTTTACAATTTTCCGTATTAATTCTTTTGGTGCGCATTTTCCGTAGCACAGATGGACAGAAAAGAGGAAGCCGATATCAATGTAAAATTATATTGAAGGAAAATACTGAAATTATCTTTCACGATAAAATTAACGGGACTATTTTATTTTCTGCGAATTTGTATCTCAACGCTCAGCAATATTGGAATGAATTCTCTCGCACAGTACCGGGTCTATAATGCCGTAAACTACTTTTCGGGGGATGAGCGTTTGCAGTTGGGTGCTACATTAAATCAATTTTCAATTTTCGTACAATTATTATTTACAAAGTGCAGAGTTTTCGCACGTGTACAGATTGTACGAGTGTCTCCATATTTATACGTATAGAAGAACAAATACTTAGGTAAAGGAAAAGACTAACTTTTTCTCTAGTCTGAAACAATCTACAGACGTGAGACCACAGGCTTCCGCAACCAATGCGTTACTATTTATCTGTCCGGGAGGCGCCGCGTTCTAGGGTCAGTTGTCAACGTTTTAGCTGCTATTCTGTGGCCTTCCTCCTCAAGCAAGGTCGCATGTGCGTAGCATGCGGCAACTGCCGAACTGCCAAGTGGTTGACTACAAATGTCTTAGTTTTTTTTAAAACTATGACCCAGCTATTAATAAAAAATATGAAAAAAATTCACAAGCGTTCTGAGATGAAGTTTTAAGATTATTTTCGAGCCAGTGTCTGTGTTCTAAGACAAGTAAAACAGTTCTTGTAAATCTGGGTCTAACCTCTTCCCCTTCATTTTTCCACATGTCCCCCAATTATCCCTCAAATATGACGGAATTATTATTTAATAAACTGCCAAACACTATTATCTTTCCTTAGCGTATGATATTCTCATACAAAGGATTAGAAAGCTTTAAAAATGATACTTCGTAAGTATATTCCAAAAGTCAAAACTTTATTGGGTGATACAGCAATGTATACAAATGTATAATAAACATTAAATAAATGCAGAGAACCGTTGCAGTCAGTTTCAAAGTATATTGAAAGTCCAGGTGTTTTAAAGGCGGGAAAATGGTTTTTATTTTTTAAACTGCAGCCCAGTTATCGGAAAAATCTGAAAAAAATATACAACAATTTGTGTGTGAAGAGAAACCTTTGACATTTTTTTCGAGCCTGTTCCAGGCTTCTAAGACACAGTAAAACATATTTCTTGATATTTTTTTTCGAAAATATTTTTTTGTGTTCGAATTTGGGCCTGAGAAAATATTGAAAAATAGTTTTCTGATAGTCCAAGTTGTGTTCTGATTTATCATATTTTTTTAGTCTGATAAAATAGTGTTCAGTTGTCGAAAAAATTGAAATAAAAAAAACACGTTTTTGGCTGTATAGGGGTTGTGGGTGTTAGGACGGCTAAGAAACCTTTCAAAAATATTATTTTCATGTTAGAATTATAGTGCAACCATTCATATGTAATTTGGTTGAGGGGAACTTTTTACCATCTTATCGGGGGAACCTTTTTTTATTAAAATTTTTTGTCGGATAGAACAGTACGCTTAAAAAATGGCGCTAGTCTCATTTTCGAAAATTGCAAATAATTGACTTCAATATTGATGAAAGAGATTTCTCCTTTTCTAAGTCTGTTCTTAAAAATTGGATCTTTAAATATATAGTGATGTACTTTTTTTTAAATATGAGGAGTTTTTGCGTAATTTCTTCTTGAAGTGATGCAATTAAAAAATATACATTACCTCAAAAACCACCAATTTTTTCTTACTTTTTCTCGAATTGAGCAAATAAGGCTTATAAAAATTGCAGGTCAAATTTTCGGTTATCACTCGGTATTTTCGAAACATGGAAAAAATTACATTGCAAAACTACAATATTGATGACAATGAGTTTTTTAATGAAATCAGTTCTTGAAAACTAGATCTTGAAATTATGTCAATGGAATCTCTGAAATTTTGAAAACTGGCAAATACAAGTTTTCAACTACTATCTTGCATTACTGTTACAAATATCACGAGAAAGTATACGCTGTCCTAGAACCACAGTTTGTATCTAAAATGTTACTTGTAATTAAGAAAAATATTATGCCAATTTTTGCAAACAGGGTCAATGTTTTCTTGACATTCAGAGGATTCTGCACTAATAATTAATATCTAAATTAATAATTAAATTAAATTATTTTTTTTAGATATGATAATCAAATAAGGTTATGAAAAGTAAATTATGTACGAATTTTAAAAACAACAATAATGACTCGTGTGAATGCGTTCTCATATGCTCCTTTGGGGATATTAGACATCCCCACCATTACCAACTTCATAAAACACCACGTGATTTGAGAAGGTTTAAAATGTACATGAAGTGTTCTTGTGTGTGTAGGTGGCATTCGCTACGAGTGAAGACGGTGCGGAGCGTGGGGCGTGGCATGGAGTGAGAGAGCGTGGCGCATCACGGCGGGGGGGAGCGCGGTGGGCATAGGGGAACGCGGTGGGGCATAGGGGATCGTGGCGGGGTTGGTGGTCCGTAGCCTAGTGGAGCGGGAGGAGCGTGCCGGAGCATTGGAAGAACGTGGCGGGGAAATGCGGAAGCGGGCGGGTCGAGCGGGTCGCCCGTCCTTCGGCTGGCGCTCAGATATCCCCTCCGCCGCGGCGAGCGCTCGCGTCGCTGTTGCGTCGAGATTCGCGCCTGAACGGAGCGCTGCCGTAACGTGGATGGAAAAGCAGGGCCGTGGTGCGTAAAATCACGCAGCGATGGAAAAGGCGATCTTTTTAGTACCATCATTCATTAGAGGCGCTCTACGTGTGTTTGCTCGTCGATCCGAGAAATATCACGTTGGCGAACAGTGATTTGCGTCCAGACAGGCGTTAAGGAACTACTATGTAACACATTAATTACGCGAGAATTCTTGAATGTAAAATGTCATATTTAAGTTACAATGTTTGCTACGAAATTTAACATTCCTTCATGGCAGAAAGGGTATTTTATTGTTGATGAAGTAAGGTGTTGAATTACCTAGTAGGTTTGCGGCAGTGTTAAATGTCAGCTCCTTACTCATACAGAATTTTCATATTTAAACAGAGGATTAATACTGTTCTGTCTTTTCTGATTGAGCATATATTATCTGTTAGATTCTAATTACTGAGCTACTTCTACCTTTTCATAGTTGTTAAAAACATAGAGGCAACGTATACATGTTTCGACATTTAAACATCATTATTTATGCTGTTACCCAAAATTTCTCTCCACCAACACAGAAAAGTGCACTTGTCCTTGCAGTTGAATGCTGCCGATGGGATACCTACGTATTGGTAAAGAAAATCTCCAAAAGTTATGAATTCGATGGGCAATCAGCAAGAGAGAAAGGACTAAACAAGAAAATGAGAATAGGCCTGAAACAGATTTAATATTTCTACCGTAGCATTTTGATAAACTAGAAAGCCATATTTGATTGTTTACGTTATATACGAGTGACAAAGTATCACGTGGACGCTATGGCGGGCAAAAGCGCTCCTCAAAAGGAGAAGGCTGGTCGCAGAAGTTCTCCAGAGGCGCGAGGCAACGATTCCGAGAAACACAGCGCTGCATTGTCTAAACAGTCACAGTGACCTCTTTGCCCATCTTTCGTCACCCGTCGGCAGTGTGGCGATGACTCGGGTTTCGATGTGTCAACTCCCACGAATCATTTAACAAAAGATTGTGGCAAGTTGTAGTTTCTCGCGAAACGCTGTTAAAAATAATTGGGTCAAGGAGACCTTTTTTTTTTCGAAATAATCCGCAGTTTTTCCTGAATGATTACGCTGTATTTTTAAAAATATTCGGAAGCATTGAATTAATAAGAAAAATGCATCCATTACCTTTTGCAGACGCTGATACAGTCGTCTCCGCTTATAGTTAACTCGGATATAGTGAACCCTCGGTTATAGTGAACTTATGTTACTGGTCCCGTTTCACTTACAATACAAATATCATAAGAAGATTCGGTTATAGAAAACCTAAACCTCGGCTCTAGTGAACATAGGAAGTAGAATGTCCCGGAAATTAATTCCCTCCTGAAAAAAAAGTATATCGCCTCGGTGCCACGAATTCCAACACTAGGCAGCTTTAAAAAAATATCGTCGGTCAAAAGTCATGAGTCCCCAGAGATCAAAAGTCCCCAAGATGAAAGTAAAGTACCTAGAATGGGTACCTTACTCGATAACCTTATGCCACTGTTTCACTGCGAAAACGTGGGCCGTGTTCTGCGTGGGCTTCAACTGGCGGCGGCGACGCGTGAGTTCTTACTTTGTTAAATCTTGGTGTTACTTGAGATTCCGCGGGACCGCGCTGAATTGTACGTAGGCGATAGGAAGCGCGCGACTGTCTGGCGATCCCGCCGTGCCGTGCGGAAACCGATCAGTTTCATTAGCAGCTTACGCTTTCGAAACCATCACGTATGCTACCGAAAGCATCTCTTACGGTAAAAGGCGAGTAAAAGGACACACGAGAAAGGGACGGTGTTCCAACAGTTCAAGAGCCATTGAAGGATATCAAGACTGCATGACGACACAGAGGCAGTGGACACTACAGAATCAAGTATGCAGAGAGCATGGACTCTAGAGAAGGACCTAGAGAAATTAGTAAAAATGTACAAAGCAAACAATTTAAAATAATTGTAATGAAAATAGTTGACTTTTAAAGACAAATAAAGAAGTTGAAATGTTCAGTTAGTGCTGTTAATATATTTTGCTGGATCTCTATATTAATAAAATCAATCATTGTGAAAAAATTGTATTTAATTTTGACATCGGTTGTAGTGAACCTCTGATAGAGTGAACCAAAAATGTAAGTCCCCAGAAGTTCACTAGACCCGAATTCGAGTGTATTTACTTTTGCTAAGGGAACAGACGTTTTTTGAAATATGTTAAGAAATTAAATACTGGTTTTAATATTTTATACCGAACATTGGCTAAATGATACAGTTGCGATTTCTTTTACTGGTTTAATTTTTTAAAAATAATTCAGAAGGGAATGTTGCCTAATTTAGATCGATTTTATAGATTCATTTCCATGCTCTCAGGAAAGATTCAATTAAAACAAAATTTATACCAAAAGAATTTACAATCTATGTACTTTCATTATAAAATAAAATATTTTAATTAAATTGTTTCTAGTAAAGAGGAATGGAAAACATAAAATGAAATCCATCCAAACAGAAATTTCGGTTGCCTACCTGGACTCACATTCTCCTAAGTCGTACTTCGAAAAAATTCATGAGTAATAAAAAAAATTCGAAAATGTGAATATTTAATGAAAATAACATTGATGTTATATATCCTGACGATAACGGAAAAAATGTCGAATACGTTGAAAGGAATTGATTTTCTTGGGAAAATTTAATCGAAAGTCTTCTTTTTATTTAATTAATATTCAAACCTCATTCTAATGAGTATGATGAGTATGATTATATCTAAAGGTAAATCATTTTTAAAATTTGAAACTGAATATCCCTGCCATGTGTAATATATTTAAAGTCCATTTAATGTCGTGGTTCCTTCTAACATATCGAGTGACATCCTATTATCTTCATACCATGCATACTATGCGTATCTTCTTCGTTTCACTTTCTTCATATGGTACTAAACCAGCTAGACTAAACATCATCGCGATGTTATTTGGGTGATCTTGGGTCTAGAAACATTTTTATGCTTATTCTCTTGAAATAACTTGCTTGATTTTTCATCTGTCCCATTTGCTGTTTGGATGAGCTGTTCGGTAAAACTGTCCTTTTCACTTCTTCCAATAGATGATATTGCACGTACTTTAAGAAATCGTCAATCGTCTCGTTAAACACTTTAGTTCCATTGTTTCTTGTGACTATACATACAATTATCTAAAGAGGAGTATTCAATACCATTTTGCTAGAACTAGGTTTGCTTGTGTATTACAACTGCCGGTGCATCAAATAGCTCAAAATACACATTCTATTTACATACATTCTATTTGATTCCATTGTTTTCTGTTGACAGTGGTCCAGTTTCAGGAATTCGTTCGATTATAAGAAACAGATAACCTGCACAACTGCCTCAATGGTAACATTAGTCATACTACGCGTATACGGAAAATAATGAAGCATATTTATAACGCGTAGCATCAAAGTTTGAATTACTCGCTCCCTCTGCACACAATTGTCCACAATATATAGCACAAGTGTCACTCTATGAAAATACGGAAACACTAATCTTGCCCTGAAAATTGACAATCAATCCCATTAGAGTATCCACAAGCATTAGAGCCAACTTGTGAAATCCAAATCCTCTTATGCATAGAAACACGTGTGCGATCTAATTTAGCCGCCGGTCAGAGTCCAGCAACTTCCCTCTATTACAGACATAAGGTACTCTTATAAATGATAAGAAATAACACTCTTGAACATGAATAATAAAAGTATATTAATACGTAATGTACTACGTACAAATTGATATAACAGCAATCAAACGAACGCAAACCTATCTGCAATGGGAACCGAGTATACTGCCAGTCCTCCGAGTTCGCGTGCCGGGCATTTACTCGATTTGACAGTTCCAGGAACGACTGGCGAGAACAAGAGTTAGGAGCCGGCGCACCTTCTTACGAGCCCGAAAAGGAAGAAGCTGAACGGGCCCAATACAATTCCTGGAGCTGTCAAATACCAATAATCTTGAAAGTGGACACTATAGCTATTGTGTTAAGGATACCTAACTCAACTCGTCGTGCACGACGAAAAGAACCTGCCTCGTTCAGGTGAGGAGAGGACTTTGAAAGAAATCGACGCCGCTTTCAGAGAAACAGTGTCACTTTGAGACTCTTACGGATTAAAAAGATGTATGTTCTGCATATGTCAATTATATTTTGGGTTTTAAAAGAACGTGTACGTAAGTGTAAAAGTGTAAACAACATTTTCATAACAAATTTCACAACCTTCGAGAGTTTGTCAAGATAAACGATGAAATAAAGACTTGACAGTACTGACTGTACTTCCTAAAAATGTATTCAGTTAACTTGGTATGGTTTGAGGAAATCCTTTAAATATTGTTTTCGTGGGCAAATCGTGTAACTTGAATTCTATCACGTTCAAAGTTAGTTTACAGAATGTAAATGACAGACACAAATATGTATATTATTACGAATAGGCGTACGATATGACCTTAGTAAGCAGTACGTCAACTACAAACAAACCGGAGGACCTCAATGCACAAATAATCAGAAAATAAGTAAACATCTGATCCATCTCAATGTAAACACTGATCTCCTATTTCGATCATGGTTTTTGTCCATTTACTCAGCTCTATTGAGCATTGGAATGAATGTTGAAATGGCCGTTTTTCTTATGAACAGTAAAGGCGGCTTTATTCCTTCCCAAACGTCACAGGAATATATGTGTTTTGAATTTAAAAAATATTATTATTATAGTTACTGCCAATAAATAATTTGTTTAACAAGTTTTTGAAGGTTTTTGAAGTTTTGAAGGTTGTAAGGAAGTTTTTGAAACGTCTTCAATTCATGTGTTCAATGTGTTTTCTTGCACATCTTTATCACTTATTAATATCACAATGCACAGGATTTTACTTGAATTGTAATGAAATTTAATATTATAAATAAAACACGAATTATAGATGTGAACGTTGATTCATTTACCAATGAGTATGACGTTTCAAGACATGTACTGCGATTTACTTATGAAGATAACGAATGTTTTTGTTATGACATATATAAAGAATTAGACTTGAGATCTCTAAGTAATGGCCAAACACAGAATTAATGATGGAAGGTTTGGTCGTACAACGTTGGTATATATACTATTTTATTATACGAGTTATTGGCCATGTGGAAAGTGAATCAATATGGACATTGCGAAACACGACATCTGCAAAAGGTGCTCACTGAGATCACGTTTCGTACGTTTTCAGATAAACGATCAATGGATAATAACTGCCCTTTCCTAGAAGCGCATACTGTAAGTATTGCATTTTATCGTTTGAATCACGTCGTATAATCTTTTCCGATGCTCATATGCTAAATACCCTCCTTTCTAGAAATCTTACAAGGGGGCATTGAGAGTTGGGAAATATGGCGTAAAGATACGTCATTATTCTTAGTTTACGTATGGGTATCTAATGGTAATGCCTTTTGGAGGAAAAATCACATGCGAACGGCCAGAGTCGAGAAGTCTAAATCAGAATATGTTGTTCGAATCCTTATTGCGACATCTTTTCGGTAATTAATTTTGCTATTAATTATAATATTAAGAAATTCATTTCAATATTTTTTTGGATTGTTGTATTTTTTATTTTTGCTTTTTGATGATTTTTGGATAAACAAAATAGAAATATTTTCAAGTGCTTGAAAATGTTCTGAATTTCTATCTATTTGCCCCTCAAAAGGGATTAATGTGCGCAATGATTTCATTTCATTTGTTTGTTCAATAATAGCATTTATTCTACATCAAGAAGCGAAACACACAAGATATGACAATAATGCACGAAACAACGCAAACACATACCGCATCCAGGATTTGAACAAAACAGATTCAGCGCAGGATTTGCTCGGTACCAATTGCCATTAGTGAACTACAGCAAGATACATTACTCGAGTAGACGCCTGGTTATGCCAGATATTTAGACGCATTTTCCAACGAAACGCGTGGCAATTGTGCCCTAAACGCGTGGCAATTGTACACTCATCCGTTAACTTGGCACACTACCTTCACGACAAGTTTCATTTAATTTCGCATTTCCAAATCCCTACTGCCACGTTGTTAGAGAGAAAAGAAAACCAGAGTAATAAGAAAAACAAACAGGAATGAACAACAGACACTACAGTTTCTCCTGAGAGAGTATTAAAATACTTTTATGGAAGCTATTTGAACATAAAATTCAATGTATTTTTAAAACAAGTCTTCAAATGAGATTTTCTGCAGCATGCAGACATTAAAATGCCATATGTTGTGCCCGTCGGAGTTAAATGTGTTCCTTTAATATTAAAATGAAAAGTAGATTCTGAAACTATACAAATCTAATACCATAGCTTGTCTCGAAAAAAGAAGGTTCTTAAGAATACTAACGCCAAAACAAAATATTACGAAAGGAAATAAATACTTTCAATGGCGATTGGCTGAGCTTCGCATTCAGAGACGTATTGCTTTGGTCATGAAATATAAAGCTGACGCGGGACCGACTGAATCAACCGTCGAAGATGAGATATTAAAATCGGATGAATTTCAGCGAACGTTTTTGGGACTTCTTCTTAAAAACGTCTAAAAAATATTTAATTCTTATCGATTATACCTTAAGGAATCTACATAACGTGTTAAGATATATTTTGTGATGCTGCTGCGGTTGGATTACAAAATATATGCATTTACACCATCCTTTCATTCAACAGAACATTTAATGAACTTTGGCTCAACTGCTAAAATCGTGTGCTCAGCATCGCATAATCTTTTTGCTCCTCACGTGTTTTTCTTGAGTACAGCTGTATAAACCATCTCTATCCGAACTTACCCAAAACGGGCAGAACAAGCGCGAGGCCTTGATGGCTTGAACGCTAAATCGATCAAAGTGGCTACTTCGTCTCTCGAAAAAATTAAGAGTGTGTTTTCAGCTGGGCCTGCGACCGCAAACAAATATGGAAGACTTATTTTCTTTTCGTATAAGTGAGTTCATTTACGAAGTAAACATTAATATTTTATATTAGTTGACAAAAAATAGAAATAACTCATGTTATTTGAATGCATATACATTATTTTCAATCTTCGCTGATCATTATTTGGCGAGTTTAAGGGGCGAGTTTAGCGAGTTCAAGCGAGTTTATTAGTCGCGGTTTGGAAACGATAGTCTTTTATACAAGTCGAAGTCTTTCGCCTTGATGCCGTACATTAAAGATTCCCTTCCTGAGATGCTCTTCAGTTGTACAGTGAGTTTTAAGATCATAATGTTATAATTTTTTTCAATTAGTATTGATAAAAGTCATATTCGAACAGTTTCCATTCCATTTCAGAACATTAGGATTGTAGTTCAGGGCATAATTCAAGAACGATAGAAGGTTAATTAAATCTGATAGACTAATAATTGTTCATTGTGAGATGTAACCTCTGTATGCATGATGTTACCCGAGACTGTATGATTCCACTAACGATAAAAGATTTGGTTAAAGTGATATAAAATTTAAAAAAAATGAGTATGTACTGCTTGACTACATAATAAGAGATGCTGAAATTAATGCTCTCAATTTTTTTTCACGAAGCCTTGGCGTCGACTCTTTTATAGCAGCTCACAGTGGCATTATATAGAATGATCTCACATATATTGAGAACATATTCCTCAAACTGCGAAGCAACAAGCGAGGCGATCGGGAGTTTTTTTACTCTAACTCGACTGCTATATTTAGTACTCTTTCACCACCCGTGATACAAGTAAACGTAAAAAAACATAACAAACAAGACATTCACGCAAGAAAGCGCGGTCTTTCGAAGCAGTGGAGTGAGCGTACGTTTTATGTACTATGTTAAATGATTAGTATATGTACGCAAGTACTGACAAAGAGAAATTTCAAAGCTAATGCAGCAAACACTTATATATACCTTCAAATCATAAAGAAAATAACGTTTTTCACAAATTAAATATTTTACAATCATTTTATTCGTATATCTCATTAGTGAAATTGCTGCAAACCTACGTCGTTTCATGGACATATCATTGAGAGCAACTCTAATTTTCGAAACTATAGATTTATTTATTTAAAGTAAAAAAATAGAAATAATTGACAGCTAAATCAACAAAATAAAATTCATAATTGTTCGATTGTTTTTAAAGTTCATTGCTCAGCAAAGGGCTAACACAGATGAATAAAGTATAGTCCCTTAAGAAAGCAAATAAACAAAAAAATAGTACAAGAAATCATTCATAATACAATTTTACTTCACAAAACAGTACAGTAGTTGTGATAACTGGTACAAAGTTAACCGTCACGTAATCAGACTATTCAATTCAAACAAACAACTATGTACTATGCTTTTAATAGCTACGGAAATGGTTCTCTTTCGGGGAACTGAAGTTTACCCTAAACTTTGTCCGAACTTACATTTTGAGTGACAGTTTGAAAAACGCGAGGAAGATGCATTTTGACGTCTGATAGATCATTTCAAAGCTCCCACCTTTATCATCGCCACCTGCCAGTGACCAAACCCATGTTGCCATTTGACTGTGCGGCGCTGGTTGCCTACACTGGGTAGGTTACGTGATGAATGCAAATTGCAGCAGTGGCATTGAGTTGCGCATCCTGTGGTACCACGTGATTCGAATGAAACTATTTCTCTTCAATAATATAATTCAGCTATTCAAATTCTATTTCATTTTTCATCGTCCTGAAGGCCAGCTTTGTCAAGCCTTCGCAGCACCGAGACCCCTTCGCGCACTTTCCTCTCATCGGTTGTCCAAGCGCCGCCCCAGCCGTCGTCGCGTGGTTGAATCCACGGCCCGCTTCGCGTTCACGAGATCGATCCGTATCTCTGGAACGTCTGTTTCGTTTCTCGCCGCATGAACGGCGCGTTCTTTCGCCTGGGGCCACGCGTCGCCCGGCAAATATGGAGGTTCCCTTCTGCGCAGTGTGGGTCAGGCCCCCGCGGCGACCAACAGAGGCGCTCTGTGGAGGCGCGGCGGGCGGCAGCCTGCCCACGCCGCCTCCGCCTGCGCATCGCTCGCTCCCTGTCTGGTCCCCGCCGGTCCCAGCTCCGGCTCCAACCGCACCGCTATGTAATACTTTTTATTTATTTATTTATTTGTCAAAAACAGTAAAAACTGTATCTGACGTGTGGGGAAAGAGATTTACCTGCGTACATTTTCTTGAGGGCCAGAATTAAGAAAAACAAAACAAAAAAAAACCCAACAAACTACTACTTCGGTTTTTATTTCTTGGTGCGTGGGGGGGGTGTCATCAAAATGGAATATCCTACTGTATTTCGAGTCGTTCTCGGTTGTGCCGCTAGGAGGGTGTCGCATGATCGCATGCACTGCTCGATACGGTCGCGATCATGCGACTCCTAACGGCACAACCGAGAACGACGCGAAATACCGTGAGATATTCCATTTTGATGACACGCCCCCCCACGCGCCAAGAAAGAAAATCTGAAGTATACCACTGCTGCCGCCGCCGGTGTCGCCACGCCCCCGGAGCTGCCCCGCCAGGCGCTGTCCCTGCCGCCACGGCCGCCGCCCAAGGCACCTACATCGCCGGCACCATTGCTGCCACCCTCACCGCTACCCCTGCGCCAGTTCCTTTCGCCGTTCCTGCCGATTCCCCACCCCCGGGGTACGTAAATTGGGGACCAGAGATAAATAAGAGTTTAACCCATATGCAAATTAGGGACCGACCCAGAGAAGGCCATACGTAAAATTGGGGACGACCACCTCATCCCCTTCCAGATACAAATGGAAGGTGACGCTATTTTCGAACATTTTCATAACCATTATTTTTAAAACACAACTCCCTTCCCAATTTTACAGACTTAGGACTGTCATATTTCATACGTTAAAGTTTATTTTTATTTATTTGAATCATTCGTTGATTGAATGAATTGCGTCTTTTTGTTGTACTAGTACTAGTCTTTTCAAAGCTAGCTGTATTATGCCTTTGTCAATTACATAAGAGATGCATACAGTTTTTACGGCTTGCATAAATGTGCAGCGTATTGTAAACAGGAAATTCTGCTTGTCTTCCCATGTTTATATTCTCCCTTCTCAGTTAATATTCTATTACGCTGAATATGAAATATGGACACTCTTCTAGTACTTTCTTTGCTTTTCATTTTGATACAGGAGTGAGTCTGAAAGATTTTCAATAAGTCACAAGGGGAGCTGGATAGCAACGCGGCGGCGGCGGCCCCCATACTACGCTTCCCTGCTTTTCCTTACCTGGGTTGGTTTGGACCCCAATTTACATGTACAATTAGAAAGTAAGTTTCGTGAGAAAAGATGAAGGGATTATTTGGTTCCCAATTTACATATGGTCCCACCGCCATCTCCGACACCAACTCATCTTTAGTGCAGCCCGTCCCCGCTGTTGTTCCCGCTGCTGCTGCCTCGGTAACTGCCCCTGTCGCTGTCCCTGTCGATGTCCCCGCCGCCACGGCCACCGTTCCCGGCCCAGCCGCCTCTGCCCACACCGACTCCCATACCATTTCTAGAGCCTAGTCTGCGATGCTGAAAATGCTCCGGCTCGGCGGTTAGTTCACGCTGGCACACCAACCTTTCAGACTTCACTGGCCACTAAATTCGTAGTTTTTAAGTTCCGCAGACCACTAACATGATTTTAAAAAGATAAATACATTTGTACAATAATTATCAGAGAACTTCCAATGCAGCAATGAGAAATGCACCTATTTAATGCAACATAAGTATAAACATTTATTGGAGTATAATAGGTTAAATGCATGCTTAATCAACATTTTACAGGTTGTTTAGTAGTAACAAAGTTTATAAAATTAGATTAATTATTACAAAACAATTGAACTTATTTAAGTATTACTCGTTTTAGTGCAACATTTGTTCCTGCTTGTTTGATACACGTTTATAGAATTTTAGACTTACTAATAAATTGTTCAGATTCTTTTGCGGACCACTAATGTTTTTACATGGACCATCAGTGATTCGCGGACCATTGGTTGGCAACCGCTGGGCTAGCTAGCATGCGGATAGACACAGCGAGATCTATTCTGTGACTGAGTCTACTGGTGACCCACTGGACGCAGTGCTCTATCTTAATCCACACCTCTGCACTTCTAATGCTTGTTCATGTGTGTGGGTAAAACGATAAAAATCTTTGATGGGCATAATTTTTTTCGATATGCGTTCTGCATTTGTCTACATTGCCACAGAATGGCACAGACTTTCTCGTAGAAGTCAGTTTTCTAATTTCTTTCGTCTGGAATAGCTTTTCTCTCTTGCTATATATTTTTGCCAGCTGCCATCTATCGCCGCCGAAAGTAGATTTTTTTAATTTTTTTTCAATTTTTCGGTTTACTAATAGAACCGAAATATTATACTAAGAACCTTTTAGAAGAGTAAAATCTCGTCATAAATGGCAATTTTTATTGAAAAATTGGGAGCCGTTTTTAAGAAAATGGAGTATAAGCGTTACTGCAAATGCGAAATTTGACGCTCTTTTCACAGAAAATTTTTGAGTTTTCGAAAAAACTTGATTGGAAGTCATTTGAAGCACTTTCACCCATAAATGCAGTAGTGTTTATAAATCTCTGGAAAGGTTCATATTAACAGCGTGAGACAATTATAAAATACATTTGTGTCATTTTTGAAAAAATAAAATAATACAGCAAAATTAATCTTATGTTATTTGAAAGAGTGCAATTAACTATACATGCACGAACAGTTTGAAGAAAAAATTTGGAGCCATTTTTGAGAAGGTGTCATTTGAGCGTTTCTAAAAATGCGGAATTTTGAGTTCGTTTTCACAGAAAAACTTTTGAGTTTTCAAGAAACTTTATAATACATTATTTAAATTACATATACTCATAAATGCAATAATGTGAACAAATTGCCGTCAATGTAAATATTAACGACGTGAGAGACACGTTAAAAAATTAAATTTTTGTAATTTCTGAAAAAAACAACAAAAGAATAGAGCAATATGGCGTTTATATAATTTCATACAGTACGTTAGGCACTATCGCTACCAAAATTTTAAAGAAAAAATTGGAGCCGTTTTTGAGAAAATCGCGTTAACTTTTTAAAATTTAATTTTTTAAATTGCACGTATTGCACGCAATATTGCGCGAAAACAACTAAAATTTTCAAAAACATGTAAATGACCTTAATGAAAGAACAAATTATGGACAACAAATTTTATATGAAGGGGATATCTCTATGTTTATTTTTGTAGTTGTACGAAGACGCCGAAACAATGTTTGGCGGACGGACGTTTTGAAAAGAAAAGGAAAAATCTACAATTTTTCGGTATCATGGGACCCCAAAACGTGTATTTCCGTTGGAATCTCGAAATCGATTTTCCGCAGCATTACATAACTTTCTCTATACTATGTGAATGTACTTCGTATATACATACGTATATGAGAAAGTTATAACATGCAACGTTTGTGCACAGTGAACATAGTTAAACGATTCATACGATGGTGAAAAAAAGTATTTGCTTTTTTCTTTCACGAAATTTTTTACAGACTATATTTATATTAGACGTAGCAGATCTTAGCTGTCTTTTGTAAATCGTTATCAGTTAATGAAGCACATGATGAATGGTTTGTAAATTTCATCTACGAGAAAAATGTTCCATAAACATATGTAGATCAAAAATGACATTGGGTAAAATGAGTTTTTAAGTTGGATTTTTTCTAGGTTGTAATATATCGTCGAAACAATTATTTTAACTTGCATTATTACATTAAAGTAGTAATATAGATATACTGCTAACAGGAGCACATGCACATTTCATTTATTTATTATTTTTGTAAGGTTAGAACGAGAAATATAAGTTTCGATATTTGTTGTATAAAATCGTCCAGCTCGCCGCCGAATATAACGCGGCGAGCCAGTTGTGTCCCGCGGGTTGGCCAGGCATCATCAAGATGGTTCACAAGACTCCCAGGTGTACACTAAACACTTCGCCTTTGGTCACGAAGTAAAACGGTCCATTCAGTATAAAACTGGAGTCCACAAATGATAATTTTGGAGTTGTTAAGCACCGAGGATATGTCCGATTATCGAATTCGCAATAGGACGCAGTTGTAATCTCAGAGCCAAAAAAATTAAATGTGGATAATACTACACTGAAATAATGTGAATCCTTAGCTAAAGCCAAAACGCGTACGAATTTCTCTTCAGTCTGTATGATCATCTACATCTTGTCATTGTTTTTCGATAGTAGCAAATTTGTTCCCGCTGCATCAAAAAGCTGCACACATTTTCTCATATAGCAAAAGAACTAATTAATCAGATTTTCTTTCTTGTGCTTATTTGATAAAGACAAGTCTATAATGAATGTGTTCTTGCCGCAATGAAATTGTATCTATATATCAAGGCCAATAACTCGAAAAATCAGATTTTCTGTCGGATTCACATTTCTTACTCTTTTGAATTAAGTGAAATCTGTTTTCAGTGCTTGTGTAACAACATCAACACGAAATTGGTGTCCAGAAAAAACAAAAGAACAGAGCATGTCATACTTCACATTTAAGGCAAATAAAAGTTCTAGAAATTTGAATGCAATAAAACTTTATGTATCTCTTGCTGGTTGGATGTACGAACAGATTATAAAATCCAAGTGAAGTTTGTGTAATTAAAATGTATTCCTTTGCACAACACAATGCGCTCTTTGTAACCAATCTTAACTTTCTCGTCCCCATACACGAATAGTTTTACACCATTCATGATTATCACCTTAAAATGACGAATCTCTACTTCTGACTTGACTTTCAAACTTCCATGTCCAGCAGTAAGGATGAGAAGGGAAGTAACTGCAAATCATGTTCTTGCAAAAAGACACAGCGTTATAGAAACTTGGTGAGTCAAAGAGTTGGGTTTGATGACGCATTTTCTCAGAATTTACGACGCGTAACATTTTTTTAACGACTGGCAATTTACAGATGAGAATTCGAGAAGTCAGTCCGAGAAAGAATTACACGCATTGGTACAAATATATGATTTTCTAGATGAGGTCATAAGGGGTTTCACACTTCTCAAAACAATCGTAACATCCGAACAAAATGTTCTACCAGTACAAGTACAACTCAGAGCCATTGCAAAGTTCGGTCATTTCAAGCTGGAAGTGGCCGTTCGCACTCCACCTTGCCCGGACTTGGTCCGGCGCGATGTCGACCGTGTCACCATTTCCAAGTCGTCCGGTTGGTCAACTCGAGGCCCGCGCGCGTCAAGCGATGGGCTGGGCTGGGCTGGGCTAGCCGCGTAGCTTGTCCGCGCCGTTGCGTCCGCAGCACTTCAAACTAATGCGCTCATAACTCAACGCTGCCTCGCGCCTTGCAGCTGAGAGCTTGCCCGCCTCGGAGCAGCCGGGAGCGCATCTGCTCTTCGCGATCGGCCGGCGCGAGGCCAAGGGGCACCCGGGGAAGCAAAGGAGGCCACCCAATCTCGTGGATCCGCGCGAGCTGGGCGACGCTGGTGACCGCGCACTTTGCTTGTGAGGGACTATTTATTGCTCCCGGGCGCGGCAACGGCTATGGTCATTAATCCCGTAAGTGAAGTGCATGTTTCTATCTTGGGAGGTGGCTGTGTTCTTACCCTTCTGGATGGTGAGAATCGACGCAGAACTACAGTCGGCTTGTGGGAATTTCCCCATCCAGAAATGGAGCACCGCATCAATGGAGCACCGCCCCAGTAGGGAACAAGCTCTGAGCCCCCGACTAATCTCCCGAGGTGTAGTAGTGTAGTGCATGTAATTCTAAGTACGGGGTTTGGCGCGCGATCCGTGACTCGTTTGTTAGGGTACTGCTCCGGCATTAGTCTGGCGCTGATCAAACAAACCACGGTAAAATACTGATCAAACCAGCCAGCTTCTGGATTTCTCCTCCAAACAACTGCTGAATTCGACTTAGTTATCTATCCAGTGTCTGAAATCCTGCTGCCATTAGTGCTCGAATCTTAGGACCTCCCGGTCAGTACACTGGCGCCGTTTGATGCATTGAGCCACCTCAGCCGGTGACTATTTGTTGTTTCCGACCGCGTCAACTACTTAAGTCATTTGACCCGTAAGTATAGTGTGTTATTCCTAGGGAGAAGGTGGTGTCCCTCCTTCGCTGAAACATAAGATGCGTCACCGATCTTCACGTTGAATTTCGGGTTTGTCCTCTTCAAGTAGTTTCCCAGCGGGGCACAGTTCTAGCCGGGTCATGATCTAAACTTCCGATATGTCTGTTAGTATAATGCATGTAAGTGTAGGTGCGTTTGTAAGGAGAGACGAGGGAACAAGGATGAGAAAAGAAAGATCGCGCGAGGTCTGTCGATCGTTTGTTAGGATTCTGCTCCAGCATTCGCGCGATACTCTCTACAAATGATTACTAGGTATTTTCCATTGTCGAAAACCATTAATTTTGCATAAAATTGTAATTCTCCTGAATTAATTTTCACTTTATCCATGCTTAATATTTTAGGATAAGAAAAATTTTTCTACTAAAAGTTACAATTATTGACATAATTTATAGCTTTTTAATGAAAGGTCAGTTGTTAGATTGAACGATTCTTTTCATCTTCCCATATGAATTAAAGTGAATGTATACGTACGTAAGAACGTACTCACTTGATATTTTGTACGTGTCATGCATATATTCTGGGCAATATATTTTCGTTTAAATACGAAAAATGTTTCTATATATTTTCCGTTAATTTCAATTTGCAAACAAATATAAATTTTGATCCGGAGAAATTTGAAATGTGAAAAATTTTATTTTGTAAGCCGCAAGGTAAATCAAGAGTATGTAGCTACATTAAAGATATCTTAATATAAAAAAGCGAAGACTTGCCCTGACAAAGATCATTGTGGGCATGGATCGTGTGTGCACATATCGCAGCGAAACAGTCACTTCTCTTCGCCACTACTATTTCTGAAATTTAAATTTACTTGTTTCTGTTTAGTTGCCGCACTTCTGCGCCCTGCAATTCGATTACCACTTCACTTGTACGACAGAAACTTGAATATAAACGGTTACATAAAATCTATCTGAAAAGTGTGAAATAGAATATACGCCACGCATCAAAGTGCATCACATTTAACACCATAATATTGTACCTTATTAAGATGTAATTTGTAAGTGATATGAGTGTCTTTCCAAGTACCTTACAATTTTCATCATAATGTCTTACAAATGAAATGGTTTACCCGGTGACACCATTATATAGTCTTGTTACCAAAATTGGGTCAAAATTGGGTCAAAATTGGGTCAAAATTGACAACATTGGGTGTGAAAGAAAACGATCAAGCGCTGGCAACTGAATTAAATGAAACGTAACTATCGATATTTCTGCATTTGGAGACTAGACACCTCATTTAATTATGTATGTATATAATTAATGTATGTACAAAATTAAGCTTAAAGGAAATACCTTCCATGAGAAACACTATCGACTCCATCTACGCGAATTAAAATTGTTCCACTGGAAACGTAATTTCCGCGCTCTTTGCAATTATATGTAACACTATGTGGTGCAGTCAGTAATTCCACAAGTTACTGTGCGTAGTTGGATATATATGGGGCACGTACTACATAATCTTGCACATTCGGAGAGACTGCTGGCCAGATTGCGCATGAGGTCACGGGGCAGTCAGGAGAACGAGTTGTAACGCACGGCAGAGTGTTGTTTGGTCACGTGCTCTATTTTAGCAACTGTAAAAGATATGACGAAACCATTAATGGATGTGAAATTTCGCTTCTATAGCCATAACTATTTTTCTCGCGCTCATTCCTGTATAACGAAATGAATATCCGGAAAGGAAAAACAGAATAGTACTTTCGGCCTCATGGCAGTGGTTTTGAAAATTAAATAATACTTATTCCAAAATGTACTGCAAAACATGGAGTTTGTTTTACCGCTGGAAAAGAAAATACAGTATCATCATTGCATTAATAAAATGTCCAAAATGATTTACGTAATTGTATGCGTGACGAGAAATAGATAGCTAATTTTATCAATGTCTCTTTTTTCAACAAACAGTTTGTTGATATTATCTGAAAAGATATGCTCATGATTTTAATAGGTATTAAAAATGATGAAGTACATCTTCTGGCATTGAATAACATTAAAGGTTTGGAGACTTAAGTTAGATTTTTCCATAATTTTCATTTAATTACCAAATATTATTGAAAGTCGTAGATTTTATTGAGGTATGAAATAATGATGATTTCGGAGTTCGAGTCAAAGAATTCATTTTTATATGAATTTATGACAGTCATAACATATTGTTCAATTCTCTGGTACTTTCAAGTACGACTTGTTTTCGGGATAGTGCGTTTCAGAATCGTTTTGGATGTAACAAAAGTGATAGAATAATATTTGAACAATTTTTACGGTACATCTTACTAGCGGCACGATTGTGTGGCGAGCTGAGCCGCCACACGCCTAACAGGCGAGAAAGATCGATCGGACGCAGAAACTCAATAGCCTGAGAACACGCCCATAAACGCCTGTGTGGGCGCGTGTAACCCAAGCCAGCAGCTAAGCGATACCCTTCGCTGGGCGCTGCCTCAAACCACAGTACCAAGCACTCGTGGTCACATTACTGTCCAGTAAATAAAGTTCCGTTGCTCGAGACGGACTGCTGGCAGGCAAAGAAGCGGCAGGTTGACATCCCTCTCTCCGGTCTGCTCAGAGCACGCCGTAATAATAGAGGAACCTAGGGGCCAAACTCGTACTCAACATTTCCGGAGGCGTGGCTGAAGAAAATTTGGCGATTCGATTACCAATTCACTAGTACGATAGCAACTTGAATATGAATGTTCACGTAATATCTCTCTGAAAAGAGTGAAATGGAATACACCCGCGAGACTTACACGTGATTCGAACCAACAGCCTTTTGTTCTGTCGAGATGATGCTGACACTGGAATTAGAGTCGTAATGAGAATTGCGTTTATGAACACCATTTTTGCCATTTTAGGCTATTTACTTCTAAATTATTATTTTAAATATTCCTCGTACGTGCACTTATAATCCAATTTCCAACAGACCGACTATTTACCATAGCATCAGCATTGTAAATACCCTTATTCATTTAAATGATTATTAGTTTAAAGTTCAAATTTGCGCTCATATCGAGACCTTGCATATTAGTACATTGAACTTAACAAACTCTTGAAAATTACCTAGTTAATGAATGATGATACGGATGGTGAAATGACACATGTAGTGGTTTGCTACTGCATTCCACCCTACTGAGTGAAAACACCCTAACCTTACGCGGGATTCGAACCAACAATATTTTGTTCTGCCCAGTGCCATTCCCTCTGCAAACGTCAGCGACACGTATTACTTTTATCATTTACTATAGAAAAACAGGATAGTACATTTTAGAGCTGCGGACCTCAGGACAGCCTAACGGAATAAGATCTTAACTATACCACTAGCGTACACAACAAAAACGTCGTCAGTGACACATGGAAGAGGATGATTTCATGAAACTGCGCGTTCTACATTTTTCCACAGAGTGATGAACTGGGTGAGTGATTAATGCTCGTAATATGCATCTCGACTCATGCTGACCCCATCAGCACTGCTGACCACGCACGAGTAGTCTTTATTTAGAAATTTTCGCAAGAAATGCGCAAGCCTGCAACTTCGAGACAGAACTCGAGGCTGCTTGCCCTCTAGTACAGGGAATGTAGTACAAGTCCACGCGCATTGGACGTATAAGGAACTCGTTTAAGAATAACGAAATTTGCCGAGTGCATGTAAACATTGCTCAAATTTCTACTTATTAATTGATGACTTAATTTTTCATAGATTCAATTATACTGATTCCCACAATGTGCTCACATCACAGATATATATATATATATATATATATATATATATATATATATATATACATATTAAAGGTGTAGAGGATGCACAATGTTAATTTTCATTATCATGAATAAGATTAAGTAAAAATCGGAACACTGTTGAAGAAATAGGAATTCGGAAGTGAAATTAACGTATAATAGATGTTTTCAAATAGTTATAATATGACGACGTGTTCATTACTACATTCTACTTCTAAAATGTGACGAAATTAACGAATTAATCTAAAAAACCCGCTAAAGAAAAGTTCTGCAGTACCGAATTCCATATGGATTTATTTCTATTAAATTTACAATAAAAAAGAGAAAATTCTTCGAATAATATATTTGGCTCCTCAGTCATGCACTGTACGTTTCTACAGTACTGTTAAACGCTTTCAGTGCGGAAATTCTGGTAATACTACTTTCAACGCATCAGCTTAAAACAACTTGTGGGTAATGTTCATTCCGTAATAAACAATCTTATGGAAACTTCGTAATGACGACAATAGTTCTGTGATATCTAATATAATGTATTTACCAACTGAATTATCTATCGCTTGTCACAAATTATTGGCAGAAAATGAGCGTTACTTGTATGTTTTTCCGCGCCTCTAAAAAAGCCGTCTGATTTCGCAGGTTTTACAAACGGGTATTCGCCGCGTTTCGTAATTTCTGGCGTTTCGAGCCCAAACGGCGACGAGGGCGTCTGGTGAGCTGGTGGCACAGCAGCTCCGGCCGCTAGCTACCCGCTCGGCGCGCGCGCCGTCGCCACAGCAGCGAGGCGGCGGTGGTGGCGGCGGCGGCGGCGTCCGCCAAACCGAACCGCGCGCGGGGCCGCGTTGTGCAACGCAGTGCGGAGCGACGGTGGTGGCGGCGGCGGTGGCGGCGGAGGCGGTGGCGGGGAAGGCGAGCCTCCGGGCGGACGGGGCTGCGCGCCTCAGCCACCTGCGCGCGGGGGTGCGCGCCCCGGCCGCCGGCCGCCGCCCCCGCCGCGCTGCGCGTGCCCTCGCACTTGTACGCGCAGCAACGGCGCGGGGGGGCCGGGCCGCCGTCGCTCCGGAGCGCCCCGCAGGGCCCCGCCGCCTCGCCACCCCTTCTGTCCCGCCCGGCGGCCACCCCCCATTCCCCACCCTCGGCGGAGCGGCCCCTCGTTCTCGTCTCGGCCCGGAACCTGGGCGAAACGCGACCAAATAGCCGGGGGCGATAGCCACGTGGGCGATTGGCGCCGTGTCACAGACTCCTACTCTGCGATTCGGATCGACACGCGGCGCCGGGCGTGCGTTTGACGTAAGAATTGCAACACCTACACTTGACGTAAGAATCCTCATCCCATTCGTCAGCGGCCAGCGTATTTGCCAAGGAACCTCGCCCGATACTACACTCCCACTTTATACTAGATAAATTCATCAAGAGCCAAAACAGCAATTACTTTAGACAAAAATCCTATAATCATATAATATTTTATGCGCTTCAAATATTGCCCGAAATATCTCGTGAACAATTATCAAAAATATTACATCTGAACGTCAAAATTCATTGTACGTGTTCTAGTAGCGAATTTTCTTTTTCTTAGAGGCAATCGTAACTCCCCACATTAAGCGCGACAACAAAGCAGTGGCGCCAGCTTCAAAGGAGCAGCTGCACGCGGGAGGGCCAGCAGGCCACCCTTGCGCCGCGCCAGTGGCGAGCTTACCTCCGCGGGGGTGCGGAATCGGCGTCGGCGACGGCGTCGGCGTCGGCGCGGGCGTGCGTGGGCGGCGCAGGCGGGCTCCCCGGCGGCCGGCGCGTCCGCGCGGTGCAGAGGCGCGGCGCAGCCCGGGGGAGGGCGCGACCGGCGACTTCCGGCTGCTACGGAGGGCTCAAGCGGAAAACGCTCGCTGGCGGCGGCGGCGGCGGCCGACGAACAGCAGGGGGCGGGCAGACGCCACGCGCGGGCACGAGTGAGGACGTGTGCGTGCGCGTGTGTGAGGAGGGTCGGAGAGCCGGGGCGCGGCGCGACTGGAGTGCGACGTCGTTGTCGTCGTCTCGTTGGCGGAGCGCTCTCGCACGCTCGCTCGACCAGGGTTCCCGCGGACTGGCGGCGGCGGCGGTGGCGGAGGCGGAGGCGGAGGCGGTGGCGGCAGGGAAGGCGGCGCGCTTCGCGACTCGCGGGCCGCCACCGCCACCGCCGCCGTCGCCGTCGCCTCCCTTCCCTGCGCCCCTCCCCTCCGGCGCCGCCACGCCCCACCCCGCGCTCCGCACCGCGCGGCGCCGCTCTGCCCGACGCCACCGTGGCGCCCACCCGTCGGGCTTCCGTGATCCCTGTGCCCTTCAAACCCTCGTCCGAGTCTTTCTCGCGGAGGGGCGACCCGGTGGCAAGCTGCGAGCGCGCTAGCTGCTCTCCTCCGGGTACCGAGGACCAAATCTCGGCGGTGACTTGTGGAATTTGTGGACAGAGCGAGCACGCGGTAGGTTTTCTCGGGGTTCTTCGAATTCCATTGTCTCTCTTGCTCTACCAGAGGACCATCATTCATATCATTTCAACGTCATTATCTCCAATCCATCAAATTGCTTCTCCATTACAAGTAAAACCACATTCTCAGCAATGAAGTTACAAAAAATTCTTCTCTTCAATCTGAACACTTGCATTATTATATCGTAGTATTTCGGCTCACCATAATATTCCTTTGAAATAACCTCTTGAACTGTTTTGGGGTTAATGGTGTTTACTCGCTGTCCTATCCTAATTGTAAGAAGAATAAAGGAGCGGAGAAAATACACCGAAGTCAATGTCCCTCTATGCCATAGCGTCTCTTATTTACCAAGCTTCTCCTGTGACAATGAAAGAAACGAAAATTCTATTAGAATGGTCGACCTGAAAGTTCTCGCAAATAACGGCATTTTGATCCAATTATTCCACAAAATCCAAAATTTGCCTTTGAACAACACGTAACAGGAATTTGCGTTGTACTCAGCATATATTGCAAGTGTAGGAAATGTCTCCAAGTTCCAACTTCATATCTTGTGACACACGTGGCTTTTCAAAAAAAATCTTTTGGTTGTAAAGAAATTCGAAATATTTAATAGGAATAACATAATTAATTAAGCTTGTATTTCTTTGAGGTTTCAGTATCTTTGTTACGAATATAATAGGATTCAACCACCTTTGCATGACATGCATTTATAATTCACTAAAGTAAGTCTATTCGATTGCGTTATAAACATTGATAGTTTGTAAAAAAAAATGTGATATTCCCAGGCTCCCTTCAAACCATTAATGTCGCATATTTGTATTAGATTTTTAAGATATAGTATCCCTAACTCCTGGGAACTGTCACTTACATGATGAGAACCAAGGGCCACTAGCTACTCGTGGTGTGTGTCACCCCTCCACAGAATTTAGTTGTTCGAAGAGTTACATCCACCGTCCTCATGTGCGTCTCTGAGACCTGCTGTGCCACAACATGACCTTCACGGGCTAAGGCCAACGCCGTTCTACCACTTGCATCCGCAAGCACCGACTACAACTGCATACTGTTTCACTAGGGCCGGGTTCAAGAGCCCGCGGCACCAAGACTGTTACTCAGGGACTACACCTCACATACTACGTATGTAATACATACAAACAAATATTTCGAAATATTAGAGAAAAATATCATTAATTCATTTAATAATTATCCGATGTCATTTCTTTCAGATCTACATGAAACAAAATAGTAAAATCTAGAAAAAAGTTAAATCAAAACGAAATATCAAAGGGCAATAAGTAATAATACAAACTATTCACAAATAGTTCCAAATGATACATGTCAAAGTGAATTACCAACATATATTCATCGATAATCTAAACATAATATTTTCAAAAGCAGATCGTTTAATCAATAAATATTACCAAAGTCTACATAACTAGTTGACTAAAGTATTTTCTCTTTTCGAAATCTGTTAGCGCGGGGTTCATGGCATGAAACGCAAACTTAAACTGGCCCTGTTTTACCACAGCAGCAGAACATTCCATCTTCAAACGTTCACTTCAGGGTTTTAGATGGCTCGTACAAGTATGGAGAGATGTAGGTTTTGTGTTCAGACTTTGGCAAGTATGAAAAAATATTACTAAAAATATGAGTCTGAAACAGATTCACCTTGTATTGCACGGGGGATTTATTATTGAGAGAAAAATTAATCAATGCTAGGGGTAGAAACATTACGGCTTCCTCTCACATGAAATTTGGTCGTTTTAAAAATATCCGGTATTGTGACAAATAACAATAAATCATGATAACAATTAAAAGTTTTGTCCTGAGAAAAATCGTCAAAAATACTCATTTCGTTTATGACCGATCAGATGAAGTGTTCTCTAGAAAATATGAAAAAATTCACGTGTTCTTCATTAATAATACTACGAGAGTCATAAGTCAAATTCGTAAGGAGAAACCATTTAAGAGAGCATCAACTCACCATTTGAAGTCAGGTTCAATGTCCAAGAGAATGAGAATTCTTCAAACAGCTACTTACCTGCAAAAACGAAAAAATGTAAACATGAAGAATGATGCCTCCAATACACAAGAAAATATCTTAAATGAAATTACAATATTAAAATACTTCTGGGATTAACACATACCCAATTGCATGATGTACTGGACATAATTTATTGTTAATTGTAACTGACTACTCTTCAATGATCCAGTAAAATATGGCGTTATAATTCCTTAGTAAGAAGAGTATTCACAAAAATACAACATACCAGGAAATCAAGATTGCCACGGGGATAATTAGGAGTATCACATCCTCCTCTCAAGATGGATCCCATTGTAATTTTTGAGAGCTGAAAGAGCTTTCTGAGAATTAAATAGATCAATGCTTTATTTGAAACTAGTTAATATACATGAAATATTATGCCGTAATACATCACGAAATTTAAAAAGAGGTGGATGAAAACGAAGTCGGCTTAATCTTAATAACTTCCCTATCTAATATACCTCAGTGGATCCATCGCTGACACAAAAGATTGGCCGTAAACACTAACGAAGGAGACAGGAACATCTTCGTAGAAACAAAAGCAGAGCATCAAATGGAGCCGCCTACAATGGATCATACCAAACCTCTTGGTGCGGTATTCTACTTTGAGGGACTCCTTGCAGTGAGCGCGAATGCTTTCCCATCTACGGGTGCTTTCATCTCCACGTTGAGAAGAAAGGCAGACTACTTCTCTAATCCGGGTCTTTGAGATTCGCACAATTACTGCCATCAGCCATTCAAAGCAGCTAAATACCACTACCTGTCACTTATAATAAAGCATTACTTGACAGTCACTCTATCTCACTTCTTATGGACAACTTCTATAATAGTACTCGTTCCATCATTCTTGCTGTTTGATTGACATGTGAGTTATATAATTTATGGCCTTATTTCATGAGAATTGGTCTTCACACCATTATAGTGTAAAGATTTGCTGCCAAGTAATAAACAATCCATTCGTGCAGAAAATGTGTGAAGAATAAAGGACACTTTTCGCAGATTTCTCATTCATTAGCGATGTATGTACAGGTTTTATATTTACTTCCTGTACGTGTCACACACTCGTGCGAGGAATTGACTAAGGCGAACACATCTTTCAAATACAAAAAAAATGTGTGTAAATATTTAAACATACCACTTTTTCGTAGACGTAACACTATAAGTATGAGGCAACTCTCGGAAATTCTCTGTACTGCTGAGAGCTTTTTATGGGTGCTGAAAAAACAAGCCACTTTCTATGCTATTCCAGGAGGAGTGACCTAGGCACTTCTCCATACGATATATCTCGACCCATGCTACTTCACACTGAATATCTCAGTGAGTAAAGGGTCAATAAGAGGTTTGTGTGCCTCCATTGCGTCATATTGCTCATACAACATTGAGGAGTTGAGCGCTGATGTATATCATTCCAACTACCTCGTAGTTTCAAACATTAGTATTGGTGTGCACGAACTCATATCGTAAATGTCTCTCAGATGAGAATACGTTTGCTGGGTTCTGCAACATCCTTTCTCCTAGATGCAAGCCCTCAGTCGTGAAATGAACGCCGAGCTTTTGTTTTCCTGACTAATACTCGTCAGGCAATATTATTTGACATGACAAGTACTATATTTGTATCAGAATTGAAATATTATTGCAAAAGTTGGTGTACATTAATTTAGAGGCCATGCAACCATCGTGATCTGATGAATATTATGTATTCACAACTATGTTCTTCTGCATCCATACATTCACCCAACTAGTCGATTCTCACGATTCTACGATTTACTTAATAAATATTTTACTCGTCTGCGTTAGGTTTATACTTCCAAGTCTACGTTCAGATAAGTGTTCATTGAAAAACCTGTCAAAGCATTTATATTTCGTTTTGCCATCAGTGTGGGGAAGACCGAGGCTGACGAAAAACTGTTATTGCCGGACCCTGGAAGCGGAAAAGTGGATAAATCCAGTTGCTAAATATAGAAAAATATTCCTCTAACACAGGGTGTAGCCAGAATCCCTATTTTGTGTATCTTTGACATCAAAAAACAGATTGACGGCAAAACGTCTGTCCGTCAATCTCTGTGAATAACGCTAGCGGCTAAACCGTTCAGCCGATATTCTCCAAAATTGATATTCTTCAATCGATTTGGCTGATGTGGCGACCTATTCAATTTGAAATCGACATTTTGATTTTGGGGGTCCTTTACATGAAGCCTCAGGAACATTTTCAAAGGCAGCAAGTTTTTTTTATTGAATTTGGTCAGATAGCATTATAGACGCTTAATAGAAATATGTAGAAATATTGAAAATCCTGATATTTCGAAAATTCCAAAGTTCAAATATTTTCGGCGTCTTCCTACAACTATAACATTAAAGATAGAGATTTTTCCCTTAATGAAATCTGTTCCTTAAAGACAGATTTTGGAATAAGACCATGTACAATTTTTCGAAAATTTGAGTACTTTTCGCATACTTTTGCGTGAAATACAGGCAATTTTTAATTATAGTCGCAAGTTTCGATTTTCCCGCGCTTCATGGACGAAATTTGAGAAGTGCTTGGAGGCTGATGGAGGATACGTAACTTAGAATTTGTATATTATTTCATATTGCTTTGTTCGTTTCTTACATTCGAGCTTTGGTTGTGCGTTTACAAATTAACCTTTTAGAAAAGATTTAAAACCTTTTTTGATAATCTATATTGTTAGTCCGATTGCTAAATTTTAAAAAAATCCTCAAACACATGGTGTAGCCAGAATCCATGTTTTGTGGATCCTTGAAGCCGAAAAATCGAATGATGGCAAAACGTCTATCTGTCAGCCCGTCCGTCTGTCCGTCCGTCTTGTTTTAAAAGCGTATTTCTTCTCGTTCGACATACTTATCTTTCGAGGAGGTTAATTGTCAGAACATAGTTTTTGAATTTTTGGGAATGGTCATCCATAAGCAGTGGTTTATATTATTCGGAAGATCGTAAAAATTGTGCTAAAGTAAATGAAGTGAGGTTGAAGACTCAGATTTTGATCAGTTGACAGTGATGGGGGGATTACGGTGGTTGAATCGGTATTTAGGATACCTGGATTTAATACGTGGGAATGCAGCATTGCGACCTAGACTGAAGATTAAGGAGCATGGGGAAGTGTGAAAGTTTGATGAAAAATTTGGGCTATTTGTGTTACGTGGTCGCTTAATAAAGGCACTTAATTCTCTGCGGATCTGGATGTTTGAAATTAACCAGGGACTATTTATAGTTCTTCTTAAAAATATATTCGGAAATGTTGTTAATTTTTGGAGGTTGCTAGTCGCAGCACATCCCCAAACTGGATGTGCATAGTTCATGGTTTGTAGAATTAAGGATTCAAATAATAACAATTTGCATTCGACTTTCCATGAAGAATGTGTATTGATTAGAGGCAAGACTTTTGATATTTTAGCAGATACTTTGTTGTCTATTGTATTTATGCGGGGTTCTCAAGTTACTCTTTTGTCAAGCAACACTCCTAAGTATTTTATCGGTGAGGAGCACGGAAGATATGTATTCTCAAGATTTAATTCAGCAGGAATTTTAGGGCGGCGTAACGGGAAGATTTTTGCTTGACATTTTAGCGGGTTTATTTTGTTTCTCCATATTTGAGTCCAGTTAACATACTCGTTTAATGTGTTTTAAACGCAGAGAGAGAGAGAGAGGGGGGGGCGAGAGGGTGAGAGACAGACAGAAAGACAGATGGAGAGAGACAGAGGCAGACAGAAACAAACGCAAAGGTAGACAGACAGAGAAAGGGGCAGAGACGCAGAGAGAGAAAACGACAGACACACAGATATAGAGAGACAGGGAGGAACAAAGACAGAAAGAAAGAAAGAGATAGAGACAGAGAGAAGCAGATGGAGAGAAACAGATACAGAGAGAGACACGGAGAAGTTTTCTTTTTTCACAATAAATATGAAAAACCCGCGCAACGCCGGGTATTTTGCTAGTACCCCTATAAAAATGAGATTGGTGGACCAGATCGGTAGATTTCGTTCTAAGAAACGTTGGAAATGAAGACAATATTGAATTGTTAAAACATATTAAATATTAATTAAATGTTACTTTTGAGGAATATTCATTTTCCTTCTTCAAATCGTCCGGTTCCTACCTGCAGATCAGTGAAATAAGCGTGATTAACGCTTGAAATGAATGGAAACAAATCAGGCATATCCTGTTTCTTCTCATTAATCTTCCTTTCCTGTGATTATAGAGGCGGGATATTTACGTTTTTGAAAACCTTAGTTCTTCCTCATCCACTGGTCGCTTGTGTTTAGTGATGTTTACTGTGTAGAAACCAATGCCTTGATTTAATTAATTGTACATAATTATAAAAGACATTATTATAAAAGTACATAATTATACATAAATTATACATAATTATACATAATAAGTACATAATTGTACATAATTATAAAATACTTCTGTTTGACAAATCTAATCCATCTGATTATTTGCTAATTAAAGACACAATTTTGTTCATTTTTCTTCCTTCTTGTTGCAATCTTTTGAAGGTCTTTTAACACATAGACCATTAAGTATAGTTTCTGTAAATAAAATATGGGCGATATAATTATATTATTTTTGTTGTTGTTGTTTGTATGTACCACTGAAGTTGTACCACTATCAAAATAAATAGTTTGCAAGTTCAGCAGTACCCTCTGAGGAAGGCCATATGTTGGCCGAAACGTCAGCCACCACGAACGAGACAATACAGACTCTGGCCGCGGAAGCCTACGTCTCTAGAATTAAGTAATGCTTCCTCAGAATGATGAGATGCCTGAGAGTAGGAGTAGGATTAGCTATGATGGAACAAAATTGAAAGTATGACATCCGACGGATTTTAAACGTATAACAGGAACCGACTCAATTAAAAATATACAGTTAAAACAGAACAAACGTGTGCCGAGGTTAGAAAAAGATATCCTTAAAGAGCTCAATACAAACCTACGGAATGGAAGGTGTACCGGAACGAGCTGAGAAGAACAACTAAAATAAAGGTGAAGCCGGAACAAACCAGATAACCTAAACAGTGGAAGACTCTGATGATGACATTGTTGATGATGGCGGTGAAAATGAATAATATATTTTAAAAAATCTGTTGATTTTGAATTTTATTTATTCTGTTTGAAAATAATTGCAAAGGATCTCTAACTTCCTCCAATGTGTAACATAACATACAATTTTTTATATACTGGTAGTACGAAATTACGGTGATATGTTAGTGGAAAATAATCTAAAAAAATTTTGGTAAAACATTTCTCAGTGGAACTCGAATTTTGATCTCAATTTAATCTCAACAGTAGAGCAATATATTATGCGTGAATTTTCTTTGTCCCCGCCCTCGAACATATTGCCTGCTACTATCCTTTTATTAAGTACCTGCACCTTGCGAAGCAGGGGTAGATGTGGAAGGTCTCATATGGTCCTAAAAATGAGAAAGCTACAATGCAACATAAGATTCTCATAAAAATGCCATGTAAGAAAGCGTTTGCATTGTCACACACTACCACGTACACACATTAACACATTTTGCAATATTGTAACAAAATTATCTAGAGGCAACGTGGGCCCACGATTTGTGAAACTAGTCATAATGCCAAGTCACGAGTGGTAAGAGAAGGAATTTTCTTGAAGTTTTGTTTTATTGCAGGTCATTTTAATTTTACTCAAACAAACTCCGTATTCTACTTAAGAGTTTGTTTGTTTCTCCTATCTTCCTTTCACAGTTTGTTTTCGATGCAATGTGAAAACAATTGCGTAATGCATTTGTCGAAGCAATGCATCTTCATCTGAAACTAAGTGGTGAAATGCCTACCCACATATCAAAATTCCCAAGTAGGCAATACATATATATGTGTCATTATATGGAGCTTTTAATTACCACATTGCTTCTGAAAATGATAACTACGCAAGGATTTCTTAGTGTAAATTCATTTTAGGGCAAAATTGTCTGAAAATTCTGATTCACCCTTGAACTGAAGGCTCGACGATTATTTTTCATTACTTATGTCTCTGACCAATTAAAAATTAATGAGTAAAGTGCTTCTTTTCGTTGTTGAACATAGACTAGAAAATAAATTAAATAAAAACAATTATATACACACAAATAATTATCATGAACTTTCATAATGCGTATTGTAATTCATTTATCTCACAGAATTTTGTCACTTTCACTAGTACCACATAGACTCCAGGAACCGTAAATAGATCGTTTATTTTATCAGTAGAGAAAAGGATTCCTCAGTTTGTATACTAAATCAGAAGGAACCTAAGAAAACTGATTTTGGAGGGCGAATATAGAAATTTAAGTTTCTCGTAAGTCTGTTTCAAACAATGTAAATTAACTACATATGCATAATCGTTCGTTGTATAAAGCGTGAAAGATACTTCGTCAGCACTATTTCTGCATAACAGAGAAAGAGCGACTAACGCCAAGTCATCAAAGGGTCAACCGCGGAATACGTTTGTCTACAATGAAGCGCGCGAGGGGTAGTAAACTGTAGTAACAAAGGAGACGTATTCGACCCACATGCGACCCACATCCTAAAATACGCATTGTGTATGCGTGCCCTGTGAGGCGGTGGCCTTGTAACAATCCGTTAAGCCGTGACGTTGATGCGGGCGCGAAAGCCTTGTGAGGGGCAAGGCGGAGGAGCAACGCAAACCGTCTCCAAACTCCGACGCTGCCCGGAGGCCGAATTCTTTTGAAAGATGCCAGGGAGCGCGGGTGTCCGCTTGCTGCTCCTGACGCAAGACCCGTCCACGAAAATCCAGCCCCAGTAATCCTGGAAAGCAGTGGTGTCAAAGTCTTCTACTGGTGGCAGTGGCACGCGTCGTGGCACTGTAGCATGCCATGAGCTTCTCTGCGCTACCAGCGTCGGGAAAGGAAACTATTAGTAACCAAGCGGTTTGACAATAGGGAAGGCGTTGTCTCTGGTGGTGGGGTAATGAACTGCGTGGAGGGGCGATTTCGTCGTGGCACTCGTGCCCCCGACTCCTGCTCGTGGCATCGACCTTGATAACACTGCTGGAAAGGATACGCGAAGGAACACCGGTAGGTGGATACGCGAGTTAATCTGTTTACCCTAAAGTATAAAAGAAAATAACAAGACATAAGATTATAGAATATTTATTTAACGTTACTGCAATTAGGTTTGACTTTAAATGTACGAATATTGCCAGAAGAACGTATATATGCTTTCATACTTTTAGCAGACAAGATCACTGCAATTGAAGCATACAATTTTATCGTTATACCTTGTCCACACACTTTATTTTAAAATTTGTTTAAAACGTGGTCCTCATTGTTCTCTCCAAATTATCTTTGGACTGAAGTTCCAATGATATGAAGCAAATAAGTCAAATATGCATGCGTGCAAGCATACAGGGGTATTTCGTTTCTCCAACATTTTTCTAATTTCTCATTCTAAAGGAAAACGAACTATATAAGCCCTCGATATATCTTCACCACAAAGGAGAATACACATTTAACACCTGGCAAGTTTAATTCTCGAAAACACTTGTATTTGTTCACGATACACATGCAAGTACAGTTGAAAAAGATGCGTGGAAAGTGTCGTTAGATGCAGAGCTTTTAAAGCCGGTGAACGACGTAGATACAAGTTTAGACTGAAATAATATTCTGCAGAAGGTACACTTACACTTACTATCGGTTTAATGATTTGTGTCATATGCATTTCATTTACATTTTTAATTTGTGTATAAGAAAAAAGATTACATGACTATTAATTGAGTGTAGAAGATATTATTCAAGGTAGATTGCAAGTTTCTAATGTAAAAGGCTTAAAAATATGAAACAAACTGGGTGACAAAAGCAATATTCCCATTACGTTTCGAAGTATGGCCTTGGCATTGTTTCTAGTGTATTTCAACGCAGCACCACGACAATTTTCCTTGTTTTACTAATAAAGAGAAATTCATCTGCTATTTGATTTGAAAAGAAAGCAAAATGACGGGATACTCGCAATAAAGCATTGGGTGTTGTCTTTTAAACTTAAAAATATTCCAAACAGTGTATACAGACCCATTTTCGTGGTTTGTACAACGTAAAACAGAATGCAATAGAATACCAATCCATCTTAGTTAAAAATTGAGAAGTGAAGAAGATGAAGTGCAGATCACTTTCTCGTAAAATCTCTGACAATATTTGAGATGAATATTCTCAATGCAAATTAACTCCAATTTTGTTGATGGTTCGAAAGCGAATAGAGTTATTCTTCGGAGAACTTGCCCGTTCACTGAATTATTAACATCATGTATATTTCTAATTCATGCCGATATGTCCTTTCTCATCATTTTTAGAACAAACTAGTTACAGTAAAATGATGTATGCTATAATTATAAGAATGTTTGTTTTCAAGGATCATGAAATATTCATGTTGAGACCTATTTCATAGGTCAATCGTATTAATATTATTTGGTATGGTTCTTAACATTCTGAATTTGACAGTCAAATCCAAAGACGAAAAACGTTTGAATTAAATTAGCGTTTCCGTCAGGCGGTAAAAACAATTTGTCTTCGAACAAGAAGGCTTGACTATAAGCAGTGACGGGCCAGCAAACAAGGTAGCCTATCATGAAACATACATTATGAAGCAGGAAACGTCAATCAGATGGATACGTTTGCAAATCGAACGCTTTGCTTTGAGTAGGCGACTCAAGCTCCGAAGATCATCAATTCTAATGAACCAGTCGTTGAATAGTAGATTCGCAGACCCTCGCCTCTGTAGCGCGGATTTGATAAGGCTTCGCGACCACATTAAGAATTTCTCAATTCCTTCACACAGGCCGTAATACTCCACAACATGTGTCAGCCACACAAAACATTTCGATTGTTTCAACAAACTCCCAGTTACTCAGAATATTTTTGACAGTAACTCGAATAAAAACGTCAATGACTTAAAATACTTTTAATGAACTCGTTTTCATTTTTTCTATTTAAGAAAATATTTGCTGAATTACCCAGACAATTTTCATTTGTTTACATTTAGAGGATCATCATAAGCAAGGCAGTGTTTTACTTTTTTGAAATAAACAGTGTTGAAGCACAAAATATTTTCCAACGACATTGTGGAACGTGTGGAATTGAACATCAACACATTATTAAGAGGATATATATTACATTAGAAAATTTTTGTAACAAGATTACGTAATGTTAAATAATTCATTCAAAAATATTCTTCTGCTTTACGAATATAAAATAACTGAGATAGTATATATTCACTGACACCGTATTGGCTATTGCGACGGCTATTGATGACGAAACAATGAAAACGAACAACGGAATCCTTCATAAGTCTTTGTGTGCCGGACCGGTGGCCGAGATCGCTAAGCCAGAAGAGACGTAGCGATCTCGGACCGACGGGTCGCGGTTTCGAGTCCCACCTCGGGCATGGTTGTGTGTTCGTCCTTTCACCCCATACCATTTCCATATTGGTTTCATCCTCATAGACACCATAACGTTAAAATCCAATAGTGGTCGCTAATGATCTAGAAGTTGATGCGACCATAAATAACTAAAAAACGGTATTTTGTCTAACCTACGGGCGAAGCTGAGGCAACCTGAGGGTGAAAGACATGTCCTCTCTTCACCGCCACGACGACCTCTTCTACCTCGTGGAGCGAAGCGAAACGAAACGCGCAACGCATTGCGTCGCCGCGTCAAAAGCCGCCGCTCGCGTCGACCCGCCCAGCGTCCTCGAGCGCGCGATGCCCGCGACCCGCGACGCCGGCGGCGGGGCGCCGGGCGCCGAGGTGACGCCCCGGCGCCAAGGCTCGTGCGATTTAAAAGGCGGCTGTGCGCTTTAAATGGCCGGCCGCTCAATGCGCGCGCCGGGACACGCGCGGGAGCGAGTTTAAAAGGCTCAAGCTGTTTTAAAAGCGGCGGCAGTGTTGGCGCGCCGGCGCCGGACGGGAGAGACCGGCTCTGTCGAAAAACGCTCGGCTTCAGGGTCGCTGTTTTTCGCACGAGTGGAAGGTCGCATGGCGTTTCATTGATTGATGGATCATTTTTCTGTTTCTTTTGGTAGTGTAGTGCATGGTTGCGTGATTGATTGATTGATCCGTTTGTTAGTGATTCCGAATGCGTCAACTGCTAAGGTCATTAGTCCCGTAAGTGCCGCGTAGTGCGGGTTTTTTCGTGGGGTGGAGGTGATCTTCCCGCCCTGATGGTGAGATCCCGCTCCGAACTACCTGTCGGCGAGCGGGGCTTTCTTCCGCCAGGTATCTCCCACCAGCGGGACACCGCCTCAGCTGGGAAAAGCTTTAAGCTCCCGACCGGTCTTCCGAAATGTGCGATAGTTAGTGCAGGTTAGCGTGTGTGTAATCAAGGGGTGAGGATGGTCAAGGAATCTTCGGGAAGGAAAGATCGCGCGCCGTGGCCCGTTTGTCCGTGGTCCGTGGCCCGTTTGTTAGGTTACTGCTCCAGCATTCGCCTGGTATTGATCGAAGAAAGCACGGAAAACTACTGATCATAGTCGCTAAAGATCTCCTCCAGACAGCGACTGAATTCGACCCAGCTATCTAAACAGCGACGAAAACGCTGTCACCGTCGGGACTCGAACTCTGACCTCCCGGTCAGAGGCACTGCAGTGATATCAGTTGATGCCCTGAGCTACCTCTCCCGTTTTGGATGTGTGGAATGTAAAAGGAAAAATGATGAGGAAGGAAAGATCGCGCGCGATCCGAGGCGGATTTGTTAATGTAGTGCACTGACATTCGATAGGTACTGTTCGAAGAAACCACGAAAAACTACCGATCAAGGCAACCGGCCTCTAAAATTCATCAGAGTGACTGAATGCGACCCTAGCCATCTATATATCATGTGTCGAAAATACGTCATCGTAGGGGCTCCAACATTAGGACATATCCCTCAAAGACGCTGCAGGGCCCCGGCTGTTGCATCGTCATGGCCATCGTCGTTGTTGTTGTTGCTGCTGCTAGCTATATAATGCCCAGTCTTTGGAAACATGTCATTTGGCACACCCACGACATGGTTTGTACAGTACAGTTAAATATATTTCGCACTTGGCACCAGATGATCTCCAAACTCCACCAACACAATAACGATCTGAATCATTTCAGCCATTACTCGCACTGAGGAAGTATGGGATCTGAGTAAGGTGGACATTGTCGAAGAAACCGGTAGTTTAGACGTGGTTCTTTTACATTCCACAAGCGTGACATGGCACTCTAAAAAATTTCCGCCTTTTTAAACCCAGGTCCTTGCCTAGAAATTTTATATTAAACAATAACTAAATTAACGAAAAATATTGGGGCCACAACAGCGCATCCTTTCTTGCATTTTTTCTAACGTTTCCAATTTTCGAAAATTCAGAGAGTTCAGCAAAAATGAGACTTCCGTCAATCTTGTAAAGTGTCCCTTCTACACGCCGAAAACAATTTGAAGTGATTTTTTATTTCTTTATAAATTGCGTTGATTTCAAACACAAATTTCACGAAAACTGTTAGATTTCTCAAAAAAAAAAAATTGCCCAACTTTTTAAAGATCTAATTTTTAGGACAGATTCCATTTAAGACAAAACTCTCCGAAAACTCTGTCCTCAATACTGTAATTTTAGAATGTTGATTTTTTGCAATTTTCCGAAAACGGGACTAGCACAATTTTTTACCATTTTTGATACACGTGACGAGAAATTTTTTAGAAAACTTAGGACTTTTTGAGAAAATTATTCTTTAATAAAGCCTATATTTCACGCAAAATTACGCGAAACTACTCATATTTTCGAAAAAATTACACTGACCTTATTTCAAGATGACTTTGAACAAAATATTTTATTGAGAAAAAATCTCTATCTTCAGTACTGTAGTTGTAGAAGGTCACCGAAAAGTTCTCGAACTGATGCAATTTTTGGAAATTCGGAATTTAAACGAAATTGTGACATCGCCATCCTTTTAAGTACCATTTACACTATCCGAAGACAAAATTTAATTTACAAAATTGGAGCCATTTTTTTTAGAAAAATCCAACTTTTAAAACTTTCAAAACTGAAGATAGAGGTTATTGTCTTAAAAAAATCTGTTCTAAAAACTCAGACTTTTAAGAACGGTCATGTACAATTTTTAAAAAACTTTTGAGGTTTACTTTTAATTTAATTTACAAAATTGGAGTCATTTTTTTTAGAAAAATCCAACTTTTAAAACTTCCAAAACTGAAGATAGAGGTATTGTCTTTAAAAAATCTGTTCTAAAAACTCAGACTTTTAAGAACGGTCATGTACGATTTTTAAAAAAATTTTAAGGTTAATGCAATTACAGAAGAAAAAAAAACATATTCTCAAAAACAGCTCCAATTTTTCCTCACAGATAGAACAAGGGAGGCGTAGACAATGGAACAGATCTCGTTTTTGTTGAACGATCTGAATTTTCGGAAATTGCAGAAGTGGAAAAAATGTCAGAAATATATTCTGTTTTAACACCACTAGATGAAGACAACGGAGTGTGGTTTTCCGTGACACCCCTGTGTTGTGGTTTCTTGCACAGAAATGTACAAAATCGAATGAAATATTTAATAGGACGAATCAATGATTAATTCTGGATCAACGTTTCTTTTCAATTTTTTCTGTGATTTATCAAACACATTCACTATAATGAAGTTGTATCATCATGACTATCATTATGCAACGAGCCGCAGTTTCCTAATATAATAATTATACTATATAAGTAGAAAATGGCAATGAATATATCCGAATCAAGATGAACCCGTGAAGATTTATACCCCCAGTCGATTTTACCAGAGTGTGGATTATTTCTTGTAACTGGAGTAATTCGAAATAATAAAAAATATTACATTTATGGCACTTCACAAAAATATACATAATTCAGCTTTTGTTTAAATATTGAAAGCTTGAGTCTCGCCCTTTTGTCTAATCTTATGAATAATATTACAAAATAGTTTCAGAAGTGCTTTATACCAACGAGCTGGAGCTCTACGATTGTTGGGCGTGATCATTTCTGTATCTCAGTGTGGATTACAAAAGAATACTTCAGTCTCTATCTTCGTTGCGAATAGGAATTTTTTCCCGCGTATTTAGTAATTTCTTCATTTGCAGGATTGTATTTCACCATTTACTTAACATCTACATTTTTATTTTTCAGTACTGCCAGGAAGGGCTCTTCCATAAAACACCATTGAACCATAATGTCATTTGAAGGTTTTTCTTTCCACCGAACTCAAGATACCGAGGATTCCGGAGGCTCATAGGCCAAAAGGAAAATGCGCCATGCCACACGCCACATGTTAACGAAATACAAGAAGCAAACGTTCATGCCCACGCCAGAGTTCGAAAATATGTCTCTCCAGAAGACTGTGGATCATTATTCCCTGCAAACGCCTCGTCTACTTGGATTGGTGGGAGTGAAGGTGCTCCTGGTTCTCGTGGTATTATTACACGATGAAACAATAATTCATGTGAGATCTGTATGCACTGAACGTGAACGTATTACTTCGCCATTCCCTTTAAACGAATCGCTGAATGTATACAACTTAATTTACTATCAACAAAAGTTGTTGGCTTGTGTATTCCTTGGGATGAACTAAACTAAATATCAAAGAAACCTTTGATAACCAATCAGAGCACATTAAAAGAGTAATGAAAAATCGCATTGTTAACTGTAAAATTTCACAAATCACTTCAAATCGAATAGTTTTATGTATAACGAGAATAAATGTTTTAAGATTAGGAGTAAATGCAATAAATATGTTCATGTAAACAATCAGGTAAGTAAATTCTATTTCTTCAGAACCTCAGGCTGTCCTTCATCCGGCTTCATTTAAGAGCAGTTTACGTCAAAATTATTTTATCAACATCCTTTCTTAAGCCTTATCTTCTATATCACTGACTTCCCATGCTAACAGAAATTGAAAAGAAGTTATGCAGTGGCCAACCACGTGAGGGATGTCTACGATTTTGATTAAAACTTTGAAACTCGAAAAAATAAATAAAAGTAAGATACTGTTTCGATATTGACTGAAAAATGCACACATTTAGTTGTGTTATTTCGCTTATTTGCGTACTGAATTCTCGTTTTCAGAGCGTCACTGCTTACGACACAGCTGACGTCACACGCCAGCAAGGTTTCAATGAAGTCGCAGCCCGCCATTAAATATTTGCTATTCACGTGTTGTGTCATAGGACAGCAACGACTTTATTGATATTCGGTGTGTGCCACATTTTGGAAAATAATTTTATGTGGTTTTGTTCAACAGCATTTTTGTTGTTGCAGGCCACTAGTTTTATATCATTTTGTTAAACTAGTAAGTCAATTCGGATGGACAATTTAAAGCCAACTCATCATAAAGTCGGAACTATAACGAGCATTTTGAGAAAACAAATAGTACACAAAGATTGATTATTAATATCTTAACCAGCGGGTAGTGTACTCAGTGCAGATGTAATATGGTCCTCTGAGGAAAATCTAATACACCGTCTTGTCCCCCTCATTACGCGAAGCTTGGATCGCCATTAGGCTGTGTGTTGGGCATCTTCCGAGGCAGCTTGATGGCTGCCAATTACGAGTGTGTGCTCGGCGTACCCGTAATCACAAGCGTCGCAATGACGCAGCCAGTGGCCGAAAAAAGCGAAGGACAGCGTATCAGGTTCGAACCTGCCCGTCGAAGTTGATTCGGGCGACTAACGTGGGAGGGCTCCTGACCAGAATAAACTCAATGACCGTACGTCGTAGTTACAGAGTATGTATGAACAAGGTGGTTAGATGACCTGAGACCATCCTTGCAGAACATGTCACAAATCACGATCAAAACCTAAAGAAATTTGTATTGAATTTATTGAGAAGTCGATACAAAATTATTGATTTATCTGTCGCATTCTTTCCGAGGCCTAGAAGTTTTCAGCAGCCTATTTACTGGTTCCATTCACACTATCCTAAAATATAGAACCAAAGATCAAAAGCAGAGGGATACTGTCATGAGTGAAATGCTGGGAATGCACCGCTGAGGAGATTTGAAAAAATCTTATGAAATACGCGGTGTCAGCAGATTGTGCTATTCGTAACATATTCAGTCGCTGATACTATGTTGACCATGCTAGAGTCGGAAGAAGGTTGTGTACGTACTGTACGTACCGGAACCTCGGCTCTCGGAGACCTAGGCTTTCAGAGTCTCCACCTACCTTTATGGCAATGGTTTTCCCCTGACATCAACCAGTACTCAGCTACTGACAAGCGCGTCATATTATTAAACAATGACAAAATACTCCCTTTCTAATAATTCGGTTTTCGTTGGAATCATTTCAAAGTATTTGAGGTGGATCAGTTGTAAAGTCTCATTGTCTGCCACTGTGTTCGTGCGCTCATGGCAAAGTACTCTGCAATATAATATAAAACACAAGTTGTGCTTATTTTATTTCGTTCTTATTCCCCAGACTTTAAAATTGAGAAACAAAAGTACCATTTCAGTTTCTGGAAAAAATGTATTCCTCGTTCATCAAAGCCCCTTAATTTCACGACAAAAACTGATTTTTGAATGATTAGAAACCAAACTAGATATCGCCGTCCGTGTATTGGGACATGTCGCTCATGTCAGTTGAGTGAGTCATTTAACTGACAGTCGTTGAAAATCTATTTTTTCTCAGGAAAGTGTGGTCAGAATATTTCTTTTAATTTACCACATTAAAAAGAACTTCCGTTCTTTTGAACATTCCTCTCTGTTCAATACTATTGTTGAACGAATGTTTCAAAGGAAAAGAGTGCAGCCATAAGCTATAAAGAAATGTGTTGATTAGTGATTAATACAATGTAGTTTCCTAAGTGATGGAATATCTGAAGGTTCCACTGACGTCTAAGTCAATTTCGAGATGACCACTGACGTCTTCATCTTATTTTCATTTCATCTCATTCTTCATCTTATTTTTCATCATTTCATCTTCATCTCATTTTCACTTCATCATGTCCACGTTCTCTCCCCAATATCTCCCCGGATCTGACACGATGTTCCTTGATACGTCGGACGAGTAAAACTGCTACGTTTTCTAACGGTGCATGGCAATGGTCTTGGATGCCCGAGTGACGCAGCGTCAAAAACTGTGGTGCCTAGGTGATGTCATCTGAGACATCGAAGCGGCATCAATCAGTCAAGAACATTCGTATGAGTCTGGCCACGGAAGCCTTCGACCTTTAAGGCAGTATGTTCGTGGCAGTCGCTAGTGAAGTATTCAATAATTTACTGGGTCTATAGATTAATAACAGATTAAAGAGAAGTAACGAACTCTTGCTCTAGAAAAACAATGTTTAATGTTAAATTTAGTTCATTTTCATAAAGTGGTAATACTTAATTTTCGATAGGCTGAGTCCGGTTCCCGCAGTTTTCTTTCTTTCTACGTTGAAAATCAGTCCACATTGTTTACATCGAACGTAAATTATGGTCAAATGGTTTGCGGTTGTGTGCTATACAAAATTTTAAGTTAGCACGGTTTTCAATAGTTCCCGAAGAGAAACAGTGCTGACAATTGCGTGATTGTTACTTAATAACATCTAGGCCCAGAGCCAGTACTTTGGTTGCGATAAATTTCACAGCGCTTTTTTTTATCAATTACTCCTGAGAATGGTATGTTATATTTACTATTATCTGATTTCTCAAACAAATTTGATTTGAAGCGAATAAAAGAAAAGATACTTTGACCGTATAACTTCTTCAATAACTTAAAAATCTATGCCCATGAAACGTTTTCTTTAAGAGCCTGTTCCATATTAAATTTATTTTATTTCAAAAATAGACCGGTAAGAGTCATATGTTCACTTTCCATCTTGAAGAACACAGATTTAATTTCATTTACAGTAGTTTAGGGGGTTCTTAACCGTGTTCGATCGAACAAACTTACAACCTTAAGCCTCTATCCGGGGTAGAGCCGTGGGCGTAGGCGTGGGCGTGGGTGTGGGCGAGGGCGGGAGCGTGCGTGGGGAGCGTTGGTGGGGGCGTGGGTGGGGGCGGGGCCGGCGGCGGCAAGCGAGGTGGCGACGGGGTGCGGCCCGACACACGAACCGCGCGACCGCACCCGGCGGCCGTGGCCAATCCATCGGCACATGCATTAGAAACGGCCGCCGGAGCCCGCGCCGCCGACGCATGTCAGTGGCCCATGGGCCCTAAGGCGGCAGCACGTACGCAGCGTCACGGGCGGCGCGGCAGTTCTGCATTGCTGGCCAAGAAGCTACAGACAAATTGGGGTGATTCGCAGGGGTGAAATACAGGTGATTTGCAGAATAGTCCCTCCAGATTCTACCGTTTTCTCATACTACCTGATTCTCATACTATCATTGGCTCACGCGTTTGAACAGTAACTACGAACGATGCAGTATCGTGAAGAGTCAACAGACTTTCAACAGTCAACAGATTTATACACATGATGGTGGCCGTAGACTCCCGTGTTCATCCGGTCGAGTAAAACATTCAGAAAAAACTGTTACATTTAATGAATGTGTACAGGCTGTTTTTGTTGACGAATTGCCAGCCGCCCGAGTCGTTGGACTTCTGGTGAGTGTTCTGTTTATTATCATGATTATCACCATATTTCCATCAATTCACTTACCAGTCGGAATAAAGTCCTTCAATCACAATATCACGGCACCTATGAGCGGGACGTTCCGAGAGGGATGCATGGGGAACAGGGAGAGTCAGTTTGCCTGGCAGTAATTCCAGTGAACTCGAGCGAAAAAAGTATTTCAATGGAATGAAATTGTATCCTAATAAAAATAAAACAAAATTAGGTATCTTACACTTCTTGAATAGCAATTACTCATGCTTCTACGAAATTAATTTGCAGAACATTGGACATATTGCCGATGCCCAAGCAAAGTCAAACATAACAAGAACTGATTAATTGTAAGAGAATTATTTTAATATGAGCAGCGTGATTTTCTGCGCGTCTGTATTAATTGACATGAAGCCACCACCATTCTGCTGATTCCTTTCCAATAATAAGAGTTAATTTAATAATGATTATTTCCTAACACGTTTCTCAATTCAATCTAACGAATGATTCATTATCTGATTACGGAATGGAAGGTCAATTTAAAGCTACTGTTTCTGTATTCTTTTCCTGTCGACGATTAACTTATTTCATTAGTGCTGGATATACCCCTCCACTTATGTAATAACTGATGAACTTTGACACATTATTCTGAAAATTAATAATTAAAAAATGATGATGCAATGAGAGATATACTTTTAATAGAAAAACACGAGGAAAGGAAGCCTCCATAAAATACGCCGGGCTGACCACAAAAGCTAGATGAATAATCTTGGAATTTAGTCGCAATCGTAGACGCACAAGAGCGTACTAACCACTGGGCTTTGAAACGCGTATCATTATGCAGCGATTCTGCAAATAATATGTTATTTTATTTATTTTTAGTGAATACAAATTGAGAGAAGTAATTTTATTTAAGATGCAATTCATTCAAATGGTATTGAGTACAACTCGGTGGCAGTGATTTACACAAAATAAACTAATTTTATAATTTACTACATATTATTACAATATTAATTTTAATATTACACACAACAGCATTACGTCTCTCGACGATACACAGTAGGGCATTGCTCTACACTTCAATCACTTCTCGGTTTAACTGTCATCATTGAAAGCAATGAAAGAAATCCCCTGTGTTACCTTTTTTATTTACACTGAAACTTAAGTTACCATACCTTAAATATATTACTTCTGCACTAATTATAAGTTATTTCTAAAATGACGGACACTCTAAGAGAGTGTTTTGAAAATGGCTGCAGGCCAACTGTTTTTCTCTCATTCGGTAGTTTTGTTGACAAATAAATTTTGCCACATTTGTTCTTAGATTTTTGTCCGAATCATGTGAACGTGGTCCCCGCTTCCGAAATTAACTTCTCTAATCTATTCTGAGTTTCCTGGCTAGTTGTTTGACCTACACACAATTTATACAAAAAACGTGAAGTCATTTCTATACTCTCTTTCACATTCTCGCTTACTATTTAGTATAAAATATTGTCAGGTACAGCAAAAACTAGCGACTTTTTGACAGAAAACTCGTTTTGTGGGTCTCTGGCACAAATTGAGTGAATTTTTGTTGTTCCTATATGTAGTAATTTCATTCTTCTAATACTTAGTGTAGATAGAATCCATACTTTGTGGGTCCTCAATACCGAAAAACGTTATCTGCTTAGCGTAATGGCTTCAGAAAGTTAAATTCACAAGCGAAAAAATGCAATCAAGTTCAAATGTGCCCAATTTTTGCATAGGTGCAGTTAGTATTATATTAGTAAAAATGTTACAAATAATACAAGTACGTAAATAATACAAGTACGTATTAAGACAACTATTTATCATTTTAAAATGATTTTCCAAGACCTACTAGAAGCTTACATTAATCACAAACCATGGTGATTTATGTAATGAAAAAAATAAATATTGAAAAGATAGTATGACGAAGCGCTGACGGAGAAGGAAGCGGGAAAAACGGAAAAATATCAAATTACATTCATGGAACATTTATCTACCATAAATTCCACGAAGAGTAACCGGTTATTTTATCCACAAAATCAATTGAGGAAAGGAATGCGCTACCCCATAAATGTCTACACCATAAAAGTATTCTTACAAATCTTCAGATATTAGAAATTACATCTACTCAACTGAAGTAGCTCCATTGCATATGCATTGCATCAACTCTGTGGTCAGATAAGTCATGATTTCTAAATCTGCCATCACCATTGGTTACTACTACATGCTTCGAAAATGATGAAATTGCCTCGAGGAAAATAAGTGAAATCGATTTGAAGAACTCCTAAAATGGGATAAAAATTGTGCTATAAATGGATATGTATTGTGTAACAGGTGAAGTATATTTTCATGAGGGAAAAATATTATTCTTAAGAAAGTTCCTACCATTGTATTCATGATCAAGTACATGCTTGGAGGAGAATACTTTTGTATTTTATAATATATGTTTCCCGGTGAAGGTAATCTGGAAACAAATGTGCAATTTTCTAGGCAAGTAAACCAGTAGAATATAGAGCAACATAAAGATAAAGGCCGACAGGGAACACCGACAAGAAACAACAAAAGAGACAGGTTCACCAAAAACGAAGGAAGATATATTAGACAAACTGAGCCATAAACATAAAGAAATAGAGGCGAGCGGATGAGGCAAAAGAATGCGTAAGGCAACCTGCTCCGCTCTTAACACACAAAGCTTTTCCTCATACTCTGCCAACGGATTGCGTTTCCTTGTACACAGATCAACATCAGGTGACAAAGTGAACCCTAACAGAGCGAAGGGAATCGTTACGCTACCGTCCTGGAAAGGACTATCTGATTTGGGACTCTCTGTTACCTGCCCGTAATCTCAAATGTAGGTCAAGCACCCTAAACGCTTTTGAGCTTTTCAGTCTTCCTTGTGTATCACGGGCAAAGCAGCGCCTGACTACTGAGGAAAACTTCTGGCAAACTCAAACGGCACATGAAAATATTTGAGCCGTCTAGTACAAAAAAATGAAACAACGATGTAACATTTTCCAATTTTCAGGTTCCTTTCTCACATATCATCCGGTGAACAATGTTTCTCGGTTACCCAATATTCGAGAAAATGACGTACACTAACCTCAGAACTTCTGAAAAGTATTTATATTATACTAGCTTCTTCCTAGTTCACAGTAATACGCTTTGCTTGACCACCAATCTCGACCTGAGAAAGTATAATATTGACAGTCATTCTTATTTTGGCATGGAGTCTTCTAATAGAAATAGGACTCAATGCAACACATGTGAGATAGGGCATGCGTGCCACCAACACAAAAATATTGGGGGGACGATTCAATAGATTAGAGACACATTGCCGGGCGTCTATCGCCAATATATCCCATAGTGTATCAAAAAATCCTGCTGAGGATGCTGGTTACCCCTGGCAGTGACGCCTATGAAATAGTGTAGACTATGATACCGCCTCGCAGCAGCAACATTTCAATGACATTCACCGGAAAGAATACAAATATCACAATGTCAATTTACGGCCGAGAACCTGAATACACACCGAAAATAATTTGTGAGCACACCTTGAATAAATAGATTATGCCAAGGTCTCCTATCTGACTGGCCACTCGACGAACTAGTGCTGTATTGAGCTGAAACCAGTCGTACAGGAAATTCACAATACTAAGATATGAAGGAATATTCTAGCTTTCTAAACGAGAATGCTTGTAAACGAACCACTGTTAAAAATAAGAATTAATCGAAAAATAAGTTAGAGAAAATGATTCACGAAATCATGCTTTTCATAAACAGCAAATCTACTACAGAAGTCTCCTAAATGCCATGAAGTCTTGCTCTTTGATCTCTTAGAATCTCATTACGATCCCACGCTGTCTAAATCTGGAAATGTGACGTCAGGATAGAGATTACACTTCTTTATATCATGGGATATAACTGTATACGTGAGTATCGCGAGGAGGGGGGTCATAAACATATTTTAAAGAATTCCATGAGTCATTACTTTCAACTATACGCACTCTTCCGAAAGAGACAGAGAAGCGCACGACCTTAAAGGCAGGATCTTTTTGTGGTTATGCAGCTAGCCGCAATTTGTTTCCTGTTAGACCTTTCTTTGCCCCGACAGAATTCTTGACCTACTGACTCCTTTATGTTTCGCAGAAGAAAAATGTGCAGAAATTAACGAGTTCATGATAAAATCACGTTTTACACGAGAACACTGGTTTTCCCATTATGAATGATAAGTGAATATATACCATGTTTCGCAATGAGCAGCATCACCATGATTTCTTCCTTACGCATAATCAATGCACATCCAAGGGAATTGGTTTTAGACGTGACATATCGTCGACCACCAACACAGCTGAAACATCGTCCATCGTGTAAATTCCAAAACAATATTCCCGGAAGAAGCTACACTATTTAAATTATACATTACTTTGAAAAACTTTGAAACTTTTGAAGTGTTATTAATTTAAGATGTATGATTCAAATTGAAATAAGCATGTAGAGGGCTAAAAAGTACGAACATATAGGTAAATAGGTCCATTGTCATAATCAAAATTGCATGTACTATGTTATACATTATGAAAGGCATTTATTATTACTGCTTAGTCCTCAATGAAAATATTTTCCAGTAAAGAATCTTACAATCAATACAAAATTACAATACTATACTTGCGATATAAAATAGAAAGTAATGCAATACTTGCCATTTAATCATAGTAGTACTAAGATTCATATTCTTTCATTTCTTGTAGCAAATACGAGAATTCTGAATTAAAAGTTGCTAATTTGATATTGTCTAATAATTTTCTGATTGCAACTCGTGCACCATGCATATTTGATAATAAGGTGTTGATCCAACAATACGACAAACTTTGGAAATATAACCGAATTTTATCTTGTTCAAAGTGGGTATTAAAAAACAAAATTTTCTCGAATACAGTCACATTAAGAGACACAAACCATCCAGCATTAAGGAGCTTGGACCTATACCAGACGAGGTGGCTCAGGGCATCAAACAAGGTCACTGATATGCTTCTGACCGGGAGGTCCTAGATTCGAGTTCCGACAGTGGCAGGTTTTTTGAAACTAGCTTGTCAGCTAGATCGAGTTCAGTCGCTGTCTGGAGGAGAATTGCAGCAGCTGGCTCCTCTGATCGGTAGTTCCGTGGTTTCTCCGATCAACACCAGGTGAATGCCCGAGCAGTACCCTAACAAATGGGCCACGGACCGCGCGCGATCTTTCCTTCCTCTTCCTTGTTCTCTCCTCAACACTTACACATACTTACACTAACATGCATGCCGGAAGACCGGTCGGGAGCTTAGAGCTTCCCCCGGCTGGAGCGGTGCCCCGCTGGTGGAGGATACCTGATTGGAGAAAACCCAGCTAGCCGACTATAGGTTAGCGCTGGATCTCGCCATGCAGCAAGGTATGATCACCGCCACCTCTCTATGGGGAAAATGCACTACAATTACGGGAATAATGACCTTAGCAGTTGACGCACCCGGAATCACTAGAAAACAACCAACCAACTTCGACCTGTGAACCTGTGTTGTGTCCCAAACGTCCAAAAGAGCCGCAGAACCCACAACGTCTTCTCGCTCAGAATGCTCGCGAACATCATATGAGGGCCGTTTTTTCTTCTTCCGATGGACCATGACAAGACAAGAGTAAAGAAAAGAAAAGAATTTATTATCTAAAGTTATGTACAATCATGCTTATTTTGTACAAAATCGCCGTTTAGATTCAGACAGATTTTGTGTTAACTGTGTACAAGCTTTTCGATTCGGCGAACATTGCCGCCATTGATGTGAGGTATGCCAGAACTTTGCTTTTAAGCTCCTCATTAGTCTGAAATCTTTGGCCACCTAGCCAATTCTTCAATTAGGGGAAGATATGAAAATCACCTGTCGCTAAGTCGTGCGATACGCCGAATGATTTAGCACGATTCATCTGCCCCAGATGTACGGTTACAGCAGCGCTGTCGGTCGGCGTTGTCATGAATAAGAACATTTCCAGTGGACAGCATTCCTATTTTTTTTTTGGAAGTTTACAACATACTACATTCGGCACGTTCTTTTTTGAATTTCAGTTGCACTATTCTCTTCTTCATGGAGAAAGCGACTGCTCATATGCATCTCGCACGTGGCGGGAGCATGAATCGTATCAGTCTTTCTCACGTTCCTGTGGCTCAGCTCAAATTGGCGATGTGGCATCGGTATTGGCAGAGGTTATGGTAAAAAAGATGCGCAATCACTCACTGCACTTCTCTAATTCCTCCTTCTTGTCTAGCGGTTGTAAAGGCTCGATCGGAAAAAAAAGGCTCTCGTACAGTTTACGTGCACAGTCCTCGGACCTCTGCGTAGTCGCAGACGCGTACAAGCTCCACAAATAAAACAAATAATCACACGGAACATTTTACGGCGCTGTTTTACGGGCCCCGCAAACGACTCGAGAGAAAATAAGCCGAACGAGATTATTGAATTTTCTCGGATAGCGCATCGTTCCGTGCGTGAAGAGGCGTAAATCAGTTTGATCGGGTCACTGCAATTACGGCGGACGTTAGGTAGCCCCTATGCTGCGAGATGCTGGCGGTAAAAAGCACAAGTATTGAAGTGTTTATTTGATTACTCATGTTCTTACTGACCCGCATACTACTTGTACTTTTAGTGTTTTAACACGGCAAGTGTATTGATGTTTGAATGTACGTATGAGTGCGTAGGAACGTATTTAAATACGTCAAAAACACAGTTTTCTTTTATACTGGCGATTCAAGAGGAAACAATTTAGACAAGAAACAATGTAATTCGGTTTTCAAACGAATTATCGTAATCACGATACTGATTAAGCCTTTTCACTTTTCTTCGTTAGTTTCAACAAAATGCTAGGATCAAAACCTTTCTCCACATAAAAATAATAAATAATTTTCCCCTCTACTTTTCCAAGTACAAACCTAAATTCCAAATTCACAAATTCAATTCTTTTTTCGAAAGTTCATGCTGAGAACTGCTTCAAATATTAGGCTTTAAAGACTGATAAAGGATGCATCAACAGATAATTTGTTTTCTATTTCCCGCAGAAAGGGGATTGTCACTGCAGCCGTGCATTTATCCCAAAAAAAACTGCAAATGTTAATAAATTAAGTAAGCAACTACTAAAAAATTATACACGCAAACTATTTGTTAGGATTCTAGTTGGTACGCAGCGTTTCATTTGATTTAGTCCATTCAATGAGATTTCATTTCATTATAAAATGTCCATTGCAGGGACCGTTTTCGCCCCGACGAGAGACTACACTCAATCCTCTCTACATATATTACAAGTTTTTACGATTTATGAGAAATCATCGACAGAAAACTAAGTGTGCTACAGCTGAATAGGGAATTAGTCCCCCAGTCCTGCTTCTGCATCAAACATATTGAGACGAAAAAAATTGTTGCAGAACAAATGGGTTTTGTGGAGTTACGAGTTTTCGAGGGGACAGTGCAAGTGGGGGCAGTCGTACTCGTGGGAGCATGTGAGTGGAAGATGGGCCGTGACACGCTATGGGCAGGTGGGGAATAGCTGAAGTGTGAGTTTAATGTCTTCGGCAGTATTCTGCTAAAATCGACATTTTTAAAATTTCTTTTACAATTTTCAGCTCTTCTGGAATCCTTCACTCCGTAGCAAAGATTAGAGACATAAATAATATTTCCATGATAAATTGAAATGACTAATTTAATCTCGACGATAGCAATATTAGAATATATCCTCACGCACAATGGTGGGCTTTAAATAATGTTACGAACAGTTGAGAGGCCGGATTTCCGAAATTAGAATCCAGTACGGAGCTACTTTCACTTTTGCACGGATCCGGCTAGTATATCCTTATTGAGATTTATTTATTTATTTATTTATTTGTCAAAAAACAGTTAAAACTGTATATGACGTGTGGGGAAAAAAATTTATCTGCGCACATTTTCTTGAGGGCCAGATTAGAACGATACAGCAGTAACGACAACTTGATGTCGTTCTCAAGTCTCTGTCACAAAACTACTTCCACTTCTTTGTTTGTTAGTCCTGTGTGTTTAGAAAATCTGCTCAATTCTTAATGCAACATACTTTACAATGATTTGCCCCGTGATTTACCTGGACAGATCAATGTTTCACGGATAAATGATATTGACGACATATGAATGATGTCGAAGTAGTGGAGCAACAATAGGCAAGAAAAACAGGAAAACCCCAAGGAAACTGCCGTCAATTCTCTCAGACAACCACTAATTCCACAAAGATCAACCGAATTTGAATCCCAAAATCTTTATAGGTGGAATTTCCTCTTCGCTGGTTCAGAGATTGCCCCACGTCACGAGGCGCTCTACGCACCTCATTATTAATACGCTGAGCACTACGGTGCGCTCGATGTACAGCCTTTTTTGAGATAACATAAACATGTTAACCACCTCACAGTCGTAGAACGAATATTTAATATTCTATTGTCGCTAAGAATGCAAAGTACCTTGTAAACAACGGACTGTGGAGGGCGTAAGATGGGGAGACGCACTAGGAGCCAACATAATAAATGAGGAAACACCGTTTAAAAGAGAGTAATTAGGCATGTGTTACATATGTGAAAGTTGAAACAGTGATTGAGAGAGGAAACGAGAAATAGGTTTATTGCAGGTTACTGAGGCAAAAAAGATTCACGTTAAAACTACTTTACATTTATTCAGGTGAGGAAATTTCCATTGCGAGTAGAAATCGAATGAAAACTATGCAGCTGCGGTTCATGTGATAGGTTTCTCAAGTTTCGTTAGAAACTCAGGAACTCGCAAAAAGTCCAAAAACAACCAGTTTTGATTTTGTCTGAAAATGTAATAATTTGATTGTTCTATTCAGCCTATTTTTATGCTTCGCGTACCGACTGCAAATTTTTCAAGAATATTCTTGATACGTAAAGATCTGTAACACTCTACACACTGTGTGTGTATATGTTATTTTCGTATTCAGGAAGACTGCTTTTAGTAAAAATCATTTTCTTGTGTTTTCTTCCACAGTATTTTTACTTCAGTTTTACTTAGTTAGCTTTGTACTAGATCTTTTATGTCTTATAACAAGGAATAAATGACACACCACGATACGCGCGGATTCTAATTACAAGAGAGTACTGCATTCTAACAAATAATCATGTAAAATAAAATTCAAAATGAAAGTTCAGAAACAAATGGTGAAATGATAAACATGCAGAACGCAAATGTAAATGCAACTCAACAAACATGGTAGATGTGGTGGGGTAGATCATATTACGTTCAATGAACAACGATAAACACGCAATATACTTAAGAGCGTTAAAAAGTTAAAAAAAATGAATTCATTTCTCACATTCAGAAAGAGAAAAGGGTGCAGAAGCAAAGATGGAGATCATAAATTTTCTACGGCATTACCACAGGCTTTATCTTCGCGTATTTTATATTTTCAAAGGGCCAAAAACTAAAAATTCTGTAACACAATATACACTAAGTAGCAAGAAATAATAGACATATTTAATTATATATCATCTCTGTAGAAGATTTTGAAGATCCAGGCACAACGGTATATTTCTGAAGTAATACATCCATCATCACTCAAGATGCTGACTTCATAAAGATACTGTTTTCCTTCATCAAAATATCTTCAAATTTAAAAAAATCGGATGTCTACGGATTCATGAATACCCTATTCAGTTGAAGTGTATGTAACATAATTCAAGTCTTCTGTTTAATTACACTACTTCATATTCAGGATGCCAGGTTTTCGGAAACGCTGCCAACAAAGATGATGGATGACAACTCGTCCTAACCGCTGTTGTACCAGTGTGGCTGTAAATAACCTCCACTGACATACCTCAACGTTTCGACAAGGTAATTTAATTTTACGACTCATTGTCCACAGCTAAATTATGGAATGTATCTATGAGGAAACAATGAGAGAAGTGTGTAAGTGGAAAACAGACCTACTAACATACGTAATGCTTGGGACATTTTAGATTCAAACTAGTGGAGCTTCAACAGTCCATACTATCGCGTAATATTTCAAACAGATATGTAATATTCTAATATTGCAAATTGTATCCTACGAGTACTTCAGCCATTTCTTGATAATATCTCTTCAACAAGCGAACCGCGGGGGGTGAAAATAAACAACAACAAATTTTCAACTTTTCAGAATTCAAACGTTTTAAAAAATGGCACATTTGGCATTGAATCCAGAGTATTGTGCCCTACCCTAGAAAAACTCTAAGGAAAATAGTCTACAGCTCATGATGCACAAACCATGACACATACGAACTGTAAACCATAATTGATGATTATTACGAGTTTTCGGACGCGTCAACGAATATGAACATTCGTTATGTATGTGTAGTGCTTGTTTTTATTCCAGAAACCAGTGGGAGTTACTCTTACCCGCAGGATGGTGAGAACCGGTGCAGACCTACAGGTTGGCTAGCAGGGTTTCCCTCATCAAGGTACATTCCACCATCGGGGCACAGCCCCAGCCGGAACATGTTCTAAGCCTTCAACTGGTCTCGCTATATGTATGGTAGCGTAATGCATGTAGGAGTAGGTGTAAGTAAATAATAGGTAAGAATAGGACAAGGTAGAAGGAGAAATGATCGCGCGCGGTTCGTGGCTCGTTTATAGTACTGCTTCTACATTCACCTAGTATAGATTAGAGAAACCACGAAAACGACCGGTCAGTGCAGGCGACAAACGCTGGCCACTAGAATTACCCTCCAGACGGCGACTAAATTCGATCCAGCTATTCAGCTAGTGTCGAAAATACTGCCAACGTCACGACTCGACCCCTAGGACCTGTCGGTCAGAGGTACTGCAGTGACATCAGTTGATCTCCTGGGCCACTTCAGACGGTAGAACATTATTGAACGGTTACAACTACCGATGTTGAAGTCATAAGTATAAATGCAAAGAAGAAAAGTTCCCTAAAATACGCTCGCAGAGGAAGTTTTGGAAAATAATCAAGAATTTTACTGTAGATCAATCAAGAACCTTACCCAATGTCACCTATCAAATACCAAAACTATTTCGATATCTCAAACCAGGGCTGTGAAACCGAGTACGTGTGTGCTCGAAGCGCGCTTGCGCTCTGATGGGGCACGCAGTGCCCTCGGCCAACGTTAAGTCCGCGCTCCGATTTCTCAGGGATGCACAGAAAGCAGTCATGGCGGAACGCAAGAAGACGTATAACAAGTTTCAGACCAAAAGGGTTCTAATTTTCTTGTGTACTGAGCGTGGAGGTGGTGCACTTTGTTTAATGTGCAGAAAGTATTATAAAACGAAAAAAGTGTAGCGTTAAAAAGCATTACGAAATCTTCCATGGAGACTACAAACATGTTCGTTAAGACGCGATCGGATGTCGGTTTTTACATACTTATTACATATTTTCACTGTTTTCATTACATATTTATGAATGTTTTTTGACGTTTCGTGCTATATATTTTTCCGTTTACAGGGTGAAGGAAGGAGGGAGAGACGTTGAGAAAGGGAGATGGGAGGGGAAAGACGAAGATAAAGGGTAGAACAACTGCCGGGTTTTCCTAGTGTACTATAAATGGGAATAGGATTTATCCACTTTTTCATTACCATGACCCGACAATAAGATGGAAAATTCGCCGTTGTCCAGCGCAGTATAACAATACTTTCTCTTCTTATATTCGTTACGGCGAGAATGTAAAATGCATTGTCTGTCACGTAAAACATTGAAGATGGATTACAAGATAGTTTTCGACTTCCACTGACTGAAAGTCAATTTCTACCCTGAAGCCTTTACTCCCCAGAACGTATCAAAATAAAGTCATATCGTCAGTTAAAATTTGGAGACAATTTTATCAGCATCAAATTCTCATAGTTATAATAATAATAATAAAAAATGGTGTGCTGCTTGGTTTACCAAAATGTATCTCAAATTATACTTATTCACATTTACATCTTTCTCCCATATTAGCAGATTTTTCACACTTATCATATTATCGGATATTCTGTAGCACTAAATAAGGGAAAGAAGGAATAAGGGAATAATTTTGACTATAAATATTAACCAAATTACTTAATAGTTTTCTGGGTTTCAATAATGGGGCAGTATCATTTTTCTTTTATTTTCTTTAATACCTCACTACTTTTCCAAATAAACATTTACGCAAAGGTACTCCGGTAAGCAATTGGCTGACAATTTTATTGTCACCCAATAAAAGTGCCTATGACAAGTGTCAGATTCGCATACTTTCATTTGTGAAGCAAAGTTGTCAAGTGATTAATTTACGATAATAAATCTCAAATTGCACATTTTCATATTCATATCTCTCTCCCATATTTGTAGAGTTTTCACATTCGAACACCTTACCTGATATTTTATTGCTGTCAATACTTACATGTAAACAGAAGATAGAGTAACTGAATAATATAAATAAAAATGCATTTATGAAAAAAATTGTATATATTGTGAATTCAATTTTTTTTTAAATTCCACATATAAATTGTATTCATCTTGTTATAATTACCTTTGGTTATAAAATTTTATTGCACAGTTTAGAATGCAAATTATTAACATGTTATGAAAAAATTCAGGTAGGATTTTAGTTTTCTAATAAACGGTATACTGTTTAATATGGTACTTTATAAAGTTTTACAGGTGAACTTTCTATTTCCGTTTGGTCAATATTTTCTGGTTTAATTTGTCAGAGCAGCGAATTCATTATTATTGTAAAACAGTTGAGAATATTCATCCTGTAATTAAAAGAATAGAAATAACAGTGAGGTTATGTATGTACATTCATACTTAGCAGATGTCTATGAATGTAATAACAAATTAAAACAAATGGTGGATAACTTACGAAAATAACAACCCCTCAAATTTTATTACTCTCACATGTAACTTATTTCATAGCTGGTCCTGAAAATAAAAATGTATGACAGGCTACTATTACAAGAAGTGAATTAGCGTAAAAAAGTATCGATAATAAAAGTGGCATTCAATAGTATTCGCATTTTGTACATATATCGAGCAAATTCATTCTGTTGAGTCTATTATTTTTAAGTCTTCGTACATTTTGTTTAGAAATTTAAGTGCCTTTGGAAACTGATTTGCTATTTTCATATTGGAATGGACAAGTTTATAGTGACAACAATATTAACTAAAGGCGTTATTCCGAGTTAAAATAGTAAAAAAGTATTATATTAAGATCATGCTTTTAACAAAGTAGTATAAACATACCTGTAATTTAACGGTTTTAAAATGAGCCTGGCGATAACAAAGTTGAGAACAGCAACAAGCGTAAACAATTCACACATAAATTCAGAATATTCGATACATCCAGTTGCAAGAAAGCTAAATTCGAACAATGCTCTGAAGAGAGTTAGTGAAACAAAGAAGTTAATAATTCTGAACATAGTGGTAATATTAAGTTATTTCACGGAAAAAATTAGGATTTCGTCGCACATTAAACTTGGTCGAAAGAACTGCCGATTCTTTGATGTCTTGTGTTTGACGTCATTGGATCATTACCTACAGGCGATTCAGGATGAAGGGAAAGTAACTTATTGGGCAAAGAATATACACTTCTCCTTGTCATGACATCTGCTGCAATATTTACCAACATTCCCGGGTATTTTATTATCAACAGTATTTTATTATCTGTATTTCCTAAAGTATGGCTACAGTTTCAAAGAATTCTAAAATAACAATAAATAGCGAATATTGCGTCCGGGTTTAATGCGTCGTTAATGTTTGTACAGAATATACTAGTACAAATTCTCGGAGATACATTGTCAACTAGGATACTTAAGTAGGAAAGAATATTTAAGTTGCAAAGAGCTAAGGAATCAACGTCAAAGGTAATAAAGCGCAAATGTTTCTGAAAGTATTGATTTAAATTCTAAGTCAAGGTTTGCATGCCATTTATAATTGATTTTAAAATCCACCGATTTTTTTTACTGACCTTTTCAATTTTCAATATTCTTCGAAATAAAGGATATTTTGAAAATTCATTTTTATTGTGTTGTGCAATGTCATTTCGAGTTTAATCGATCTCTAACTTGTCTGTATTGTATTGATCGATAACAGGATACAACTTCAAAATACCCGTAAATATGATGCCCGTCCCCGGATAGTGTAATGGCAGTTAATTTAAAATATGAAAGAAAAAGGTGTGTCTTTGTAACGTGTGTAACACTTTAGAACTGATAGCCAGGCTCGGTTTTCCTATGGGTCATGAAACAGGTGTTCAATTCAATTATTCTTTAGCGGTTTTTTTATGCTAAATAAAATACAGTTGTACATCCATACGATGAACGACTAAATGCTGAATATGTGTACATCTAATTACTAGCAAACTAACCGGATTTCCTGGACTTTCTCCATATCTAGTTATGATATATAATACTTATCTTGATTTAGTAAATATTTTGGTTTATATTTATTTTCTTTAAAATATTCATTTGAGTTATTTGTAATTAGAGTTAATATTTCTCATAAATTGCATTCTCTAACACTAAGTAGAAATTTGCGTTAATGTTTCCTTGGTGTAATGATCAATGCTTGTATAACTGCAATTTCTGTTTACATGTCAATTTCCATTAAAAGTTCATAGAAATTAATAAATGCCTCTTTATGATATACCAACCCGTGTGTTTGACACAACTCGCTGCATTCGCACGAAGTTTTCTCAACCCTGCTTCCCGCCTGCGACACGAGTGCCTTCGCTAAGCTGATATCGCCGATACAAAATCAGCTAGGCTGATACAAAACATATTTAGGGTGCTAGTAGTTATTGAATCACATCTTAATGGTGGAATATCTAGTAGGAATGACCCATTTAGTAGAAACTGAATTCAGATATGTGAAAGATAGTTTCTCTACAAAATTCGCAATGTCACGTTCCAAAATTTAATAGTACGGTGAGACCATTCCCTTGTTAATCGGATGAAGAATTGATCCCTTCTTTTCGGAATCAGGAATTCGAATCTCGCCATTAGCATAAATATTATTTCCGAGATCTTTTCTACAAAGCTCGACGGACGTTCTATAAGCTTAGCTAACCCTGTAGGCGACTAAGTCGTAAAAAATAAGCAAATCTATGAATACGAATGATGGAAAGATAGTCCACTAGATATGAATATTATGTTCAGATCTTGAGTTATTCAGACGGGTTAGAGGCAGTTATTGAATTTTAATGAATACTGTATTGAAAAGTGTAATCAATGAGTAACAAATAAAACGTTGTATGTGCCCACATTGCCAGCACACTTCGAAACAAATCTACTGGCCCCCATATGGGATTCATTCTTTTGTTGGTTCTCTTGTGTGCTTCCTTACACGAAATATTACGAATTTTTTGGGTCGAGACAGCCTGGCGAAAAGTTGTGTGATATTGCTACTCTTTGCAATCGACATTTAAGGTTCAATGACATCCAGTCTAGAGCAAGACCACGAATTCCGTACGAAGGTAATTTTGAATCAGAAACGTGATAATCATTGAAGTCAAAAGCTTTTGGAAGATCTAAAGCAACTCACACTGGTACTTGATTTTGTTCCACGAATGAAGCGGCATCTATTAAGAAAAGGAAATAAGGCTCTTTCCGTAGATTTTAATTTTGCAAATCCATGTTGAGTCTGAAAACGCTTCGTTTTTCCTGACTAAAGTTTCCATTTGCACATAGAAAAGTATCTCTAATATTTTTTAGAAAACTGACAAAACAGAAATTGGCCTATAATTTTGAATTTCATTCTTGCCTTTCCTTAAAAACAGGCTTAATTTTGTTTTGAAAATATTTGGAAATATTGCTATATATAAAGAAGCACTGAAATATTAGTTAACGTCTCTATAAAGGCAGGTGCACAAGTTTTTAATAAACAGTCCGTAAATCCAATTAAACCAACCGAATATTTATTTTTTAGTTTACTGATTATTCTGAGGAAGTTAGGACCGTCAATATTTTTGAGACGGCATCCAGTGCAACCGTTACCCTCTTCTGTGACGTCAGCCGTGTGCACAAATTCCTTGCGCGAAGTCTACATACCTCTTTTTCACGAAAGATTTGGAAGTTTTAGCGAACACACGGATATGCAAGTAAGCCTCTGATTCCGGAAACCCAGAACAGAAGCCACACCGCGTATGCTCTTTCGCAAAAAGTCAGAAACCGAATCGTGAAAAAGAAGCATGTAAATCGGATATAAATTCGTTCTATAATAAACAATAATGAGGAACCTGTTGGGTTTCCCTTAATTCTACTTATTAAAGAATGAATGTATTATATGAATGTTATCCCTTGTTCCTTCAATGATTGAATTGTACTGTCTGTTGGTTATTTACTTTTGTAAGTTTTGTGGTTTGAGTTGATTTAAATGAAAACAATCCCTGTAAAGCAATTATGCTGGCCTGTGGAAATAAAAAAAAATCGTTCAGCCTGCCAAGCGTTTCAGTCCGGCGCAGAGAGACGCAGCATAGAGCAGGGGACGTATCCCGATTGCAACTTGCGATCAACCTTTTCTGAGCCTTTTACCTACCGCCCGAAAAAGGCATAGACCGATTGCTTCCCATCCGGTTTTCTTAGGAGCGCAAAGAATATCTCAGAGCTTTCAAGATTCACCATTTCGCTGTCATATTTGACAAACATGAAAGAGAAAAGAAACAAATGCTTCTTTTAACGTTGTTCGTTTTGTATTACTCTTATATTGTAATGGTCAGATAGAGTAAGGAAAACTTATTATTTTGGAATTCAACTTTGTCTAATGTTCTTAATTCATTGAAACTGATTTCTACGTACAACGTGTACGTACACCGTGGGCTACTCGACGGAGAAGCGTAAAATAGGTTATAGTCTTCCTATAAAATATGCAGAATTAAAATAATTACGTTTCAGTTACATAACGCACACAGTTCCAAAGATCCTCACCTGTATTCAAGGTTTTATCTGGACTGGAACAAGGACATCTATTCGCGTTACTCACGAATGGAAAATTAACTAAATTGTTTCCTCCTTCCGCCTCCAAAAAGACCAACCGGGATGCAATTGGGCTATGCCTTTCGGGTAGCTAAACGCGAAAGGGGATTCATTCGGAAGCGGTGTAAGGCAGTGTTGTCAAGGTCGATGCCACGAGCGGGAGTCCGTGGCACGAGTGCCACCACGAAATCGCAACTCCAAACAGTTCATTACCCCATTACCAGAGGACAACGCCATCACTATTGTAAAATGGCGGGGTTACTAATAGTCTCCTTTCCCGCCGCTAGCTGTTCAGAGATGCTCGTGCTATGGTGCCACAGGGCGTGCCACTGCCACCAGTAGAAGACCTTGACACCACTGGTGTAAGGGAACCGTGACATGGAGATGCAATCGGCCGTCTGTCTCGTGCAGGCGAGGGTCTTGTTCGCAGGTGCACCGGCGCAGCGTGGGGCCGGATAGGAGCGGCCTTTCTTGTGGCGCCGCGATCGGAAACCGTTCGCTGGCCCGTGGAACGCCCCGCTCCCCCGCCGTCGGCGTCATAACAGCCTCCGGCGCCCGCAATCACCGCTGGCTGCTCTACTTGCGGCCGGCGCAGCGCGGCGACCTGCGATGCAGTCGCCGCCGCCTGCATCGCTTCCGCCTCGGCCGGATCTACACTTCCGCTCCGGAAAGGGTCACGAACTTCACTGTGGAGGACCTGTACCCGTTCGGAATACGTGACAGCTTTACCGGGTGTACGCTTGCGCGCCTCGTGCTTCGAAGGCACTCATGACACTCTTTACTTCAAAATCTTTCTGCTAGCCCCTTTCCTATGAGAGAAATGCAATCAATGTGCCCACTCAGATTGAAAATTTACTGATACAAAATCTTAATTTGAATCAGGGTCCGAAAATCTTAATACCGGTAAAAATACCGGTAAAATGCCTGTTTTTTTCCATACCTCTGTGAAATACCTTTATTATTTTATGCGGGTAAATACCTTTATATGACGTGTATACCAGTAAGGACGTCTTTAAAGGTTATACCAGTGTTACACCAGTATTTTCAATGGAAAGTAATGTCCCTCGCATCATCAACACAGAGAAATAACTTCCTTACGTTAATCATTTTGCGAAATGTTTATTAATAAAATAAATCATGCATGCACACATGCCCACTCCCGCGTACACGCACGGGCAAGACAGCGCGCGCGCCATCTCACACACGCCTACTCAGGTGCCCACTCTATTTCCTTCTCTTTCTCTTTGTCTGCCTATCTCCTTCCGTCTCTGTCTCTCTCTCTATGTATCTATGTATCAATCAATCTATCTCTATCTGTCGCTGTCTCTCACCCTTTAACACACGTACACATGTACACACACTCGTCAGAAAATTTGCTGGGGCCAACGCTCAAGCATCCGTCGCTCACATGTCAATGCTTCAAACTACGACAAGAAATTGTCAAGCGTGCTGTCGAGTGCTTTATCCTCTGTCTGTGCGGAACCTAATATCCGGGGCCCGAACGCGGGTGCCCTTGGGTCGAAACGGTCACCTCCGGAAGCTAAGCTGACTACGCAACGGCGGCGCTGCCTTCGCTTCTCTTACAATGTGGCAGCTGATACGGCGGTTCCGAAAACGGAAGTTTATTTCTTGCTACGGAATAGGGATTCTCTTTGGAAATATTCTTCATTATTCGATTCTGATTTCACTAATTTCTACAGCTTTCGAATGATTCATAGTAGCTCAAAAGTTGTAAACGTGTTTGACATTTGCTATTAATACGTTTTTAAACATTTTACATGATTATGAAATTTTAATCAAGTTAGAGAAAGTTACGCTGGGATGAGTTTGCTCAGAGCCAGCAATGCCGATGTTTCTCATGTGACACTGGCCGGTAGGTTGTAGGGTTCAAATCCCAACGATGGCGTAATTTTCATCACTAGCTTAATTTAGCGAGGGCGAATTGACTCGCTATATGGGGAATTCTAGAGGCCAGCTGCTGTGATCGGTAGTTTTCCGTGATTTCCGCGTCAATTCCAGGCGAGTGCCGGAGCACGCGATCTTTCCTCCCTCTTCTTGTCACAATCTCTCTTCTTACACACACATGCACTACACTACCATACTTGTCTGAACTTAAAGTTAAGTTAAGAACTTAAAGATTCTTCGGACTGAGAGGGTGGCTCGCTAGGGGAGATTCTTGGAAGGGGAAATCCCTTGCAAACCGACATGTAAGTCAGCGTCGGATCTTATTATCTAGTGTTGGAGGAAAACCTTCACCTCCCAGGATAAAATATGCACTCTAAACGGGACTGACTGTTGACGTGGAAACTGTCGGAATCATCAATAAACCAATCAATCAATAAATCCTAGAAGCCGGTGTTCCTCTCCCGCTAGGATGTGAAATGAAGCAGTGAATTATGTGCCGGCTTCAGGAGCATTCCCTCTCTCCAATACATCCCGATCAGTCGGCACAAACTCTACGCTCCCTAGATGTCTGGCTGCTCTCCCAAGATATTTAGTAGTGCATGAAAGAGTGGTAAATTTAACGTGAAAGGAAGAGGAAGGAAAGATAAACACGCTATCAGTGGCTCGTTTATTAAAGTTCTCGGCATTTGCCTGGCATCTGATTGGAGAAACAATGGAAATCTACCGTCCAGAAAACCCGACCACTAGAATTCTTTTCCAGCCAATGGCAGATTTCTACCTATGTTGTATGGCCAATGTCGAAAATCCACCACCGTCGAGACGTGAAACTTAGGACCTCCCAGTCAGAATTTCTGCAGTGTCAATATTGTTCCTCTGAGCCATCTTAATGGTAAAATCACAATGATTTCCCCAAAAATATCGATATGATTCTACTGAAATACCGGTATTTCAGCATGAAAACACCGGTATTATACCTTTAAATATACTTGGATTTACTTAGAGCTGCCTCTGACGTAAATCAGCTGTTAAGGTGTCATCCAATCGGAAGGTTGACGTCACCATAGTGACGTCACTGTAGTGACGTGTAAACTCCCGATTGGATGACACAGCTGATGACCTGTCAGAGGCAGCTGTAAATAAATCGTGGTACAGAGGTATTCTACCCTGTATAGACGTAGGATAAAGGTAAAATGCCTCTAAAACGACAGGTATCTAACGTCGTATTTTTAAAGTATTTCGAATAAAGGTATCATAGATGACAAGGTATTTCTATACCGGTATAAATAACTTTACCTCTATAATTTCGATATTCGGTCCCTGATTTGTATAATCGCGTACGGAAATTCCTCGCCGCAATGAACGCCCGTCTCATGCAATTATTAAAAATATAACGCAGTTTTAACCAGTTAAAACCGATGTGGTTGACATTGAAGGCCGCCATATCATTTCCATGAAAAATCACGTATACGAGTACAGAGACAAGCGTGAAGTTGGCCGTTTGAAGGCTGCGATAGATTGCTTTGTACAGGTGTCAACCCAAAACTTCTTTTAACTCGGAAAGATTTAACCGAGGGGCCCGGCATATGTTCACGTTTAGTCCCGACGTAAAAAAAAGTTCCTAATGGAATGTTACGGTAACCGGCGACAAACCGGAAAACTAATAAGAGAAGGCTACACATCGACAGCATTAACCTGTCCTCCGGCACGGCTGCCTCTCCTGCTCCTGGCTCGCGTCCCCTCTCCCCGCTCCCCTCTCTACGATCCCCTCTCCCCGTTCCCCGCGCCGCGTCCACTGCCCGCCTCCGCCCGCGTGGCCGGGGCGGCCGCGCGGCCAGCGGCCCCGCCTGTCGGCCGCCCAGCGACCTTGCCTGCTCCTTTAATTTAAATAGGTCAATAACACGGCCCGCGGCGCGGCGGCCGCGGAGGAGCGGTGAGCGAGCAGTATGCGGGTGGCTGGTGGGTGGGGGACCGCGCTCGCTCGCGATTGCGCTGTGAGAGGAAAGCGGTGGGGGAGGAGGGGAATGGTGCGGACTGGGGCGGGGGAGGAGTGGTGAAGGCGGGAACGGGAAAGATGATCGAGAATATTCCCCAGCGCTGCTCAGGGGAAAGAAAGTAGGCGACCGTGGACTGAGACAGACGCCGCGCCGCGAGGTCTACGAATGTGACGGATGCGAAATTTCGAGTACATTCGTTTTGAAGGCGAACGCGAGTAGTAAGGGAGTAACATCTAAATACTGGCGACAATCATTCACGCGTGGTAGGAGTTCATAAGTACAAACAAAGTCTCTGTATCAATGACCTCAATGTTAAAATCTTGTAGCATGTTTTGTTTCTTTAAATTATATCTCGGGACTGGGAAAAAGAGTTCTAGTACTAAACATAAGCACTAATGCCTATTCATTAACACCCAATGAATGTGTTGTTGACGAGGAAAATGTGAGGTATTCGAATTATTTAAAAAACATCTTATCAATGTACTGTAATGAAATACCGAAAGAAGGAAAATGGAGAATGAAAAGTGTTCATGCAACATAATGTGAACATCTCGAGGCTAGACACGATGTACCGAGGGGAAATGTATAATTTGTTTTGGAAGAGTTGCAAATGGCAAAATTGGTATTACGTCTACATCCAGGGCTGTTGTTCAGTCATTTGGGAACATTCAAATTCTACGTTTCTTAAATAGACTCAACTTTTCAACATTTCTCTCTCTTCCACCAACCGCAGAGTCATGCCTTTAAAGGCTTAAGTATTTACTACAAATAACTTCGGTATACTGAGTATCCCACCAACCATGGACCACCCCCATAACTTCTAAACGGTTCACGATATCGAAGTGCAGTCTTCACTCCACAATGCAGAATAATGGGGCAAGTAATATGCTGTAGAGATATTTTTTGCAACATTTTTCGTTTTCGAGAAATTGAATCATCTTTCATTTTTTAAATGTATTATATATTTTTCTCATTAGCAATGAATAGATCATAAAAAGATGAATACAAAGATGAATCATATTAGTATTTCGATAGTAATTTGAGTATAAAATTAGAGTTTATGACTTGTGATTTTAAAGAAAACGGACAATATTTCCTGTAGCAGCCCTCGCGTCGTTGCCTTTGGGTAGGTGACCGCATCGCAGCGGCGGGGCTCTTCCAGGGAGAGGACTGACAGAGGGGCGGTAGTGTAATGCGTCTTAACTAAAAAGATATCAATACTAACGATCAGGATGAAACATTTTGCACTGATTCATCAAAGTTGATCATTTCTTTCACTGATTAAAATTCCAAAGCATCAATCATTGGAATGAAAGATATAAAGAAAATGGTGGCGTACGGAAGATACTATCAAGAGTCATTTTCCAAATTTACAAGAATCAAGCTCGATGTCTAATGGCTGTACGGCAAGCCAGCAATTTTGAACACTACAAATACAAGCAAAGGAAATGAAAGATTGAAGATTTTCACTATAATATCACCAGAACATCAGATTATGAAAAGATAGAAATTTTGTTATTATTGCCGTTAGTCCACTTCTCATTGTAAATTTACAAAAATAAAATACGACGTGGATAACAATAGAAAAACAGAATAAAATATATACATTATTTACATAATTAAATTATTTACCAAACTCTGTGCCCTCTATCGATTGCAATGCTCTTCAGCAGTCGTTTGCACAAGGGCTGATGAAATACTGCAGTCATTTATGACGCTAGAGTACATCGATGCTTTGGAATTTCAACCATAAGAGAAATTTAATTTTGATGAAACACTGAAAAAATCTTTCATTCTCATAGTTAATACTGATGTTTGTTCCTGTGTCATCTGTTAACACCATGGATTGCTGTAATCACGCCTCTAAACCCCATTTCCACATCGCTCAGTCTCCTCCCTCCCCGTATCAGTCTCGCCGCCACGAAAGCCAACTTCCTCAAATCACAATAAAATGAATCACTGGAGATTGCAATCTATTTATTTTGATAGTGGTACAATTCCAGTGATACGGCTACGTAGTTTTCTACAAGTCTCGTGATGAGTGATTTTCGAGATATTTTTAGCGTCTGCAGCGATAAAGAGCTAAGGAACAACAAAACTAATATAATTTTATCCCACATTTTTTATTTAAGACGTAATTGTCTATGTGTTAAAAGACCTACAAAAGTCTTCAACAAGGAGGATGAAAAATGAACAAACTGATGTCTGCAAGTGATTAAAATTAGATGGGTTACATTTGTCAAAGAGAAGTCTTTTATAATACAAGTAATCCTTAAATCAAGACATTGCTTTTTACACAGTAAACTTCACTACACACAAACCACCAATGGATGAGGAAGAGGTAAGGTTTTCAAAAACTTAAATATCGCGCTTCTACAGCCACAGCAAAGGAAGGTTAATGAGAAGAAGCAGGATATGCTTGATTTTTTTCCATTCATTTTAAGCGTTAATTACTCTGATTTCACCGATCTGCAGAACTGGACGATTTAAAGAAGATGAAGAAAACTGCATGTGCCTAAACTGTAACATTAAATTAATACTTAATCTATTTTAATAAATCTATATTGTCTTCATTTCCAACTTTTCATAGAACATTACCGACTTGGCCCACCAACCTCATTTTTACGGTGGTATAAGTCGGACCACGCGCTATCTTTTCTACCTCTTCCTTGTCCTAATTGCCCCTTATACACACACTTACACTAACATGCGTTACCCTGCCCCACATGCCGAAGGACCGCATAGAGCTTGTTCGGGCTGCGGCGATGCTCCGCTGGTGGGAGATACCTGGTTGGGAAAAAGCTGCTAGTCGACGATAGGTCGGCACCGGATCTCACCATCAACCTGGGGAACATCACCGCTACCTTCCGATAAAAAAACATGCACTACACGCACGGGACAAATAACCTCAGTAGTTGACGCGCTCGGAATCACTAACAATCAGCCAATCGATCTGAGACGCCACAGCTGTGCGCGCATGACGTCGCGAGGCGTTGCTTCTCGCTTTGCTTGGCGGCGTCGCTTCGCCGCGAGCGGCAAGGGCGTTCGCCACAGTGCCGGCCGGCCGGTCGGTCGGTCGCCCGCGGCGCTTGGCGCAACGTGCGCGTGAGTCAGCGGCGAGCGACGGTCGGACGCCGCGCTCGACCGGCAAATGTTCTGGAATGCCCAGTGCGCTTCGACCACGCGCTTCCACGCCTGCCTTCGACCGCGAGGTCCTAGGGTTCGAGTCTCGACGATGGCAGAATTTTCAATATTGGGCCTATATAACTAGGTCGAATTCAGCCGCTCGATCTACATCGGACGTCCCCGGATGCGGGGACTTTCCCTAACCAAGAATCTCCCACCAGCGTGACACCGTCCCAGCCGGGACAAGCTCTAAGCTCCCGACATGTCTCCCGACAAGTGCTGTGTATACTGCGATTTTTCTAACTGCGACCCTTAAGGCCACTCATATCTCATCTTCGCGATGGAATATGTCACGGCATTTCGCGTCTTTTCTCGGTCTTGCCGGTAAAAGTCGCATGATCGCAAGCACTGCTTCATACGGTCGCGATCGTGCGAAATCTAGCGGAACGACTGAGAAAGACGCGAAATGCCGTGACATATTCCATCGCGAAGATGGGATTTGAGTGGCCTTGAGGGTCGCAGTTAGAAAATCGCAGTTTAGATCATGTGAGTGTGTGTATAAGTAAGGGATGACGATAGGACAAGGAAGAGGGTGGGAAAGATCTCGTATTTGCGGTGTATCCCCGCCCTACCCTTCCTTACTCTGCCCTGATCCAACATGGTCTACCGGCCCAGCCTCGTCCCCCTTCCGTCCAACTCCACACTCCCTCTTCTTACCCTGCCCCTTCTCCTCCTGCAATGGTTGTTACGAATATCGTTGCTGCCATGATACCATCGTAACAAACAGGAGGGCCATCGTGATATAAATTTATTAATAGTCGGGATCGCATGGTACTTCAGATAGAAATAATCTTCTTCTGTCTATTCTATATAAATAAAGTTGGCGTGTCTGTGATTTTAAAATAAGTGAGTTTTTATGATCACATATTCTTAATTACATCATATCAAAACCAAACTGCTTGTTATGGTTTTGTCTGACGGTGTTTGTCTGGGATAATCTCGAGAATTTTGACGAGCACAACATAGGTTATTTCTTCAAATTCCTGTATTCGTTTATATAAAGAACAATGTTTATTTGTTTATTTTTGCATGCAAATCTTTAGATCTGTTCCGATCCAAATCAAATTTTGTACTTATGACCATCGAAACAACAAGAAAGTTACTATCTATATGAGAAGTAAATAAACGATCACCATCTTCCTTTTCTATCCCTTAAAGCAAAATGTAACTGTGCACTTTTCAAGTTTTTCCCATACAGCTCGAAAAAATTGAGTAAATTTATCACCGGTAATTAAATGTTTCCGAAAGCCCAAACAATTTCATACTAAACGTATTTTAATTCATTCCAATAGCACAATTAGGCATTGAGTAATCGAAGATCAAAATGATCACTGGTAGTTTTCCGGTAATATACAATAATGTATCTGTTTACAGCTGCCTATAGCAACGATTATAGTACCAAATATAGTAGGACGGGAGAGGTGAGAGGAGGAAGGTATAGGATACATTTGGGGGAGGGGATGGAAGGGGCAGGGATCAGGCGGAAAGGGCAGGGCAGATTACGGTGAGTGAGGGATTTAATTATATAATGAACAATTATTAATAATTTATTAATTAAAGTGTGTTTATAAATTATGAAATATATTAAAGGTTCCACTAATTAAGGTTTCACTAATTAAAACTGAACTCAATACATTCCATTTACATTCATTTTTCTTTCCCAGGCATTTCCTCAACATCAGTTCAGATTCCTATTAAATTATGCGCAGTGTGCTGCTGTAATACGAAATGACTGACTTTATTGACGACCATGATGCGTGTTTCCTTCTGAAGACCAATCAGAAATAAAGCCATTCCTGTTATGTTACAGACAGCTGGTAAAGGAAACGAGACATCGCCATTATACCATCCATTCTGACATTTAGTAGAAAACGCGTCGGTCGATCCTTATTAAGTATAAAGATAGTATAAATGTCTCCGGGTGACATTCAATATGTACGACATAAGATTTATGAAATAGCGTCCATCATCATTCACAATTTCTTCCAGTATCTGAATCGTAAAAGAAAGTGCACCTGAAAGTGCATTCATTTTTTAGAGTCAGTGTCCCTCTTAACCGACATCGGATTATGCGGAGGCTGATTATTATTATTATTATTATTATTATTATTATTATTATTATTATTATTATTATTAATGCGACTGTTATCCCTCTTCTAGCCACATTTCCTGTCAAGGGGGCTACCGTTTACATTGTATTCTTTTTATACATCGCATTGTGTATCAAGTCAAGGCTGTCAGATATGGAGACTTTAGCACCTAGAGAACACAACAAAAGCTTTGTTTTGTGCTGAGTTGATTTCCTAAGGCATTTTTGCGAGTAACAATCTCTCGTAGGCATCGAGATACTTATGTCTGGTTATGAAAGTTTCTATGCCACCAGCTCCACAGCCACCTCATTCTCTTCAGCTCAAAGGACGGCCGCAGCTGGTTGGCTTTTACTAGAGCATAAAACTAATTTATGGAGCTCAATTTCCGCATCCGGGCGTATAATCTAGAAACGTCTCTATTACTTTTGTCTAACAGAATATCCCAATAAAGAGTAATAAATGGCATTCGCATATAACAGATTCGGAGCACTTACCGTAGAATAAATGCATTTTATGTACATTTCAGTACTACTTCACACATCACGTTTGTCAAATATTAATAATATATACAGTAATAGCAAACTTTCATTTTAGTATAATAATAATAATGATGATAATAATAAACTAGAATATTTAAAAATAATTTAGAATGGCCGTGAATATAGGACAAGAATACTGAAATGTAAAATAAATGCCAAAATATTTCCACCATACTGTTCCAATAATTTTCCATATTTGGTTAAAACATTATGATTACGTAATCTTACGTTCACTTTACTTACTTCTTAACAGAATTCAAAGGCAGTCAACATGCAAAAACGTTATTTCCATTTACAAGCTTAATGTTAGTCTTATGAGAGAAAGACGCGGAACACGTAATTGACGTACATAGTATATCAGTTTTGAAGGCATCGTATTATAAAAGGGTTACCTACAAGAAACATAAATTAATTTTGTATATTAATGTTGTTCTCGGACCCGTAACAAAAGCGATAAATTAATTCTTCTGGAACGGTTAATTCATTTATCAATCTTTCAATGTTTCAATACATTGCTTTACGCCACACCAGACCCAATACCTATTAATGAACGATGATACGGTTGGTATATACGATGATTTACTATTGCCTTCCACACCACAATCACAATTGAGAGAGAGAGAGGGAGAGAGAGAGAGGGAGAGAGAGAGAGGGAGAGAGAGAGAAAGAGAAAGGAGCACGTATGTATCTGTGATGAGTGCAATTCTTGTTTCTGAGCATAATCGACGGAGGAGGCATAGGCTTTTGGTCCCTCGCCTCTTTTGGACTTAGGTCTTGGACAAATGACCACAATGGTATAAGTCAGTATTGTGTGCCCATATATGTGTACCATACCCTCTCATGTCACATGATTTTTTTTACGATAAAATTCACGTTTTCAAGCACGAGAACCTTGGGCACCGTTAACATGAAGGAATTTAAAGAACATCTAAAGAAACATTTAAGAACAAGAAAGAACATTTAAAGAACATCAATTTTATTAATATAAATTTAATGTTTGGGAAAACACTGTAGGTAAGCTATTGTCATTTGTGAAGAAAGCTCACTGGCGGATAGTTTCACCATTCTACAAATCTTCTAATGGCTCCTTCTGCGAATTACAGCCTATCCTACCACATTTCGGTGAACTGCTCTTCGAAATGTGATATTTACATTAGACTAACGCTAAAAAATGACAAAGTACATGATTTCGTAAAACCTGGCCTCTATAAGCCCGAACACGTGGAATATATTTTTTGGAGCTTAAAGACTTCCCACGTGAAATGGTAATGAAGGTACGGACAGGAGGACAAGTGCACGACGTCCGTCCAATGACTCTGCAAGCTGCTGAGTTTCAACGGAAGTGCCCCGACAGTTCCTTTCACTTTGGCGGTACGGTTAGTGAAAAGTAGACGAACATATGGTCGTACACACACACAAGTCGACACTCGAGTGTCGCGAGGGCACAAATCCGGTTGAGTTTCCGCCGGGGCTGCGACAGCGCGCTCGAAAGCCGGTGGGCATGGGAAACGAGCGAGGCGCTCGCGTCATTGTCAATAAATCGCCGAAAACTGGTCGCACTCGTTCTGGGAAAGTGCGTCGCCAGCCGCGATTTTCACTGAACGGCCTCAGAAGGCGGGGCCGGCGCGAACGCACACACGTTCGCACGTGCAGCGGCCGTTACGCAACGCGTGTACACAGCGCATTCAAATCGAAGGGGCTCGTCTGAAAGCCGAGAAATCCACCGACTCATTCCGGGTCAACGTACTACGCTGGGTTCAATGATTCAGGTTCAATGATTCAGAAATATACATTCTCTTCATTCTGTAATGTAGAGACTTTGTAGGAATTATTTTACGAAATTAAATGAACACAGACTTTACATTAATTTTCTGTTATCGGTTTTCACGGCATCGGTATCGGCTCGTCGGCATAACAGAAGCATTCAGAGATATCGACCGGTTTTTGCCTTCCCAGAAGATTCCAAACCCTAAAATAGTTTTCTTTTTTAACATTCTCTACATCTGGTGGTTTATAGAAAGCAGGTTTTCTCTAGTATCTGAATCATTACGCCTACGCAGCTGCCTCTACTACCTAGAGATATCAAACATGTAATGTATGTAGATGTGCTAAAAACCCTATCTATAAATATCAAATTTCTCTCCTCTATCAACAAAATAATCCAAATACATAATAAGATAGTATTCTGCAAAGATCCCCAAAATGTATTTTGATATTGAGATTCAATTAGTGCAATACGATTATTGTATACAACAGATTCACTTGCACTGCTGTTTCAAATCCAAAATGACGAGAAGAAAAGTGGAACAGTATATAGTAGCTATTCAAAAGAACGAACTACAGAGAGAATTTGCAATTGTGCGTGAGATCTCTATACGTTCATTTTTGAAAAGTCAATAAAATATTCCCATTATTCTTAATACCAATTTTTGTCCGGTTTGACTACACATATTTTGTATACAACTGTGATGGGCCTGTATTTCCGTAATTCGTGATAGAACAATAGCTGCATTTAGAATGCAATATTGCAATCTTAGAAGTGGAATTGCAGAACTGAGTGCCGGAATAAAAGGTAAGTCTCATTAGATCAATTATAAAATTACGATTTTATTCTTATAAAATTCGCCGTAAGAACTTATTTCGTTTACATTTTGAAAAACACCTAAAATGTACAGGTTACAAATGGAATGAATTTTACCCCCTAATCCATTATAAATCAAACTTCAATCAATGCGACGGTTACATCGTTGCATCACTTATAACAGGATCGTTGTTTCGTGAGTCCAGCATAAGGTTTTAGAACTCGTGAACGATTCAGAGATAAGGAGGATGTTGTGATATTGGGATGTCGGGTAAGAGAAACCTCACATCATTAAATCACTTTTGATTTTTGTGCCCTCGGTACTGCAGTGATGTTGCAAACTCTACGTAAACCCAGGAAGCACGCCAAAATATTGCGATAACGGGGGAGAGCATGTTCAACTGTCGCTGTGTCGGGGTGCCAGAGTGTAGAGATGAGGATTTTCGCGGCGTCGAGGTGGCAATATGCCAAGGAACTGTTAACCTCACCCCATAAGACCAACCGTTGTTTCACTTTTGCGAGATTAGGCAGCTGACAACTCTTGAAGACCCGAATATTCAATAACAAATGTGGGAGGTGGCATACGTGCCGATGAATCGACATGGCGGGGCGTCAAGTTGTCTGGGTGTCTCGATGCAGCGGCATGGCAGAGGCAGGATATCGAGAGTTTCCGGGCGCGTCAACTGCTCAAGCCATTAGCCCCGCATGTTTTTAATGCGGGAGGTGGCTGTGATCTTCACCCGCTGGATGGACTGGACACGTCGACTTGCGGGGTTTTCCCCAACGAAGTACCTCCCATCAGCGGGGAACTGCCTCAGCCGGTTCAAGGTCTGATCTCCCGACATGTGAAGTATCTGTAGTTCATGCAAAAGGAAGTGTGTAAGGGGTGGATAGAATAAGGAAGATGTAGGAAAGGTCGTGGTCCGTGGTTCGCTGTTAGGGTACTGCACCGTCATTTGCCTGGTGTGAAATGGAGAAACCATGAAAACTACCTATCAGAGCAGCCGGGTGCTAGAACTCTCCTCCAGACAGCGACTGAATTCACCCTAGCTACCTAGCTAGTGTCGAAATCCTACCATCATTGGCACTCGAACCCTAGGACCTCCGGTCAGAGGCACTGCAGTGACGTCAGTTGACGCCCTGAACCACCTCAGCCGGTCGAAATGGGGGAGAGCCACGGTGTCAGAGTACTGGGTGTCGGCATAACGGCCTATCGGAACGAGGATACGCCTGCTCAGAGTGGCGGGGGGATTCGAGTGGCCTGAGGGGTGACAGTGGCAGCGGACGTCCCGCATCTGCGCGGCAAGGAGTGCAAGCGAGTGACTCACGCAGGCAGGCCTTGCCGCGCCGCGCTGAGCCGACGGCCGAGGCGCCGGCGCTACGGCCCCCAGCGCGCCAATGCCAGCGCCGCGCCGCCGCCCACTTTCGCTCGCCCGCTCACCCGCCGCTCACAGCATCACCGCCTCCGCCGCCCCCTCCCTCACCACCGCCCCGCCGCTGCTGCGGGCCGATTCGTGCGATCGCGATGGATGAAGAGCCCCGTAACGAAGCTGAAGTGGTCGGCGCCGCTTGTTATTCGTTCCCTTTCGACCATTCAAATCTCCCCGAAGGTCGTTCTGGCTTTCGATCCAAATGCCTATTGCACGTACATGATGCCAAGGTAAGAAGAAAGAAATATTGCCGGTGAGTCGTGGTCCGCTATTGATTTAGCAGGGCCATCTGTGAAGGACCTAGACGGAATCATGTCTGATTTGATAACGTTTTCCTCCGTGTATTACTACCCTTGTGCATAGGAAATGACCTTTCTTGTGGCGTAAACAGACTATAGATTAACAACTAAAGATATTAAAAGGTAGGATCTGTAAATTTAGGGCACTTTCGGCAAATTTTATTATAGGCCTCTTTCATTTTAAAACGGTAATAATATACTTTGTAAATTGACAATTATAATGTATTTAAAAGTGCTACGTTAGAACTGTAACAGTTTGAACACATGTATTAGCACTCGATTACGTAATTAAAACTGTAATTACAGTCGACCCCTATTATAGTGAACTTGTGGGGACTAACATTTTGGTTCACTATATCCAATGTCAAAATTAAGTAGAATTACTCCATAACAATTGATTTTATTAATATAGAGATGCAGCATGCATAAAGAGTACACATAAAATTTGTCTCTCTTTTCTTCAAAAAATCTCTTTATTTGGCCTTAAAAAAATCAATTATGTATAATTGTTTGCTTTGTACATTTTCATTAGTAATTTCTGTAAATCTTTCTCCAGAGTTCGTGTTCTCTCCATACATGATGCTGCACTGTGCTCTGTGTCTAAACATCGTAATGCAATCTTGACATTCTTCAATGTCTCTTGCACTGTTGGAACACCGTCCCACTCCGGGAAGGCCCTTTTACTCGCCCAATAACAAACGAGATGCTTTCGGTAGCCATAGGGCACCAGCGGCTAATGAAACTGATCGCCTTTCCGCGCGGCACGGCGGATATCGCCAGATTGCTGCAGTCGAGTGCTTCCTGCCGCCTACATGGAATGTAAGGCGCTTTGTCATGCGGAATATCTAGTAACAAAAAGCTTGAAACTGAAGCAAGCAATCGCGCGTCGCCATCGCCAGTTGTAGCCCACGTAGGACATGGCCTTTGATTCTCAGTGTAACTGAGTGGTTTAAGGTTATCAGTGAGGTGCCTTTTCCCGGTCCACTACCTTCACCACAGGGGAGACATCTATGAATATGACCTTTTGCCGATGATATTTTTTTCAAGTTGCCTAGTGTTGGAATTTGTGACGCTGAGGCGATATATTCTTCTCCACGAGGGAATTCATTTACATGACGTATTTCCTACATTGACTATAGCCGAGGTTCAGGTTCACTATAATGGAATCTTCTTATACTTATTTGTAATGTAAGTGAAACGGGACCAGTAACTTAAGTTTACTATAACCGAGTGTTCACTATATCCGTGTTCACTATAACCGGAGTCGACTGGATTACGTGAACATGACGCGGTCTGAAAACAAAACAGTACTTGCCGATCCCCGGGGATCGCGGGTTCGAGTCCCGCCTCGGGCATGGTTGTATTTGTATTCGTCCTTTCATCCCTATCATCATCATCATATAATATCATCTTCACTGTTACCATAACGTTAAATCCAATACTATTCGCTAATGACCTAGATGTTGATGCGACTTTAAATAACAACAAAATACAGTACTTGCACATGTACTTGTATTTAGAATTTGTTCAGTATTTACAAAAGTAAGTATTCAACATATTGCCTTCACATTTGATTTCATTCAAAGGAAAGTAAGATTGGTTCACATTGAACGTTTTACTTGCCTTGAAGACGAAACGACACTGGAGCGTACACATCGTACAGTAATGCTAATCTTGTATACGCTCTTTGTAAACGAAACATTGGGGTAGTGTTTTGAACGACGCATTAATGCAATAATATCAGAAATTATGTTTGCTTTCTCCTATATTCGCTGCATACATTGGATGTCAAAGTCAAAGAAACTATCGGTATTCGAGCACGGTTCTCGAAAAAAGATTGAGTGTTTTCCAGAGTTCCGATATGTCAGTCAATATTCTCTCTCAGGGCCATAACAATCTAGGTAATGTTGGAATTTTAAAACTGGGAGAGGATTACAAAGAACATGAAATGGAGGCAAGGAAAGGGAATTTAGGATGCATGGTTTGAAGATAGGAACCTTTTTTTTAACACTTATATGGAAACATCGGTCTGACAGGCACCAAGTGAAATTGATTTATACCATAATGGCCGATATGAGTAGGTGAGAGCGTTGACAGTCATAGTAGCTTCCTCACTGACCCTCTTCTATCACTCGGCGGAGTTTTGTTTAGTTCTGCTGAAGCGGTCGGCATTTAAGGGTCATTTTTGAATATCGTGGCGGTCTGTGAGACCGGTAATTTCTCTTTGCATTATAAAAATCATGTTTCCATTTAAGTGTTAAGTCAATTTATATAACTAAACAATTTGAATGAAAAGACAATGAGGATCATAGTGATGATGAAGAAGTTAAAATGTCTTTATGGAGAGGCTTAATCCAGTCACGTTTCTTATTCCGCTTGACTACGCAATGAGTTTTTCGCTCTCTAACGTCAGATATAGTATTACGCTTATGTTTTTTGTCAAAAAAGTCAGTGGAACAGAACACTGCGCACCCATGAACTCTTGTTTTTCTTTGAGAGAGTGAGTGTGAGAGAGAAAAATAAGTAGAACTTTCATTTACGTGTGCATCAGTGGTTTTGACCATAAAATTATTAGGGAGCAAGAGATGGTATTCATAAGGTACCCACAAGGAACGGACCAGAAATGGAGTATTCTTCTCGGATTATTGTTAATTTATTTTTCAATATTCTTCTAATGAGATTAGGGAAGTCCAAAGTTCGAAGATGCTAGTCCGTAAGATTTCTTCGAGGTCAATCATTTATACCAGAAAATTACAAGTTTTTTCAGTTCGTAACTTCTCTTACGGGAAGAATCGTACTTCCCTGTCGACTGCAGCACATGAACGACGCTAAAAGGTGCAGATTACCCAATAAATTACGATCGCTGACTAAGACTCATTGACTTTGAAATCCCTCTTCTCAGGTCAACTCAGCGTATGGTAATATTATCTCTGAAATATATTGTTTCCAGAAGTATAGTCAATTACAGGACGAACTGCAAGCGAATATAGAAAAAATGTTGAAAAATATTTTTTTCCGAAGGGAAAGATTTAAACATAATGTGACAGTGGAAGCCATTAACGTTAGAAGATATAGTATTTCAGAAATACTTTAGAGCGGAAAACCGAGCAGAAAACGCAGACATGCCCATCAAAGCACGAAGTGACAAATTGCTAGAGGATCAAAACTGCGCCCAGCAGTAATCGGCCACGCCTCTTTCAGAGCTGCGGGAGGCAAACGTGAAGTCATCCCATCGGCGAGGAACGCCGAGCATTCGAGAACGACTGCACACGCAGCGGCGGGCCGGCGCGTGGGCGGCCGCAGGAGGCCGTGCCACCGGAGAGGGCAGGGGGGCGGGGGCGGGGGCGGGGGCGAGGGTGAAGGGGGTCGTGCAGGGTGAGGGCGCGAGCACGAGGCGCCGGCGCCAGAGAGCTCCCACAGCCGGATACGGCGCCCGCTTTCTCCCGCGGGGCGAGGGACGCCGTCCCCGCCGCCTCCAGCACGACCAGCCGGTCAGGCTGCTGGGGCGGCGGGAGCAGGGGGCGGAGGCGGGGGCGGGCGAGGAAGGTCGCAATGGTGCGGCGCCTGCGCTGTCACCTCTGGCCCGCACGCCGCCACCGCCACCACCACCACCGCCTCCGCCGCCGCCACTGCCCGCCGAATATGGCCGGCGCCTGCTCGCCTAGGCCGCTCGGCGCGGCATTGAGGCGCAGGGGCGCGGCCGCTTGCGGGTGGAGGAAGGCCGCGAAGGCGCGGGCTGTGAGGGGTAAGGGGGGCCGCCGGCCGCCCCGAGGAGGGGGCGGGGCGCCGATGTCGGCAACGCGCGCGCCTGTCCGCTCGCCTGACGTTAATGCGAAGCGAGGCCCAACGACACTTGCCGCTCCCGCCGCGTTCGGAGCACTCGTCTGAGAAGAAGGTTGGCTCTTATGTGTGTAACGGTCTCGCATCGGCTCGAGATCTTCCGTGTGTCATTCGACTCAGAGCACGAAACCTCCACAATAGTCCCAACTTACAGCGTTGTTCCCAAGGGCTTTGCTATCTCTTGGCTTCGACTTTAAATCATGTAGCCAAAGGAACGCTTCCTAGGGTTTTCATTCCAGATACCAATAAACTGCTGCTATTCATTGAATAGTTGGTTCCCTAGGGAGTGTTTATATCGGATTAACAGTCGAGTAAAATTATAATAAATATTTTATTTTAATACTAGAGAAATAATATATTGATTTCTGTACATTGTTTATTGCAACCACCACAAAGAAAACCAAAGACTCTACTTTTTGTTGTTTATCTAATCATTATACTACATATGGAAATTTCTCCGTCCTTGGTGAACTAAAGTTAACATTTTAGCTTCGTTGATCCTCGAATTTTACGGTTTACAATTATTAAGAAAGGTTCCCTTTTAATCGAAAGGGAGAAATACGTGCACAAGCGATGGACAAGGAAAACATTCTGAAAAAATGACATTTATTTAAATCTGGCGCATTCACATTTAGGACAAATATTTGATTAACATCAGTGACGAGTCATCGCAGTCAAACCCTCGCGTTTGATAGTTACTAGGTCCTTTGCATCCTAAAAGCTATGTAGGTCGTAGAAGGTCACTGAATTCCATAGGATACGTTGTCTATAGTTTGATCGGATAAAGTCTGTAAGGCTATGTGGGTCATGTTTTATAAAATATATGTGTGTAATAGTTACGATGTTAACTTTATTTTGTATCGAATATGAGTAGCTTTCGATAAACTAACCACTCCTTCATCAGTTCGCGTTATAAACCACTATGCTTCTTGAGTCATTAAATGTAACAATCAGCCGTGTGACTAACAACTGTGACTCATTACGTGTGTATTACGATATTGTCCTGGTTTCGGAAATGATGAGTTGAGATTTTTAGAAGTATTATCTTTTTTATTATGTTATTCACTTTCACATGCTGGAAATTGATGCTGGAGTAATTTTACACCTTTTTCGAATTATCTTTAAATATGGTCGTGAAGTTACATAACATTGATATTGTGATGATGAAGTTGCTTCCAAACAGGTTATTAATTGGCATAATTTAAAAAAAGAGAACTGTGTAAATATAAAATCTATAAGAAATGACATTCTGAAAACGTAAGATCTGAGTCGAAAACCGCTCAAACAAAACAAAAATGCTTAAAAATATTTCCTTTTACGAAAATTAAATATCACCACAAACTTATACTCTTTGGCGTTACAGACACATAATAATTAATAGATCAGGAGAAATAACCTTGCAGCTTTTCATGAACGCCTTTGCAAATGTCATTGCAATCTTGGATCAAATAAAGGAAGCTGTGATTCTGGGCGTAGTTTAATAATAGCGTCCGGCAGAAGACAGGGATCACCCAACTAGTTCGGAGCCTCGCATCCACTCCTGTTCAATACGAGGCGGCATCGCTCCAGTCAACCAGTTACGTGCAATGGAATCAATAACCGGTTGACAAGGTGTTCGCAACTCTTAGATCAAAGATCTGGAAGAGTCGTTTTCATAATTACTTGTATTCTGTTCCCACACATCATGCTCACGTGAAGAATCACACACGAGCGCGACACTCTGGACATGTTTACAATCTCCTGAAATGTCACGCGAGTCCAACATTACAGTTAAGAATGTAGATAGAAATAACACTCAAGGAAAATAACTCACGATCTACTACATTCACCGAAATGAGGATAACAATAAATAGGAATAAATTTGGCACAGATATAGCTGATCTCCAATGGGTACGTTCCGTCAAATTATAGCAACGCTTTGTAATAGAAACCCGATGTAATTCGTTTTATATTCGTCACGAAGACAAAATGTTTCTAGTGTTACTTCTAAGTAGGCTCAAGAAATAATCTACACCGCAATACTGATTTGAGCATTTGGTGAAGATCTCAAGACATAGAAAGAAGGGGTGGAACTCTATTATTAGTAGGCACCGTGTAACTCATGTGAGTCGTGACCTGAATTACTAAATTAGCATAATAAAAAATAAGAACATGAAGTTGGTAAAAGGAAACAATAGAGACCCCAAAGAGTGAGTAATGGAGTACCAACCAAAGGAATTTATTTTACGTAACAAGAATAATGGCTATTGCTAGTTCGATCAGAAATCGTTTTCAGAAACCAAGAAGACATTATCTCGCCACTGCGCCCTGTTCATTTTGTAATGGTCGGCTATGCACCGTAAATCATACTACAAAAACAAGCTTCACATCTACACAGACTTTGTCTGTTGGCAGTATTTCACAGCCAAAGTAGCGCGAATGAGCTGATCTGTCCTCAAACGCAACAAGTATATGACATTGCAATAAAAGAATATTTTTAAACATATCTTGAATACATACCAAAGAAATCACAATGTAATACTTGTCTATTTTCAAATAAGTTCAAAGGATTTTCTAGAAGCAAATACTACCATGTCATTTAGTGTTGCGAGTAAACTTCCACCTTCCACCCTGGCGTAACGTGAGAAAGGATACGAGAACTTCAACTTGCAAATCAATGCTCGGTAATATTAGTCATTTTTTAAACATTCGAGGTACAGATATTCGGCTTTACTGCAACAAATTTGCAACTGTTTAATTCATCGCTAAATTATTCAAATAAGTTAGAATTGCAAAAAACTAAATAAAAATGAGTTAAACTTAGCATGAATTTTAGACAACAGAATGATGAGTGGCATACACAATGAAAATGCCATAAAATTACGAAGAATCAATGTTTCCTCCTTTCTTGCCCGGATTCATGTTTTTCATTGCTAATTTGTCATGTTACGTATATGTACATAATAATATATGTTCACATTGTAGACCTTTTGTTGTGTATATCTGATGTAATATATCCGGTTTCGTGACATTCGTCATTATTACTCCCTTTTCCTATAAATCGTACGGGAAATTTACACTTTTGCAACTACCTACAACACCTACGTTTCAAAACGAATGAAAAAGATTATGAACGTGTCGGAAGAAAAGGAATAAGAATCAAGAGAAACCGTCAGAATTACCTTTTTTCGATCCTTATGAATTTATAGATTCAACTACATCTATCTCATACCTATGGAACAACAAAGAAGAAAACAAAAACTTTGAGTTGGACTCACCTTCAGCCAGTCCCGCAGCCACACCACTTCGGGCTTGGGGTCTCCCACCACCTCACAATGGATGATGACAGTATCACCTTCGAATGCCTCAGTAGACAGCGGCTTGGTCAGGAATAACGGCTCCTTGGAGTATCTACACAAGTACATCATGGAGTCAATTTTGAGTGAGACATTAATTTAATTTCGACACTAAAATAACGTAATGTATGGAGAACACGGCGTCGGACTGTGATGCCGCGTCGAAGGCTGTGATACTCAGGAAGATCACGACAATATGGCCGAAACGTCGACATCACAGCCAAAGACTGTGATGGCTGTGATGCTGCGTCAAAAGCTGTGATATTGGAAAAGACCATGTCAAGATGGTCAAAACGTCAGCATCACAGTCATCTACGTGACGTCAGGATGAGATGCCGTGTCGAAGGCTGTGGTACTCAGGAAGACCCCAACAAGATGGTCGAAACGTCAGCATCACAACCATCGATGCGGCGTCAGGCTGTGATGCCGCGTCGAAGGCTGTAATGCCCAGGAAGACCCCAACAAGACGTTCGGTATCACAGCCTTGGGCGCGGCGCAACCCGGACAGCCAAGAGCCCGCGTAATGAGCTACATTGTTTACGGAGCGGGAGGTGCGGTGGGCGGGGCGCGGGCGAGCGCGAGGGGGGAACTTACGGGACGTCGGGGGCGACCACCTCGGGCACCTGGCGGTCGGGCGGGGGCGAGGTGCCGAGCACGTGCACGCGGCAGCTGCTCTCGGCGCGGCCCACGGCGTTGGCCGCCGTGCAGCTGTAGAGGCCCGCGTCGCGCGGCCCCACGCCGGCCAGCGCCAGCTCCACCGTGCCGTCGTGGTCCAGCGTCATGACGGCGCGCCGGCTGGGCCGCAGCCGCACGCCGTCCCGGTGCCTGCGCACACGCCCCCAACAGGTCGCGTCGCCTCGCCATGCGATGCGACCGCCGTGGCCATGGTTTCAAAACATCGGTTCTTACAAAAACACACGCGCATTTAACATTGATTTATTGAGACCGATGTTTCATTGCAAACGATGTTTTGTGTTCGATGATTTTTCATAGTTGATATGCCTTTTTTGAATGAAAGAAGTTTGGTAATAATAACTATAATAATTTTCAAGCATCCATAAATTGAACATTCGTCAGAACAATGTGACAATTGGGTGAAAAATAAATTAGGAGAAATTTAGTTGATAAAATGAAGTGTATTATGTTTATATTATCTAATCATATAATAAAAGTTATGTTAATTGTTCTCATAATTTTTTGAATTTATTTTGTCAACTTAATCTCAGTCATGAATTAATAAATACGACAATCGTAAAATGAAATCTCTCTCCCTGATGTGGACACTGATGTTAGAGGTTTACAAAATACTTTTAAAAACATCGATAGTATCCCGAGGAAAACGAGGAGCTGAAGGATTGTATTTGCGACTGTGGAGTTATCACCACAGTCGTTTGTGTTTACGCGGATGGTAAAGGACTGCGGGTGTCTGTCACATATCTTGAACGAGTACTTAACCAATGCGTCGACCCATAAAAATTGTCAAACTATCGATTGTTTACTTGTGCAATATTAATGACTTCCTCGGATTATTGCTAATAATAGATCATTTATACAATTATCTTACAATACTTATACAATATCATGCATACAATTATATTATAAACAATTTTACATTTTTATTTTCTTTTATTATTTTCATTGCCGTTTGAATGTTATCATTTGACACCTGAAGTTTTATTACGAATGAACTTTGACTAAACGAATTAACGAAATTATGTAGCATTTCTAGTTATTCTGGACGTCTGTTGCTCGTAAACAGCATACACCGTTCTCACGTTTTATGATACAAGACTCAGATATTTGAAATACGTACAAGTATTGTGAAGGTGTGGCAGCGCGTGGTAAGAGCTCAACACCAACATGTTTTGAACTCCGGAACGAAACATTCCACACGGTGCTTTTTCAACGGTAAAATGTAGATAAAAGCGGGCCACGCCTGCAAATGTCATCTTACTATGTTCAACGACATACTACATGGCTCGCAATTTATGAGCAGACAAAGCAGCTTTCCAATATTTCCAAGATTCCTGTCAGCGAAACACAAATTACGAGAAAGGTGACCACGCCCCTAATGCTGTACAGCAAACCGCAACAGCCGGGGAAAGTACAAAAGATGCAAAGCTATTTTTCGTACCCTCTTGCTTCCTTACACCATTGACAAAGCATATTATTATTATAATGGCTTCCTATATAAAATAATTTAAAACAACTAAGATTATAAAGAGAATATGTACAGGCAACACGTTCCGAGAAATGCTGACTAATCGAATATACAGAATCTTAGACTCGTGGAATTATCACAGGACGCCGTGCTTGGCGTAAAAATATCTTTCAAGGAAATTTGGATCCAGGAAGCTGGGTAAAATTAAGCATAATCGCAAATTATAATTGTTTTATCAGTGCATTTTGCTAAGCACTCTGAATTGCTGTCACTCTGCTTAACCTAACCCGCTTCCCGTTGACGCGTTACACGCTCATAATGAACTGAGACACTGGGGAAAAGGAAGAGAAGAAAGAAGGAAACGAAAGATAAGAAAGGAGGCAAAGAAAGAAATGGTGATGAAGAGGAAAATGACGGAGACGAAGAAGAAAGAGATGGAGTTGAATAAAATTTCATTAAATGACCTTTTTATTATGCACTAATGTAATAAAATTTTGAAAGTGTTCAGGCGGAAGAGCAGGCTAAATGGACTGAGCCTCGCCACCCACGAAGACATTTATTTATTTAAGAAAAAGAAAGACACGAAGAAGAAGTTCAAGGAGAAGACTTACAGGGAGAAGTCGGTCAAGAACAAAGAAAAGAGGACGGTCAAAAAGAAAGAGAAGACGACAGACAAGAATAAGAAGAAACACAAGAAGACGGAGAAGGAAACGGACATGGAGAAGAAGGCGCAAAAGGTGACAGACGGGCAAGGAGACGGAGGATAAACATTTCCCTATCTGTGCGCTAAATTGTCTGCCTCCTGAACTCCCACCTGCCGCAACTTCCCCTATCATTCAACATGGCCTTTAGGATGTTTTTTTTTTTGACGCTTTTCGAGCGCGAGTCCGTTCAGGGCAGTCTCGTAATCTACGAAAATTCTCGTTTTCCGACAAGGTGCATCGACTCAGGTATACGATATCAGCAAGGTCAGCTGTCCTTGCGCGCTGCAGCATGGCATTTACCAAGTTCTAACTGTACTGGTTTTGCAACAATATTTTTCGAATATTAACAATATTTATATCGTTGCATTGCATTTTCAAAGATCTTTAGGATGATGGAGAAGAAAATATATATTTCCATTTAAAAAACCAAAGTTTTGTCAATATCCCAAAAATTACGTACGTTACAAACAAGAAACGAAATATGTTATTTGCCCCATCATCTGCAACAACATGGAGCAAATAGCATCTCGATACCTCGAACCGTTTTTTAAGATATTATCTGTGGACAACTTAGGTGGTCTTCGCTGTACACACTACAACAATTATACAATATAATAAGGCTGAAGTCTAGTGTACGGTACCACTTAACGAAGTCGTTCAAATCGGCATTTCGCGCATCTCCATGTATTTGCAACTGCGCAGTTTAAATACTAGAGGCTTTCTTATAAAGTTCTTACTTAAGTGATTTCTTATAAAAGTGTATTGGTAATTATGCGATGGATAGACTCAAGGTTGTTTATAGTGAACGCGAGGGCCGAAGGCCCGAGCCTCGCCGTGATTTGGTTCCGGGCGAGCGAAGCGAGAAAACTTGCCTTTGACAAAAGCGAGAAAACTTGCCTTGATTTGGCATTATAATGCGGCGGAGACAAAGCGAATGAGGGCGACTAAAAAGTTTATGAGCCATGATAATCGCCTATCGGTTAGTTTTATTCATTTCGCGTCGTTTCTCTAAGGGTGTACGTACACCCTACTTTAACCTATAATAAAAAATGTTTATTATTTAACAAAAGTCTATGATGGCCCCCTCCAAAACGATCGGCTGGATCCGCCCCTGTCTACCAACAGCGCGGAGCTTCGAATGTCCGCCGTCTACTCACCACATGACGCCGACGCTGGGGTAGGCCTCGACGCGGCCCGACAGCCGCAGGTCGGCGCCGGCCTTCACCGACAGCTCGGGCTCCAGCTCGAAGATGAAGTCCGGCGCGACGTAGGCGCGGATGCCCTTGTCCACCACCAGGTGGCAGCGGCACGACACGGCGCCCAGCGCGTTGCGCGCCGTCGCCGCGTAGCAGCCCGAGTCCTCCAGCGCCGCGCGGCTCAGCTCCAGCGTGTGGAAGTGCTCCTCGTTCCAGAAGGCGTGCCGCTCTGCGGAACACCAAGGAGGCGGATGTCACCAGGGATGCCACCATGGACGGAATGCCGACAATTGAGCCAAGAGAAAGGTGTCGGCTTGCGGGAAGAAAAAGCATTTTGAACGAATCCGCTCAATGAGGATGGGGAATCCGTTGTTTCCCGGAAGGATTTTGGGCCATACGATGCTTTTTTGGCTTAAATCGTCAATAGTATCCACTTTTTAAAAAAAAATTGTACAAATATCGATGTCTTCGGAGAGATATACACCACGTACAAGTGTTGTAGTTCTATTTATTTATTTATTTATTTATTTATTTATTTATATACGTCAAAAACAGTTAAAAACTGTGTGTGACGAGCTATGGGGAGAAGTGAATTTTGTGCTAGTTTTCATAATTCTGTGATCTCTAAAGCCCGATATACACGGTACAGTTTTCGTGCACATTCTCATTCAGTTTCTGTACAGAAATTTCAAGATCCCAAACTAGAAGTATAAAAGCCAAAAGTCGCGCATACACGGTCTGCACGTTTTCTTCATGAATCACCATAAGACACCGCTGGGGGCTCTACTGGGTAACAACTGAATTGCGCCGTCCGAGTACTTTCAGTGGCGGTATTTCTGTGCGTGTGTTAGGCTGTGTGATCTTCAAGTATTAATTAACCATTTGGAGCAGAGAAGAAAAACAGGAAGGCAGGAATTGGGGAAAAGGATGTTTATCACAATATATCACTTCATACAATCGCACCATGACACACCCAACAACAAAATCAACATGGCCGATTACCGTTAGTGAACGATTCTGCCGCTAGAGGTGCTGGAATCATACTGTATGCTTTCTACACGAAAAATTATGAGCATGTTCATAATTTTTTCATGAAGAAAGCGTAAAGTCTGGACTGCATAAAGAATCTGCACGAAAACTGTACCGTGTATATCGGCCTTAAAACTCTTGCAAATGTACAGACATAAAATGAGATGTGCCCGCTTTTTTATTTTTATTTAAAAAGGCACGTAATCATATCCACCCTTTTCTAAAAATTATACAAATATTGATGACTTACGATAGGTAGGCTCTATGCGGAAGGATATTTAGTTTTAAACATTTTATGAAAGTACAGCTATTTTAATATTGTCGGCCCCAGTGCCAGAGCACGCTTGTTTTAACCGTTCAACGTTTGTCACCACTCAATCATTTGGCGAATTTGGACAGATTTTTATCCCTCCGATGGATTTTCACAGAACGGATCTGGCAACCCTGCATGTCACTAGAGCCCGTACATCCGCGAGCGCACACCTCGGTGGGGGAGTGGTTAGCTTATTAAACTCCCAGGGCGTGGAGCTCGAACCCGGATATGATTGATTCATTGATTAGTAATTATTCTCCTAGCCCTAGCTATGGAGGGCATCTATTGATACCCTGAGCCACCTAAGCTGGGAACCCAGATGGAGTACGTAAGTTTTCGACGGGTAGAAAATCCACAGTGGCCATGTTCTATTCTTAGCATGCAAAAGAACCCTGCACAACTGCCCGGGAAAATTAAATCCTCCAACAAATATCTGTCCTAAGCAGATCCTGTATTTGCTTGACCGGTGAACACATCAGGCTGGATACGGGGGGATTAAAGTAGCACTTTAATCCCCCCGGGATTGAAGTAAACACAGAGCGGGTTTAAAGCAACTACACCCATCATTGTCTCCCATTATTATTACAATCTGAGAAAGAAAGAAAGTCTGTATATACCGTAAGTATAAGAGGATAGGTTTTTGGATATACGTAAGATAAAAGAAATAACCGACAATAAATATTGATTGTCACAAACTTTTTTAACAAATATGTAAAATTCAAGCTTTGTAAAAATATTAGTTTTTTGGCCAGTAGCCTTTTTTATGTCTCTTAAAAAATTCAATCAATTTATAAAAAATGAAATTATCAATATCGATTAAAGCGTCAAAGACCTATCGTCAAAAACTTTTCTCATAGAAGTACGTACGTACTTAGAGATATCATTTTCCTTGACAAGTAAAGTTGCCATCACCAATGAAAACTACCTCCAAAACGATGAAGACTTGTATGTTTGTGATTTATTGTTAAAATATGCAAGTACAATTTCTTCTAAAACTTTTCTTACTTCCAGTCATTTCTCCATTTGCAGAAACATTCGAACTTATTTTCGTAGGTATGCGTCGATTTTTCAGATAATTTTTATACATCACTTTCTCATTCCTTTATGATATTATTAGGAATTTGTAGATATTCATCTTCAGAGTGCAAATAATAATTATCGTTGGTCTGATTCAAAATTCCTATATTCTTCCATGCAAAATGCAAACCAGATGAAATCACAGCCACCTTAAGTTGAACACCGAAGGATGTGCCCACCGACAGCTGTTTTTCGTCATTCTTCGCGACCTATGTATACATGCGGAAAAATATTCTTTAAAAATAAAGTTTTTTATACAACAGAGGGTTTATTTGAGATTTACTCACTCGGGAGAAATATCTACTTAATTCTACACATAGTTAACACATAACTATGTGTATAACACATAGTTATGTGTTATACACATAACTATGAGCGTATAGACTTTTGTTAGTAAAATGTTTTTGGCAGACAAACTATTATAGAGTTTTTTTAAACGAGATTGTCGATTAAATTATTGAGAAATGGCAAATGAAATAGAAAACATATATTAAAGAAAATTATAAAATTAATAAAAGGTTTCATTAAATTGTATAAAGCAGAAATATAAGTATTGTGTTTTTTATTCATTATTAACCGCGCATGACTGGGCGCACGGGTGCGACAATGGGCGAGCGCTATGAGCACAGAATTATGTTAGTAGTAAAGAGTTAAAATTATAGTCTGATTTCGTTTCTAACTGTTTGACAGGTTATTCCTTGTGGTAAAATAAAGAAGTAGAGGGAGCGAAGTAGTTAGAACATCATAAAAGTGATTCCAGAGTGCGCGGCAAGACGCGTATTTGTATTTCACATACATTTTTGTATACGCACATACGTCTAATTGCAATGAGGAATTCCAGCAAAATTGTAATACAGCTCACCTTTCATTATCTGCTAACATTAATGATGATGACTTTAGTATTCGTCATTAATGTTCGACGTAATGATGAACAAGTTCTTATAATATACCAAAATGTATGATTAAATAATTGCGTAATCACGTTTCATAAAATAATGCACTGAGGCAATTATATTAGATTTTTCTTCCCTTATTTCGGAAATTGGTGACTGAAATATTTAGTGCACAAAGGTTTACACATTTTACAGAGTACTTAACGTTAATATGTAGCTGCAAAATTAGGGGTTTGGCGGCTAATTATTCCTGTAGAACTAAAAGACAAACACATTAGTAGGTTCAATTTCACGGAAACATTCCATTTCAATATCTCAAAGAAAAATTTAGAGCAATTTTTAAGAACAACCAATATACAATTCATGTCCAAACTAGACACGGGTGTTTCGGATCACAAATCTACAGCAGGTGCGAAGGCTACCTCTACGCAGATGACCAGACAAGAAAGAGCCGCGACTAATACCCCTTTACTGAAGCGGCCACTGACACCGAGCGAAGTGTTCAGGGCGTAGCGCGCTGACTTCGCATTCGGGAGGCCCGGGTTCGATCCCCGCGCCGGTCATCCTGCTCGGGGTTTTCGTGGTTTCCCTCGGGCGTCCAGGCGAATGCTGGATGGTTCCACTCCAAGGCCACGACCGTGCTTACCTTCCTGAGATGAATCATCTCCTCTGTTGGGATGATTATCTCCAATCTTAGAGTACTAGAATCTTAGAATACTATCATGTCTTTCCGTCATCATCAACGTTGGATCTCGCTTCCTTCCGGGTAGGTCGGAGGTTCGTGTTAGGAGGGGGAAACAGCCGTAACGGGGAACCACCTTGGGGCAAATTAAAATAAACTTGAGCAGATTTGAGTTGATTTAAAAGGGGCTAGGATTAGACCCGGTTAGGCAGAATGGGGGGGTGTAGGAGCGTTTCCTTGCAGGACAGGCATCGAGGGATACACAGTCACACACTCTGAGGGTGACAAGTCACCCTCAGCAACGGAGACGCTTAGTCTGGCCCTCGGGGCCAGCACTGACCACGACCAGCATGCCTTAGATTAAGAACGAAACATCGCGTACGGGGTTCCAATTCGACGGGGAAAGAATGAAAAGAACGAAAAAAAAATGAAAAGAACGGTTCGACGGGGAAAAATAATAGATTAGTTAGAATGAGAAAAGATTCAAGTAGATTAGATAGGTTTTGGTTTTTACATTTTAAACGTTTTTATTGGTTTAGAGCGAATATTTTTGTAAAAACAAATTTTGTACAAATTTGGAAGTGATATATTTTAACATTGGTTAAATATATACATCATCGAAATATTTATGAATTCTCAAAACATATCGAGAATCTGTTTACTCTCTTATTCATACAGAGCTGGTTCTGGGTTTTACAAAAGAAAGAAAGGGAGGTTTGGAAGAAAAGACCCTAACACAGAAAATCTATCAGTAAGGACAGCTATTAATATGATTCAATTAGCAGAACAGGTGGTCTAACAAAGAGATGCGACAAGGTGGCGACTGCATTCAGATCATTATTTTGGTTATCGAGTTATTACTCATTGTCTTGCTAAAATTACATTCCAAATTCATCCTTGCCCACTAAAATGTCCCGAAATCAAACAATTGAGGTATTGTTTTAACCCAGCAACTGATGGATTGGGTCTGCGAGACCCACGACGTATAGATAATACCAGAAGTCTGTTAGTCTCTCTATCTTTCTTTTATTTGGAAATGAAACTCTCAGTGTGGTAGTTATTAACGTATGGGTTGTTTACGTGGTTAAATGCGTAATTTGTTTCCAGCTTGGGTCTCTCAGTCGAAACACATCCGTTCATGTAACTGTAATCAATAGGCACGTATTAGTATTATTATAATTATTTATTATTGATATAGATAATTATGGTATTCTTGTGTAGTATTACGTATAACTAAAGTCAAATTGAACTGCAATGTCAGAAATGAGTGCAAATTTCCAGTGGAATTACTATGATGGTATTAGGGAGGTCTCCATATGATCCTTCTTAAATTTACCAAATATATTTGATAAGAATATAACATGCATAGTTTATTAACAAAAACGTCTTATTTTATATCAAACCAACATAACGAAGTCCTCTAACAGTGATGTAAGGAAAATATTAGCAATGTATTTCTTGTTTTTTAATCGCGTCTCTCAGAACCATCCGATCCAGTCGTGTTACATTTTTGCACCAATCCGTTTCCGGGTTAATGATTTCTGATTTCGGGGTACTGGCAGATTCATTTCACTATGGAGTATTTTATTTCCTCGCTGCTGGGTAAAGAATACTGCGCGAAAAACGAATTTTTGGCAGAAAAACTCTCATAACAGCACCCTGGTAACGAAAATGTGGATAAATTCAGTTGATAAATTTAGGGAAAAAATCCTCTAACACTTGGTGTAGCCAGCATCCACGTTTTGTGGATCCTTGATACCGAAATGTCGAATGACGGCAAAACGTCTGTCTCGGAGTGTCTGTCGGTTTTCTTAGAAAATTGATGTTTTTTTCTATGAAAGTTATCTATTTGTGTAACTCTTTGATATACATAAAAACTTGTTGTTATTTATATTGACAAATGTAAAATAATATTAAAAAACTTTGCACTAGACTGGTTTCTGAAACAAACAACCATCACTATTTTCAATTTCGTTAGAAATAGTATAATTTCATTAGAGATATCAAAAGTAAAACGAAAATTAACTTTTTAAAGAGTTAATATCATTGTCATTGATTCATATTTGTTCTGGAATGACTATTCATCATCACACACTTGATCTTCAGCGCATTCTCCGTCCGTTGTAGGCCATTGAAAAATATTCTCATCAAACTCTTCGTATTCAACCAAATTGAGTTTTAGAGCTTGTAAATCTTGTATCTTTTTCACATTTATTGGGACCTACAACATTCACGGAAACATTAGAATATTCTTAGGGCCTAGTATTACGTATGTAAAATAAACCCAAAACGTACACTGAAAATTTAAAGTATAAAAATTCTGTACAAACAATATTACTTTTGATCGTCATAAAATAAAAATTAAACCCATATTTTTGAAATTTTTTTAAGCGCGACATTTTATTCAACTACTAAAAATAAAAATTTCAAAGAATATGTTTTGATGAACTATTTTGTTTTTTACTCACTTTCCTGATGGATATGCGATCTCTGTAGTTAAGGCAGGAGGAAAATGTGCTTTTAGTAAATGTTGGTGATATACATCTATCTATAAACGGCTTCACAACTACTTTTCCTGGCAAGTTCTTGTTATAACAAAACTGTTTGTAAGTTGAAATCTTGAAAGTTTCTCTCTTGTTCTTTGAATAGGATTATTGGACAATTGCGACAATGGAGTCAGCGCGACGCAAAAACTCCCGCATTTTAGAGCAGAAACCAGACAGTCGCTATAACTTGACTTCTTTCTTTACTAAACAAGAATTTATAGGCTTTGCTTCACCATCAAATGGGGACAGCAGCACACTTGTTTTTCAATTAAATGATGTATTGACATTTACAAAACAGTAATCGTCCAATAATTCAATTTTAGATTTTTTGTTGCTTAACTGGTTTTTAAAATAAGCGATTCAATTGCAATATAATTTTTAAATAAATAGTTTACCTTAAAGTAGATTATGCTTTTGTTTCTATTAATACACTACACAATTATGAATTGTTACGTTTTTCGCAATATTTAGCATTTCACTGCCACCACAATACATGAAATAAATATATTAATAATAAACCTCTCACTTGCTCTGATTATATGAAAGTCAGTCGCAATACTGTTCGATCCAACTGCTGCAATTGATACCCTTTTACTGATACCGTTACAAGAAAGAAATTCGATAACATATGATTTTGTTAGTAGTACCTCTTATCCCCATCAACAGTTCATCCATTAAGATAAAGTAATCGCTGAAATCGAGACTCTTTGATCCAATGGTAAAAGGATAGGCGCTTACCGCTTATAGTTTTGCGTTTTAGTTTTCATTATTTCTTCTCTTTGCTTTCTTATTATTTATGATTTGAAAGAGTACTTATTAAATTAATATAAATCATTTTTATCTTAACCTTAAAAACTATATAATTTCAACAATAAAATGTTCACACTACTACAACTAAGAAAAGTAAATATTAATTTTTTTAAAGTATTTTTTAAAGTATAATTCCAACTATATAATCGATTAATTGGTGTCACCCCTAGAATGGTGTCACCCGGGGCGCACCACACCCCTGCCCGCCCTTGAGCCACAGCTCCTATGCGCCTTCTTCTGACGAAATTATTGACTACCCATGCGGCAACGCTCTCTGTCTGTCAGCCATAGAATAGACATTAATTCATACTGCCGCCTTTACCAGGTCGCTTCGTGACTGCAAATCACACGGTCTAATTCATCTTTGTACTATCGCTGACGGACAGGGGCGTTGCCGCCCGAGTAGTCAATACTTCCGTCAGTAGAAAGTGCATAGGAGCACCGAGAGATGTTCTACATGTGGCAAAAGACAATCGGATCAGGCGAAATATCTGCGCGAGTTTTCTTTCTCTCAGCTCATGAATCATTTTCTACCTTCTACCATTCGAACATGAATTGTAAACGAAAGATCTTGAAACAAATGAGAAGGTATAACTTATTACTCTGATCTTAAAAGAAAAGAAACACTCCATAGTGAAATCAACGTGCCAGCACCCATAATTCAGAAACTATTTAATCTGTACCTTGATTGTTTGGTTTCAGCACATTTTAGTGAGCAAGTATGAATTTGGAATGTAATACATTTTAACAAGACAATGAATCATAATAACCAAAATAATTATCTGATTGTAGTCGTGCAGTTTTTAACTTTGTATTTTCAAAAATATTCGCTCTAAACCAATAAAAACGTTTAAAATGTAAAAACCAAAAACCTATCTAATCTACTTGAATCTTTTCTCATTCTAACTAATCTATTATTTTTCCCCGTCGGAACCGTTCTTTTCATTTCTTTTTCGTTCTTTTCATTCTTTCCCCGTCGAATTGGAACCCCGTATGCGATGTTTCGTTCTTAATCTAAGGTATGCTGGTCGTGGTCAGTGCTGGCCTCGAGGGCCAGACTGAGCGTCTCCGTTGCTGAGGGTGACTTGTCACCCTCAGAGTGTGTGACTGTGTATCCCTCGATGCCTGTCCTGCAAGGAAACGCTCCTACACCCCCTCCATTCTGCCTAACCGGGTCTAATCCTAGCCCCTTTTAAATCAACTCAAATCTGCTCAAGTTTATTTTAATTTGCCCCAAGGTGGTTCCCCGTTACGGCTGTTTCCCCCTCCTAACACGAACCTCCGACCTACCGGAAGGAAGCGAGATCCAACGTTGATGATGACGGAAAGACATGATAGTATTCTAAGATTCTAGTACTCTAAGATTGGAGATAATCATCCCAACAGAGGAGATGATTCATCTCAGGAAGGTAAGCACGGTCGTGGCCTTGGAGTGGAACCATCCCAGCATTCGCCTGGACGCCCGAGGGAAACCACGAAAACCCCGAGCAGGATGACCGGCGCGGGGATCGAACCCGGGCCTCCCGAATGCGAAGTCAGCGCGCTACGCCCTGAACACTTCGCTCGGTGTCAGTGGCCGCTTCAGTAAAGGGGTATTAGTCGCGGCTCTTTCTTGTCTGGTCATCTGCGTAGAGGTAGCCTTCGCACCTGCTGTAGATTTGTGATCCGAAACACCCGTGTCTAATATGGACATAAATTGTAAATTCGTTATTTTGCTTAAAGTGACCCCAATTCAAGAAACACCTAATCTCAGTAAATTATTCTTTCAAACTTATTACTCATTTGAAAATCCTTCATTTTGAAAATAAGTATAATAAAATGAATAGTATATTTAGAAAATTTGGAAGTTTTAAAATTCTTCATAAACCCTACTTTAAAAGGTATCAAAGAACATGCTCAAGTTAAATGCAGCCCCGTATCAAAACACTTCATTGGCTAGTTTCTTCGCTTTTCTATTTCCACCGTCAACGTTCCCTATTTATTCAATCACTGTTCTGCACAGTACTGCAGAAGATGGCGCCGATTTAAGAACCACGTGTTATCCATAAAACTTTTTAAGTATCAAATTTCTACAGATTTTACAGTGTTCATATTTTGTATTTCATCAATTCTATTTGTAAACTGAAGTTCGTTCATTTCATACGTTAATTTATTTTGATTCCACAATTTTCTTCCCTTTCACTGAAGATGGGAGAAGATTCCCGAACATATCTGGTTAGTAATTTTTAATATTAAATTTATTTTTATAAAAAATGTGATTGATATCTCTTGTATCCATACTAATCGACAAGAAAAATAATATTTATTTCAACGATGATATTTGGAGTCTTTATTTTCATATTCGTACAACTCCATTGACACTTGTTTCGAGATATTGAGCTCTTAAGTAATGATTATAGAAAAATCGGAGATGGAGTTAGAGAAAATATTGTGTGCGTTTTCTCCAATAAGATATTTACGTATTTTTCTGAAGATGATGTGAATAAGCATACTGTGTACTTCGCGGAATATTGGGGGTGGGTGTAGGGGTTATATGATCGTAAAAATGAGGTTGGTGAGCCAAATCTGTACATGTCGTTTTAGGAAAAGTTGGAAATGACAATATCAATTTATTACAAGAGATTAAATATTAAATTTAATGTTTCTGTTGAGACACATTCATATTAAGTTGGCTGTCCGGGTGACGCCGCGGCCATGGCAAAGGCACCTTTGCCATGGACGCGGCGTCACCCGGACAGCCAACTTAATATTGACTCCGGCCGCGGAAGCCTACGCTCTCACGAGACACATTCAGTTTTCTTCATCTTCTTGAAATCGTCGGGGTTCCTACCTGCAGTTCAGTGAAATAAGCGTGATTAATGCTTAAAATGAATGGAAAGAAATCAAGCATGTTTCTTCTCGTTAACCTTCCTTTGCTGTGATTAAGAGACATATTTAAGTTTTTGAAAATCTTTCGTAATTCCTCATTCCCTGTAGGTTTGAAAGTTTACAGTGTAGAATGTAATGTCTTGATTAAAGGTTTACTTACATATTTATAAAAGACTTCTGTTTGAGAAATCTAATCTATCTAAATTTTAGACAGTTACATACGCCATTTTGTTCATTTTTCTTCTTTCTTCTTTCAGCGTTACAGACTTTTGAAGGCCTTTTAACAAATAGACCATTAAGTTTAATTTCCGTGTTAAATAAAAAATGTGCGATATAATCGTATTATATTTGTTGTTCCTATTACCAAATCTGTATCAAACTCTTTATCATCATATCGCTGTCGACACTTTAAGTATCTCGAAATTCACTCATCACGAGGCTTTCAGAAAACCAATTCGCCGTACCACTGGAGTAGTAAAACTATCAAAATAAATAGATTGCAATCTTCTGTGATTCATTTTCATTGTGATGTGCTATTTCGTCCACAAAAAGAACTTGGAGTTCTATTACTTTCAGAATAAATATATAACACTTGCACGGACCTGAAAATGGCGTTAACCTAATTTCTCAGAAAAGTGGAGTTATACCACTACTAAAATAACGCCTCCATTTAACGTATTATCATATGTACTGCATAATTTATCGGAATAAATATGTTTGTTGCAAGTAATAAACTTCAACTTCTGGATCAATGATCTCCGTCTCGATCAGGTTTTCGCCCAGTTTACCTTGACCCTTTGAGTGAATGCTGAGATGGCCTCTTGTTTTGCTTCTGGTTACAAATGTAGTTTCTTCAAGCGCACGTTTTGTTGAACAATCCTTTTGATAATTGTGGGAGAAGCAGAACTGAGGAATGGATTGTTAGCAATACTATAAAATCAAATCTGTAGTTCGTTCACCGATGCAACTATTATTACTTGGAAGTGAAAATATCCAGTTTTCAAGTGTTGCTAAATTCGCTTCGTTAGTACTTTTATTCATCATTCAACTATTATTGAAAAAGGTTGAGTATGGTTTCTGAAGGTGAAGAAAACATTCGCAGATTATTCTTCTCTCTATACACACATGGATCTGAATGTTTTCCACCGAAAACAAATAAAAGAATGAATAAATGAATGATGAAATACAAATAAATATATTAAAAAATGTATTTATTTATTTTCTTATTATATATGTTAGGAAATGCTTTTGCGGTTTCAACTGGTAACATCATGATACATAACAATTAAAACTAATACGAGAAAATATGTGCTGTTGTAGCACCAATAGTTTCATATTATATTACAGTGTGCCCACCAACGTGCATAGTGCACACTGGTACATTGTATAAAAGTGCGCATAAAAATGTCGACTGCACCGATAGCTTACTTTAATGGGTGCGCGTGGAGGGTGGGTACTCAACAGAAAGCAGGTTACTGATGGCCTGAGGCAAGCAACTGCCGAAATGACATACGATTTCGAACGGGGGCGCTCGGAACAAAAGCATGTCGACTCCCACGGAGGCCGGTCGGCCGCGTCGAAACGCCCACCGTTATCCAGCGTAGATCTGGAGTACTGATTGAAGGAAACAGCGGAATGAATTTTGACGGACTCGTTTCGCAACGATTTGCGAGCGGTGCTCCTACGGCCTACAAGCGTATTTGATCGAGTCATCGTGTCACTATTGTTGTGTCAGCAATTTGTACAATTAATGGAAGAACGATCGTGTCGAATGTCAATTTGTGGGATGGACAACTTAAGTGAAGTTTAGTGAATGAACTAATTCTCTGTAATCAATTTGTTGTGGCTCTTAGATATGCTTTACAGTACATATGAATGGAGGAAAAGCTGATTACTAAGCCGAGTATTTTTGCCTATTTGCCTATTTTTATCCTTCAATTAAAAACGCAATATTTTAGCTTACTTATTTATTTTTAAGCATTAGATGTATTAAAATATAAAACTACTAATGGCTCAATATGAATAAGTAACCTAAAACACTGCATTTTTAATTGAAGGATACAAATCGGCAAATATGGCAAAATCCGCAGTTACTGATTACAAATAAAAATCGTAGATTAAAGGACTATCTTCTGATCATAAATCTACGTTAACAATCAATTTTGAAGGAATATGTAAAACAGTTATTCAAGATTTCTACGTTTAAGCTGTTTAACACGAATCTTGCACTTTACAGAGAACGGATATGAACAATAAATTGAAAAGCTTCTGTGAAACTATTTGTGTATAGATACTTGTACAGATAGAAAGAACTGCTTTGATTGAAGTTTGTCTCCAATGATACTGAGGCATACTCTTATTTAATACAGGTATTTTCGAGCATCCCGTGTCAATTCTTGTGGGAAGAGAACAAAATAATTTAGGATCACTTCTTTAGGATAATGGCATCATTAGCAAGGAATCTAAAAAGATGTGTTAAGTGAAAGGCTAGCATATTAGGACGAAGAAGAGGCATTTAAAACAGGATTCAAGGATCAAGGTTTCAAGGATCTGATTCTTAATGTGTTCATGAGCCTGTTTACGTCCAGGATTATTTTGTACGTTTAGGACATTTCGCTGTTAACGGAGCAACTTTCCTCTTCACAAGGAAATCTGCGTCCGGAACAGATTTACGCTCTCAGTCGTTCAGAATGCGATCAATCACGACCCCGTATCTTGAAGAGAATCAGAAACCGAGGAGGCTTCTTCATGAGTTTTACCGGCGGTGTTGCGACAATAGACGCTCATGTTTACGGCGAGGTATTTGTTCGGTGAGGTAAAACTATCTCGTATCCGGAGCATGTGTAGTGACTTGAATTCCCTTTAAATTTACCTGTCGTAAACAGGCTGAAGTGACTCAGAGCATCAACTGATATCACCACAGTGCCTTAATTGCGAGGTCCTAGGGTTCGTGTCACGACGGTGACAGGATTTTCGCCAGTACCTAAATAGCTAGGTCGAATTCAGCTACTGTCTGGAGGAGAATTCTAGCTGCAAGCTGCTCTGACACGTTTTTTCGTGGTTTCTCCGATTAACACGAGGAGAATGTCGGAACTGTACCCAAACAAACGGAGAAACGGACCACGGACCTCACGCGATATTTTCTTCTTCATCCTCTTCCTTTTCCTATCCTTACCCCTTACTTACACACAGCCTCACCTGCATCACACTACCACATTTGTCGGGAGAACCAGTCGGGCGATTAGATGTCGTCCCGGCTGGGGCGAATGCCGGAGCTGTACCCTAACAAACGGGCCACGCACCGCACGCGAACATTCCTTCCCATGCCTTGTCCTATCCTCACCCCTTACTTACATACACATTCTTACATGTAATACAACACTACAACACATGACGGGGGCTTTGGGTTTGTCCCGGCTTGGGAAGTGACCCACTGGTAGGAGATATCCGCACGAGAAATCCTCGCAACCCGACGTGTAGATCGGCGACTGATCTCACCGTCCAGCAAAGAAAGAATATCTCCACCTGTGTGTAGTGGTCAGACAGCTCGTCCTCCACCTCTGGGTACCGGGCATTAAATTCACTGGAGAAATGTGGAAATTGTGGTGTACAAAGTGTGATCCAGGCTGGTTTTCTCGATTGATCGCATGCTTATTTAGTGTTTCCGGGCGCGCAAGCTACTATGCTCATTAGTTCCGTAAGTATAGTGCATGCTATGTCTAGGCAGATGGTTCTATTTATTTCCTTCTAGAACATGAGATCCGACGCGGACTTGCACGTCGGTTAGCTCCAGGTATCTTCGCCATCGGGACACCGCCCCACCCGGGACAAACTCTCAGTGCCGACCGACCTCCCTACATGTGTGGTAGTGCATTCTAAGTAAGTGCATGTGTACGGGGAGAGGCAGACACGTGGATGAGGAAGGAAAGGCCCTCGGTCCATGCCCGTTCATTAAGGTTCGGCTCCTGCATTCGCGCGGCATTGATAAGAGAAAACAGGGAAAGCTACCGATCAGAGCAGCGGGCCACTAGAATTCTCCTCTGGATAGCGCTGCGGTTGAATTCTTCCGTTTTTTACTCTCATTTTACTCTTACTCCGCTATCACCTTATTATCAACATCACCATCCCCCACCCATAGAAACTATTTATCCCATGCATGTCCGAAAAGGTTAGATACTGAGGATAACAACAAAGATCCAGGCACTATCCCAAGCATGTGCGGCAGTACGAACCCCTATGGATTAGGGAGCCCTTTGCGATGTGAGCCCGTTCAGAGCAAGGGGGTCTATTGCGGAGAGAATTTTGCAGGGAAAGCCGTGTCACATACTGTCCATTGGAGCTTCGCGTGCCGCCTCGAGGTGAGGCTTGTGGTACTCACCGTCCGGCTGCAGCTCGACGCCGTCCTTGCTCCAGGAGACGACGGGGCGCGGCCGGCCCGTCACTTGGCAGGTGAGGCGCACGGGGTACGTCATTTGCACGCGGCGGTCGCGCAGCCGCATCGTGAACTGCGGCGGCGCCTCGTCCGTGTCGCTCGCGGTGTCGTCTTCCTGCGCGCCCCTGCACACACACACACGCGCGCGCACCGTCCCGTCACTTCAAGGCGTTCCTTGGCATATTTCTCTTCAAATGGCATATTCATATTACGAAAACAGTCTATTGGCTGCACATTCTATGAACAGGCGAAGAGCTATTTTCAATGTGACGCATATTCATGAAACAATTTTTCAGAAAGGGAAAATATTCACCTTAATTAAGCACTGAATATTTAGTAGCATGATGCAGAGGTGTCTTAAGAATATATTGATACATTAAACTGAAAATCAAAACGATCATGGAGAATCATCACTTTGAAATAAGCTCTTCGGAAATTAATAAATAACCAAATATTGCAAAATACGTACCCGAAATATTTGATTAAAAAATCTCTCTAAATGTTGTGTTAACCTATTATATTTACGGTTTTTCAATAGTTTAGAATCCTTGTAATAAATAAAATTAAAATCTGTTTTCACATCATAGCACCCCGTCGACAATACATTGTCTGAATAATTTTTCCGATTTTCCCCTATGTAATCTCCAATTTTCCATTCACTGTTGATGAGGTGTCATGGGGTGAAAATTAATTTTTAATGTTGTTTCTGATGAGAGCTCCAAATCAGTCAGCGAAAATTTTGAAAAAATTATTAAAAATAAAAACAAATGTAATATTTTTAATCTCGATTGGTGTGACCTATCGTTAGATTGTATGCAAGAGAATCCATGAATTGGACAACTTGTGTTAATGATTTGAAGAGAGAAAGACAAATGTTTGATAATGATGTAATAAATATTTTATAACGTAACTATACAGGATTAATCACAGATAAATTAGACACATTAATAATCAAAATGGCAACATATTAAAGGTTGTTTCTCCTGATCTGTTCACCCACGCATAAAGTGTAGGGTGTTTCCGGAGATGAAATACAGATATCTCATAACTCGCGGAGCGTCACGTTATAGCTTCAAGCCCTTCAATTAATGGGACGCTAATTATTCAGAGGGACAGCCTAATGAATTGCGTTTTAAATATGTAACACACTCCTGCGGCGTCTCGAGGCGTGGGCAAAGCGAGTTGTGGCGTCGGCGCACTCGTACGACTGGAAACAGGCGTCCGCTCCGCCGCGGCGATGTCCTCGTAAGTAATCTCTGCATATCTTTCCTTCAATATTTCAATATCCCTTTTTAACACGTTTTACTCGGGGAAATTGACTAATAAAGATGGTGCTTAAGATAACGAACCCAAACAAGTTCTGGAGGCGAGGGAAGGGGGCGGGGCCACGGGAGGCGGGGCTCCGCGGGGAAAGGGGTAGGGTGGAGTGTAGCGGGGAGGGTGAGAAGACGGAGGCAGCCGCGTCGGGGTCCCACTGGGATGCTGCGCCGCAAACGACCATCGCAAGGCCGAATCCAGATGGATGTCCCCGCGCGACCACGACTGCCTGCTGTCCTACCGAGGGGCTCCCGCATTGGGATCTTGAGTACTGGCTCAAGGCAAGACTGTGGGTCCATTGACAACCGAAGATGTACAGCATTCAACTCGTTTTAAACAATTACATAAACACGCTCTAAAAGTATACGCAAGTACGTGTGGATTTATATACATATTTCAACAATTAACGTATTTTTAATATTCAATGTTTTAAACGGTAGACCGAATTTAAATTGATGCTATTAGAATTTACAATAGTAAACAGTAATTCTACAACTATTAATAAAATGTTTAAATTTCAAAGTGTTTCCAAATTAAATATGAAAATTGAAAATAATGTAAAATTCGTTATTAGTGTTTATTTATTCAATTTAAATTACTTCTTGTGTTTTCTTCAATTTTTAAAACTATCACTCCACTGACACCTATATTTGAAACCTTTGTCGGTGACAAAGCCAAGTGTCACATCTCGAAAACCGTAATTTTTGGTTAAGTGAAAAAATTGTCTTACAAAATACTATTTTTACTACTAAAAATTTCTTTAAGGTAGTTCAGGAGACAGCTAGCGTCTACAGTAAAATATTGCTGTAGGTCTTAAAATAAACGGCCCCGCACGGTTTACATCCGTCCAGCAAACTGACAGCGCTTTAGATGTCACCTTCTTTGTGCACTGAACGTATATGCAGAATAATCGAAAGATATTGGCAAATAAATTGACAATATATTATAAGCTGGCATCAAAAGAATTGGCGAAGTCTACTGTCAGAGAATTTTCTTTTTTAGTGAGTAATGTAGCAGCCGTATCTATTTTGTTCTAGAACGTTGTTCATAAAAAGACCTTACTGACTCGAATGGTAGCGCTCAATTTTTATTGAATGGAAATTCCATTACCATTGAACGCGGTTGTTCGAACCCTACACGATAGCTCAAGATCTCAATATTCTCATATTCTGTGAAAAAATCTGCAGTAAAAATGTTCCAAATAACGCAAGTTAATCAGATGTGTGTGTTAATTAATAGCCTTTTTCATTCACTTTTAGGCACGTCAGACTCTCCAAGGACAGAAATAGCATTATTGATCACCAATATTTGCAGAATGATACAATATTGGAAAGCTGGCCAAATTTAAGTGAACAGTTTGAGAATCTACGCCAATAAAGTATTTTCAATCCTAACAGTTTTTTGAGTTGAATCTTCTGAATGTATTTGGAAGGATCGGTCAATTTCAAGATGTTGAGAAGATTCGTAGATGATGACAGATTCATATGAAAAATAGTTATAATTAACGGTCTTCTGTGAAATGAAAGTTGGTAGATTAGGTCGCTTGAATGGCTTCATGTATAATAGTATTTAATGTACGGCAGACTAAAATAGGCAGGAACGAGCAATGGAAGGAGATTGTAGTCTCGTATGTGACCACAGTACGTTGAGAAGCAATCGCGGTTGCTGACTTTGATTCATCCTCGTACCAACCTCGTTTGGAAATGTTATTGGCACCTTTGCAAAGGTCATTATTAGGGGCGGATTTTAAGGAAATATCATTTCTTTACTTTAGAACAATTCCCTTTAGTACAGACATTAATTTTATGGTACGATAAAGCAAATTACCCATTTTTATGACTTTTCTTGCATTTTTCAGTGATGAGTCATTTGTCAGTATTTTTAAAGCATTTTTCACCGATTTCATTGATTTTAATATAATTTTAATGGTATTCACTTCAAATAATATTTACGAGATGAACAAATTTTCTCCACAGAATTCTTTTGTAGCATATCCGATTTCTTCGCTCAAAAATTGTAATGTCAGCCGTTGTGAGTGTGTAATCTAAGGTTCCTGCTTCACCTATCAGCGCCATTGTCGTTTCGGTTGACTTCAGGAGAACTACAGAAAGAGATTTCCTGGTAAAGGACAGTCCAAATCAAAAGTTTGTAGACTGAGTGCACTTGATTGTAAAGAAGAAGCCTCTATTACATCAGTAACATATTCAACACCTTGAGTTGTTCATGAACTGGTTTTGATCAATATTTTTACGTAATTTTTCTTTCCTTTTAGGGAATTTTTTAATATATTTTAAGAGCATTCTATTGACCATTTTTGACGATGTTTTAGGTCACCAAAATCCGACCCTAGTCATTATCATTATCATCAGCGGGTGGTCACCCCTTGCCGCACCTCCTATGCCACAGGCCCCGGACTCGCCAGGCATCTTCCTCCTCCTCGATAACACTTGCGCGCATGGCTTCTTGTGCTCCTACCGACCACGTTGTCCTAGGCCATCCTCTTCTGTTTCTTCCTGCAAGTTCACGTAGCACTGCTTTTTTCGGCCATCTGTTTTCTCGCATTCGTAAAACATGACTAAAATGCTACCTTTCTTAAATTCTGTCAACTAGATCATGCTGAGGCTGTCAACTTTTCCTTATTGTTTCATAGCTTACATCGTCTCTGCGGGGGAGATTCTAGAACATCTGAGACAATCAATTTCTACTATATTACGTTTTTATTTATTATTTTGCGTCCCAATTTTCACTTCCATATATTGTTACGGGCTCCTAAATAGATTTGTAGAGCATCCGTTTTACATTGAATTTCATCTTATTGGACATGAGTAGCAGGTTTAATCTTGAAATTGCCGCGTTTTCTTTAATCGTTCTGTCCTTTATTTGTCGATCATGTTTTACAACGGTCATTATTTGATCTGATTGTTGTTATCACTCTCTGTTTATGAAAGCTACCGCGATTTGCTACGCTGCTTAATAAAGAAACGACAGAACCAGAATACAAAAGACTCTACGAGGGCCGTTCAATAAGTCATCCAACAAATATTGGAAATTGCCAGATGCTGAAATAGAAATCATTTGATGCGTAAATGGAAATCATCAGGTACAAACAATGTACTAAATTTTTTACAGCAATTACTCTTCAAAATAATTCCTATATATCTTTGCCAATGAAGAGGTTTTGAATACCATCGGTTGTGAGTGATTTGTCTGTATGCACCATTCATTCTTCTTGACATCCATGCAATGTGTAACACTGCCATAAGAAAACAAAACATCACCAAATGCTTTTCGTTTGGCACTGACGAGCCTTTGAGCCACGCAGAACTGCAATTCTCATATATGACCACTGTTACACTTAAAACTTTTTTGGAGCACAACCTCTTATATTTTGATGTGTAGTCAACTAGCTTCCAAAGAACACAGAGACGATTCGGTGGTGGCATTTCGTAGTGCCACACTGGCTTTTCCAAAATGTATACTGAACTAACCACATTTCTGTTATTTCGGAAGGTAAAACATAGTTTCTATGACTTATGGAATAATCCTCGCATTAATGAACGAAATTGGAAGAATCGGTGGAGAAACATGATACAACATTTTGCATGGAGCACCTGAAACCATTCTTTGAATGTCAAAGTAACGCAGACTGGACGAAACAGACAAAAATGAATGTTTTAACGAAGAGAAATTCCACCGCTCAAAAAACCATGCACAAATTGTACATCTCCACGTAGTACTTTATACAGTTTCGACTTTAAATACATAAATAAATAAAATAGACACGCTTACACGGAGAAAACTATAGGACATTTTTTCTATCCCCTCACTCTCTTAAGCCCGGGTCGGTATACGTAAGGAACGAGAATCGAAATGGTCTGAATGAGGAGTGGCGGCCAAAATTGATTGAAATCAACCAAAAATCAATTGAAAACACGAGTTCCGAGACAGGAGCCACATTTATAACACAGGGCCCTGAAGGTGATTTTAATACATTTCACCTAGATGCAGAGAGGCGATTGGAGAGTGGTTGGACGTGGTCGGGAGCCGCCTGCTTTTCTGCGATGGGAAGCTCCAAGGAGCGAGCTGGTCCAGGCAACTAGTAAGGCAGGATAGGATGCTGCGATGCGACAAACACAGATCCCGGATTGCAGATAAGATTGGGAAAAGTGAGACGTTATGAAATAGCAGACTAATTATTTTTTTGGTCGAATAAGACATGAACGGCTTGGCGACGGCGATGTGTTTAAAACAATCTTTTTAATTCTGATATATCTAACATAATATCGATATGTTCCAAATGCCGTGCCATCTATTAGTAATAAATTTCGTTCATAAATGAAATACAACCGCCAATTTCCTAATAATTATAAAATCTGTATCTAATATCATGTAATATACACAGAATTCTCGAAAATGTTAACGTTAATAACGTTTTTATGCAAAACGGGTAATAAAAAATATTACATTTTGATCTTCATTGCGATCCAGTCGGTTCTTTCAAACAGGTCCCATGCTAACAAACGGGCAACGTGCCATGCATTGAATAATCTATAATTTCACAGAAGGTGAATATTATAATGAACTGCTGGTCACTTCCGAAAGAAGAATGAATTATGTTCAGATCTCTCTGTATCAACAAGACGCATGTATGTTTGCATACTAAATAACGCAATGAGAGTATCAATACGAACAACGAGAGTAACTTCTCTTAAAATATAAGAATTATTACTTTGGTCTGAGAAGAAATACCTGAAAAAATTAATTTTCATCTTTATCTACAGCAAGAAAGATTACTTCCTTTTTTCGAAAACATTGAGTTGCAGTTAAAAAACAGAATTGTGGTACGAAATGGTAGTAGTTCTATTCTCAATTTCTTTTTAGAGTAATGAAACCAATTAACAGTTACAAGAATTAGTGAGCAATGGTAAAAAAATAAAGCAATTCTCATACTTCATTTGAAGAAAAACTCATATTTCAAAAAACATGGAAATAATAGTATTTTAATAGCAATTGTATATTTGATTTGATTTTCCACCAGAAACCGTAAATAACCAAACTAACATTCTATTTAACACATGAAAACTCTTTAAATTTTAGCTTGAGGAATGACTTGCTCTCTTGAATGTAGTCTTTGCTAGCTGAGCGCAAGAACCCGCAAGAGCATTGAGTGGAATGACAAAGAAAGTTTATTTTCAGATATCGACAATAATCGCGAGGGCTATGGACAAGTCTTTGCAACGGTACACACGCCCAGTAGCATTCGACCAGTTTCGTATCTGGGATCTGTATTGTAGCTGCTCGCAGCCCATGTCATTCATTTTCACCCGTCAAGTAGCACCTGAAGTCATCCATTACTTCCCACACAGCTCGTTACGAATGCACACCTCATAAGGTAAGACGCTGAAACATCAGCAGTTCGTCGCCACAGATTCTGACGGTACGGCTCCTCGGCGACAAATCATAATTCTTTGCAGCCAGTGCTATTCGTTTTGTCTAACTGGGGCACATTACTTTAAGCGTCATTGTAAGCGCAAAGGTGAAAGATCAATGTGAAACTGACATATACAATACATTTAAGCGAGTAATTCATATTCATTATTATTTGTTCTTCTTTTGTCATTGTATATCAGAGGGAGATCGTGGTATTCGAAAGACTCTGAAGAAAATTAATAATGTATCAGCCAGGACAAGGGTAATAAATATTGATACTGCTGATAGAGATAAAGACCGGTTTAAAATACCGTACTACGTTAGGTACGCGGCTAGCAGAACCGTAGTAATAGTTGCCGTCTACATGTGGAATGAGTAATATTTGACAGGAATATGCATAGGAGATTCTGCATGAATTTCACGCTCTTTATGTAACTCCAGACAGGGTAGTTTAAGAAGTCAAGTACATTAGCATTTCAGGAGAAAATGTTAATTACAGCTACTTTTCACAAGCTCCATTCAAAGGCCGAATAGGCTGACAGTCACGGCTAAAAAACTTGATCTCTTTTTCATTTTTTGAATAGGAACATAATATCATCTGAGTTTCTTTTTAGATAACTTTTCTAACGCCATGTTTACTTTTTCACATCCGCTGTCGACATAATTCATAAGTTTGCAAGTCAACGAAAGAATATTGAATTTTAGAATATACATGTTCAAAAAAACAATTTCGAGAATTCAGTTGTGAGTTACACTTGTTTTAATAATTAATTTTAAGTACCGCATTGAAAGTATGCATTCGCATCTTCAGTCAAAAACACTAGCCAGCAAACGGTAAATGAAAATACTTTAGGGGAAATTTATCTTGCAGGTCCATTGAAATTATATTACTGTATTACATATCAATTCATTATGTGGAATAAAAAGTGAAATAATTAAACACTTTAAAAATTTGTTGCTCATCTAACTCCCAAATTTTTACAGAATAGCTTTGTAACAACACAACCGGAACCTGGTCATTGTGTCGGAGAAAGATCAGTTTAAAAAAACTTAAGAAATTTCAGGATTTTGTACTTTAATTTTTCCAATACATTAGAAATGGACTTGAGAGCAATGTGAATACCTATTTTGTGTGCTCAAGATATTTTGCAAAATAAATATATTTGACAAGGAGAGACAGTAAACAAAATAGTATGATGTATGTACTTATCTGAATTCCTTATTCGACTTCACGTTAATTCAATAATTTTTATTCCGAAGCTGGTTTACGGTTTCTTAGAAGAGCATAGAAGCATTGAAACTGCCTGCCCTGGTCCATTCGATGGATTAACATTCAGCCTCTTCCACAGTCTACGCCTGCCATCTGTTGGGCGAATTAGCCAACAGTATCGGCGATGGTGGCGCGCGTAGTGACTATAATCCCAACTATACGATGTCTTTTCGGCGCGAAGTCTGAAATGCCAAATCGGAAGTTCCACATGACAACTACAGAGATAGATTCAATATTCATCTTATTAGAGATGTTTGGCAGCTGCGGAAGAATGCAATACTTTCAGTCAGTATTTTTGTAGGGAACCACAATAATGAAATCATCAACAGGCACGTTTTCAACAATAATATTATCATTCTCGTTCATTTCCGACAGAAAACTAAAACGATGATCGTTTTGAGTAGTTCACTTGTTTAATGTCAGCTTGGATAGCAAGGATACATTCTAAAAGATGTACTAAGCAGATCACGGTTTCGATAATTCCAGCTATCCATAAAAAACCACGCCAAATTAATGGGAAGCACGTATTATGTGAAAGTTTTGAAGGTAAAAATTAGGAAGAAATATGGAAGAGGAAAAAAATTGAGGAAAGTACTTGATCAAGCAAAATTCCACATTGCGTTTTAGTGCCGAATGAAGGAGGTTATTTTTGACTGTTCAGTACGAACCAGTGTTATATGTGTAATAAGAAAGCTATTGATAAGTTTCTCAGTAAATTGACTGGGGGTTCTTCCGTTTCCCGTTCCTTTTGTTCCACCATTTCTCCATCATAATTCGCTATTATCTGTCACTCATGGAACACAGTTCAATAATCTTAGTATTTCAAGTGACCCTAAACCCCAATAATCAAACAAACAAACAATTTCATAAATAAATACATATAATGGGTGTACAAGAAAAGTGACATCTCAATATTTCGCATAATGTAAGATTATGATTTTATTCTGAGCGAAGCCTCTTATTGCGCGTCCAAACATAAAGTGTTTCTCTACAGAGGATGACTCAAAATTGCGTTCCGACCCGCGAAGTGGGGCAACTGCTAGTCATTTCTGCGAAAAAATTTGGGAAACTGCCGTCGTTGCGCAAGGAACCTGTGACACATAAAATGCCCAGCCGATATCCGATAATGCCGGCGAAATTATGAAACATTGAGCATCGACGGTCGACGCTAAGCACGTCACTTTCGCCGTTTCCCTGAGTCATCACTAGGGCTGGTATTTATGTGTAATTATATTTTTACTTTCTCGTATACGTACGTATATACGGATTAATATACGTACGTATAGGGAAAGTTATGTAATGCTGCCGAAAATCAATTTCGAGATTTTAACGGAAATACCCTTTTTGGGGTCCCCTGATACTGAAAAAAGGTTGTTTTTTTTTCAAAACGTCCGTCCGTCCGTCCGTCTGTCTGTCCGTCTGTCCGTCTGTCTGTCCGTCAGTCTGTGAACAACACTAGCGCCTAAACCGTACGTACCATTTCTTCCAAAATTGATATTACCCAGTCGATCTGGTTCCACTAGAGGCGTTGCGAATTTGGAAAACATTCCTCAAAATTTGGAGGTACTTTACAAGAAACCTCCCGGACATTTTCAAGGTTTTCTCAAAACGGCACCAATTTTTTTCTTTAAATTTCTTGTAAGAAAAGAGCAAAATACGCTTATTAAGGTGACATAGGACCGATTTTCCCGGTTAACTCTGAATTTTCGAAAATTGCAAACGTTTGATTTTTTTTCGACCTCTTCCTACAACTACAAAATTAAAGATAGAGATTCTTCCTTCAAATAAATTGTTCTTCAAAGCGAGTTCTTTCATTAAGGTCCCGTACATTTTTTTGGAAATTTTAATCGTTTTCGCGCAATATTGCGTGCAATATGTGCAATTTTAAAAATTACAAAAACAAGATTTTCTCAAAAACGGCTCCAATTTTTTTCTTTAAACTTTTGTTAGGGATAGTATTAAATAACATTTGGTAGGGATGGTACTTCTGAGGTGACATAAACGCCATATTGCTCTATTTTTTGTTTTATAAAAAATAATTACAAAAATACATTTTTTGACTTGTATCTCAAGTCGTTAATATTTACATTAACGGCGATTTGTCAACACCATTATATTTATGAGTTCATGTGCTTTAAATAATGTCGGACAAAGTTTCTCGTAAACTCAACCGTTTTCTGTGAAAACTAGCTCAAAATTCCGCATTTTCAGAAACGCCCAATCGCCATTTTCTCATAAATGGCTCCAAATTTGTTCTTAAAACTTTTCGAACAGATAGTGATAATTGCACTCTTTAATGTGAGGTAAAAGTTCAATTTGTGTATTTTTTTTTTAATTACACATATGTAATTTTTTTGATAGATCTCTCCACCTTTAATATGTACATTACAGGTATCAAATTACTTTTGTATACCTGTCTCGTAGAAGTGTGCCGCCTGCAACTGGAACCAGCGTGACACAGTCGTCTTCAGCTCTTGGTCACTGTGAAAACGCTGACGATAGGACAGGAATGTCTTCAGGTGCAGGAAAAAATGAAAATCGCTGGATGCGAGATCAGGACTGTATGAGGGATGATCAAACAGTTTCCAGCCGAACTGCTGCAGAACGGTTGTTGTTTGCCGCGCCGTGTGTGGACGAGAATTGTCATGGACCAGCACAGTAAGCAAGCCAGCAAGAGCATGCCAATACCTGTAGTAAGCATGCGAGTAAGAACTGACGATGAATTTCGATCGGCGCGATGTGTTGTCCATTAAGGAACTTCATCACGGACCGAACCTCCCAGGCGGCGAGAGAACGAATATCCGTCGCCATTTCAGGCCACCGCTGTCGCGCTATTGACATTTGGCATGACCTGTGTGGCCGGCACTTGATTGATACGTCAAATATCTGTTACGCATGCGCAATTTCCCGGCCTAAACGCGTGTATTTTCAAAGTAAAAAAGATAGGGAAACTATTTTGTGGATGCGCCTTGTATTTAGAAGTAGATATACTAAATTTAACTCCACTATATATTGAAAGGTTCAAGTTGAACTCCATTACTACTTCTGATATTGAATGCCGCTTCAACCATTATTGAGCAGTATTAAGAGAAAAAACGGACATTTTCACATTTGAATATTTTAAATAGAGCACTGTAAAACATTGCTGTGTTAATGGCCAATTATCAGAAGAGGAAAAAGTAACTTACTTTCAGCAAAACAATAATGTTGCTTATTTTAGTACCTGATAAAATTTTATTCTACAGCTAATATTTAAACACTATTCGACTGTCCTATTTATGTAAATTAGAAATTTCATTAATATAATATTTTTAATATTTTAATCATTTTATTCAATCATTAGCCCATATTTTACCCCATATTTTGAAAATATTATTCCTTGCATCTATAAGTTTAATGAAATGTTGTTACTTATAAATCCTGGTCCCCGGTCGCCACTTCAGTACGCCCTTCGTAGCGCGGCAATGGTGGCGTTTGTTCGCGAGTATCGAAAGTTTTGACATCATGGATTGCTTCATTTTTCTGCGATGGTGGGCATACGCTTACGATTTCACAAGAACAACATATCACACACGACTTATATATCGTGTCGTAGCTTCCAGAGGATCGAAGGCAATTTTGAATCATCCTATCCTATATACAAGCTGTCTTGCGAACTATGGTTATGAAATTTTTTACTAAAATATGTTTCCTACACATATTTCTTGACTAATCTTTGAAATCATGACCTTTTCTTGTGCGTCGAATATTTGTAGCGATGTATTTCGTCATGAGACTACAAGAACAACAAAAGGTTTTGAAGTCCAGTGAATGTCGATATTCCGGAGTGAGAGTCTATTCAAAGGGTTTTGATGACAAGGCACTCATTGATATAGAGGCATATCAATTCTGGATAGTGTTTCACATACTGATATATACCATTTTCTGCAACTGTGTTTATTATTTATTCTGTTGAAATGTCCCACAATTGGTGACCCTGACATGAAATTATGCGGTTCGTAAAATTGTACGAAACTGTATACTATTTCGTAACGTCTAATTCTGTTCGTTGTGGCCAAAGTATCATGGTTAAAACACTTCACCACATACACACAATGTCGCGTAATAAATATTACAAACTTTTAAGGCATGTGGAGGGTCGAAAATGACAACTTTTTGTCAATTAAAATGTGATAGAAAATCTCACAACACGAAAATATAAATGTGACATTGACCCCTGATATTTAGGCAACATATCCGGCTCCGGTGTTTGGCAGATACACAAACTCTCTTTCGGTGTGTCAGAAACAATACCTGCCAAATACGTTTGTACGATGAGTTGCCTACCGACCAAGGGACAATTGATGTTCGAGATTTCCCACCACATGTCCATTGAAAAAAGTGGACATGTTTGATCCCCCAACATGCTCTAGAATTGTGTAACATTTATTCCGAGACATCTTACGAGTACATAAGATTTTTTGAATTCTCCCCCTTCCCCTCCCCCAGGGGGAAGGGGTGGAGGGGGGTGGAGGGGGCGCAAGGCCACTCACCGGCGCAGCTTGGAGTCGGCCTCCCAGATCTTGGGGTCGCTGACGACCTGCAGGCGGGCGAAGGTGGAGGCGCGGCCCTGCTTGTTGGTGGCCTCGCACATGTAGCGGCCCGAGTCGGCGTCGCGCACGTCGGCGATGTCCAGCCGGCAGACGGGGCCCGCGCGCGTCAGGGCGAAGCGCGGGCACGGGTCGCGCTCCAGGTCGAGCACGGTGCCGTCGCGGAACCAGCGCACCTCGGGCACCGGGTCGCCGCTCACCTGCGCAGCACCGACAAGCTTCGTTCGCCATGCGCGCCTTCTTTTTATAGACTATTTATTTATTTATTTGTCAAAAAAACAGTAAAAACTGTATATGACGTGTGGGGAAAGAGATTTACCTGCGCACATTTTCTTGAAGGACAGAATTTAAAAAAAATAAACGAAAATAGGAAACAAAAAGGGAATTTAGAAAATAATTATTTTAGAAAAATAAAAATACTTGAAAAATGCTTGTTCCCGAGTTATAGAAAATGAACTTCAACGGTAAATGAACTACAAGCAAAAGGAGTGGTCAACAAAACGTACGCACAGTGAAGCTACATTTATGTCCAGAAGCAAAAGAAGGGGCCATCGCAGCATTTGCTCAATGGATCAGGGAAACTGGACAAAAACCTGATCGAGATGGGGGTCATTGACCCGGAAGCTGAAGTACATTACTTGTTACAGGCGTATTAAATATTTTCTAAAAATGTATACAATACAAACGTAAACTAACTCATTATATATCATTGTTTTGTTACAATAAACATTATTTTTCTTTTTCACGATCAGTATAGTCTCTAATTGTATAGAAACAGTTTTGCAGCAGACTATATTTCGACGGTGTTATGTATCAACCGGCTAAGCGACGTTTTTTGAAAAAAAAAATGAGATATGGACGCCTTCAGTTGCAAAGTTCTAAGTGTTCCCAAAATTTTAGCGCCAAATCTGTAAAAATAGCCTTATAAATAATGAAAAATGTAAACGCCATCACTCACATCAGGAATTTTATGTTTCGCAACAACCGGCTATAAACCTAGATCTTCGAATCTGCTGAGATAATTTCACATTAGGCACGTAAGCGCCAGATATTCCACTCATGTTTGTGTACTTTGGCGCTTCAATGAATGAAATAATTAAATTACTGTTTTTAGAGCTGAAAATGTAATAAAATCTTTGAACACGATTATCTCAAAACTTGTACAATGTCGCATTGCCGGTTGATAAATATCTCCGTCCATTTTAAGGTCGCTGTTCAACTAGTAGTTAATGCAGCGACCACTGTAATGATTAGGGAACGGATTTATATGATACTGCATATTTTTGGCCGTTGCTTCAGTGTATAGCTAAGTGAAATTTCTTGACATCAGGTTAGACTATGATACTATATAGATTAATATGTTAGTGCATATTTGTGCCTATTTTTCCTGCTGATGCACATTCGTGTAATTATAATAAATATAAGTTTAATAAATTGTTTGATTAATATCATCCGTTCTTATTCATATTCTTTTTAACATACTTGAATTTATTTCTCCTTTACTATGTCTAGCCTGAAGACGGGGAAAAATGATAACCCTCGTCGCTCTGAAAAACTGTATAATATTTTTATGATGTGATTGCTATGAAGATCTGAATGAAAACTTTTCATGAACTATAAACTGTCGATGAAGTCTTTGGCCATATTCAATTAACAATATATGTTAGTGATAGTACAGACAATTTTCTTTATTGATGTTTCATAATTACAATAATACCTTCTTTCGAACAATCCCGTGCTGGTGTGAAATTTTAAGATTTATGTCGGCAGGCAACAGACGCCACGATAAAGAACACACTCCAACAATGAAATCTTCCCCATCCTCGCAACTATGTAATTAAATATTACTCCATTGTAATATTCGTTAATATTCAAATACTCGACTCTCGAGATATTTCCACAACTGGGAACCGCAAAATAGGTTTGGAGGAGTCAAAGAGTTCGTGCGTACCTCGCATTCCAGACGAATGTTGGATCCGTGTAGCGCCTTGAGTTGGCCGGGCAGGATGCGCGCGAACTCGGGGATCTGCAGGGTGCGGCCGATGACGACCGGCCGTGACGTGGTGACGGGTTCGCCCCAGCCGTAGCGGTTGCGTGGAGTCACTCGGAACTGGTACTCATGGCCGGGTTTCAAGTGGAACGCGTCGAAGCTGTTGATGGGGGTCACGCCGATCTGCACGCACAAAAGAGCGCTCTTGTAGTGTGAGAGGAAAACCTAGGAATCAACAAACGGGCTCCTTCAGAATACGTAAGGCCCGATTCACACGTTTCCTTTTGATGACCAGTTTCGGAGTTTTAGGCAACACGAGCGTGCGGACTGTAGCCAGTGGAACCCCAGAAGCGACACTGTGTGAGCACGATTAAGCTAAAACTACAGAATCGTTCATCTTGCTTTGATGATAAGTAACTGCACTGCTGAAAGATCAATTTCAAAATTATAAATAATTAAAAACTGATTATGAACGACGAAAACACAACAACGCCTCACCATATTGAGGAGCAATAATGATGTTCTGAGAAAATTAGATTTGATGATGTGGTTGCTGATTTAGCGACAAGGGATGTGACTCTTTAACATAGTTAAATGCATGATTAATATTGTAACCATGTATATAGTAATAGCAGCAATAGATCTCTAGATAGTTTTAAAGAGGTTTTGAGCTTTTCCCTGGAGACGCTCACCATTGTAAATCCGGTCGTGATTATTTGTGAAGTAAAAATTAATATTTTTGTTGGTTGTTACAGAATAAATACAGATTACTTTCACTAATCGTGTGCAACATCTCTTGACCAATTTTTAACAAGGTATATGGTCTTGTAATCGCTGTGGCTAGGATCAAGTGGCTTGACTCACTAGTCGGAGACGTCATTTGTTGTGATGCTGTACACTAAACCTTTTCTTCACGAGCTACCGTTTAGTTGTACAAATCTACAATCTTTTACTATTTTCAAATATTAACAATAGGTTAAATTTCCAGACAGTTTCCGTGTCATTTCAGAATTTTAATACTGCGGTTACAGACTTTCTTTATTAAATGTGTTACAATGTGGCATCGAGTTCTGACTAGCATACGAAACGTCTATTTCTTGAAAACTATTTCTTAATTAGATGAAATAAGTAGCTGTTCAATATTTCGGTGCATTATTATTTTTGCAATATTCTATTTTCCAACTGTTGTCGGAAAAATATTACGTATTTTTGAATGTTATACGTAAATATTACGTATTAAAAATGCTTACGTATTTTTGAAAAATAAAAACGATTCAATACAAAATAATGAAAAATTGTAATATTTTGAAAAATTGCATACAATAATTTAACTGCTAATATTAACGAACAGAGTGCTTTATTATACAAATCTCAGCTTCAATAATGAAGTTGTAGGAGAAGTTCGAATGATGGTAGAATTTTGCAAATTTTGAAACTTCAAAAGTTTTAATGAAATTTGGACTAACGTAAGCACAATTTTCTCCATTCGGGCGAGAAATTTTCAGATAAAATGTGACAGCTTTTTTGAGAATATTCTTAAAACGTATTCAGAGTTTTATGTAAGTACATCTAAAATTAAAAGATCTGTTTCAAATTTGTAATTTTGGCGCTAGTGTTGCTTGTTCAATTAAATGTTGACCACTACATTATTTATTATATCAATGGACAATATCATGAGGTATCTTCCCATTACCGTGCTACCACCAGGAGATTATGTCACTCAAGGCGAAGAGATTATTTAAATCGGGATATATTTACCAAATTTTATATATCTGAGAATTATTTTTCGCGAAGAGAGATTTTCAAGAGGCTACTAAAACATTAATGGAATACATTCTGAAATATTTTGATATTACGAAGCCGAAACAATAATACCATAAAATATGTGTCGTAGCACCCCTAGTTTATTTCGGGAAGAGAATTAAGCTCTTAGCCGACCTTCTGGCTCGGTGACTGCCCTGAACGAGACAGGCCCCAGGAAGGCAAAGAGATCCCACTGTCCAGAAATACTTTTTATTTCATTTTCATTTGCGAGTTTTCTGATGAATGCCCCGAGGCAGCGTGGGTGCAACGGCGGGGGGGGGGGGGCGGAGTGCCTTACCTCTTGCCAGCGGGCGCCCCCCTCGTCGCCCAGCTCCCAGGCCTCCACGCGGTACGCCAGCACCGGCACGGCGCGCTGCTCGGGCTTGGGCCAGGCCAGCGTGAGCCAGTTGCGGCCGCTGTCCGTGACCACGGGCTCTCCGGATATGGCTGGTGGCACATCTGCAACACGCGACCAGCGCCGCCTCTTTAGTAAGGTCAAATTTGTCATGGAAGTTTATAACGTCGTTTCCTGATTTCGGATGTTGGTTAGCAAGAGCACGAAGTTACTTACCCTTACGTGGTTTTTGATTACATAACTGTGATTTATCAGTGAAGCCCTCCAATGAGCGTACATTTAATCAACAGTTAAATCACCATGGCAACAAAAACGTGCCTGACAGTAAATCCCTGGTTTGGTAGGTCAGTGTCAGTATTTACAGCTTTTGAGAATCGATGTTGTTTTTTTCGTGGTAGTAATGTTAATTTACAATTCTGTTTCTTTGACTATGAGTGATTCGGTAATAACTTTTAAAACTGCATATACTGGGCTGGTTACTTGACAAATAGAGTTAGTACATTTTTACTAACTAGCATCAGTAGATTTTTGCAAAATTTTATTTTTCAAAAGTATTTTAAAATTAAAATGACATAAACTCAGAACAATGTGTTCGAAAGTTAAATAAGGGACTTGGGTCTTTCTTGTCGGATACAGATACAAGGGGAGTTAAAGCACATATTCGCCACGAATTTGTGAACGAATTATTTTTAAAAATAGTTTAACGTCTCCAAAAGTAAGGCGAATATGTTTTGTCTGATCTTGTTTCCCTTTATATCGCGTCAGTTCTAAAAATTAGACTAAACGAATAAATAAATAGTGAATAAATTATCAATAATTCCATGCATTTTGAAATTACTGTTTTGATATCCGAACAAGTAAATGAACAATTAAAATAAATACAAAGAAATAGTAAAGAATTGGGACATAATTAAAAAGCCTCAGTAATTTAATTCGATTTCTCAAAAACGTTCATGCATCTACCATCTCTTTTCCACTGAAACTATTTCAGTCCTCGTAGCGTCTGATGCCAGCACACACACACACACACACACACACACACACACACACACACACACACACACACACACACACACACACACACACATACACACACACACACTGCATATTTCGATATCCAGGCGGCTCATGTGGATTCAATAATTCCCCACAACGTGTAGTTCCCACCTCAATGTTCCTCTCTTAGTCAGCTTTCAAACGGACTAATAACAATACAATTAATAATAATATATATTACAAATAAATATAAATAATAATATTAATGAAATAATTATAACGATTTATAGAAGATATGCTTCGCTAGTACAAGCTCATTTCATACGGTCGCTTTTGGAGCGAGAGGGTGTTCCCAGTATTGCAAAGAAAACGAATTAGAAAAGGGTGTGTATTGACGAAAAATGAATTTTTTTTTGCAATTTTTCGTGAGTGCGTCTTTTGGTTATAGTACATTTTCACTTTCTCACTTTACAATACTTCGTAAGAAGAGAAAGTTATGTAATCGTGCGCCGGAAAACGGCGAATTTTAACCTGAAAAACTCTTATAACTTGGAGCTGGTTTTTGAATGCGAGCACATTTAATTTTCCTTTATCAGCGTCATCTAGGAAACGGAACTCGGCAGACGGAGCTCAAAGGATCACTTTATTCAAAAATGTCAAAGTTGAAATTTCGATTCACTTTATAGAATAACACAATTGCAAAATAATTCAATTCAGTTGTGCCAAATTGGAGGTAAGGGTTTTCCTCACTTGAACAGAAAATCCATTCAGGATCTGTGCAACTCTCATTATAATGACCTCATTGAAGAGGAGCTCGGGGAAGTCATCAGAGAAGAACACCTGCTCGAAGGTAATTATGAAGTAACGGAAGCGAAATTGCGTTCTGCAGCACAATCAGTGTCAAAACTGTTATTGGCAATCTAAAACTTCAACAAGCTCTGGTGGAAAGGGCATTCGAATGTGGTCCGAACATGCAAATAACTTCGAAATTAAAGAGAGAAATAGAAGCCGGAACTCTTCCGTATTAGGATATTAGAACAACGAGGAGGGTGATGAAACAAAAAAAAAATCCTATATCCAATCACTTTCAACTTTGAAATGAGTTTCAAACATTGTTTTATTTCTTAATTTTTGGATTTTAGTTGTGAATGGTTTGTAGGAACGCTTACACAGTTCTAATGCAATTGAGTGTCAGATATTTGTTTTCTTTCTTTTTTAAACAGTTTTTCTATATACAGGATCCTAACCCACTTTCTTTCCTTAAACGATACCCTCAACATTCGTGGATTTAACATTCGTGATGTTTCTTGGGAACTTAACTCTCTCTCTCTCTTTCTCTCTCTGCGCAATTGTTGAAGGATTAGTGTAATTATATTTGTCTGAGCATAGTTAAGCGATGAGAAATTCTCGAAACGACAAAATTTTACTGGTAAAAGAATTAAAATTCGGACATATGTCAATTATCAGCTTCTCATAATTACAATGCAATCTGTTTACACTATAAAGAAAACATACTTTGAGACAGACGAATTGCCTTGATGCACAACAGGGCAATAAGAGTGGAAACCTAAAGGTTGCAATTCAATTTTTTGTTCTGGAAATTTTTAGGCGATATATGAAATTTACAAAAATCTTGCGTTTCTGAAAGACAGCAATAGCAATGTCACAGAATAAAAATGAACATTTTAACAAGAAAATTCGCCCTGTGACAAATTACGCTAAAAACTAAATAAGTGCAAATATTCATTTGCACTTGAACCTTTGGATTTTATTTGACAGTTCTGGAATAAGTGTCATACTTTCAAACAAATTAGAAAATCGAAGAAATCGATTACATAAATAAAGATAGAGATGGTAATAAAAATAGAGATAAGTAATTACAGGTACTTCATAACGAAGACTTTATTTTTATTAATTTTACTTTCAAGTTTGGCATTTCCCGTCGCTCCATTACATAGCATTGCCATATTAGGAACCGGTGTCCTTCGTGCACGTTCAACACCACATACACACGAAGTTTTTTTTTTTTTTTAAATTGTTATTTTTCCTGAAGGTAGATATATAGATAGTTATTTAAACTTTACATATGTAATTTTGATGCTTACTCACTAACTTATTCTACGTTTACGTAGTATACATGGGGAGGTGTCCCATTATGGGTCCTCTAATCTGGTTCTATGTCGGCGAACTTGATTTGGAAAACATGGAATGGGTATTTATTTTGGATTCTGGTTCTATGGATTGGGATTTTTGCGAGTCGGAATTCTGAGAGTGCTGGAATTTGATGGATGTTATAATAGAAATTTGTAGCAAGGTATGTGATGTGATGATCTAATGATTCTATATTGAATTCCTTGTGAAGCTGTTTATTAGAAATGAACCATGAGGCGTTAGTCATGGATCTCAGCATGAAGTCTTTATTTACATTAATCTTACTTCAAAGCTTGGTATTTTCCGTTGTTCCATTGCACGGCAGTGCCACAATAGCAACCGGTGTCCTTGGTGCACGTTCGACACCACACGCACGCGAAGTGCATTTGCGGCCGAGGAGCCAGGCGAAGCATTTGTCCCGCGAGCGGCGCGTGGACGCATAACGCGCGTTGCGTCACGCGCGGGGAGTGCGGGAGGAAGGGAGGGGACGGCCGCCGCCGCCACCGCCGCCACGCGCTGCGCAACCGGTGGGTGGGGGCAGCTGCGCGGCGGCGGCGGCGTGCACGAATAGTCGCGCGATGAGTAAGGCGGGCACGCGCGCCAAAATTCGTATTCGCGCGAAAATAGCGCCTTCAATGCTTTTTATAACAATGCGTGGGCGCCTGCCGCTGCCAGCCCTGGAGAACTTCGGCGGAGAAAGAAACAGAGAGAGAAAGAGAGATAGAGATAGAGAGAGAGAGAGAGAGAGAAAGGGGAACAGATATATTGTGTGTGTGCGTGCGAGAGAGAGAGAGAGAGGGGGGAGAAGGGGTTGAGGAAGAGAGGAGAGAACGAGAGAGGAATATAAGCAAGAGAGAGAAATAGGAGTCTAATAGGATCAAAGGTTCTCTTGGAGAATGGTTGTGAAGGAATCCTATTATAAACACAGTTGATTCTAATGTTCTCTGAGACTTGCAAAATAAACACAACTTGAGACAGAATGAAGAACACTTCCAGCACGCTTCAAAATTTGTGACTTTTGTTCTCTTCACCAGAATGCTCTGCTACATACGTTTCATCCCATCAAATTCACTATCAGTCCGGAAAATGATTCAGCAAACAGAAAAGTAAGCCTCTCTTAATTTTGAGTATAATTTTTTATTCCTGCATTGTTCCCAGAAAATTTATTACACGCAACTGCTTGATGTCGAGAAATTAATGACCATTTTGCTGATTCTTCCACATTCGAACAAATGTATATTAACTGCATAAAATCTTGTCAAATTATAAATTATTTCAATTTTGGCCATATAATATTTTAAAACAAGATGTCAGATTACTTTCTTACGTAATCCATTTTACAATTCCAAGTACGTGTTCTGTTTCACTCTTGATGTATTTGTTATGTTTAGATTTTCGTCACCAAATAGGAAATTAAATAAGGGTCCGGCGTCACGTCAGATACGAAGTTGCATTAAAAATTCTTATTTTAAAAATTGAAATAAATATGCAGAATTCTATGAGTTTAAATTATTTTTATTCATCTTTAATACTTTCAATGATAAATATTTCAAAATATTAGTATCTTAAAAATGTGGGAACTATTTTTCATTTAATTCTTTTCTTGTATTTTTGTGCATATTCAAGAGAAACAAATTTGCAATTTTTTGAAGATCTAAACAATGATTTTCGGAATATTAGATTAGTTGAATGCTTCAGTAAGACACAAAATGTAATTACATGCATGCCCATGAACTATTTACGTATGGGAATTCGTTTTCTTTCTGTGACCATTTATTCAGTCTTCGTGCCTTCTTTATGTAGTTGGACTTCATACGTAAGTCCACATGTTTTAGTATTGCTTGAATATGAATTCTATATTTTTGGAGTTAATTGGAAAGACTCATAATAAATAAAAGTTTTCAGAGGGTTCATTCGCAGAAAATTCTTTACAGAGAAAGTGGCGACTACTTCTTGGCTTCAGTGCACAGACCTACCACCTTACGCCAGTTGGCACGGAGGCAAAGAAGAAATATGTGACCTTGTCATTAACACTATCTATCCTCCAGGTAATAAACCTAATGCTCTTCAGTCATTCTCACTAGGATGCTGACGAGACAACGCGTTTTCCGAAGAACTATTTCGAGGTACATTAACCGAACATCGTTTTGTCCATATCGTGGGTGACCGGAGACAGAAACAAATGTCAGTCCGTTCTGCACCGTGTTAACAGAATTGTTTACGTAGTCTGTGAGAAAGTAGTGAGTTAGGTTCTGGCAATGCTGAATTGTGGCGCCAAGTTTCGCCCGTCTGACGCGGGAAAAATATATTTTCATGTCAGACTTGAGTACGTAAGAAGCCGTGCAATCTTCCTCTTATTCTAAGCCCTCTACTTTACACGAGACAAGCGTGGTCATTTGAAGAGCCGCCAGCTCATATATATTTTCATATCTTCTGAAAATGAAGGCAAGAAATTATGGCATCATGTTCCTAGAATGAGGAAATAATATTCGAGGCCAGGTTCTATATTTAAATCTGTATCAGGAACCATATTTTAAATCGTTGGTAATTCTATTCGCTGATGTGCAAAGTGTCTCATAAAATGAAAACTCATAAAGAAGAGAGAATGCGAATATTGAAAAATTTTGAATATTATTATATAACTCCCCCGGCCTGTGGAAATATTGAAGTAGGTACTGAAGAGATCAGTCATCTCTCTGCAATGTTGCTTTGCAAAGCCACTACGTTTCTTCATCAGCAATAGTTGAATATACGAAATAAAACGGCATAAACGCATACATATATTTTTTCATTTAAATTAGCCAGTTTATCCTAAACTGTTCCACAAAACATATTCTGTGAAGCGCGAATATGTGTTTCGCTGCACACAGTGATCTTAAAGGCACTTCACTTGAAAATCCTTTAGGTTTAGATACAATCAAATAGCAACACATCCACGTGAATCCACATGTGAAACCAGATTTTCGAACAATGCTTCGACGAAAACAAACTTTCAGAAATCGATCTAGAGCAGCATCTGTCTGAGGATTCAATTGTCACGATTCCCAGCTTTGGTAGTCTTTGGTAGTTTAAATATGAAAAACATCAAACAGTTTGAATTTCCACATTCCAATTGCATCCTGGTAAAATGTGTCTGTTAATTGATTATACTGAAAAGTTATTGAATCGCCTACATACAAAACCCTTCATGAAACTCACAACTAAAAATTTTTCATTACATGAAATATTTAAAATATATTCAATATTTTTGAGCTTTCACGAAAAAGTAGTGATTTTTGACTGCGACAAAGAGAGTTCCGTATATAATCAGAAAATGAAAAGTGTTTCATGGCAAAAAAGTGAGTGCAAAACACAGTCAAAAGCATAAAATAGTGCAGGAAAACCTGACTAACCTCAAAACATCTCGTGGGGAGTCATTCGCGAAATTGGGCGCGCACTACATTTCGTCCGGAGCCAATGTTTACGAGTCCCGTCGGGAAAGCCGAGTCAGCAGGCCGATGCGGGGCTGACTCAGCTCGAGACGCTGGCCGACCTGGGAGGTGGCCGAAGGGAACAGCCGGCCGTGCGCCGCGTCGGGCCGTCGCGGCGGGGGAGGCGGGAATTATAAGCACTCAGCCGCCGTCGCGGAGGGCGCAACCCGATAACTAGCCAATATCGGTTTTGTTCATTTTCCATGTCAGTACCGAAACTAGCGTTCTCGAACATACTGTAGCAGTTTCGGTATGGTGTGCTGGTCTCGTCACCGATAGTGCTCGGAATTGAAGGTATTTGTGCCCGGAGCTAAAGGGTGGGATGGGACTAAGGCGACGGAGGCGGGCATTGACTTGGGGTTGGAGGTTGGGACGGGCACGGATACGGAGACAAAGGTGAAGACGACGGAGACGGAGATGGAGATGGAGACGAAGACGGAAACGGAGACGGAGAAGAAAAGAAGTTTAGCGAAGCAAACATCTCCAAGACGTATACGACAAACCTCTTTGACAAACATGCTGGGCACAAGTTAAGTTTGTCACTCTGCCTTTTAGTAATCAATATGCCGATTTGTGTACTGTAGTAGAATACATTCAGTAGATCAAAATAATCCATCTTGTTGGTAACCGACAATGCTTTTATTACTGGCAGCAATTTGTTAGAGTCCCCAAAATAATATATCTCTGCGAATTTGTTCGTAAATAAATATTGCACCAGTTTTTCCTCTTCACCTGCCATTTCGTTTGCAAATTTTTGCAAGTTTTTTCCTTTCATCCTCTTTAGAAGTAGTATTCGTTTTTGACATTGCTTCGAATTAATGATGTTATTCGTTCTTTATTCTAAATTTCTTGAGTAACTGAAACCTTCAATAATAGCAACAAACTATATACAGTTCACAGAGTCGAACAAACACCCTACCAAAGCGTGAGTCGAGTCGGACACAGTAGAAGGGCCAAGATCTTAACGTCGAATTTAAGACTAGAGCAACATAAGCACTTGTATTACTATTGTAAATTCTATTGTCCAAAAAACGTGTGTGAAACTCGATTATGGTGTTATTTTAATGCGTTCGTAAAAAACTGAAAAATTTCCTCCTAACTATGGCCGTTTGCAAAACTTTTACTTGTGCAATACAGAATAGCATTATGAAGTAGTTACATAACATTCTAATGTGGTTTGTGGAAATGACTTACAAAAAATTGAAAACAAATATAATTCAAACTCATTTCATTTACCGAAAGATAACATAGGACTCATGGCAATGTTTTTTGTTCTTTCATATTTTGTTATAACATACTAGTATCTTTCCTAAAAGTGGCATTCTTAATTTGGAATGTCATCTCTGAATTTTCAAACTGCGATCCGGACGACTGCCAAGTTGGCCAGATGGTGGTGCTCTCTCTAACGACAGACAGGCAGCGCTTGTGGGTTGCAGGAAACGAAGTCGTTAGAAAATGAAAAAAGAAAAAAAATAGTCACAGGGAAACGGGGATCCGGGACGGAAGCGGATATGGTGAAATGGCAAATGATTGGATGCGAAAGGAGCAGATGCGCCAGATGAGACGCGGAGATTGTGCCCGCATGCTTCGACGTGTGTGCGTTAGCAGGTCAAAGGATATGAATTGCAAATAAAAAAATCGTTACATTATTGGGATACGGGAGTAATGATAAAATCTTAAAAGAAGCATATTACGTTGAAAAAATTGTTTAGTATGAGCGTTTCACTGCCATCCTCCCTAAAATCCTGCTGCATTCCTCCTTGGAAATTACGGTATTTGTCTGTCGCTTTTGTGTTTTAAACCTTCTCATTGCTGAACAAGCTATGAAATGATTAATCAAGGGTGGAATTAAATGAAGTTTTGCTTAAACATCTCGTTATTCAATGATTGACGTTGTTTACTTAATCAAATAACGAAAATACTCAGAAAGATTAATAAAAGAATTCTATTACTGAGCAATACTGACTTAATTGCATAATTCATAAATTTAATAAAATGTAAAAATCAATTTTACTCACTATTCTTTATTTATTCCTAATTTTATTCGTGAAATAGTCTTCAGAAATATCACTCGAAAAACTAAGTTTCTCAGTTAACCCTTTTTTGCATAGTATAACTCAGCTGTAACATAATGTTTTTCAGGTCATAAAGGCATTCAAACGATTTAAGTATGGGCTATTTTATATCACATGCAATGTACATACTGCGTTCATGTCACACTATGCATTGTCAAGCAATAAACGCGATAAGATAATGAGTTGAAGAGATAGTAATCTAGTGGAATCGTGAATCGATACTTCTCATTCAAACTGAAAAACCAACACAAAAACTACACATTCTGTTTCCATATATCAGAAACAAAACGTTTTAAGGAAAATAATCTAACTAAAATACGGATGATATTGCTTGATACTTACTTTATCACATAAACAATTTAAAAAGTAAGTTTTTTTAAATCGTGAATTATAGCATGTTTTGTTACGTAACTCAGATAATATCATGCATATATATTATTTAATTTTGTGTTTTTCTCAAGCAAATTACTTCTGATTTTTCCCCCTTAATTAAAATAAATAAATGTAATAAAGTATAACTATTGCAAGTAAACTAACAAATCATGCAATAATGGGTTAAATTCAGAACCTCTAGTGGTATTATCTACGAATGATAAGATGAAATCAAGGATTCAGACCTAGAGAATAGCAAAGATGTCCAGGATCCAAGCATCAAATATCCTAAACACTATATCCTCTGTGCACCTAGTACTCGGAGTGGCCGATGCACAGCTAGTGAAAAGGCAAACGCATCTTCTGATAAGTCGTTCCAGAGGCCAGGCACCACTTCACGCCAGGCCACCAATATGTGCTTATTTTCAGTCTGCGCTTGACCGGGCTCCTGCTGTTGCCTTCGCCATCGACAGCCTGGTCGATCCTTACTTGTGCCACTGTTTCCTATGAAACCTAGTCCAGCCTTACAAAGTACTGGATTTAGCGAATGTACTCTGTTCATTGCAAATACCTGTATTTTATGGAAATATTATTTTTTGAAAACTGCACTACTTCCTGATGCTTGTTGCTGACTTTCAACCTCTGACAACAAAGCCCATTGGTAGTTTTTATTCGTCATAATATTGTTTAACATAGATATTCCGCAGTGAGAACTTGCGGAGATCACACGAACGCACAAATAGCAAAGAGAGAGAGAGAGAGAGAGAGAGAGAGAGAGAGAGAGAGAGAGGAAAATGGAGAGTAAAAAGTTGCAAAGCTATCAAGGAGTCCACCGTCAAAAATTGACAATAAAGCTCAAGGCTAGATTTTGTTCGTATTCAATGACATAAGATAAAAGAGACAAAGGAGATATTCCGGAGCCAATACTACTAGCATCTATCCCAAATGCACAACCCGCCGAGAGCCGCAATTGCTATTAGCAATGCCCCCACGGCGCGCCGGAGCGAGGATGCCGCCGCGAGCGACGGAGGCGACGCGACGCGTCGCGAAGCGGCGGTAGGGCCAGTGCGGCGCGGGGGCGTGCAGGCGGGTTCCCCGCACGAGGCGTCGCGGCGTCGCGTTTATTTTCACAGAAACTATTTTCGCGTGGTGCGACCGACGGCCAAGCGGCGAGGCGGGGCCGGGCGGAGCCGGGCGGGGCCGGGCGGACAGTTGCGACCACCCCCGCTTGCCCGGCGACTCAGCGACGCTGACGGCGCCGTGCCGGACGGGCGCACACGTCACCACCCGAAGGCTGTCCCAATGGCGCGTGTGGCCCGCTCGTCGCTTGCCTCGCTGCTGACGGGTAGCCCCTCCCCCCTCCAACGATGCATTGCGTACCGGACTGGCGGAACAGAATGGATGATGGAGTGTCGACACTCGAAAGGGAAAAGTCACTTCGAAAGAATTTAGAACAGATTGATCAAGTCGCGTTTAGACTTTTTGACGTACGCGTCGCAAGTATGCAAATGAACAATGACGCTCATTTAGTAAGTAAAATAAATGTAGGTGGCATAACATGAAATTACAATGTTTAAGTTAAAAGTAAAATAAAAATCAATATTTTTTTTCAGAGAAGAAATGTTTGGATTCATAAACTTCAGAATGGCGTTTGTCATACTTATATGTAAAAAACAAAAAAATATACAAAATCCTCTAGTTTTACAATCGTATAGCTTACTTAACAAGATTATACTAATAGTATGTGTCACAACCACATTATTCGACAACTATAAGAGACCATGCGATCAAAATAGTTTGCTTCCGCGAAAGTAAAATATTTACTACCTTCGCAACTCGCATTTGCTAGGGATCCCGAGAAAAGTAATTCCAAGTGAACAAATTTATTGATTACGATAGCTGACGAAAATGAAATAATAATAAATAAGGACTATCCTTATTGTCACAGTAAACTTTACATTTCATTTTGCAAAGTATTTATAATAACAAACTTCTTTCGTTTCCGAGTAAACAGAAAATAATTTTACAGATCAACATAAGAGAACAAAATTGATTAAAACTGAAATACATAGATTTGAATAATTTGCATGTTGTAAGCCGGAGGACGTCGTACTTATTATAGAGCAAACACTTTCAAGGTTGACAATAGCATGAGTAAAAATTAACTTAAAAATATCTTCGTAGCTCAGAATCAATATTAAGATATTTCTATTTTTGAACTTTTCAATTATTGAATATCATAAAAATAATATGGATAGACAACATGATTACTAATTTTTATAAGCAAATACTTTCGAAATATGCTATATAAATGAAGTCGCGGAGAAAACGGCAGGGTTAACATTACTTAGAATATTTTCATCAAAATGTAAATAGGAAGAGATTACATTTTGCTTGAGGTTCATCTTAAAACGTAAAGTGTGGAAGAGACGTCATGGAGCCTTTGAAACGTTTCAAAACAACTGTTGTGATCTATTTGGCTTATCGCAGTCGTGTCAACACCTGGTCTCGTTAATGGCCCTTGAATGTACAATGAGCTTTGTATGAAATTGCGTAATGAGTCCAGGCAATAAAGTATATATTCAATTTCAGGTTTATTCATGTTATAAGAATACTCTCATTTTTTAGTTTCATAAAACCTTTTGCAATAAATTATATAATAATTTTTTCTCAAGAACATTAAATATTGAAAGGGATATTTTGATCTCCTTTCAATTTTTAGAATTTTCTTCATTTCATATATAATGAATTTCTTATTGCACATTCTACTGTTTTTGTTTTCCGCCACAATACGTCTATAAAGCATTTTGAAACCTATTCATTAGAGAAGTAAAATTAGGAAAAGAGGAATGAGGAAACGTTGAAAAGAAATTGAGCGGTCCTTCAATACACAATATACGTTCTTGAGTACTTTTTATTGGTAGAGTATACTTAGTTTTACCCTTCTATTGTTCTAGATACGTTTAAAAGAGCAAATGAGAATATCTTCGACGTGCTGGCCACCTACCAAGTTCTTTTGAAACAGTTCTGGTCAACAGAATTCTCAGATCACTGATGTTCGCTTCCTTAATACTGTTTTTTCGATGTAATACATCAATAAGGTGAACCACCTATAATTTATATTCTTAGGTTCTTCCTGAACTCTCACATTTTCTTATGATATCATAGCACAGCCAATGTTCATATACACGAACGTCTCCAAGGTGATTTATTGTGCCAATTTCTGGGTCTGGTCCATTTCTTGGTCTTCCTGAGTGATAGCTAACGCTTAAACGTTAAGTTATCGTTGTTGGCGGTACTGAGACAAAGATTCTGACCAAGTTCTTCATCACAGGCCTCGAATCCAGGCGTCTTTGTAAGCTCGAACTCAGAAAATGGTTCCTTAATACTGGAAGCTCAGGGGCTCAGAGGGATGCACGAGTTTAATGCTATTGTTTTCCCGGGGTTCTGAGAAAACGACTACGTGGTGTCAGTCGACATCAAACCAACTCATTGAGGGTGTATGACAAACCAGCAGAAAAAATGTTATGAGTGGCCACTTACTAATCAAAACATATGTATTTCTATTCCGGTATATCACACAGACAGTTCGAGAGTACAGAGCGGCTCCAGAACTATTCCCATTTATCAGCAGACTTCTTGAGCGTTCGTGAGCCCTGTTACTCTCGCCGAAAGCAAAGAAAGCAGAATAGCTACTTTTATATAGCTATTTTGATTTTAATAATTGTAATAAATAAACTGTAATTCATATACGTAATCAATTGGCTCTTTCGAAAGTGTCGTTTCAATAAACATACTTGAGCTCAATTGACGCTGCTAGATGGTGAAGACGTTGATCCCAGACAATTGGCATCGCTTTGATGTGGATTAAATAGGAGTATCATTAGAATAAACTGAGTATAAAAATAGAAAACAATATTAATAATTTTCATCAAATATTAAAAATATCGCCCAGAATTTAGACGCAAGTTACGAATTAACGAACAATGAGGAATCGGAAAACTGAAAAATATATATGAGTTCTTATTTTGCATCAGAATATTTAGACTTCCTGTAGTTTTGGGATGATGTAAAACCATAAGAGAGGGAGATGTCGAATAGGATATCTGTACGAATAGATAAGTAATAAACAGAAATATAATACACAGTAGAAATTACTGAACTGGAATGATAAATGCGACAGGAATGAAGATAAGTCGAGTGAGAACGAGTAGAGATATTGGTGAATGGAGAATAAGCAAAAATCACAGGAGGCATGACAAGTAACTAAAACATAGGTAACTGAATAAGCATTATCCTTTTGAGTATCGGAAGTATATCCCTTTATTAGGTGTCAGTCTTGTAGCCAACCCTTGTGTGGACGAATGACATTGTTGGGGAGGTGATTACGATGGTATGATGCGAATGACAATGAGGCAAAGAGGGAAAGAAATATAGGGAGAGGGGAGAACCCCCGTAGAAAATCCGCTTTGTTCACCATACATTACTCATGAATAGCCAGGGATTTGAATCCCAGTACGCAGATCCGGAAGGTGATCGGTCTGACCACAGGTGCGGGGCTTAATATGTGGGAGTAATGGATAAACGTGCTTGTCAGAATTTGGCAACCCCCGCACGTGTACTGTATTAGGGGGGCAAAGTCCCAGGGTGGGCTCCTAGGCGTTAGCCTCTATCCTCACCCTCATCGGGTGTACAGGGATACCTTCTAACATATGGATCTCGCCGGAACGCAGTTCGCCCTACGCAGTTAGCCGGAACGCAGTAAGTAATATGTGGGAGTGCAGTGTCTCGATTTATTGGGGCGCGCGATGAAGGGAAAGAGGAAGGGTGGAGAGGGGAGAGGGGAAAGGAGCCACGCGTGCAAACCGTCGCCGCCAGGAATTCGCGCGCCGCCACTGCCGCCGCCGCCGCCTTCAGGCCGCCCTGGTCGGTGTTTACGTTCGCGCGCTTTGGCCGCGAGCCAAAGAATCCGCGTTCGCGTCCCGATCGGGCTGGTGCGCGGGGAGGCGCGACGCGTGGTCGGCGCGGCGTAGCGCGGCACGGCGAGCGCCGGCCACACAGCGGCGGGCTGCCCGTCGAAGCGGCACGGTGCTCTGGTAGAACCACAACGTCTTCCAGCCGACGATGCGCGGGGACGTTCACATACCCGCGTGGCCCACGGTATCCGAGACCTTGGAGCCCTCGGGCTCTGCGGCTCAAGGGCCGTTGCTTTGGAAACACGGGACCGGCTGCGGTAGCAACATTACTGCCACTGTGGCACCGAGACGTCCTCGAGTTCGAGCCCCTACGGGAGCGGATTTCCGATAATAGTTAAGTAGCTGAGTCGAAATCAAACATTGTCGATAGTGCTCGGTGATTTCTCTCATCATTTCTCCCATCAATAGCAGGCGAATGCCGGATCTTTACTTTAAAAAAAGGGCCACAGACAGCGCGGATCTCCCGTTCCTAATTTGTGTCCCTTCCCTTCTCCTAACACACACTCACACACACTAGCATTCACAACTCTACCACACATTTTGGGAGACCAGCCGGAAGCCTCTTCCGGATGGCGCAGTGTCCCGCTTGAGGAGATTCCTGGAGACGGAAAACCCCGCAAATCGTCATGGAGTTTGGCAACGAATCTCACATTCTAGTAGGATGGAACACCGCCATATCTTGGGATATAACATGTGTAACATCTGCGACAAGAATGACCGTACACGAAAGCAATATGGGGTCTACGCTAGGGGTGTGGGAGGGAATAAAAGTGCATTTAATCCTACATGAGATGAAAGTATTGAGGAGTTTTCGTGAGGCAGCCCTTACGTACAATCTACACAACAAATTTACAGGAGTACCAGAAACTTCCATGCCATGCCTCCTGAATTGATATTTGATTCCATTCTACTACGTTCAGATAAACTAATCTAGGCGAGAAACCGATATTGAGCGCTTTTCCAGGTCACTAGCAAGGCATTTTACTTGCGGATAAAAAAAAATAATTGGGGACCGAAGTGCTTTTCCATGGGAGCTCCATAATTATGTAAAAGTGAAAATATTATTATTATTACGAAATATTATTTTATTATTATATGTTTTGCAATAACGTGTTACTCTTTACAACAGAAAATTAGCTAGGGCCAACAGACACATTGCAGCCGCTGGCATGCATTAAGGGACGCATTCAGTGCTGCATCTTCTCTGCGGAACATAATCACTTGAGCCTACTGATGTTCACATAGAGTAGAGCAATGGTCCAAGGAAGATGCCATCATAGAGTCTTTTTCCCGATTCCATGGCACACCATTAGAGAAGGCACTTTCAAAACATGAATGAAGAAAATCTGACTGGTCACTTTCAAAACATGAATCAAGATAATCTGAAGATTGTTTTAAAAGTAATCCGCCCTAAAATTGCGAAATTTAAAAATGATCTTGTATAATTTTTTGAAAAGAAAACGATTGTTTTCGCTTAATTTCTGATTGAATTAATGCAAATTATAAAGAAAACATTTTCTCAAAAACCGCTCAAAATTTTGTCTTCACATTTCTTCCACGAATAGAACAAAATACGCTGAAAGGGATAGCGTAAGACTATTTTTTGTTGAAATTCCTAAAATTTCGAAAATTGCAAATTTAGCAAAAATGCGAGGAAGTATGTACTCTTGAAGCTCCAATAGTGTCACGTTTCAATACTGTCAAAAAATTGGTAACTACTTCTCTTTAAGCATTTGTGTCGTGATTCCAATTTACATGGAGGTATTATATACTGCGTATTTTGTATTTTTTATTCGACTTTTATACTACCATCTGCAAAAGTAGAAGACCAAACACATTAAAGTTTAGAAAAATGTTTTTTTAATTGATACGTTTTATGTTTCCACAAATATAGTGAGTTGCATACCAACCAACTAGCTGATCCTCATAATGCTACACGTTAATATCTCTGGGATAAACATGACTGGGTCTCGAAATATAACGTGTAGCGTGGTCATAAATGGCCGATACACATATAATAATAATAATAATAATAATAATAATAATAATAATAATAATAATAATACATTTCAGTTAATATGATTATTTGAAGTGTAGATTTTGGAAAATGCTTTTGTTGAAAGTTTCTACTTCCAGAAACTATTGGTTACTCACGTAAATTTTGAATATTGATGATTACTGTTTTCACAGTTACCATCAATTTAAAAGTAACGAGTTGTGTAAAATAAACTTGAACGTTTTGCCAATATCCAAATTTAACTTTATGCTATAGAACAGATGCGCCAGACATTTCATTTTTCAGTCTGTTGCTCACTGTTGCTAGATACGAGGCAGATGTTTTGCGAGATGATACCCTTCATACGAGGATTATCTTCAAAATGAGGATGCATGGCAAGACGTAGAGAGATGAAAGAGCTTTCGCAAGCGCTCCTGCAAAGTTAGTGTGCCACCCGATGATGCGTCAGCGCTTTGGAATGGGGTCTTTAATGTTTACTATTTATCCTTCGAGACAAGAGGTTGATCTAAGCATTCTATCTTCACCTGCATATACGTTGGGAACAACGGTAAACATCAGAATTCGTGACGTGGTTTCGTTTACGACACACTTACCACATCCAATGCTAATGACGCTCACCTTTATCAGTCGCAAATGAGATCGAAATGAAATGCATACGCTTTAAATTAAATTATCGCCGTCGGAAAAGATCAAACACCGAATTTTTAATCAATGAAAATAGCGCTGTTGTGGGTTCGAGAGGTTATTAGCTTCATTTGCGAACAGCGCGTGCACTCCAATTCTGACGTGCGTCTGGCGGATAAGGTTGTGACGGCCAGAGGTGAGAGGCGACCACAGGGACGTTCGCGATACAGGACCGTCGTAGATATCACTTCAAATCCGTTAATTCACAATTCTTCGTTTTTCTAATTTTGTTTCGTAGTTTTAATATATTAAAAAAATAGAATTTTTCTCCGGCAATTCTTAGAAATATCTTCAGCGCTTCCACTCATTTTAAGCACACTCCTAAAAACCTAATAGAAGAAGTGAAAACGTCAAGAAACTATTGTGCAGTAACGAAGCGTCTCGCATCAAAATGACAAAAGACATTTGTTCACCTAAATAACCCACATGCATATGCGAAATATGTGGATGTATACATCCATACAGTGTGGCATTTCACGCGGTGAGTCATTTCATGCCAACTGCTTCTCAATTAGATGAACAAATGTCTTTTGTCATTTTGATGCGAAACGATTCTATGGAGTCGACGACGCCAAACCTACAATATTATGAACACAGTTATGATAAAACAATTCACAATTTGCGTACACTTAAACGCAAAATATCTCAGATGCCTGAAAAGGCGTGAAATATTTGTTTCCGCAACCTTGTACAAGTCTGAAGTCTATATAGACGTGACCTTCCAGAAGTTTCTTTCATATGATGATTCCAATATAATTACAGTGTGTTGTTCATTCAACGTTATAGACAGAAGGAAATGTTTAGGTTTATGATATGCTATGACAGAAAACTTTTGTGTCTGCAATAAAATCAATAAAATAAAATAGTGTTTAAACAATTAAATGCCGACAAGTAAGACACGAAAGTTTGCGAAGGAAATGTAAACGAACAAACAGACACAAGCGCACGCACATACGTATGCACACGCACACGTACACGTACACATACATACATACTGTTGGTTCTATTTGACGCAGTTAAATCAGGGAAGGAAAGACTTTCCTCCCTAGGTAGGCCTCCTTGATTCAACAATGGCGAGCTTTCCGCCCAGAAATAAATGTAATACAGGTGGAATTTCTAAATAAGTATGGCGAAATTCAAATTTTAAACAATACAGTTACCAGGTTCGTCCAAACTGGGGTAGAGAAAGTAACATGAAAAAAAGTATCGATACAAATACTTTGTTTAAAATGTACGTTTCTTTACGAAATTAGATTAAACATAAATTATTATGCCGGAAAGAAAGTATAATAATTCACAGCGTTACATCACTGTTGGGTATATTGAAACCCCAAAAATAAGTTTATTTTTCAGAATATACTAAGAAGAATCCTCTTACAAATAAATCCAATCGAGTGCTGTGCAGAGGATCGCGTTTTAGATGCTGACCCTTCTAAAATTGCTTTGTGGATCGTATTAGGAACTGCAGGAAATCTCGAGGAATGAAGATACTTTTACATACGTTACAGGTAAAATGAAATGTATTCAATCATTCTGTCATCTGAAACCAATCTCATATTATCTTCCATTGTTCTCCTTGTTATCATTATCATGATTAATTAAACTTTTTTGTCGTTAGTAAAATAATTAAAAATTATTTTACTTATTTCTGAACTAATATAAAACCATCTATTTTAAAAAAAAAATTGCGTTTCCTAACCAGCAGGAGCCCTAAGCACGAGCTTAGTCAGCTTATGCATCGATGTTCCGCCGATTATGTCTGCCGCCGCCGCCGCGTGCCAGCTTCGAAAAGTACTATACTTCGGTTTCTCTTTCTTGGCGCATGGGGGTGTGTCATCAAATGGAATATCTCACCGTATTTCGCGTCGTTCTCGGTTGTGCCGCTAGAAGTCGCATGATCGCGACTGTATCGAGCAGTGCTGGCGATCATGCGATTCCTAGCGGCTCAACCGAGAACGACGCGAAATACCGTGAGATAATCCATTTTGATGACACGCCCCACGCGCCAAGAAAGAAAAACCGAAGTATACATTCCCAGAAGTGGCCGGAGGGACTAGATGAGAGTTCGACGTCCTGGAGAGGAGCCGCAGCGGTGGAGCCCCGAGCGGCGGGCGGCGGTGCTGTGCACGACAGAGGGCCTTTGATGCCGCGGGCGCGGGCGCGGAGCCGATGATTGATAACGGGTCGTCCCGAATGCAATCGCGGGCGGGGCCGCCGGCGGCGCCGCGCTGGGCGCAATGGTGAAGCGAGGGGGGAGGAGTGAGGGACGGGGAGGAGTCCGCGCGGGGCGTTTAGCAACGGTGAGCGCGCTTTGTGGGCGGTTGCTAGCGGCTGGCGGCTGACGTCAGCGCGACAGGGAGGGCTTTGTGGCGCACCTCGCGGGGTGCGGGCACCGGGCCGCGGCGCAGCGCGCCGAGGAGAGAACGAGGCGGAAGAATGGCAACTATGGTCCGATTAAAATAAGTTGGTGATTGACAGTTGTGCTTCTGATGCTGTAGCTTCATACAACATGAGTGTATGATTTGGTACTTTAATATATATTTATTTCAAGTGTTTATTTTCATGTCCCGGGAACACGTGCTCAGTGGTACGTAACCTGTCAACGTTGCTCACTTCCATTCTCAACTTTTAATCACCAACTTATTTTAATCGGACCATAGGAAAGGAGCTATTATTTTAATATTTACATAAATACGTGATTGCCTGTTTGATATTTCCGCGCACGTCGACTGCTAAAGTCATTAGTTCTATTAATGTATACTGTAATTTTTCTAACTTTGCCCCTGAATGTCCATCTTCAGGATGGAATATGTCACGGTATTTCGCGATGTTCTCAGTCGTGCCGCCAGGTATAACAGGATCGCGACCGTTTTAAGCAGTGCTTGCGATAATGCGACTTCTACTGGCACGAGGGAGAAAGACGCGAAATACCGTGTGATATTCCATCGTGGCCATAGGGGCTTGAGGGGCAGAGTTAGAAAAATCGCAGTATATAGTGCGATTTTTCTAAGAGCGACCCTCAAGGCCACTCAAATCCCATCTTCGCGACGGAATATGTCACGGCATTTCGCGTCTTTCTCAGTCGTTCCGCTAGATTTCGCACGATCGCGACCGTATGAAGCAGTGCTTGCGATCATGCGACTTCTACCGGCAAGACCGAGAAAAGACGCGAAATGCCGTCACATATTCCATCGCGAAGATGGGATTTGAGTGGCCTTGAGGGTCGCTCTTAGAAAAATCGCAGTATAGTACATGTTATGTTCCTGGAGGTGGCGGTGATCCTTCCCCGTTGGATGATTATCCTGCGTCGACCTAAACGTCTTCTTGCCCTCCGGGTATTTCTTGGGGCATCGCCCCAGCTGGGTTAATCACTAGGCTCGCGACTAGTCTCCCAACATGTGTGGGAGAGTAGTAAGTGTAAATGTGCAGGAGGGGAGAGGATAGAAGAAGGAGGAGAAAGGACTTCGCGCGGGTTCCGTGGCTCGTTTGTTAGAATACTGCTCCGGCCTTCACATGGTGTTGATCGGAGAAACCACCGATAAGAGAAGCCGGCCACTAGAATTCTTCTCCAGACAGCGGGTGAATTCGACTTAGCTCTATAGCTAGTGTCGAAAAATCCATCACCATCGGGATTCAAACCCTAGGACCTCCCGGTCAGAGTCACTGCAGTAACAGCCGCAATTCTGGCTCTGTGCTAAACTCAGTCGGTTATATCTGATGACGAGGGATGTACTTTATTTATCGATTGCAACGAGACGACCGTAGGCTTTTGTTTTCCAGCCGTTACTCGGGTCCGCTATTCGATGGGGGATAATAATGGGAGAAAATACGCTCTTATTGGAAGGAGTGTGCGTTATAGAAAGGATATGTACGATTATTATATTTTTAATTTTATTTATTTACACAAAATAGGTAAATTTCCATAAGAGCAATTTTGTCACAAATGCCAGTTTCAGAGACGATTCAAGGAAAAATTTCGGGAGTTAAGAAAAAAAATTCCATTGGTAGAATCATTTTTCTTTAAAGGCATGCAACTGACAAAAAGAGAATGAAACGAGTCGTTCAACTATGGGAAAGCAAAGGACAATACGAAATGTGTGCGAGGATGAAAAACGTCGAGTCTCATGAGGGCGGCGAATATGAAAAAGCGAATAAATAATTGATGATGATAGAAAGGAGGTAATCGAGAAAGAGGCGGAAGATGGAGGACTGAAGAAGACTCGGACGAGTTAGACGAGGAAATTGAGAGGAATGTGGCGGAATACGTAGATGAGGTGGGTGAGATGCTGTGAGTAAAAGAATGGACGATTGCTCAGGTGAGTGTGCAAGAAAATATATCATTACTCAAAAATAATTTATGTAGTCCACGCCTTTACACAATGACCCATTTATCCGATTTATTTTCTCTTGTTCTTTTGATTCTAAATAATTCGTTAAATCTTGTGATGGAAGGAAAACAGCGTAAGAATGTAGGGCGATTTGTCGTTAGAGAACTGTGAGAACCGATGTTGTCCGTTAGCACTATTGCGTCGTACACGTCGTGTGCCAGTGCAGTCAAGCCAAGTCCCACAGACCCAGAATGTTGGATCGCATCAGCTGCTGGGAACCACCCAACTGGACGTTCAGTTCAAACGATAGCGTCGTGAGAATTGCGCTAAGCTTCATTTACCATTGTTTACTCTACTGTGCGACGCAGATATACCAACTTGCTTAGCAATTTTAGATGTCTCATGAACAAATCTGTATGAATCTAGGATCCAATCTTTTGTAGACGATCCGCCAATGGATGAATGAAAAATATTTAAATTACAGTTAACAAATTTCGAAAGATTGTAATACTGAAAAAAGTTGGTATATATTTGTGAATATGCTGTCAAATAAAATAACCACGAAAATCATTATTGGATGAAATTTTGGTTTCATTTATGTGATATGAAATTATTGTAGTATCAATATGAGAATAAAATTCCGCTTGAGATATCTGAAGATATTCTTACTAGTAAGTGCAGTAAACCTCCCCGATACGGTCTATTTCGTATAACAAACAGAATTTTGAAATGTACTAAAGCGCAATATCTTCTCATTACTTTTCTTTAATGGTGACGGGTAGACTTTGTAGTTCAGTTTCCGTAAACTTCATGAGACTTTAACGCATGTAGGCGTATTGGATCTAAAAATAGGAAAGGGAAGTAACTTTCCCGGATTCCAAACTTTGGTTCGTGATCATGTTTTTTCATAATTTTGAAACATGTAATACTTATTCTCAAATGTCTTTAACAATGTAGTGTTAACAATGTAACGCACGTTTTTTGAGCACTCCTTTTGCTTTTGTGGTTGGAGTAGAGCTGAGGGTGAATTACTATTTTGTTAGCAATGCAGAAAAATCACATCTGCAGTTCGTTTACCGTTGCAATAATGTTTTCTCTCTATCTCAGGAACAAATGTCTACTTTTTTCAAATAATGTTGCTAATCTCGCACTTTTTTTTTAAAATTCTGGACCTCAAGAAAATGTGCGCAGATAATCTCCTCCCCTATACGTCATATTCAGTTTTTACTGTTTTTTTGACCAAATAAATATCAAATATGTACTTCGCTAACCATCTTCTGTTTCTGCCAAAAATAACGTTCGTAGTTCTTTTCAATATCTCAACGATCACTTGAAACTGTTTTTTGAATCTCACGTTTTGGAATGATGCTTACATTGTATATAATTATATTACTAATATTTTCCTGAATTCAAAAGGTAACGCTAGAACAAAACACATTAGGCGTGGGCTTAAATATTTTTCTTCCATGCCTTTGTGCAATTTTTCACATAAATTAAAAAATAATCATAATTGAAAAGTCTATGAAAAAAGTATATCAGTACGCATGAATATACCGCGAACTATGGTTTCAGTCATAAGGCATTTAATCTGCGATAATTAAATGGTCGCACGTTCTTTCTCACAATATTTTTAACGATTACGTAATATTATATTACTACCAGCAATAGTGTAGCTAACCCGCAAAATTTTTCGCAAGTTGAAACTCACGTACTTAGGTTTAGCTAGCCAGTAGCATGTGTACTACGGAAATTGTTCAGGATATAAGTACAACAACCTTCCCGACATTTCCCGACACGACACTCCATAAAATTAGGTTGAACAGTTGCAACTCATATTCTCAAGAACATTGACATGAAATTATTAAAAATTCCAATTCTGACGAACAGATTTCGTGACGAAAAATTCTCTATTCTCAACACTGTAGTTGTAGAAAGACGTCAAAAAAGTTAAACTTTTCATATTTTCGAAAATTCTTAGTTCAACAAAAGTCGTACCTGCGACATTTTTAAACAGTTCTTATATTTATCTGAGAAAAAATAAAGAACATTTTTTGATAAAATTTGAAAATACATTTGAGTTATATAAAGTGCTCCCAAAATCAAAATATACATTTCAAATTTGTAGGGCCTTGAGTTCGGCCATATTAATCCGGTAATATTAATTTTGGAGAATATTATAAACAGTTTAGGTGCTAGTGCTATCCGCAGACGGACGGGCGAACAGACAGACGCTTTGCTGTAAACCAATTTTCCTGTATCAACGACCTACAAAACTTCAGTTCTGACTACACAATTTTTATGCGCATACATTAAATAGCTTACACCTCCCTTTTTAAAGACGTGAAAACTAAGTAATTCCTAGGTATTTTAAAATCCCCTGGAAACCGTAGACTTCCCCAGGCGACTAGTATTTTCAGAGGAAGTAATTAACTAAATGCAAGAATTAACTACTTTTTCAGTATCAGATACGATACACAATACGAGACATTCTGAAGAAACATTGACACTTTGCCATTGCCATCGCAGCAGCTTTATAATAATTTCTCGTGACTATATAAGTTCGTAGTCAGCAAGAAAGTAAAAATTAGGAAATTACATAAAACATTACTATTATTATGTTTATCAGGTGAGATTACGACTTATGGGTAGAAGGCGAATGTTTAGGAGCGTCCATTACGATAAACTAAAGTTAATGTCCAGAAACTAAAATTTCTGATAAAAATAGGTAGTAAATATTTTTTAATAGAAGGCCAATGTTTAAGAGCGTCCATTACGATAAACTGAAGTTAATGTTCAGAAACTAAAGTTTCTGATAAAAATATGTAGTAAATATTTTTTATGCGCAATTTGTGCCATGCATGTTGAAACGTGCAAAGCGATTAGAAGAATTAAACTAAAGAGATCACACACTTTTTATTTTAATTTGTACTTGATATTTACCTCATTGTCAGAGAAAATCATTGTTATTTCATAACTACAATAAAATGTAAAACGACATAACATTACACATTTAGCTTCAGGAGATATTTTTTATGGTAATATAATTTTTCACATTTTAAATGTATTTCAATAATTTTTGTAAACGTACATTTGTTTTCCAACAAACCATGGTTGATAGTTCATTTTAATACATAAAAATCACAACTATATGAAGAAAGTTCATCTCAATTAACGTCATGATGTAGTAGTTAGATGAGATCCGTATTTCCTGCTTTTTAAACCATTCTATACATTGTCCGTAAACCATTGGTTCATTAACGAACCTGCTAACGCTGATTTCATCGGATGCGGGTGAACCCATCACTCAAGACGATATCTGGAAGCGGAGCCAAGAGACCGCTGTCCCTGGCGCATGTCCCGTCCCGCTAGGATAAACGACACGTCACTAACCGGAGCGGCTTACGTCGCGCCTCCCGGGATGCGGACACGTGTCGCGGGGCCCCCGTCCCCACCTACAGCACGAGCCGATTCTCACTACACAAGCATTCGTTCGAGCTATCAACTGTCACGCAGGAATGCACCTGTCTCGCGAACACGTCTAACTACCCCGGGCGAGGGTTGTCAGCTGACTCCGGTGCGGACAGGGCAGGCTCGAATGGGGAAAACGTTGAGAGATGTGACAACGTATCAACGATGGAGAAGATAAATAAATAACAAATGTTGCCTTTCTAAACGTAAGCACAACAGTTCCTATTTTGCTAGTCATACTGGATAAAAATACATTTAAATACAACTGGCAAATAGCAAGAAACTAGAAATTGAAATGATAGTAAAATATTTTTAAAAACATTTTTTACTTAATTCTTAAGAAAAACCCATCCATAAGGTATGTATAAAATTGGCTGATTGAAGTAAGTAATATATTTTCTAAATATTTTGTGATATCTAAAGAAATAACGCTTCCATAAATCCAAATCTCATTAGTTTATTCATTTTCATTAATGTTTAAAAATTGCTATAGTAATCATAATTATCTCTAGAATACCATTACTTCATTGAAGTGTCAAATTTGCGCTCTTACAGAACCTACGAAGCGCATTCAGGACTATCAGAAATGTTCATTCAAAATTTTAATATGTATAACAGAAATCATGTTAATTTATATTTATCCTACCGATCCTCTTCATTTAATCTTTTTTTATTCAGTTTCCTGGTTTACACCACATGAGCCATTATCCAGAACCACTATTTTCAAAAGAAGACTTGATTTTAACTTCAAATCCTTTTCATACTCTTAATGAAATAACAAAATTTGGGGGGATTTATTTCATGAGAATTCAATTATTACGAGGCATAACATCAATTTAAACATACCGGTATTTAGTGGCGTAGCGTGACTTGCGCGTTTAGGGATGCTGGACAAAAACGCAAAAATTCCAAACATTACTCACACGTAATTCTACGTTTTGTTGGTTCGAGAACATCCACTAAATAACGAAAATCACTCGGACCAACAAGAATAAAATTTTCTAAATTGGTTTGTCACACACGGAATATTCAAATGCGGATTGTTCTTTAGTGAAGAATATTCTTCGTATCATAACGCACTAATTGGATCTCGCCATCCAGCGAGGGAAGATCACCGCCACCTCCCGCGATAAAAATGTACTGCACTTACGGGACTAATGACATCAGTTCACGCGCGTTCACCATCAATCAATTTGTTTGCTCTTTGTGATTCACACACGACCTACATAGAAGGCCGAGCAAGCAAGTCACACTGGTCACCTCAAGCGTGCTGCACTCTCGTGAACAAACGTGCAACATGCTCAATATCTCTTCTGACTTCGGACCGTTCTTAAGCTATAATACGGTTTTTGTAACTTTACCCCTCAAGCCCCTATGGCCAGGATGCAGTATCACACGGTATTTCGCGTCTTTCTCGGTCCTGTCGCTGGATATCTAGCGGCACAAGTGGAGAAAGACGCGAAATATCGTGTCATATTCCATCGTGAAGACGGGCCTTGAGGGGCGAAGTTGTAAAAATCGCACTATAGCGTACAAACTAAAAAAAATCACTGGAGCAGGAGGTGAGGGGGGCGCGGTGCAGCTCGTTGTTTAAGTATCCGTCATCCACACTCTGTCGGAGGACGCTAAAGCATTTCAGCATCCAACCAAATAAAAGCCAGTTTGGAACAACGCACCGAATTTTATCATACGAAATGACTAATGACTAAGAGAAAACTTGTTTTACTTTACGGTCTTCTTGTAAGATCATCAATATAATATTTAGGGATCCTTGATGATATTATACGCGCAGTTTCTCAGAATCAAAGGGTCCCCTGAATCTACGACACAGTCGGAAGGAATTATATCTTTGAGGGACATCACTTACTACGAGATATTGTTATTTTTTTAAATCTTTAAATATATCATCAATTATCGTTTTGCATAAAATAGCATCTATTTTACCTCCAACTTACTTACATGTTACATTGTGACCAGTAGTGACCATTAATACTAAAATTAATATGCTAAATTTGTTACTAAAATGTTACGGCATTTATAGTTAGATTCAATGTCACTCCGATCGTGAAGAACAGTTAAATAATTCAAATCATTGAATAAATCGGATCTCAAGTGTAAAAGAAAAAAATTGAGGCAACCTCTTAGAGTGAGGTCCTTAGGGACAAGTCTCCACACTCACGCAGCGAATACTTTGAAAAAAATACTAAGAATTTTAATGCTAAATTGATTTTAAATTTTTTGTCGTTTACTAGAGGCAAATCGAAACTTGTCACTAGAGACATCATATTCGGTGGAAAACAAGAGAGTAGTAATTCTATTTGCACATCACACTGAATTTTCAAGACTAAATTATTTTTAATTTGTTCAATGTCACTAAATATTCCAGGCAGTAATGCCATTTCTTATACTTTTCTTTTCGGTGTGGTATTTCTCATCCGCTACAGAACATGCTTCCAAGGGTTGCTTTACGGTTCAACACGAAACACTAACATGCAACAGATCGCTTGATTTTCGAATCAATAGAACACCCTCCGCCCCAGTCCTCCGCGGCACAGCATAATGGAAATGCAAAATACGAAAATTCATGCCTAGGAAGGCACAAGACAAAAACAGAGAAGAGTAGACTGAGGTAAATCTCATCTTAATTCAAAATAAATTTTTAATGTTTTAGGCACCGAATGATCCGCGATGAAATTTCTATATGACACGTTATATGGATGTATCTATAAAAAATTACGAGTAGATAGTATATTTTCAAAAGCTTAAATTACATTCGTAAATAAATGCAGTTCAAGATTTTTTGTACAGCGAGCCAACTCTCTATGCAAAAAAATACTCTAGGTAAAAGGACATTATTTCCTCTTTGACAATTTTGCAATATTCTTCAGAAGACCACAACATAAACTTGGTATAATGTCTATCGACGGAAAGGAACATGAAGGGAGACATTTATTCTTGGGTTGAAAAGCGTAGTGTCAATCTCGTTTCACGAAGAAAAAATATTTTGAGGAAACCTTTTCAAAAAAGTTTGTAATAAAAAGGAATTGAAACAACTCGAATCACCTCAACTTTTGTGGACTTCTGGGTAAAATTTCTTACACTCGATTGTAACAATTTGAAATAATGGTGCTAAGTGAATACGTTTGAATGTTGTTGCAACTTTTTGCATTTTCCCAAAAATCAAAATAATTTTACTCGCTTAAGATTATTAAACGTTCAATATCCACAATAGTTTTCACTTAAAAAGACGCAAGTTTTACGTCTAAGTTAGAAATAATTTCTCCGCAGCAATTTTGTTTTAAAACACTAAGAAACTCCTCATTCGACCGTTCAATATTATATTACACATAATATCGTCTCTACACATTATACAATTTCGACTAAAATGACAATTTCTATGAAACAATCCAACGCATGTACACGTTAACATATATTATAGTTTTTAGCGATAGACTACCATATTCGCAATCATCATGCAGGATGAATGAGATATCAATCTAAGGAGAGCCACCCAGTTTTAGGCTCTTGAAAGAACCTAACATTAGAAAAAGAAACACTCACAAGCGTTAGATAATATCAATTAGTAAAATTACCAGTGGCAGTGGTGGAAACGTACAAATGTGTTGATATATCTGCTATTAGGTTATTTTCACTAGCAGCCGCTTCACGAACGTTTCTCCAGTATTATATTATAAAAATTACAGCAGATATTTATAAATGATCAATTTTGTAGTCATTAATTTTAAGGGGAATGTCTTCTAACAACTTTTTCAGTGAACAATAAAATATTAATTCCTTAGCTAGCGGTCTAACATTACCGTCGGAAAAAACCGCAGCAATCATACTAGGGCTTCGTATCTACATTAGCACCTAAAAGAGGAATTTTCTGCCAGTTCAATCTAAACACCTTATAAAAACCAAGAATGTAAACCTTCATGACCTGTTGAAGCAAACACAAATATTATTCCAATGAAAATGCGAGGGTAAAGGCGTATTCTATAGTGCGTAACAGCTGTCTCAGAATAAATGTTACAAACTTCTAGGGCATTCAGAAAGTCAAAGATGATCTATTTTCCCCAATGAATATGTGTCTAGAAATTTGATGTAACGGCGTTACACATGCCGTTTGCTCCTGATTGATAGGAATCCCATAATGTGTTGGCCATTGGCTGGCGACGTTGACACAAATATATTTCTTATACCCGCCAAACATCAGTGCATGAAAAATTGCCTACCAATCAGGGGCATGTGTAACGTGGGTAACTTTATTTTAAGAAATTTCGCAGTACATGTTCTTTTGCAAAAGGTGATCATCTTAGACCCTTTACGAGCCCTCTAAATTTGTATTATTTGTTATGAGAGACCTGTTTCTCCTTGATTATGATTCAGTATTGCTTCCTTATATTTTGGGATCACTGAACCGATCACCCATTACCTCACGAACTAGAGAACATCACCACGCTATGAAGAGAATAATTATCATGTTTCATGGTTGGAGTGAGGGCTGAGAATCAGCCAGTGGGGTGGTCGAAGATTTACGTGTGATTTTTTAAAATCATCATTGAGGCAGAGAAATGTGAAAGATGAACAAAAAAACTCTATCGTAAGTTGAGAAAAATTACGTGTGGATAGAAGGTGCGCGTGATGCCTCTGGTATCGGCAATGTTTGACTTAAATACAAAAGACAACCACTCTCATTACTTTAAGCTAAGGATTCGTGAAGTTGAACATACGATGATGAGGATGAGATAAATGACAGATCGGCTTTTGACACATGTAAGACTAAGTAAATTTATGGAAAGTCAAGTTAGAAGAGATAGCTAATTGAATCCAGCTTTTAATTTGGATGAACAGGCTAGAAGTCGTACTGTGGAAAAATAAATTTCAAAATACTGGAACATATCGCAAGAGTAGTGTTTGGATTTATTACAAATTGATAATTTTGCATGGATTTACTCTGATTCATCAATTTTTCGATTGATACACGGAATGTGTTTGATTGTCTTCATGTTGTTATCATAGAACACATTTTTATCACTAGCTAGCCCAAGCGTTGGGCCCAGTACATTAATCCACGGGAGAAAAGAATTGTTTTTCATTGAGGGACAGTTTCTCACCCAATATTACATCATGTAGTGACACAAATGTTGTAGTATAACACGTACTGACACTTTATCACTCATTGACATCTTCTGTCATGCCACTTTTTTGAGGTTAGACGAGAAACAAGACATTTGCGATGACAGCGAAGGGGGCATCAATTACTCCATTAAGAGCAGGCGCAGGAGACCAAGACACAAGTAAACTATCACTAGAAACCATTTGGAGAATAGATAACAAAATGAAAAGTGCTACGTCACTGAAGTGGCATCGGTGTAATGACACAAATAAAGGCACAACCACTTAGTTGAACACGAACATAAAACACGCTAACACATTTACGTACTGAGTGACAAGCATTTTAAACAGTCGATAGACTCGGCGTTATTCTCTTCATCGCAGCAATCCCAGGTATAAGCGATGATCCCGGTTTATGTATCGACAAGAGGACAATGAATTGGTTAACGAAAAATCACCGAACAACGTTCAGACGTCCTTACACGATGTCCTTACTTCAGGAACGTTAAATGTTTCAGGACGTTCCTGAACCATTAAATGATTTTCTTCGTACAAAAAACATTACACGTAAACGAATCCTTTTAGCAGGGACACACTCTAAGATGATCTCAGATCAAACAGAAGTGGTCAACGGCCATCGCTCGCTTTCAGGAAATTCTAGAATATAACACGTCTCGCCACCGAAACCTTAGGCGTGTTGCTCGTCAGCCAACGCCCAGCTCGACGCTCCAGCCGGCGCAGAGAGGCATCTGCATGCCGGCGCGCTCCCCCGGCCCGCTGCCCCCGCTGCAAGCCGGCGCGGCGCCGCACCTTGGTAGTCGGTGAGGTAGAGCAGGAAGTCGGCGGCGGCGACGATGGGGCCGGCGGCGTCCGCCTCGGCGCCGCGGGTGGCGGCGGCCTGCGCGGCGCGGTGCCGCCCCGCCCACGTGTTCCGCAGGCTCTGCAGCACCAGCTGGCCGGCTTCCTCGCCGCCGCGGTCCAGCGACTGCAGGCAGCAGCAGTGCGGGCTGGAGTGCACGGGCACGCGCATCGCGTGGTCACGGGCGGAGCGGAACGCGGAAGACGCCGGACGACGCGGGGCGCAAGACGCTTCGGAAGAAGAGGACGACGGCGACGGCGGACGCCGGCGGCGGAAGACGGAAGACGGAAGACGCACGGCCCGGGTGGAGGGTGTTGGGTCGAAGGTGGAGACCCGCGGCGGCGGTCGCGCGCGAGGTCGCAGACTGACGGCGCTCGCCGCCGCCGCCACCGCCGCCGCCGATGCCCCCCGCGGACGCCACCGCCCGCCCTCGGCGCCGCCCCCACCCGCGTCCACTCCACTTGGCGCTGATAGCGCATTAACAGAGAGAGGCCGCCCCGCTATATTTAGAGGCCTATTCCCGCGCGCTCCAACACTCCCCAGGGGGGGGGCGCCGGCGGTGACGACGATGACGACGACGACGCGCGAACGGCCGCCCCGCGACGCGATGGCGGTGGCCGCCCTGCGGCCTCGCGGACCCCTTTCTTCAACGGAGGACGCCGCGGCGCACGCCTCCTCAATGAACGGGCTCGCAGGGGACGCGTGCTGCCTTGAGGAGACGCCGCTGCTCAACATTCCGCCATGCGGTTGGAGGCGAATCAGGACAAGTGCATGTTTATACAACTTCACATACCAATGTTAAACAAGCCCAGAGTCAAGATGAAAACATTCTCTTCTTCTTTCGACGCAACTTCGGGTCACATTTAATTTTTGTGTCATTCTTGGAATTTTCCCTAACTTCAAATACTATTTCCGCCTCTAGCCAGTTTAATTCAATTTATTTTCGTCAAAAGCAGTAAAACCCATACGTCATTTGCGGAAAAGTATAATAAGAAAAATTTCTTTCGCCATTTTTCATTCATTTCACTCATCTGTTTTTTAGTAAGAAATTTCCCACATATATTTTTGCAACCCCTAATTGTGATACAATTGTTTCTGCATACCCCGTTTTTGAAAAATATCCCCTAAAAAGAACCCTCACAACTCAAAAAAGATCTTGCCGGTCAGAGACAACGACTAATAATTACTAATCAGTAATTATTACTGTATCATCTTTATCTGCCTTCGATATTTCACAGAACAGTCCTATTAGAACTCTGCATCGCTGTCAGCTGCGTATTGTATTTCCGTCTCAAACAGATCCTTTCTGGTTTCTTGTTAACTTTGAAGGTGGAAGTGGAAGTGTGGGCTAATCAGCACTCAATCACAAAGAGGCTTTTTCTGCGAAGATGAGCAACACAAACTGTCCCATGGGAACGGCTCGCGCCGACGGGGCAGGGGCGCGGGGCCGCGTCCGTGCGAAAGAGTTTGGACGACCGGGAGGCAACTGTGCGGAGTCCGTGCAGATGGTGAGTAGACGTCTTCTTGTGCCGTTTGTTTATGAAAAGGTTAACTACTTTTTATATTCGAAAATCTTCAAATTTTGAAGTGTCGTGTGGAGGTAGTTGTAAATATTTCATAACCAAACGTAATTATCATCAGTTGATTTTATAAAATTTTACATTAATTTACTTATTAGAAGATGCATATTAAATTTTAACCTTCCACTACATACATGAACGGATTAGGTTTTTCAAATCTGTTTCACGAATGACGAAATTCTGTTTGTTTAATGATCAAATAATAAAAATTATTTTAGTATTTGGATGAGGCTTTTGCCGACCCAACACCAAAGAAAATCAGATAAACGCTCTAAATATAGAATCCTGTCTTCCTAATCTAATGAAACAAAATAAATCATGCCAACTGTTGAGATTTTGCTAATCCACTTATGTAATAAATCAGAAGTGTCTGATGAACATTATAAAAACCTTTCCTATCTCTTAAAATACTCTTACATTCACCATCAAAGAAAAAGGACACTTAATTCTTATTAAAAACAAGCAGTGATCAAAGCCCAATCCCAACATTTATTATTCAGTTGGTTTATCTACAAAAGCCATGGTTCGGAATAGGTGCCAAAGGATAATTACAACCTGCGTCACTTTCACATTCCACCTGTTAACATAGAGTTGGCTGGCAACTCTTTCGATACGAATGCCGAAGATTCCTGATTGGAAGGTTGAAGATATTTTTATACTGGGTTGTTTCATTACAGAACGTGGACATGTGTCGCACGTGGGCATGTGAGAGAAAACCTACGTTAAAATACTGACAAGAAGATTCAAAACAATTGCTGATTGGAAGGAACAAACAAAGCACGATGAAATGTAGAGATGTTTCTTCGTCTAAACGAGAGACTTTCCTTACCATTCTCCATTCATTCATTCTCCCAAATGGAAAAAGTATGTTTTCAAGCCGTTTGCCCGTCTGTCCTTAGACCTAAACCTAAAGAGGATTTCCACCAAGATTGATTTTCCTTATCGATCTCGCTGATATCATGGACCCTCGATCTTTACTTTACACGATGCTCCTACGACGTTTTCGAATATTTAAAAAATAATTACTACAATGTAAAAAAATAGTTTGCTCGAATAGATGCTTGTAAAAATTGCACATGATTTTCGAGATTAGATCTTTAAAAAATATTAGTTTTCAAAATATGAGTATTTTTTAGTAATTTCGAATCAAATCCTGACAATTAAAAATATACCTGAACAATATTTTTATTTATTTATTTATTTATTTGTTTATTTACCTATTTATTTATTTATTTTGCACGAATAGAGTACGGTTAGCGTAATAATATGGCATAGGTCCGGTTTTCATTTAAACCTCTGGAAGTTGAAATCTTTTTACGCTGTCGCGTGGCCGCAGACAGCTGGCGCCAACGTAAGAACAATTGCGCAGCTCTGCCTCGAAAAGAGCGCCTCAGTAGAAAAGGCCTATGCAACAAATTGACCTCCGCTTAGCGGGAGGACATATGTTACTCGTGAGCTCGTCGCCCGAGTGCATGGACCTTTCACCGTTTCAGATCAGTGTGCACGGGCCTTCCGTTGGTTGAGATCGGCCCTAACTGGCTCTGCCGACACTCCACCACGCTAGTCCAGACCGACCATCGCCCCTGACCGCCGTGCACTTCGAGTGTCGCCAAACTGTCCGACGGCCACTGCAGTCTTTCTTCCGCAGAACCGTCCTCGTCGAGGTTGGGCTACGTCAGGCGCCAATGTAAGTAACATCACCCCAATAAACTGCTGTTTGTCATGACTGGGGTCATTACTGTTCTCATTGCTCGCTCTCATCTGCCTTATAGCTCAATCAAATTAGACAAGTCGAGGGGAAAATCCCGGAGTTTTGAAACTTGGCAAGATTGTTGGTACCTACTGCATAACATACTAAAAATCCTGAAGTGTGGGGGGTGAGCCGGTGGCGGGGTGGCTGTTTGAAGGTGCTTTTTCGACGTTTTTTGCATATTGCCATGAATATCAATCCCACACCAAATCAATTTCTTACATTTACTTTCATTTTGAAAGTAAATGAAAGTTGCTACAAAAAAGTTCCTATCAGATTTTGTTGTAAAATTAACCATTTTAGAGTTATAGATTTGAAAATTTCTTGTTTTTGTTTACAAGGCCCTAGATATCTCCCTTATAAAAATTTGATGAGTTCAGTGCAAGGAAGTCATTTTATTTTTGTTCACCATTTATCAACAATATGTAATTGCATATTTTGAGCCCAAAAGAGGGACATTCTACATTTTACAAATCTCATTTCGTATATAGACTTGTCAGTATCCGTGGTCCGAGGGGTCCGAGATGATCTCGGGCACGAAAACTGATAATCCATAGTTTATTTGATTAAGGATCGAGTACAGATATTTGGGAAAGAAACGTTGTCAGCATTTAGGTACATCTATGGGGCGTCGAATTACACTAATATTTCAATTATATCAGAAATGTGGCATAACATGTTATTGCCACAAGGTCTTCCAATATACCATCACAAGACGAGTTAATGCAATGATATTCTGCTGTATTTTAAATATCCTTGAGAAAAATTAAATTCCGTCCACCTTTTGCGTCATTCGAACTACCGCGCGACGATGGCGGCAGCGGTGGCGGGTCGGGCGCCCACCGTGAGTTACCTAACCGGCCGTAGCAGCCGCCGTGGTCAATGGCGTGTTACGCAACGCGCCCAGGTTTGTCGTGCTGCATCCGGGAGCAGTCGGCTGGAGCCAGCTGCTGCGGGCGGGACACGCGGCGATCACGCCCTTCAAAACCGTCTCTACTCTTCACTTACAGAGAACAGCGGAGTCTTAAACGTGGGACACGCACAAGGGTCAGTGCAGAACCGAAAAACATCATTCCGTGAACCGCTTGGTGCCAGCCATTACTCAACGCTCTATGCCGGTAGTGTGATCACTAGGGTGCAGATTATTTTGCACTAAAAAAATAGGAAAATATGCAATTAAAAACAAATTCTCGAAAACGGCTGGAAATTTTTTCTCAAAATTTTATTTTCGTATGTGTCAAAGGACTGTGAAAATCGCTCACATTTTCGGCGAACTATCTGTATTTTCCAAAATTGCAAAAAAAATAAACATTTCAAAATGTAATATTGAAGATTATTTTTCCTTAAATGAAATTTGTTGAAAAAGTTAGATTTTAAAAAGGCCATGTACATTTAAAAAAAGAATAGATTTTACCTAATTTCTGTTTGAAGTTTATAAAGTTTACAAAAAATAACTTTTTCTCAAAAACGGCTCTAAGTTTTTCCTTTAAAATGTTTCCAATAATCGAGAAAAGGTCTGTTTAAAAGATGGCGCATATCTCATTTTCTTTGAACACTCTGAACACTCTCGAAAATTGTACACGTTAAAAATAAGGGGGCTTACTTGGTATTACGGTTAGCGTATTGAGCTGTTATACCCAAGTTTGCGGGTTCAAACCCGATCGAAGCCTGGATTTTAAGAGCGAAAAAATCCTTCATACGAAACTTCGAAAGAGAAGTAAAGCCGGCTTTTCCATGATGTAGAAGAGCGGACTTGACTGCCTGATTCTCGCGACGTAAAATAAAGGGTAATTGAGAGCAGAGTGAGAGCCTACCTCCAGATAGCTCTGGAGGCGGTAGTGTTCCTCCTTTGTTGGAACGCGATATTCGGTGCCATGCATGTCGGCTTTCTGGATTTCCCTCTTCAGGTATCTCCGCCACCGAAACACCGTCCCACATAGATCAGCTCTATGCCCCCGACTGGTCTCCCGATATGTTTGGTAGAGTAGGGCATGTGTGTGTAAGGGGAGAGGGAGGGACCAGGGTGAAGAAGGGAAGAATCGGACGTGGTCCGATACGAATCGGAAGGAAGATCGCACGTGGTCCATGGTCCGTTTGTTAAGGTTCTGCTAAGGCAATCGCCTGGTGCTGACCCCGAGAAATCACGGGCAACTACCAATCAGAACAGCCAGAAACCTCCTGTACAAGCGTCTGAATTCGACCTAGTTATCTAGCCAAATCTGTCGAACTCTAGGACTGCCCGGTCAGAAACGCTGTAACAATGTGCTTTTATGTACACGTTAAAATTACACCAATAATATGTGTAGCAGAGTGTGGATAAATCTACTTCTTTGTTTATTCAACTTTAGTTCATGAAGAGGATGAAGTTTACCGCTACTACTCCCTGGTAGTGTTGTATGTGGCGTTGGAATGGAATCGTCGAGTGCAAGTAGCATAATTCTTCGAACATATGCCGGGTTTGGGAAGAAAATGGCAGCTTTGTTATCATTTTCAACGCTCATACTTTACATTAACAAAGGTAAATTACATAAAGAAAGGTTCCATTCATTATAGACAATCAGGTGATAATAAAATATATTTCATACAAGGTTGAAGTTTATACATAAAACAAAGTTGGAGTTTTACAACGTTTCAGAGATCATTTGTCTCCATCATCAGGTATATTTTGGCTTTATCCATTCTTTTAAATATCTTCTAATAAAAGGTTGCTGGCATTGAAAAAATCCCCATCTTGACGGTCAAGACCAACGGAAAAGAATTGAAAAACACCTTGCTTAAAAAGCGGTGATAAGGACTCGAAACCTTTTAAATTAGTGGTAAACATTTGAAAAACTTGACGTGTAGAGTACAAACTTTTATCAAAGACTCTCACCAAGAATTCCTTGGATTGACTATGAGTTCGAACCTAATTCACTGGCAGAAGATAATCAGACTTTTGAAGTGAACTGATATACATATCCTTCTTTTACTTTGCATTATATTCCGCATTCACGTCAACTAATATTTTAGATTAGAGACAAACCTACTAATGCAAATGAAAGCTGAACACGTAACGAGTTGCATATTATTAGACAACTATGAATGCAAGATACGAAGAGATAAATAACTGGTTCTGTGTTCGCTAAGCATCTTCTCACACTCGGAGCGATGAGACAAATTGTGTCGCAATTCGTCTCGCACGAAAAGGCGTGAAAGGTGTTCCCAGAACTCCTATCGCCTACTGCAGTCTCCTTGCATTCATTTCAATGGCCAAGTGGCTTCTTCTAATGCAGGCGGCGTGCGCGAGCGCCGACCCCTCCCGTCCGCGGCGGCGTGCGCTCGCGATGAGCGTCTCGGGCCACACCACGTCGCGCGCCAAATGATGTGTCCGTTGTTCTGCGAGGCGCTGCGTCGGTTATTGTCCGCCTTGCGCATTCATATGCCCGCCATCGAGGGGCGGGGCGCGCGGGGTCGGCCGGGCGGCACAGTGCCACATACGCGGGATTCAGGCGGTCGAAAGAATCCCACGCCGTATTAACAAAATAATAGAGCACATAATTTCTCGCGTTATTTCTAACACGTGCAATTTCCGAAAATTCACAGAGTTCGCCGAAAATGGCCCAGTGACAATTTTTCGAAAATGGCCCAGCTTATAATTGTTTAAAATGTACCTGTATTTCACGCAAAAGTACACACAAACTACTCGTATTTTCGAAACTTTTTACACGATTTATTTTTAGATTTATCTTCGAGCAACAGTTTCATGAAGGTAAAACCTCTATTTTAGAAACACGACGAAAAAGGTTTGAACTTTTGCAATTTTCGAAAATTCACATATTTCAATGAAAATTATTCTAGCGCCATTTTTAGTGTCTTTCACTCAATGTGAGGACAGAAAACCTCAAGCAGAAAATACCCAAAATCTATTCGCTTTTTTTCAAGAACTTCTACATGAACTTTTTTAAAGATTTTATTTTTTTTAGAACATTTTATTTAAGGCAGAATTCTTTATCTTCAGATTTATAGTTTTTCAACGTTGATTTTTTGCACTTTTTGAAAATACTGAGTTCGCCGGCAATGGAACAGCAACATTGTTAACCGTTTTTTGAGAAAATAATTGTTTAAAATTTCTTAAATTTCACACAAAACTGACCGGAAAACTTCTCATATTTTCGAACTTGTACATGGCGTTATTTCAAGATCTGTCTTCAAATAGAGTTTATTAAGGAAACAAATCTCTACTATCGATATTGTAGTTTTAGGAAGACGCTGAAAATTTTGCATTTTTGAAAAATCAGGAAGTTCAACGATAATGAGACCTGCACCATTTTTTAAACATTCTTTACGCTATCCGAGGAAAAAAGTTAACGCAATTTTTTTTATTCAACGAATACTTATAATCTATTTCAAATGTGAAATAATAAGTAAATAATAAAAATGTATATAACAATAACAAATGAAATTATATGAAGAAAGTCACCCAATGGTACGTTTCTTGGGGATTCAAAATTTGGAGCCGTGTTTGAGAAAATTTTGAAACTGTTTTTGAGGTTTCATGGAAAGTACCCCAAAAATAAAAATAAGCTTTTCCGCCTGAGCCTCGAGTTCTTTCAAAACGATTGAGGAGCATTAACTTCGAGGAAACCGTTTGAGCGGTATAGGTGCTAGCGTTGACGACAGTCATATAGAGGAACGGACGGTCTGACCGTTTTACCATCAATCGATTTCCCGGTATCTAGGACCCACAAAACATGGATATGTCTACACAACGTGTTAGAGAAAGTAATTTCCTAATACGAGTAACACGAGATTAAGAAGTGGTTCAAACACTGAAAAAAATACTTCACATGTGCATTGTACCAAATTGTACTTTGAAGGTGACTCAAGAAATTTTGTAAAAAATAAAAATATAAAAAAATTGGTAACGACAATCCGGTTTCTTTTGGGTTCCCCTTCGTGTATTCTGCTAAAATTCCAACTCCATCGTCTATACAATAGTATAGATTCTATTCCATGGATCATGGTTTCTTATCACACGTATTGTTCGTCAATCTATTATTGAGGACCTTCCTTGGCAATATTTTCGACGAACACATTTAAAAAAATGTTTATTGCATTTATTACACCACTATTTTAGTCATTTTTTATGTAATTCTTAGTGAATAGTACTTATTACACATTAAGCCTGGTGATAAGTCAAACGTGAGCCTCAAAACGTTGCAATTTACAAACTAAAATCTTGGTTTCTTCTTTTAGATATCGAATTTTCATTGAAGAACAAAACCTAAAAGTGGCGAAAGGAACTTCGTGCCGAGGGACTCGCTCGGAGTGCACTGTGCAGCGGACGCATAGGCAGCGGGCGGGGCGAGGGGAGAGGGACGAGGGCGGATCCGGGCCCGCGGGCGCAGGGCGCGGCACGAAACAGGGCGGGCGGGCGGGCGGGCAGGCGCGTGAGCACGTTCTTCTCCGCGCATTTCTCCCTGTCAGCTCCCGAGAAGCCCACCCGCCGTCCCAGGGCGATTCGCGGCGCGCCCGCCTCGCCAGCCGATCCGTCACATATCCTTCGCCGCCATCAGTCCGTCAAGAGGATTGTTTTGTACATGTTATATACTTCGGTTTTTCTTTCGTGGCGCGTGGGGGGGTGTCATCAAAATGGAATATCTCACGGTATTTCGCGTCGTTCTCGGTTGTACCGCCAGGAGTCGCACGATCGCGACTGTATCGAGCAGTGCTGGCGATCATGCACCTCCTAGCGGCCCAACCGAGAACGACGGGAAATACCGTGAGATATTCCATTTTGATGACCCCCCCCCCCCGACGCGCCTAGAAAGGAAAACCGAAGTATAGGTGTGTTGGAACATTTGAAATCGGCGTGCGCGTGGCAGAGCAGCGCGCACTTTCGGGACTCACCAGCCCTGAGAAGTCAAGACACCGTAACGCAGAATGAAGAGGCAAGTCATAGGCATGTCGTCGCCTCTAGCATAAAAGGAGCTGCGAGCTCTAGGGAGTCAGTTGGTAACAAAATTCAGGAAGTTAGAAACGAAATTCAGGAATCTGGTAACTCAATGTCAGGGCTAGTGCCTGGGTCGAAGTGTCTACTGCCTACGTGAACGATGTGTATTGTGAGTAGGGTTGCCAGATGTTTGCTATTTGAGTGAACTGTTTACTATTTCTATTTCTGATTCACTAATTAAAAATGGAAATAGTGAACATGTAATAAGATCTTATCCAATAACAAAAAAAGCAACTTACTGTATGAGTTAACAAGTGTTAGCAGAGCTTTTAGTGTTTATTATGGCAAGTTTCTAATTTCGATTAGAGCCGCCATTCCTCTAAAGCACATTTTGTCTACTGCTCCGGTCCATACTGTTATCGTCTTAGTTTGGTAACTATTCGTAATACGTATGTCTTTGTTCAAGTGCACAGCGTTGCAAACGTAAGCTAAAACTGTGTTTCATAAATGCCTTCATGCATATACCACTTTAACGAACTTCTGATGAGTGCTGGCCTAATGCACACAGAGAATTTTATTTGAAAATTTGAACTAATGTATAAAACATTTATCCCATTTTATGCTAATGCAACGCTCGACTTCACACTTGGCTGTGTTTTAAATGATAAAGAGAATGTATCATTATTATTCAAAGATCCCCTCCTCTCCCCCGGTCAACAATTTTCTGAAAATATTTCTGGCAACCTTAATTGTTAGTCTATTCAAGAATGTGAGCAGCACTGTAACAATGGACGTATACTTGTTACGAAGACTGTGCTGCGAATTTGGTATTTTCTCTTGTGAAAATGGTGAACTGGTTTGTAATGGTACAATCTGAATTTTGGTTATTGTAAAATCATGTTAAATAAACTATTCATATTTGCATTTATTTCTTAACATAACACGACACATTCTGCATTGTTGAGCGTTCAGCACACACACGAAAATGCTTAGCTGTAGCCCTGTTTCCTGTTCGCGAATAGAATACCCTGCGTGTCTGAAATCCGAACTCCAGCCCGTGTTCCTGCGTCCTCTGTGCGTCCTCCGCCGGCTGAGAGCACGCCGCCTCCGGGTTCGCGTCCACGCCTGCCCTCCTCGCCCGCCGCGCCGCTGGCACCCCTGTAGTCAGCCGCCCACTCTCAAGTGCCGGTCTCCAATTACGTTTGTCTGCCGACCGCGTGCCGCCGTCAGCTGACTAACCGTGTGGCACCTGTCACGTCCCACCAGTGCTCGTCTGGGCCCGTCGACAACTGTCCGGCTTTGCTTTTATCTCGCTGAAAACCGCTGCGAGTACTCCTTGAGTTCTCGTTGCGTATTGAGGCTTGTGAATTAACTCATTGGAAAACGAACTTCTCGATTTCTTAAGAACTCGATTAACAGTCGCATACCAATGCCATTTCGAGACCCGGAGAACACAAATGGGGGAGGGGGTCAACGGTGGACCCCAGAATTAATTACAAAGAAAATGCTATATATTTAAAAATAATGATACCTGTATTTATCAATATATTATCTGGGTATTTGTGTTAAAATATTTTCAATTTTGGAAGTTTGGCACGGGCACATGTTTTTTTAACATTTTCTATCCTTGCGGTACTTTCTGCAGAGACACGGATGACCACGTGCCATTTTTGAACGTTTGGATCAACATTCACGATGGTTCTTCGATAGCACAACTGTTTTCTGTGTCCACAGATAGAAAAATACGATTTCAACGCGATTATGGGCAGCTCTGAGTGTAAGATAACGCTGGAGTTTCCTAGAAGCGAAAACGCACGGTGACGATTTTTTTTTGTAAACATCCGATAAACTTTTTTTAAAATGTATTTTCTTCCCGTTCGACTTTCGTGTTTCCGGGATTTTGACGGGTACAATGTTACATACAATGAATTTACAGGTCCATTCTAAGGCAAATGCGGGTCTCGGTGCAACCCTTCACTATTTTTAAAATTTCATATTTGAATAACTTGCCTAACGAAAGATTTGCATGTATTGTCTAGAAATGGAGAGAGAGTGTTTATGGGAAAAGGGGGCAAATGATTTTATGACTCAGGAAGGGCCGATAAACATTGAAAGACGAAACTATCACTCAGGATTAGGAAAGTTCCTAACAGTAAAATTTATAAACGATGGAACAGTAACGACTTCTCTAAATAAATATAGAGGAGAAAACGACGTTAGGAGTCCATCGTTAGATACCCCATTGGTATGCTACTGTTGAACGGTATTGATATAATACCGTTCGGTATTGAATAATTTGGTACTGAAACTGTATTGGTAATAATTTGGTACTGAAACGAGAGGTAAGGGAACGTCTTAGATTTGTGGGTTGTACATAGCCAGTTTCATATCTGATCTACAATTAGTGTCAAATATGAATAAAAATATATTAATAACAATGTTAATATCGTATTAAGCAACAAACTAAGAAATGGTTTTCGTGAAACGATGGATTTGAAACGATGGAATTAAAACGATGGGTTTCCAATCATTCGCGGCTTTCCCCTTCGAAAACACTGACCCCCAAATACCAGGACGAGTCCAAGGTCTGCCATCGATTTCGGCCAGGCAAAAAGAATTCAAAGGTAACACTAGGTCTATTTTGAAACAAGGATGTTACAAAAGTAAAAACGACAGTATGCGCAGTAGCGACAGAAAAAAGAAAAAAAGTCGAGAGCCGAAGTTATCAGCGTTCAACCATCGGCTCTGTTCATCTGTGTAAGACATTTCTGCTCAAGGCCAGTGCGCTTACAGTGCAGTTTGGCACTGGCGCACTGGGTCGTGACTAAAAATGAGTTACGTGGATGACGTCCAATTCAATTAACCAGCTGATTCTATGAGAATGTACGTGCGAAACCAAGAATAGAATGGGAATATAATGACATATAAGCCCAGAATATTTATATTTCTCATTCACAACACAAGCAAATGATACAGATGTCGAGATAGTTGCAGTATTAATGAAGATACAAGATACAGAGTTCTTTCGAATTATGCAAAATTCACGCTGACATACTTTCTTGAGTGTGACCAAATGACGAACTTGTATGCGGTCATTTTCTAATTAATAACGTGTCGACAATGTCTACCTGAAACAGTAGATTCATTATTCCGGAGTTAAGAAAATACGAGGAGTAAATATGGATGACAATCACATCTCTCATTATTTTTTAACAAAAGTTTTACCATAAAACATCCTAATTAATTTAAAATTAATTTTAAATCACTTATTATTTGCAGTATGATCGTCCACTGTTGTAATTCTCTCCAACATTCGAATTGAATCCGAGAGCGGAATAAATACCGAGAAAAATTAAAAAGAAAGAAACTCCCACTCATACGAACTCACGATTGCGTCTCGTGGGAACGAACATTCCATTTCCTGTCAAAGTACAATACAAAGTTGGGGGTATGCCTCAGATTGGAATCAGAGAAAAGTTTAGAGCATTCATGCATAATTTTAAAACCATTTTCTCACAACCCATTGGTATAATCCCACTGATTCCGCTAAATAGAAAAAATGTAGAGGTCTCAGGCCCGGAAAGAAGGCAACAAACTAGTAGAGCTAAAACAGCACGCACTTTCTCGTCCGTACTTTCACGCAAAATTACGCGTAAAGTACTCAAATTTTCGAAAAAAAATGTTCAAGACCTTATTTCAAAATCTATCTTTAAAGAACGGATTTCATAAAGAGAAAAAATATATATCTTCATAATTGTAGTTGAAGGAAAACGCCGAAAAATATTGAATTTTCAAAAAATCAGAGTTTTCAACGAAAATTAGACCAGCACCATTCTCTTAAATGTTCTTCACAATATCCAACAACAAAATTTAATAAAAAACGATGGAGCCATTTTTTTGAAATTTTCGAAAATATCTCAGAGGCTTCATGTAAAGTACCCCCAAAATGAAAATATCGGTTTCAAATGCAAGGGGCCGCGGCATCAGTCATATCGATTGGGGAATATCAATTTTGGAGAAAATTGGCTGAACGGTTTAGCCGCTAGCGTTGTTCGCGACGGACGAACAGACGGACGGAGAGAAGTTTTGCCGTCATTCGATTTTTCGGCATCGAGGACCCACGAAACATGGTTTCTGAATACACCACGTGTTAGACAATTTTTTCTAAATTTTTTAACTAATTAAATATAAATGGATTTATCCAGTTTTTTCTTACTAGGACCCTGTAATAAGAGTTGTCTGCCGAAAATTCGCCGTTTTTTCGTGCAGCATTACGTAACTTTCTCTCTACTGCGTAAGCGCTAGCGAGAAAGCAAAAAACTAAAACTGCAGAGGCCTGAGGCCGGGCAAGAAGGCAATTGCAAAAAGCGCGCGGCGTGTGGGCCGCGCAAACGGGCGCCAGCTCGCCTGGGCCGCCGCGCCGCCAGGTGGCGCGCGTTGGGCGCGAGGGCTGAAGCGCGCGCGCCAGCGGGCCGGCCGGCGGGCGTGCCACCTCGCGGGGTATTTTTGCGCGGCGCAAGGGCGTCTGCGCGGGGGCGGCGGGAAGGTGGGCGGTGGCGCTGCCGTGACCCCCGTCTCCCCCACACCTCCCTCCATCGTGCGCCCGCGGGGCGGCCGGCTCAGGTGACAGAGACAGCTTGCTCGCGCACCTTCGGTGTGCCAGAACGCGTCTCATCCCCTGCTTCCCCGCCTCCTCCCCCGATTCACTCCACGGCCCCTCCTTAGTCTCCCCGCCTTCTCAACGTTCTCCTTATCTCCCTACTCCTATTTAACATCTTCCCATCCTTCCCATCCTCTTCTTCTCCCATGCCTCATCCTCCTTTCTGCTTTCCCTTCTGTTATTTTTCCTCTTTCTCGTTTTCCTCCTTTTTCCTTGTTCCCGGTCCTCTCTTCTTCTTCTTCTCTTCCTCCCCTGACTCCTTCCTTAATTCCTCCCTTTCCTTCCCTTCCTTTCCATCTTCCCTTCTTCCTGTTCTCTCTCTACATTCATCTCTTCGCCCGCCTCCGCTCCCGGCCCTGTCGTCTTCTGGGCGCCGTGCGGCACGCGTCGGCCGAAATAAGACGGGGAGGTGCAGCGAGCGGGCAAGATCGAGTGCGGGCGCGGGCGGGTGGCGCATGTGTACTACAAGGTCGTTTCGCCGCCCCCTCCCATTGCTTCCACCTAGGCTGCGTCACGCAAGATGCGCTCGCGAAGCTGCCGCTAGGGCGGCTTATGCTAAAACGCTCTCGGTAGCTCACGTATACCAACAGACCAGGTTTCGATTCCTGGACGAGGCAGTCAATACTTTGAAAAGCTCAAAGGGGTCATCCATAGTTACGTAACGTTAAAGGGGGAGGGAGGGGGTCTGAGGCAGCGTTACGCTGCGTTATATAGAGATAGGGAAGTGCGTTACAAGGGGGAGGGTGTATTGAAAATACTCGAAATTTCCGTTACGTAATTTATGGTCGGACCCAAGGATCTTTTATAATACTATAATACTCTGTAATAATTAATAATTACATCTGCTAGCAACTACGTCATATATTGACAGGCATTAACGAAATAGGCAGCTTATTCCTACTTAATTGTCATGCGTTATTAAAATAATTCTTTAGTCTTCACCCTCCGCCTAATCTAGCCTCCAGTTACGCCCACGCTTCCGGCTCATAGTGGATATCAAGAAAAAGATCGTATCCTGCTTTGCTATGTCGGAATCTCTACTGTGAAAAAGTTTCTTTTTTCTTCATAAAATCCTCTTTCCAATATTTCTTATTTCGGGTTAATTTTAGTAAACAAACATTAGCTAGAAGTAGACGCTTTAAAAGACGGCGGATTTTTTATGAAAAAAATCATATGAAAATAGTGTGAATTATTCCATTTGCGATATTTTCTTTTCGATCCAAGACCAAGAAATCGAAAAATTAAGAAATAAAAAATGTGAGGAGAATGTCGCTAATAACCGCGATGTTGATTCGACTAAAAATAAAAATAATTTTTAAAAAATGTGTTACAGAGAAAAGAGAAATTATTGTAATGCTGCAGAAGGAAGTGGTGATTTTTCGACAGAAAAACTTGTATTCTGGGGCTCTGATTTCGAAAAAGTTGAAAAATCTTGTTGCTATTTGTAGCAAATTACTTCATCTAGCAGTTTATATAGTCACAACCTACGTTAGTGGGTCCTTGATGTCGAAAAATTTGTTTACCGCAAAATGTCTATCTGTCCGTCCGTGGTCAAATCAGCGCCTCAACCGCTGGCGCGATTTTCTCCAAAAATGTTAATTTCCTATCTATCTGTCGGAATTAGGTGACCTGGGAATTTGAAATATTTCTTTTTTCATTTTGGGGGTACCTCACACGAAGTTTTAACGTTTTCAAAATTTTCACAAAAATGGCTTCAAAATTTCTGATTATTTTTTTCTTCTTTTTGGATAGAGCAAAGAATACTTTAAAAATGGCACCGGTCTAATTTTCGTTGAACTCTGAATTCTCGAAAATAGCAAAAGTTCACATTTTTTCGGCGTCTTCCTACAACTACACTATTGACGATTGAGATGTTTTGTTAATATAAATGCTCGTCAATGACAGATTTTTAAATAAAGTCATGTAAAATTTTGTGAAAATAGGAAGTTTTCGCATAAGTTCACGTAAACCAGGGGATTTAAAAAAATATTTTCTCAAAAACGGCTCCACTTTTTTCTATTTTTTCTCGAATAAAGCAAAGTATACTAATAACAATTGGTCAGGGCCCAGATTCGATGAATTCTGTATTTTCGAAAACTGCAAAAAATTGATGTCGCAAAACTACAATATTGATAATAAAGATTTTTTCATTAAGGATATTTATTCTAAAGTATCAAATATTTAAATAATGTCATGTACAACGTTTAGAAAATATAGATAGTTTTGCATAATTTTTGCTTCAAGTGAAGGCAATTCTTAAAAATGGATTCAATTTTTACATTTTTTCTCGAATAGAGAAAGTACGCTGATAAAATAGCGCAGATTCTATTTTCATAGAAGATAAAATTAAGTTAAAATTAATGCGGAAATTTAAGTTAAAGTTACAATTAATGCGAAATGTATGATATGTTGTAGCACCGCTAGTTTCTTTCTCGCATACTACTTGCCTACTTGCGTAGTACACAGAATGTATTGTACTATTACAGGGGTAAAATCTGTAATTTTTTCGATTTTTCCACAGAAAAAACTCATTGTGGGGCCTTGATATAAAAAAACGATCAATCTTATTTCTATGTGTAGTAAATTTTAACACGTGGTGTACTCACAATCAACACTTTGCGGGTCCTGGATACCGAAAATGGTTGACGGCAAAATATCTCTCGTCCGTCCGTCAGTGGTCAACGCTAACGCCTAAACCGTTTTCTCCAAAATTAATATTACCCGACTGACCTGGTCAAACTCTAGGCCCTGAAATATGAAACGTAAATTTTCATTTTGGGGGATACTTTACATAAAGCTTCAAAATGTTCTCAAAAATAGCTCCGGATTTTTTTTACTTGATGTCCTTAAATAACAACTTTGTAGCACTTGCTTATGGCACGTTATATTTTTTTGGATAACATCTTCTGAGGTAGTCAAAAGAACTGGATCGTCTACTTGTGTGAGTTTCTTGATGCATTTATTTCTCAATATTGTTATAGTACCTCTATTGGATTTGTGGTACTCCATTGCTCTATAATTTGTTCATGTACTGTATGTTGAAGAGACATATGGACAAACTAAACCAATGGTTTACTTTTAGAAGATCTGATGTTTTGCAATCATTTACCTTAATACAAATTCCAGCATTCCCACACATGCTTTTAATGGAATTTATCAAGTTTCCTAGAATGTAATAGCTCTCTACAATACACCATAATTTTGCTCTCTCCACACTGTCATACTATAATTTCCATTAATCCAGGAACTTTGCAATAATGCAGATTGTATTCTCTTTTCTTTAATATCTGTTTCAATATGAAAATCGCACCACAGCACCTTCTATCTTTCCTAAATCCATCAACCATTTCCTGTAAAATATGCTCCTTCTCCCTGAATTTCAGTATTGTGGAATACAATTTTGAAGCTGTTGTCAGTAAAGAGATCCCATGATAATTGTCACATTCTTTTTTTGACCTTTTCTTACATAACTTCTTTTGACTACTTTTTATGTATGTTGATTAATTATTAAGGATTTGTTTCAATCTGCACATACTTTGCTTTCGGCCTGAAAATTGTCAAAGAATTTTGGTGAGAGCCTTAGCATCTGAACCCCTGCTTATTTCCAAAATTCCATTGGCACACCATCCAATCCCACAGATTTCCTATTCTTTCTTTTCTTTAGAGCTGATTCCAGCTCATCTATTGTCATCACTTCATTATTTTGTATTTTCTATACCTCCATTTTCCCAACATTGTCTGAGTTTCAGAGTTTCTTATAATGTTGAACCCACGGGCCAGTGATATCCTGCTCTAATCTTTTAGAGAAGATCTCCCAACTTTCCTTATGTGCTTTTCTGGATAACAGGTAATATCTAGTTCTAAATCATTTAAAGTCTGTGTATTTTTCTAGTTTCTTTGTATTCAAATATCTCTGATATGCATCTTTTTTTAGCTTGATGATTCTTTTTCTAAATTTTCTCATTCCATATTTTCAGTCTTCCAGATCTTCACTTCCATTGACCATGGCATTCTGAAGCTGATTGTAAAATGCAATTTACTACAATTACAATACACAATCCCTTATTTCTTTACAATTATGTGTTTAGAAAAACAACGATTTCAAATGCAATTATATTTTTTCTACAGTTTTATTTGCATTGCTTTCAGAATGTATTTTGTTCTCATCATCAGGATGTAATGGTTTCATTTGATAAATATTAAATATATTTCATATACATATAAGTATAAATTTGTACACAGAACAACTTTAAAGCTCACCTTATGTTGCTGTGGAATAATTAATTTATGGAACAAAATTAGATGAGCTAATGAGCTTTGTAGAAATTTATATTTATTAGTATACTAGTCCTTGCTATTGTTGCCAACATTTGGGAGAGTCTGGCTTCTTTTCTGAGTCTTTTGGATTACACAAATTCCCTAGTTCTTGCTACCAACCTATAACTACATATCCGGGTGATATGGCTGCCACTTTTGTGCATCCATGTTTTATCTGGTTATTGTATCAAGCTGCCTTTCCTCCAGGCAGGCTGTCGATTAAGGTTGTGGCTCCCTACTGGACAGAAGTAATAGGTAAGGGATGAAAAAATTGGTTAAATAGGATAGGGAAAATTGGAAGAAATAAAGTTGTGTGGGAGGTAGAAGAAAAAAAGCAAGGATTAATAGGAAATTTGAAGAAGATGAAATGAATAACTCCTTAGCCCTCAAAACCTAAGTGTGTTGAGGTCAAAAAACACAAAGTGCTAAGGGAGGCAGAACAGGAAAGATAAGAAAAGTGTGGAACAAGTAAGTCAAAGCAAAACCACACTAGAAAGAGAAAGAAAAGAAAGGAAGAGAATATATTTAGGCTTTGATAGGAAGGGAAATAAGGAAGGGGTATAGTGGAAACTGGATTAAAGATTATTTTAAATTGGGTAGAGTGAGCGAAGGTGATAAAAGAGGAGGAATAATGAACCAAGGAAATCTCAAAAGAAGTCAGAGTCTCTTTTTGGAAGGGGAAATCTTGTTTACTGCACAGCTCCCACCCTCTGGCAGGATATTGCAGTTAATGGGATTGCTACATCCTCACTTACCCAAATAATTATACTTCCTCACATATTTTGGGTAAGAATATTCAATATTCTGCTACATATTATTGTAATAAAGTTGAAAACATTAACTGAGTGCTCAAGGAAGAATTGTAAAAGAAATTGTGTAAACAATCTTGTACTCTATAAAAATTATACTTTTATCCTACATGTGTTCTATTGCTGTATATTTAATGGAATATGGAAGTCATGAACTGTCTTTCTTGTATAATTACTAAGGTTATAGTATAATTATATATTTCTGAGAAATAGTTCTGCTAACGCACCACATTTCATCTGACACTAACAGTCAATATCTGTGTTTACAACATATGCAACCTTTCTGACTCATATCTTCATACTGTTGTCTACACAGCAAGAGAAAACATTACTACATAAATGTGGTGACCTTGCTGACTATTATACTGCATTATCTTTCTAAACGTCTGCATAACGGCCTTATGAAAAAACATCCAATTGAAAGTAAATCAACAATAAGTGGGAAAAAATACAGTTTACCTAATTCTGTGGATAATTGATGTGAAAATAATAGCACATAACATCAACAGACATAGCACAAAATGAAAATGGAACAGATGTTTTTATGTTATTGTTTTCTGAATAAATGGAGAAGAGAATAAAAATGAAGTTTCTGAGTCTATTCATTTATGTTCCTTGATTTGCATTACAGTGTTCTTAGTTTGTTATTCAAAACCAATTGACTCAAGAATTTCTGGTGTTGCTAAATTGGTGTCAATATTTGTTGTGAATTTCTGGTGTTGGAAAATAAATATAAGTACTCAAGACAGTTTGTTTGTTTGTTTCTTCATGTTCTTGACCCAGTTTCAAAACTAATAAAAGAAATACTAAACTAAAGAAATTATATTATGGTGTAATCTAAACCTCAAAATATGAAAAGAATTTTGCAAATTCAATGACTATTTGCTACACACAATTCATTAACATTGTGCTTTGAAAATGAAATATTTGCATTATTGCAGGTAATTGTTATAAACATAAATATAAATATTCCAAGTAATTTTTTGAGTAGCAAAGTAATGGTTTTATTTTTGGAATATTACCATACAAATTCTGCTCACAATTTTCTCTAGCTTTCTTTAGTGAGGGTACAAAGTTACCGTACAGAAGGAAGCAGCACTAAGCAGAAATATAATAGCACATTACCCCCCACGTTTAAGAATAAATTATTATTTGTAATTTATTTGTGTCTTTTGATGAAGAGATCTCATACATTTTGAGCCAGATAATGCATAATTATCAGGGTTGGGGAGAATTTAAATACTTGTATTTGAAATACTTATTTCAAATACATTTTGTATCTGAAAAACTGTATTTTTGAGTTTTTCGGGCATGTGTTTTAGAGATGAATTTAAATACATAAAATAGGTGTATTTAAAAAAAGAAATACTTAAAATACTTTAAATACAGATGAAGAAGATAAAGATCCTATTTGATTCTGCTAGTGGATGGACCTCATTGAAACAAAAATAAAAGCTCCTTTCAGCTGTTGAACTTAAATTCTCTTCATTTTAAATGATAAATCTAAATAATTAAAAATGCCTCAATAAAAAAATGTTTATTCTTAATAACACTAGTTTAGTGCTAGTTTGACAACTTTTCCTGTGCTGGTTTTATACATTCAGCAAGTAGGGATGATTTGTTTGAAAAACTAGTCATTTTAAAAGGAAATTCCATTTATTTCAGTTACACATATTTTTGATATTTTATATTTGGTGAAAAGTATAAGTGAAAGCATTTTATATTTGATAAGTATGAGATATAGCGTTTTATGAAAGTGTTTTATATTTGAAAGTTTTTATTTATTGTTCAGAAATGTATGACTGTCAATTAGTAATTGATTGTAATTGACAACTACAATATCTTTGCATAATAATAATGTTATAATGCAAAATGACTGTATTTACTGAATTTGAGTATTTGAAGTATTTTAAATACGTATGTATTTAGCCATTCAAACCTCATGTATTTTGAGTATGTATTTACTTATTTACAAAGTATTTTGGAAAAGTATTTAAATACCAAATTTAAAGTATTTTGGCCAACTCTAATAATAATGATGTACTTGGCAAAAACTGCCATCAAAAATACATGTTGCTTATGTTGCCAATATTCTGAACACAAAATGATAATGAATTTCATTAGTGCACTCTACAAATTGTTGGTATGCAGTGAGTTACCAAAATTTTAGTTAATTGGGGATACTTTCATGTTTGATAACATTTTTTAATACATGAAAACATACATTAATGCTTCATGTTTACATTTCTTGTACTGCAACTTCTGGTGTCACCTAAAAGTATCACCCTCAAAAATTGAGATACATTAAATAATTATGGAATATGGTTAAATTATTCACTAAAGATTGTCTGATGAAATGTTTTATTAGGTAGTATTCACAATAGCTTATAAGCAATCCAATTGAGAAGGAGATTGCAGTATTAAGTATTTATTGTTGAATAATCATTATGGGAGAAAACGGTTTATTGTAACATTCCTCATATGACTTGTGTATACAACTTCTGGCAAAACCACATAAATAAATTATTCATAAATACAGTTTCTTTAAACACTCATTTTGTTGATCTCTTCTTTTGCTCATTGTGGTAGGAGTAGAGCTGGATGACTATATTGTTAGTAATACTAAAAATTCAAATCTGTAGTTTGTTTATTGATGGACATAAGTTGTCTACAACTTGGGAGTGAAAATATCTAGTTTTCAAATGTTGCTAACCTTGCTTTATAGGTATTTTTATTCATCATTCAATTATTTATGCCTAAAGAGTGGGGAAGAGATTCTGGAGCTTAAGAAAACGTGCTCAGTATGTACCATTCCCTATATATCACAAAGTTTTTACTGTTCTTTGACAAAAGTAAATCAAATCAAACAAATCCATTAGTAAATTGGAAGAAGTAAAATTAGGCTGCCTAAATTAGATCTACTTCCAATGTATTCATGAATAATTTATTGATGCCATAAGATGCAAGCATATATTGGATGCAAAATGATGGAGAAAACCTTTTCGTCCCTTTAACAACAAATATTTTAACAATAAATACTTACTGCAATCTTCATCTGAATTTGATTGCCTATAAAGTATTGTAGATATTATCAAAATACAAATTAAATAATATATGCAAAAATGGTTTATGTATAAATTTTTTTCATGGAATTAGGAATACTCATAGCTCATAGTATTCATAGCTCCAAGGTTTTTGTAATTGTTATTGAACTCATATATTGAATAATGTTAAAAAATGCACAAATTGTAGGAATGGGTTGAGTTAAGAAATTGGCATTAAAATTTTATAGAAGTAATCTATAAAGCAAAGTGAAATTATATTTCCCCTCACAATTCTCTTGTATAGAGTACAAAAGAAAATAAATGACGTTGACTATGAAACATATACCTAGTTTTAATCTAGCAAAAACAAGCATAATCTATTTCTATGAATGCTTATAAATGCTTTGAGAAATTTAGTATGTACTATTTCAAAATTTGCAATCATTAACTTTTCCCAATACATATTTTAAATATTTTGAAACTCTTAATGAAAAAAAAAAAAGTACACTTTCTGAAAATATCCTATGGTATTTGAAATTCAATATTACCAATAAGTATGTCAGTGTGCAACCTAAAATAATACTATAGTGTTAATCCTCTTCTGTAACAAATCCCTTTCTAAATTTAAAAACAATTGATTTCTGTACTGATGTTATGGATCCTTTTCCATATATTTATATAATTTTTTTTCTTTCCATTTTCACTAGTGTTGAAAAAATATTGTTGGATCAGAAACTTGGAATTTTTGCATGATTCAATCACATATGTTTTTTGTTTGTATTTTAACAATTGAAAATAAAGGAAGATTACACAAAGAGCTCTGTTTAATTTGATGTTGACTAAATGTAATTGTTTACATTTCTTTACTTGATAATTCTCATTTAAATCAGAACTAAAACCTTTTGCTCAATTCAAATTCTTGAAGGGAGTCTTGACATTATGCAATGACAAGATTTTGCATTTCAAATCAAACCACATAAATTCAGAAATCTAGTAATATGTCTAGTTGTTCCTTAAGAATAAACTGAGAAGACTTACTTGTAGGTGAAGAACACATTTTACTGCTCTGGCATATTTCAAGCTGCGATATCATTTCCATTTGCATTTTAGAGAAACAATTTGATTTGAATTCAAATTATACTGAAGCTCAATGCATTTTGTGTGGACTAACTACTGTTATTCTAATCCACAACAACCATTTTCAGGTTAAATGTTGAAATTAAAGTAAGTAAATTAATGGAAACACAAAAACACATTTGACAAATATTGTTTAAACACTATTAAGTATTCATTGATTTATTTCACATTCCCTCAATTAATTCATTTATTCACATGAGAAGCTTTCAATTTCTCAGTATCATGATAGGAACTACGAAATTAAATTTTTGGGTAGTTAAATTGGGACATGAAAATTAACCTGTGTTAACCAGCGGTGTAGCTATAAATTAATACCTCTTTGACCAAACATAGAACAGAACTTAACTACTCTATTGGATTTGATAGAGTCAAAATTTGCATCATGAGAAACCAACATCAAAAAGACTAATTGCCGAAATGTTATATGTCATATTAAATAATGCGATAAACACAAAAAGTGATGTACAAAAACTTAACCAAATTTATAAGACTTTAACTTACACCAACTTCCATAATTGTATATTTTTTTGCCAATCCCACTGTTCATTCTATTATTTGAAATATTTATAATTTATATAATTCCTTAATGTATCTAAATGTGCTACCCTCCGTAATTGCCAAATGTAACTACTTGATTTGACAAGCCTTCAACCTTTTTGTGATATATTATGCTTTGATGTAAAACCAATGTAAATATTTACCTCAATAATTTTATATTCCATTGTTTTATGTTAATTTGTATATCACTGTCAACCGTTGCCATTGTATTGCTCTTAACAAGGCATGTACTAAATGTGCGAAACACTGAGCCAAAAATAAATGTATTGTAAGTTTTAATTCCTGAAGTCAATATTTATTGATCCTTTATGGTCAAGATATATATTTATAATTATATACCAGAATCAACAGGAAGAATCTACATCAATTTCAATAAAATTAACTAAATTATCATTAAAACTATAACTAAGTTATCATTAAATTATCAATAAAACTAAACTCTCATTTTTAACTACAACTTACAAAATTACTCAATTTTTAATTTAAATATTCATTTGGTGCCATCACTGATAAGATGTCACTGAGGATTGGATCAACTAGCTCTGTCCCTATTGTACCTACACACAACTGGAGACATACTCTGGCATACTCTGAATGTCACAACTGGAGACATTCTGACAAAAATGGCAGAATAATTTATTCCATGTCCTCTTAATGTTTCATATTTACAATTTTCTGGATTTATTGAAACTGCAACAAATGAACAACTCAAATAATATACTACTCACCCCTGAGGCCTCGAACCTCCTTCTGGTCTCGAACATCACGGAGAATTGTAGCGACATCTTGCAATCTGCTCTCGGCTCCTGGTGTGAGTGAGCGTGCCCGTTGTCTCATCTGCGAACACAAAGAGGTATTTACAGTTTCAAGTTTAAAATACACAACATGCTAAATAATAAATAAAAGAAAAACTATTCATTCATATTTCAACATATATTTTAGTTTTCTTGAGAAATATTATTTGTTTTTGCATCTCTAACAACTCCAATAAATAAAATACTATAATACTATTTAATTTTACTAAAATAGAAATTTTGAGTGATTTCTCTCTAGAACTAATTCATTGAAATGAAGTTCTCGTATTTATTCAAACATTAATAAAGAATTATAATTCATTGGAACTTGTTTCCTTAATGTTTTTAACTCATACTTCAAATTTTATGTTCAGTATTTTGTGTTGATAATTACCAATAAGCATGACAAATTTAAGAAAGAAGAAATGTCTGAGATATGAAAATAATTTGAAATGTAAAAGATTGGCACAATTGTGGTCAAGTCTCATAAATTATTTAAAGTATTCTGTCTCTTATGACTAGCAGTATTACATATTTTATCATTGACTTGTATAAAAATTGCTGCTGGACTGTTAATTCAGAAGGTCATTTTTGAGTTTTGTATCATTTGTATCATTGACCAAAACATTTTGACCCTTCTTGTTTGACCCTCAATTTTTTTCGTTTAAACAGAGTAAAAAATAAGAGAAGTGATTGGTTCAAGAAAACACCCTATTTGGCTTAAAGAATATAAAAATATATCTAGGTACACTTTTTTATGAAAATTTGCAAAGAAAGAAAAAAGAGAAAGAAAAAGAAAGAAAAGGAGAAAAAGAAAGAAAAAAGAAAAAGAAAGAAACCAAAAAAGAAAAAGGAAAAAAGAAAAAGAAAGAAAAAAGAAAAAAAAACAAAAAAAGAAAAAGGAAAAAGAAAGAAAAAGGGGGAAAAATAGAAAGGCGTGGGTGCCGGTGGGCAGTACTTACTCGCACGGTGACGAAGGCGCGATCGCAGCCATAGACGTTGCGCGCCAGGATGCAGTAGGTGCCCGCGTCAGCCGGCACGGCCCGCTTTAGAGTCATGCGCACGTAGTCGTCGATGGTCTCCTTGAGCGAGCGCTGGCTCGTCGTGATGTCGCGGGTGCCCTTCATCCAAGTCACTGCCAAAGCAATCAAACGTGCTCCAGTGAACGGAATCAGAATAAGAAAACAAAACTTGACCATGAGTTCTTCAGATATTACCAATTAGAAATTTTCAAATCACGAGTATGCATTAAAACTATTCTATAACTGAACACAAGAAATAATTTAAAAAAATATAACTAGTCAGTGATCAATTAACTAGGGCTACCCCTACAACAATTTCTTTTTCAGTACCTATCTTTGGCAGAGAAGACACTATATAGTTTCATTTAAAAAATAGAATTTTGATAATTTGAGTGAAATCCATATTTCGATAGCACGCACCATATAGAAAATTTTGAAGATGTTCATAAATGATGTAAGCCGTGAGTAATAATTCAGTATCAATGTAAAGATCGTGATAGTGCACATACAGGCACCAAAAAAATCCAACAAAGACGGTAAAATACTACCGTTAAAACCACGCAGAATAATCATCTATAGCAAATCATTAAACCAATGATACATATTTTACAAGAGGAATAATCATTCAATACTCTTACTGTAAATCAAATTTACTGTGCGCACGCAAATCGTATATTACACAGTACTTAGGTTCGGCGAATATTTATTACAAATGTGATTTCGCTATTAAGAGGAATAAATTTATTTTTCTAGTGAAAAAACAGGCAGAGAAGTTAAGGGTTAGTGAAATATTAAGACGGCGAGAGCATTGAAGATTAGCTTATTTTTAGATAATTAAACCTTATCCCAAGAGTTCCTAAACTTCTTATACTAATACATACTTTCAGCAATAATCATTGTACATTAATACTCTGAAAATAACCTTTGGAAAAATTTAAACGGGACCTTTTTTAATCCAGAATGAGCGACAGAAGAGAAAATACTGTATAACGCATATTTCTATACAGTTCTCTTGCAGCAAATTAGGTTTTACATACTTTCTTCGATGTGGTTATGCATTATTCTATTACAATTCCATACAGTTTACAAACGTTACTTTCATTCAACCAATATGTTCAGTTCTTGCAATAGCGTTTTTTTTATTTATTTAATTATTTATTTATTTATTTATTTATTTAATTTTTAAAGAAGTTTCTACTTTTTCGCATATTCCATCACGTTTTTGCCTTTGAAAACTCTCCTGAGGGATAAGTAAGCTATCTCACCTCTTGGCTTGGGATCACCCTTCACTCTGAAGGAGACAGTTATGTCTTCGCCTGGCGCAACGGCCATGACGTTGTCAGGTCGGGAGACGAACATGGCGGGATGACCACCTCGTATACTGCCAGGAGCGACCACCTGCGCATAGAAGAAATGCTTCATTCAACAACCTTAAGCGAAAGAACACGACAATGCGTGAAATTATATCAATATTGTGCTGAATTATTAAGACAGTGAAATTCGATCGAATTCCATATGAATGTTCTAATAAATTAAAATTAAATGAAGTTGATTGCGAATTCAACATGGACGTGCAAATTAATCTACACTTTTAATTTAGTTCTCTTTATACAATTAAAATATCTTACAAAAATCCGTCTTGACACTCAGTTTAAGGTATTCATTGAATTAATAATTCTGCTAATGTTAATTTTATACTTCCTCTCCTATTAATGACTTCTGTAGTAAAGGGAGAGTATAAAGGGAGACTACGATGCTGCAGCGGAAAGAGGCAATTCTTCCTCAGAAAAACGCATTTTGTAGGTCCTGATATAGGAAGTTTGAGTATTGTTCATAAATACAATAAATTACTTCCCCTGACACATTGTGTAGTCAGAATCTCCGTATTGGGTATCCTTCACAGCGAAAAATTGTAACCGGCAAAACGTCTGTCCGTTCGTCATGGTTAAAAGGCAAAGCCGAAACCGTTCAGACGATTTCCTCCAAAATGTATGTTATCGATGATCGATAATCGGCTCTGTGATTTCGAAACGGACATTTTGACTTCTGGGTGTACTTTGCATATAGCCTTAACAACGATTTCTAAATTTTCTTAAAAGTGACTCCAAATTAAATTATTTTTTCGGATTGAGTTTAAAAAATGGCGCACGTCACGTTTTGGATGACATTTGTGAATTTTCAAAAACTGCAAAAGTTCTAAATTTGTTCGGCGTCTTCCTACAACAACTGTATTGAAGAAAGAGGCTTTTCGCCGTAAATAAAATAATGTACAATTTACCGACAGTCAGATGACAATCATTCTGACTGTTATGTTTGATATATCTATCCACCTATCCATCCATCCATGCAGAGATAGACATCGCGATTTTTTTGAAAAAACCGCGGGTACCTCCTCCGCATCAGCACCACTGCAAGCTATGAGCATATATCAAATGGCTCAATCCAAGTAACAATCTTCCCGACGCTTTAAAAGGAAAGTTGAACAAATGCAACTCATATTCTCAAAACAAAATTACACGATATTATTTACAGATCTACTTTTGAAGTTCAGACTTTGTACGAAAAAATCTCTATCTTCAATAGCAGAAAGACGCCAAAAAAAATGAATTCTTTTGGCAATCCCGAGAATTCAGAGTTTGACGAAAATCGGGCCTGCGCCAATTTTATAAGTGTATTTTTCTAAGCGTATCAAAAGCAATATATCTATACACCCATCCATCCATCCATCCATCTATCCATCCAATTATCCATCTATCCAGCTATAACGTATCAGTAAAAAAATAAATCCATAAAGAGGCGTCTAGAGGAAACGCCCTTGGCTCCCACTCACCTGGACGGAGGCGGAGGTGTCGGCCAGCCCCCAGGCGTTGCGCGCGCGGCACGTGTAGAGGCCCGCCTCGTCCGCGCCGGCGTCGGGCAGCAGCAGCGTGTGCACGCCGCTCTCCTCGAAGGCCCGCCAGCGCGCGCTCGCCGCCGCGGCCGCGCCCGTCGCCAGCGCGGCGCCGTTGGGCCACAGCGTCTCGCCGCCGCGCATCCAGATCACCTCCGGCTTCGGCGCCCCTGCGCACCGCACGCGCCGCCGTTCTCAGCACGCGTTCTAACGACGCTGTTTGGACGGTGTTATGCATCAACCGGCTAAGCGACATTTTTGAGGGAAAAAAAGAAGAGATATGGACGCCATCAGTTGCATTGGACCATGTTCTAAGTGTACGCAAAATTTTGGGGCCAAATCTGTAAAAATAGCCTTATAGTGAATGAAAAATGTAAACGCCATCAGTCACATCACGGATTTTATGTTTCGTAACAACAGACATTAAACCTAGATCTTCAAATCTGTTGTTCTTAATGTCACATTATGGAGGTAAACGCCAGATATCCCACTCATGTTTGTGTAGTTTGGCGCTTCAATGAATGAAATAATTAAAATTACTGTTTTTAGAGCTGAAATGCCTAAAGCCTTTGAACACGATTATCTCAAACTTGTGTGATGTCGCATAGCCGGTTGATGCATAACACCGTCCCGATTTAATGGATTAGTGAAGATGAAGGCGGCTCCACACATTCGTCATTCGGCGAACAGCGAGCGACCGCTCGCCGAATACCGAGTAGTGTGGATAAGTTGCTTGCTATTTGCTACCCACCGCGGGTCGGTCTTTTGGACACATCACACAGGAAGCGAACATTTGCCGAATACCTCAGCTGGTCTGGGTTGGGCAAGCAGTAGCTTGCTGCTCGGTGAATGCCGAATGTGTGGAGCCGCCTTTATTTTATTTTTTTTTTTATTTATTTACGTCAAAACAGTTAAAAACTGCGTATGACGAGCTATGGGGAGAAGTGAATTTTGTGCACGTTTTCATAATTCTGTGGTCTCTATCCTAAACCATATTCTAGTCGAATTTTGAATACAGAAAAGAGAGTTTTTTTCGAGTTTTGTTGACAAAATATTCGCTCCTATATAATAAAATATATTTTCAAAGGTAAATTAGCTATAAATTTCTGCCCTGAACCCTCATGTTCTTCATGAAAGAATAATACTTTTTGCCGCGATAATATGAAAAACGATAATTTGAATAACTATATTTCCCACTGAAATTCAGAAGACGTGCACAAATAATGAAGTTACATTTATGTCCAGAAGCAAAACAAGGGACCATCTCAGCATTTGCTCAAGGATCAGGGAAACTGGACGAAAAACCTGATCGAGATGGGGCCATCAACCCAGAAACTGTGGTACAATACTTGTTACAGGTTCTTTAGAATTATACAGTCCAAATGATAAATAATTACATTAACTATCATTGTTAAAATTAATTCTACTTTCCTTTTTGATGCTCGGTATAGTCTCGAATTGTATAGAAACAGTTATGCAGCAGAAAAGATTTTACTTGGGACTTAAACTTTTCTATTGAATTTAATCGTTTAATGTCTTCTGGCAAAGTGTTGTAGAGTAATGTACATGAATTGTATGTGAATTTTTTGTAGTGAGCTGTTGATACTGCCACCTGGTGAGTATGATTACTACGTCGTGTGTTATACTTATAGACATCGGCGTTTGCTGAAAATATATTCCCGTCCTTAAGTAAGTCATTTTTGACAAAAACTACTGATTCGTAAATCAGGAGACAAGGTAATGGTAAAATTCCTAGATTAATAAAGAGTGACTTACAAGAAACACGTGGGTTGGATTTGCTTATTATTCGTACAATTCTTTTTTGTAATCTGAAAGTCTGTGAACTATAAGATGTGTTTCCCCAAAATATTATGCCATATCTCAGGCGGGAGTGAACATTGGCAAAATATACACAACGAGCTGTATGAAGGCTGACGGAATTTGAAAGAATTCTGAACGCGTAGCATAATGAGCTTAATTTTGTGTTCAATTCATTTAAGTGGGCATTCCATTTGAGGTTTGACTGAATTGATAGACCTAAAAATTTTGTTACATTAACATCAGTCAATGGCACACCGTTCATTTTCAATGGAGTACAGAATTTTTTATTTGATATGGAAAACTGCATTGAAACTGTTTTATTTTCATTTACTTTTAATTTGTTATTACGGAACCAATTTGAAACGTCTGATATTGTACTATTTACGGTTTCTTTGTTGCAAAGAATATTTGTATCATCCGCAAAGAGAACTGTTCTTCCGTTTCGAATCGCTAAGGGCATGTCATTTACGTATAATAGGAAGAGAACAGGGCCTAAAATCGATCCTTGCGGGACTCCACGTACAATTGGCAAAGAACCGGAAAGGTGTGTACATAAAGTTCCATCATTCCAGTAAGGTATTTCTACTCTCTTTAGGGACTACAGTATCGGTAGCGTATAAGCGACTCCGACAGTTCAACAAGCTGTTGCCATTCACTACTGCGCACATGCCACCACCTCCATAACAGATAATTGAAATATCAAATCATTAACACTTACTGACAGGATATGCCACGTCTTGATATCATGTTCATAACTTTCGCCAAAGACGAAACTTATAGCCTAGGCGACTTCGTGTGAGTCAAATGAGCGGCCACGCTGAACCCAGGCTGTGTAAACAAATCCTCGCAAGCCGATTGCTTCAGAGCAGGTCACATGACGTACCACAGCACATGGAGAGATAAATGTAAGAGTCGCGTAAAAGCTGCCGGTAGTATAGTTGATTCTAAATGATCAACGGAGGCGTCAAGCGGCACCGTCTCTCATATAGATGAATGTTATGGAATGATTAAAAATCCTCCGAAACATTAAGGCTCATCTAAACAACAAACGCCGACAACGAGATTTGAAAGCGCGAAAAAGCGAAAACTCCCACAACCGGAGCTAAAGACAAAAACGTTGCGCAGATGAGGCGGTCGGCAACGTAAAATAGCTTCTCTCACGACAGCAATGTTTCTAAACGTAAATAAATTCATCTTATCATTGAGTTTCATAAAAAAAAAAAGAATTCTGCCCCCGACGAGATTAGAACACGCCACCTTCCGATGTGCAGTCAGATGCACAATCGTTGCGCCCTGGTGTGTGGCGGCAAATGCTCTCAGCATGCCTCACAATAGTAATGATTCTGAACGTGCAATCATTGGGACTCATCAAAACAACGAACGATGACCCCGATGTGACTTGAAAACGCAAACTTCTGATACGGAATCCGACGCGCTATCGCTATCGGAGCCCGCAGGGAAAACGTTACTGTTTCTCTCTACAAATGAAATGTCTATTTGAATTTTTTTACTAACGGCCTCATATCAAGAGAATAAACGCTGACCCCGACGTGACTCGAGCACGCAATCTTCTGATCTGGAGTCAGACGCGCTACCGTTGCGCCACGGAGTCCGCGGGGACGTCTGTGCTTCTTCCCTCTACAATGGAAAGGTCTCTCCAATTGAAACAATTCTTTACTCATGGCGTCGTATGAAAAAAAAAAGCAAGCGCTGACCCCGACGTGATTCGAACACGCAACCTTCTGATCTGGAGTCAGACGCGCTACCGTTGCGCCACGGAGCCCGCGAGGAGGTCTTTGCTTCTTCCCTCTACGATGGAAAGGTCTCTCCAATTGAAATAATTCTTTACTCATGGCGTCGTATGAAAAATAGCAAGCGCTGACCCCGACGTGATTCGAACACGCAACCTTCTGATCTGGAGTCAGACGCGCTACCGTTGCGCCACGGAGTCCGCGAGGACGTATTTGCTTCTTCCCTCTACAATGGAAAGGTCTCTCCAATTGAAATAATTCTTTACTCATGGCGTCGTATGAAAAATAGCAAGCGCTGACCCCGACGTGATTCGAACACGCAACCTTCTGATCTGGAGTCAGACGCGCTACCGTTGCGCCACGGAGTCCGCGAGGACGTCTTTGCTTCTTCCCTCTACGATGGAAAGGTCTCTCCAATTGAAATAATTCTTTACTCATGGCGTCGTATGAAAAATAGCAAGCGCTGACCCCGACGTGATTCGAACACGCAACCTTCTGATCTGGAGTCAGACGCGCTACCGTTGCGCCACGGAGTCCGCGAGGACGTCTTTGCTTCTTCCCTCTACGATGGAAAGGTCTCTCCAATTGAAATAATTCTTTACTCATGGCGTCGTATGAAAAAATAGCAAGCGCTGACCCCGACGTGATTCGAACACGCAACCTTCTGATCTGGAGTCAGACGCGCTACCGTTGCGCCACGGAGTCCGCAAGGTCGTCTTTGCTTCTTCCCTCTACGATGGAAAGGTCTCTCCAATTGAAATAATTCTTTACTCATGGCGTCGTATGAAAAATAGCAAGCGCTGACCCCGACGTGATTCGAACACGCAACTTTCTGATCCGCAAACAGACGCGCTACCGTTGCGCCACAGTGTCAGACTGCAATCGCTGACAACTTTCTTGATCAGGAAAATGTTTTTGAACGTTAACTAATTCTTCTAAGAATCGGGATTCATCAAAACAACAAACGCTAACCCTGATGTGATTCGAAAATGCATATTTTTGTTCTGAAATCTGGGCGGCTTCCGTTTCACCACGCAGTCGACTGACAGTAGTTGCCAATGTCTTGTCTCACCTGAAGTCATTTCTGTTTGCGTAACAACTGTCCTAATGATAACAACTTACTTGGTGACTTAGTTGCAATTTACTTGGTCACTTAAATGGTATTCAAATATTATTCCTTAATATTAATTAGTACCAAAGATTAATTATTCTTCAAATTGCATCTTTAATTCTCTACAACAATGACGTTTCAGCCACTTACCGCGCACTTCCACCTGGAGGGCGATGGTGCCGCCGCTGGGCACCACGTGGTCGGTGAGCACGCTGGCGAAGTGCGGGCGGCGCGCGTCGCGGGGCACCCTGGCGCCCGACGCGCGCTCCGCCCGCCGGCTGGCCGCCGACAGGTGCTTCTCGCGCCCTGCGCAAACGCACCCCCCCGTTCCCATCAATGGACCTCTCGAATGCTCACGTCTAGAGTCCCTAGATACAGAGAGTAGCGCAACCGCCGCTATTTAATATCCTCTCACCTGATAGCCCCGCCAGGTAGCATTCTGAAGCTGATGGAAAATTATTGCAATTGGTGACCTTATGGAGATGTTGAAGATCATTAATATTGATTTCGGATATATTCATGATCCTTAACACGCAGAATATACCACAGTTCTAATTCTTCTGACATCTGGATATAAAATGGCGGGATCGGTGGAAGAATGGAATGCGCTACTTTCAGCATCTAGGGACTCGACTAACGTCGCCTGTGCGGCAAGCTCTAGAAATGCGTTTCTTGAACGAAAGGACTGAGTTTCCAAACCGCCTAAGTCCGTTTTTTGCGATTTTTGAAAAAAGTGGGAAAAACGTTTTATTCTTAAAAAGAGTAAAAAGTCACCTCTTTTTACTGATAATTTTTGTTCAGGTATATAACATTAAAATTCACAATACGGGTATTTTTTACAAATCAAAAATATACAAACGACACGATAAAAATGCGGATGAAATTACGATAATAACATGATTTTAGCCACGTCTAAAATTGGGGTTTGTGTACTTGGCGGCTTTTGCGACTAATAATAATAATGGACTTGGTCGGTTTTGAAACTAACGGTTAGGATCCGGATTTGACTCTGAAGAACTATCCACTATGTTTTTCCATTACAGTTACCTCACGTTAATAGAAAAAATATTATAATTCAATTTTAATTTTTTACAGTTTATTTTTAAAATTATTCCTTTCTTTATCCTAATAGAAATATTTTATTCTGCAATTTCAAAGTCACAAAGTTGCAATTACATGAGTGATTTCAAACCTACACAACTAACAGTATTTTACATTTTTTTGCCAAATGAATCACGCAGCTTTTGACATCTTACCCAATATCATCAGCTCAAGTACGAACTGTAGATTTAAACATTGAAAATTAAACATTATGAATGAAAATGAAATAATGTAGATACAACATTTTTTTCTTAGTAACATGAATATTTTATACGTAAACATACAGTTACGGCAATAATTACCTCAGTAGTAGACGCTCCGGGAAGGTCTTCAGAGCTGTAGCAACCCCTTCACTGAATTGATTCCCTTTGATCATTTCCGATTGAAATGACTAATGTTCCGAACATACAGTTGGTAACAGTCTTGTTTGTACAGTCCATAATTTGCTCGAAAAACATTAATTTTAAGTGGAAAATTAATACTAGTGAAAAATATGTTACAAGATAATTGAATAATTTCAGTGGAATAAAATGTAACTTTGTACACCTAGAAGATATGGACTTGAATTTGAAATACACCAGCACATTTAGTCGCTCCGGAACTAGCCGCTAGGAAGGTTTCCAAGCAACAAAATGTGTTGGTGAACTTCAAATTCAAGGCCGTTTCGTCTAGGTGTACAAAGTTACATTTTATTTACTGGAATCATTCAATCATCTTGTAATTTTTTTCATTAGTATTAATTTTCCGCTTCAAAATTAACGATTTGCGAGCAAATTATGGACTGTACAAACAAAACTGTTACTAACTGTACATTAACAACGCTTTTTACAAAGTAACAGGGTCACAGAGTAGAGGATCCTAATTCTGGCGTATTTGGCCATTTCACAAAGGTGACAGAGTGATGGATAATAATTTTTTTCATAATTTAATACATTTTGTACTAGATTTTTTAATTTTCCGTAAGCTATCGAACACAGCCTAACGATTAAAGCAACTTCGAAAAAGGCGGCATGATCTTAAGGGATTTATGCGTCAGTGCACCTTGGCGGTTACCTTACTGGCCTCTGTACTCCCAGTGCGCAGGTTCGATCTCTGGCGAGTTGTGTGGATTTTCGAAGAGCTGAAAATCTACTATAACAGTGGCATGTAAAAGAACCATGGCAAGTGATAGGTAAAGTTAAATATTTCCGGCAATGTCCCGTTCTAAAGAGATCTCACGTTCTCCCAATCAACTTGCTCAGTGGGCGACGCCTCTGAGTGCTCTTGGGCGACGCCTGCACGACAAAAGTGCGGAACTACGTCGAATTGCTGTGGCTTTGAAATCGCGGACTGAAATATTTACATAGGAAACATAAAAAGGAAAATTATAAAAGTGAACTATCAAAAAATAAAAATTGAAAAATTGTTTAATTCTTTTTTTAACACACGAATAAATGCAATGGAAATGTACTGTTGTACATTTAGGTATACGAAATTAACCCGCAAAATAACCCATACGATAAATAAAATGAAAATGAAATTAATTAAAATTAAATAAAAGTAAAATGAAATTAAAAAATAAAAATAAAGATAAAAATAAAATGTGCGTAAGTAGCAAGCATCTAGCCAGCGCGGCACAACTCACCTGCGAAGTCGACCTGCGCCGAGATCTGGTCGCTCCAGTAGGCGTTCTCGGCCCGGCACGTGTACTTGCCCGAATCGGCGGGCTCGGGCGCGTGGATGGTGAGGCGGCACACGCCGTCGGCCAGCTGCGCGCTCTGGAAGCGCGTGGCCGCGGGCAGCGGCGCGCCGTTCAGCAGCCACGACACGCGCGGCGGCGGCTGGCTGCGCACGCGGCACTCCAGCACCAGCTCGTCGTCGGCGCTGTGGTACGAGTCTGCGCACGAGAGGGCGCTTCCGCTCAGCGAGGGATGGGGGCATAGTGAAGTGTAGTGCGTATGAATAGTGCATAGTGAAGTGTACATAGTGCATAGTGAAGTGTACATAGTGAAGTGTAGTGTGTACGAATGAGTGAATTAATGAGGTATGTAAATATAGTGTAAGAGTGAATGAGAGAGTGAATGAAAAGAAAATGAAGTAAACAATAACAGTCTCAAAGAACTTTTAGAAAATTATTAATCACACTGTACATAACTAGCCAATGCCCAAAGAGGCAATTGTAGTAGTTAGCTTTTAAGATGGTTTTTAAGTAGTTTGTTTAAGCTACGCCCGCTCCCTGCTGCATAAGCCTAATAGGCTGCAACAATAATATGTATCCCGAATAATGAATAAATTCACGCCTCTCCAGGGTAACTGGAGAGGGGAAAATTTAAAAAAAAAAAGAGGGGATGAGGGCTCGTGGCCACTTGAGACTAGACAGGAGGCTTCAAAAAAGCGTCTAAGCCTTGTAAAGGCCTAGAGGCGATGTTTCAAAAAGGTCTAAGCGAGAAGAAAACAAACTTAGACTCGACGAATCAAAAAGACCTAATATTTGTAAAGTCTAGACAAGACGCTTTAAAAGGCTGGAGAAAGGTTTAGAAAAATTCTAAGCTCTGTGATTGGCCAGACACGAAGTTTCGAAATAATCCGAGCTTTTCAGAAGCCTAGAGACGATGTTTCGAAAATATCTAAAATTAATAAAAGTCTAGACACGACCCTTCGAAAAAGTTTAAGTTTTATGAAAGCCTACATACAATGTTTCGAAAAGATTTAAGCTTTTTAAGTGTTTGTGCGTGAGGATTTCAAAAGACTTAAACTTTATATAAGCCTAGAGACTTGTAGGGAAGCTCTAAACTTTATAAGTGCCTAGACAAACGAAAAGACTTAATCTTCATAAAAGCTTAGAAACGTTTTAAAAAGATCTTAGCTTCATCTTAATCTATATAGATCTTAAGCTTAAACGCCTAGAACAGGGCTGCGATGCTTATGGACCGCAGCATCAGCATTACCTGTTCTAGGTGCAGCCTCGCTTCGTTAGTCTTATACAAGACTAAGCGCGATGGATTACGAGCTAAGCTTGTAAATTTTAACATGCGAGATATTCCAAAAATTACATGTGATTTTTTGAAAATTTAAGACTACTCAAAAAGACAGTTTTGTCTTCGAATTTAGAAGAGATTGCAATGAAGAAATCTCTAACTTCAATACTGAAAACGTAGAACAGCTTCGAGGAAAGTAATTTCTTCAATTTTCGAAACTTACGAGATTTTAATGCAAATTGAACCTATGTTACATTGAGGAACGTACATTACTGTATTCGAGAAAAAAAAAACATTTCAGTGGCAAAATTTGGAGTTGTTTGGAGCAGTAATGAACTAATATATTTGCTATATTAAGTTCATTTTTCCTTTTTTAAGTTAAAATTATGTATTTACTAAAACTTTCAATTATATATTTTTATAGTTTATTACTGAATATTTTTGTTTTTTAAATATTTTTATATTTTGTACTAGATTACCGATGATGACTAAGCTATCATCAGCTACTATTACAATAAACAATGATTTGGCCAAGAAAACGCCTTTTATTCTTATATTTTCAATAATGTAGTTGTAGAAGGAGAGCAAAAACAATTTCAAAGTTCGCAATTTTTAAAAATTTAAAATTTGATAAAAATCGGTCATATTTATAACCTTTTTCTCTAGTTGAGAAAAACAAACTACAGAAAAATTTGGATTTGAATAGTCGTGTGATCGTGCTTTCCCACAACAGTGTGAAATCATCTGTGCATGTTGTTGATTTGTACTCCCAAATCTTTTAATGATTAAATAAATATTCATAATCTAGACACATGAAACTTAAATAGCTCTTATACTTTTCCTGACTTACTATTACCAATATAATTGAATTATTTTTATTACTACAATATTCCTTATTCAAATTAAGAGGGTTCCGCAGGCTTAAAATTCGTTTTCACTTTGGATCGTCACTTTGGATCGAATGACAATGAATGAGTTTTTACAACCATTTGAAATAACCGCGTCTAAATTGATGACCCAAAATGAATATTGGATACTTATACCACCATGAACACGAAGTAAATTAAATAGTACGGTAGCAAAATGTTCTACTTATCTTATGCAGCCGGCATCAATTTCCTGTACTCAGTCCCTACAAAACGTTTATCGCAAGCCCAGAATGCAAGGTCGAACTGCGCATGCTCAGAAGTTCCGACCTGGCTCCCGTTATCTCTTCCGATGTCCTGCGGCCCTGTGAGAGACGGCGCGCTTGGTTCTGGCGTGGTCGTGAGAAACGAAACCGCGGCAGAGCGATTTCTTCTGGTCGACCGTCCATGAGCGGACGATTAATTTAAACAAACTATGCGTTGTTTTTCTCCACAGTGATATTTAAATCAACCAAAAGGAGGAAAAGGTATCTTCAATGTGTTTCTGTATTTTACAAAAAATTTAATCATGGAAATAACTTTGCTAGTGCATCGGCAATAATTTAGGTTAGAATTGGCGCGCGATTTGAACACAAGTTGTGTGTGAAAACTCGCTCTGTAACTGCAGCCTCCCGCGTCGTTCTGTGCTTATCGATTCCCTCCCCGGAGCCAGAGCGCCGCCGCCAGCAGAGAACAAAGAACATCATAGGAAAGAGATGATTTTTCTGATGATAATTTAGACTCTTTATACTACATACTAAAAGTTGTTATACGCCAGGAACATATTTTCTACGACTGCAATTTTTCTCGTATAAAATTTTACGACACAAAAATCGCCCCAGATAAATTCAATTTTTCTGATTTAGAAAGCGTTTCTTTCTTCAACCATGAGAAAAAATAAGTGTCATTTTCATGAAAAAGACTTTAATTTTCAGGAGAACAAGAATCTATATGTTGATACGTTATATAATTTACTTCAAAATGCTTTTAATGCACTAAGAGTGTCAAAATAATTTTGATAAAAATAGGATAAATATTACAATTAATCAAAATTCTTGTTGTATTGTTGTTAGGACTTGTCAAATGTTTTACTTTGAAATAAAAATGCCAAAGGTCATATTATTTCACAATTGTGTTAACAAAACATTAACTCAGGAGGAAGACAAAATCTTTATAGCATGTGTACTAATTGATTCGATATTACATTAATATTAAGTTAGGTTGTTCGATTTTTAATACCAAAAATACCTACCAGCATTAACATTTCACTTTTTACATAGCATGATTATTCCAACAAATTAGTATACTAACATTTCGATTACAATTTATTTAAATAGATATTTAATAATTCTTTTGTCATTCACAATAATAATCACACTTTGTTGATGAAAAGCACGAGAAAAAAACAGAAACAAACAAAAAAGGAAATGAGAAGCAAGAAGATGATACGTGCCAGTTGTTACGCTTCCGTGCTTGCGTGTTGGCTCCTCGCTTCTCCTGAGCGCCTGGGATCGGGCGCGCGTCCTCCACCTGACGTGGCCACACGAACAGCAAACAAACAACGCGCACTTCCTTCCTTTCTCATTTCGTCATTTTAATGTTACTGTTCGAAGCATTTCTTCCTACACAACTAATGGTGAATTGCAGTCAGAAAAATGCGCGCATCATTCTCGTGAGAGAACCGTGCAATATTTTGGTCTAAAAACTTCTTTAAAACTCACTTTTGTACTTGATTTTTGGGTGGCGCGAGATTTGAATCGACGTTAACAGCCACACGACCGAACCGGCGCGACATCGAAGTCAAACGAGAAAAAGGAAGTCAAACACAGCTGACAAAAGCTGATAAAATTCATACGTGCTGAACTGCAACAAAATTGATGACGTAATTGGTGACAATGTGCCACCTTTCACAATATTCAAAGAAATAATTTTCCTTCCGTATTTTAAAATCGTACTTAGGTGTTGTCGGAAATACGCGATCTGTCAATGTTAGGACATGTGTACAATAATAGGAATTTTGTATGGAAGAGCGGACCTGATGGCCCGAGTCTCGCCGCTGAAAATATGGCATTAACTAACTAACAAACCAATGTACGAAAAAAACACAATCTTTTATGTTACGACTTTTGGGATTGTCAGTCAATATGGTTTAAGTGTACTAATTTCATGTTACATTTTACAACGTGCAAACAGTTCGAAAAAATGCAATTGATATTACATATTTTCAAACAAATAATTGGTATCTAAATATGTCAATAATAATAATTTAAAATGAAAACGTAATAAATAAAAATAATTACAAATATACTGATATTTAAAGAATATCCTTGGCAGTTGCTAGTTCAGGCACTAGACATACCAAAATAACTGAATAATGAAGTACCTAATTACAATAGATAGTTTAAAAACTGCTTTTAAACTATTAATAATACCTCCTGGGCTGTAAAAACAGTTTTTAAACAGTTACTGTTTCTTCTTTACTAAAAAGGAAATCTTAAAAATAAGATTAAGGATTTCGTATAGTTCTGCTTCGTTGGCGTTTTAGGCCACCACTTTCAAAAATGGAGTTTTCTCAATAAATCTTTAGTATTTCTCAAAATATTGCCTCGGAAGCATTCCATTCTATGTATAATGTTGAGTGTTTGAGATACAATTCTGAGTTGCGTGAACGGCCGCATATCTCCTGAATTTCCGTTTACTACAGCTTGAACTGGCAACACATTTTCTCCTCGTAACCTTGAAGAATTTGGAATCTACAATTCAAAATTCTTCATTGTAAATGGACTACTTTATATCAACTTTAAATGCAGGTTTCCTTAATTGCTTATTTGAGACTTTTTTTTGTAACTTCCGTAAAATCACACTAGTAGCTGTACTACGAAACTGTAAAAACGAGAGAATCCATTGGAAGTGTACACTTACGAACGATTTCGAAAGCGCACAACACAATTTGGACGCACTTTGTACAATGAACTTTGGACTCAGTAGTCACAACAACAAACCAGCGAGCAGGGTTGGGCATTGTTTAAATACTTGTATTTGAAATACGTATTTGAAATTCATTTTGTATTTGAAAAAAACTGTATTTTTGTGTTTTTTGGGCTTGTATTTTAAAGATGTATTTAAATACATAAAGTGTGTGTATTTATAAAAAGAAATACTTAAAATACAGACGAGAAAGAAGAAGACAGTTTAGAACGAGGATAGTTTCTCTTTGTTTGATTCCGCTAGTGAATGCACCCCGTTGAAACAAAAATAAAAGCTCCTTTTAGCTGTAGAATTTGAATTCTCTTCATTTTTAAATGATAGATCTAAATCATTATAAATGCTAAACAATTATCCGGCAATAAAAAAGCGTTTATTCCTTGTAACACTAGTGTATGTTCAACCACGTCACTTTCATTTGCAGGTTTTATACATTTGCCAAGTAGGGGTTTATTGTCTGATGATTTATTTGAAAAATTAATCGTTTTAAAATGAAATTCCATTTCTTTATGTCAGATATATTTTTTATATCATTGTATATTTAAAAATGTTTGTACATATGGTTACAATAGATTAAAATAATTATTGTTCAGAAGTGTGTGTGGCTGTCAATTACTAATTTACTGCAATTCACAATTACAATATATTGTTGCAATTAAAAATATACAATACAAAATTATTATATATTTACAATATTTTGAGTATTTGAAGTATTTTAAATACGTATGGATTTAGCACATCAAGTTCTAATGTATTTTGTGCATGTAATTGAATACTATTTTTATGAAATATTGTGACAAAGTATTTAAATACTAAATTTAAAGTATTTTTCCCAACCCTGACAGCGAGGGCAAACGGCACGTGCCCAGTAAGGGAGCACAGATTCAGCGTTCATGACAAATGTTAATGAAATACTGACCTGGTTTATTTGGAGTCCCAATTTATTTTTAGGAATCAGTTATTGCTTAAAGATTCCCTTATTCCTCAAGTGCCCACTATGGATTCGTCCCACCGTCTACCTAAATCCGTTTGTCTCTTCGCCCCTCTCCTCCTTCTTGCCCATCTCGATCCTTTCCTCCTCCCCAACTCGATCAGTTTTTTTCGGCCAGTTTCCCCGATCCTTTGAGCAAATGCTGAGATGGCCCCTTGTTTTGTTTCTGGGCCTAAATGTAACTTCATTATTTGTGCACGTCTTCTAAATTTCTGTGAGAAATATAGTTATTCAAATTATCGTTCTCCAGATTTTCGCGTCAAAAAATATTATTCTTTCATGAAGAACATGATGAGGGTTAAGGGCACAAATTTATAGCTAATTTACCTTTGAAAATAGATTTTATTATATAGCAGCGAATATTTTGTCAAAAAAACACAAAAAACGTTTTTTTTCTGTATTCAAAATTCGACTAGAATACGGCTTAGGAAGAGATCACAGAATTATGAAACTGTGCACAGAATTCACTTTTCCCCACAGCTCGTCACACAGTTTTTAACTGTTTTTGACGTAAATAAATAAATAACATGCCTCTGTCGAGGCTGGCTTACCTTTGATGGGTCGCGTGAAGGTGGGCGGGAAGGGCGCGGGCTCGAAGCCGGCGTACACCTTGAGCGTGGCCGAGGAGGAGGTCTCGCCGTGGGCGTTGCGCGCCACGCACGTGTACTCGCCGTCGTCGGCCGGGGAGGCGTCGAGCACGTCGAGGGCGGCCAGCCCGTCGTCGCAGCGCGCGCGGTACTTGCGGCGCTCGAGGGCGAGGTCGAGCGGCAGCCCGTCGCGCAGCCACGCGACCGTGGGCTCGGGCGCGCCCAGCACGGCGCACGTCAGCGTCACGCGCGACCCCTGCGCCGCCGTGCGGTCGGTCAGCCGCGTCGCGAACACGGGCTTGCGCCGCAGCTTGCTGGCTCCGCCGCCCGCCCCCGCGGCCGCGCTGCCGTACGCCGCGCCCGCCTGCGAACGCAACACACACGCCACTCACCAGGGTGGCTGAGGCGCTCGCTGGGCTACGAGGCAAATCTATTAGGATTATTTGGTGGGACAGCGAGTTCTGACGTCTTTGGGCAATTGTTACTGAAACAGCCCGCTTGACGTGTGTGCTCTCATGTTGCGTCGACTCCTCAATTGTGAGGCTACATTTATATTCACTGGGGCGCCGCGAAGAAGAAGAAGAAGAAGAAGAAAGAGGAGGCGAAAGAATAAGGACGAAGAGGCGGAGAATAAGGACAGAGAAGAGCAGATGGAGGAGGAGGAGAAGAAGAAGAGAAAAGGTAAAAAAGTGGAAAACGAAAAGAAAGAAGAGAGAAAGAGATGAATAAGAAACGGAATTAGACCTACGTTATCACATATCGAAACGCAATTGGCTGCCGGTATAAACTGAATGATGGATAAGTAATATGCAGTAGAGCAATTGTTGGTATTATTTTTTTTGATTTTTGGACTGGTGAGATTAAACCGCAACACCAGTAATGATCGAATATTGATTAAAAATGTTTGATAAAATCATTTTGCGAAGGAATATATTTATAATCTTAAAAAACATTTGCAGTAAAACTTCCAAGTAACAAAGCATTCTATGCACGTTTTTTTGCTGAGAAGGAAAGTTGAAAGGGATTTGGGAACCAGTTCAAAAAGTTTTATTTAAATCAGATTCATTGATCAAAACATCTTACATCACTTCATGGGGCAGTTTTAACATGTTACCCAGCTAAACACTTTCAAGGTAACTAAACTAACTCCACAATTAGGTCGATTAAAAAAGAGAAGAACGTTATGAATGTAATTATTTAAGCAAGAGATAGAATTTCTGAAATGATACGCTTCAAGATAAGATATGTGTTGAAACGAAAGACGCAGATAAAAGTTTGGCCCAAATTAAAGAGTAGATTAAGGAAAAATATTATTTTTTAAATGAACCATTGTCACAAATAGAAAATTTCATAAATTAAAAATCAATAAAAAAGGGATGTGCTTGGTTTGGAAGGCGACACCTTGTAAACCGATTTTGAACAAAAATAATTTTAAAAAGCTTGAACGTAACCATGAAAACAATGCTGATGTAATTTTCAAAATAATAGTGTCGTGTCAAGGTTAAAGTGCTGGACGGGACAGCTCTTTCAGTAGGGGTAGGGGGAGGAAAAAAACCTACCTGCACTTCGATGCGCGGGCGTCGCGCGGCGTCGTGGGGCAAGTCTGGCGTGTCGGCGAGACTCGCGTCTTCGGCGCCGGCGCGCGCTCGCCGAGGCGTGAGCGTGCTGCTGGTGTCGGAGGCGGCGGCGGAGAGCGTGCTGCTGGCGGAAGCGGAGGTGGCGACGGAGAGGTCGGGCGCCAGGGCCATGCCCTCGTCCCCGGGCCGCACGTCAAAGCTGCGCGAGCGCTGCACGGCGACAGCGCTGGCGCTCCATTGCGGAGGTTCCACGGCGGCGGAGGGGGCGGTGCCGTTGGTGTCGCGGGCGCGGACGCGTCGGGCGGGCGCGTCGGCCTCGTCGCGGCTGCCCTTGCGGCTGCGGCGCCGCGCCTCCAGCTGCCCCCGGATCTCCTCCTTCTGCTCCGTCACCTTCGAGTCCGCGTCCCTCTGGCGTCTGCCCTCTTCCTCCTTCTTGGTCTTGTCGTCCGAACGTCTCCTAACGCTCTTCTTCTTTTCGGCATCTTCCTCTTCCTTCTTTTTGCGTGCATCCGCTTCCTCCTTTTCCTTCTTCCTCTTAGCCTCAGCTTCTTCCTCTTCCTTCTTTTTCTTGGCTTCAGCCTCATCCTTTTCTTTCTTTTTCTTTGCCTCAGCTTCAGCCTTTCCTTCTTTTTCTTAGCTTCTGCCTCTTCCTCTTCCTTCTTTTTCTTGGCCTCAGCCTCCTCCTTTTCTTTCTTTTTCTTTGCCTCAGATTCGGCCTTTTCCTTCTTCTTAACCTCAGCTTCTTCCTCTTCCTTCTTCTTCTTGGCTTCAGCTTCCCCCTTTTCTTTCTTTTTCTTTGACTCAGCTTCGTCCTTTTCCTTCTTTTTCTTAACCTCTGCTTCTTCTTCTTCCTTCTTTTTCTTGGCTTCAGCCTCTTCCTTTTCCTTCTTTTTCTTGGCTTCGGCCTCTTCCTTTTCTTTCTTTTTCTTTGCTTCAGCTTCCTCCTTCTCCTTCTTCTTCTTAGCTTCTGCCTCTTCTTCTTCCTTCTTTTTCTTGGCCTCAGCCTCCTCCTTTTCTTTCTTTTTTTTGCCTCAGCATCCTCCTTTTCCTTCTTCCTCTTAGCCTCTGCCTCTTCTTCTTCCTTCTTTTTCTTGGCTTCAGCTTCCTCCTTTTCTTTCTTTTTCTTTGCCTCGGCATCAGCCTTTTCCTTCTTCTTAGCCTCCGCCTCTTCCTCTTCTTTCTTTTCTTGGCTTCAGCCTCTTCCTTTTCTTTCTTTTTCTTTGCCTCAGCTTCGGCCTTTTCCTTCTTTTTCTTAGCTTCTGCTTCTTCTTCTTCCTTATTTTTCTTGGCTTCAGCCTCCTCCTTTTCCTTCTTCTTCTTTGCCTCAGCTTCCTCCTTTTCTTTCTTCTTCTTAGCCTCTGCCTCTTCTTCTTCCTTCTTTTCTTGGCTTCAGCTTCCTCCTTTTCTTTCTTTTTCTTTGCCTCGGCTTCAGCCTTTTCCTTCTTCTTAGTCTCCGCCTCTTCCTCTGCTTTCTTTTTCTTGGCTTCAGCCTCCTCCTTTTCCTTCTTCTTCTTTGCCTCAGCTTCCTCCTTTTCTTTCTTCTTCTTAGCCTCTGCCTCTTCTTCTTCCTTCTTTTTCTTGGCTTCAGCTTCCTCCTTTTCTTTCTTTTTCGTTGCCTCGGCATCAGCCTTTTCCTTCTTCTTAGTCTCCGCCTCTTCCTCTTCTTTCTTTTTCTTGGCTTCAGCCTCCTCCTTTTCTTTCTTTTTCTTTGCCTCAGCTTCGGCTTTTTCCTTCTTCTTCTTAGCGTCTGCTTCTTCCTCTTCCTTCTTTTTCTTGGCTTCAGCCTCCTCCTTTTCCTTCTTCTTCTTTGCCTCAGCTTCCTCCTTTTCCTTCTTTTCTTAACCTCTGATTCTTCTTCTTCCTTCTTTTTCTTGGCTTCAGCCTCCTCCTTTTCTTTCCTTTTCTTTGCCTCGGCTTCAGCCTTTTCCTTCTTCTTAGCCTCCACCTCTTCCTCTTCTTTCTTTTTCTTGGCTTCGGCCTCCTCCTTTTCTTTCTTTTTCTTTGCTTCAGCTTCCTCCTTCTCCTTCTTCTTCTTAGCTTCTGCCTCTTCCTCTTCCTTCTTTTCTTGGCCTCAGCCTCCTCTTTTTCTTTCTTTTTCTTTGCCTCAGCTTCCTCTCTTTCCTTTTTCTTCTTAGCCTCTGCCTCTTCTTCTTCCATCTTTTTCTTGGCTTCAGCCTCCTCCTTTTCCTTCTTCTTTTTTGCCTCAAGTTCCTCCTTTTCCTTCTTCCTCTTAGCCTCAGCTTCCTCCTCTTCTTTCTTTTTCTTGGCTTCAGCCCTCCTCCTTTTCTTTCTTTTTCTTGGCCTCAGCTTCAGCCTCTTCCTTCTGCTTAGCTTTTGCCTCTTCCTCTTCCTTCTTTTCTTGGCTTCAGCTTCCTCCTTTTCCTTCTTTTTCTTTGCCTCAGCTTCAGCCTTTTCCTTCTTCTTAGCCTCTGCCTCTTCCTCTTCTTTCTTTTTCTTTGCTTCAGCCTCTTCCTTTTCCTTCTTTTTCTTTGCCTCAGCTTCGTCCTTTTCCTTCTTCTTCTTAGCCTCTGCCTCCTCTTCTTCCTTCTTTTCTTGCCTCAGCCTCCTCCTTTCTTTCTTTTCCTTTGCCTCAGCTTCAGCCTTTTCTTTCTTCTTAGCCTCTGCCTCTTCTTCCTTCTTTTTCCTGGCTTCAAGCCTCCTCCTTTTCTTTCTTCTTCTTGGCTTCAGCTTCCTCCTTTTCCTTCTTCTTCTTAGCCTCTGCCTCCTCTTCTTCCTTCTTTTTCTTGGCCTCAGCCTCCTCTTTTTCTTTCTTTTCTTTGTCTCAGCTTCCTCTTTTTCCTTCTTCTTCTTAGCCTCTGCCTCCTCTTCTTCTTTCTTTTTCTTGACTTCGGCCTCTTCCTTTTCTTTCTTTTTCTTTGCGTCAGCTTCAGCCTTTTCCTTCTTTTTAGCCTCTGCCTCTTCCTCTTCTTTCTTTTTCTTGGCTTCAGCCTCTTCCTTTTCTTTCTTTTTCTTTGCCTCCGCTTCCTTTTCCTTCTTCATCTTAACTTCTGCTTCTTCTTCTTCCTTCTTTTTCTTGGCTTCAGACTCTTCTTTTTCTTTCTTTTTCTGGGCCTCTGCCTCTTCTTCCTTCTTTTCTTGGCTTCAGCCTCGTCTTTTTCCTTCTTCTTCTTAGCTTCTGCGTCTTTGTCTGCCTTCTTTTCTTGGCTTCAGCTTCTTCTTCTTTCTTTTTCTGTGCCTCGTCTTCCTCCTTCTCTTTCTTCTTTTTGGCTTCGGCGTCCTCGTCTTCCTTCTTGGCGTCGGCTTCCTGCTTTTCTTTCTTTACCTTAGCTTCTGAATCTTCTGTTTGCTTTTTCTCCTTTGCTTCTATTACTTGTGCCTCTTGTTCTTTAATTTTTTCCTGCTCAGTGCGTCCGAGATGCACAGATAGCACGTCGCGGACGCTTACCGTTGCCATGTCCGCATCGTCCTGGGTGGCGGCGGTGGCGGCTTGCGCGCTGCCGGCTTCCCCCTGTGCGAGGGGCTCCGTGCCCGCCAGCGCCCACGCGGCCTGCACCTCCACGGCCGCTTGCAGGCGCGCGGACGCGTCCGCCAGGCTGGCCACCTCCTCGGCGGGCAACGACGCCACCCCGGACAGCGACTCGGCCCCGGACAGCGCCTCGGCCTCCGAGTGCTGGTGCGCTGCGGCGAGCAGGCGCGCGCGCGGTTGGGCGGCGGCCGCGGTGAGCTCGGACGCGGCGGCCCTCCGCCGCCCGGGCGACGGCCGGCGCCTCGAAGGGCGCCAGGTCGTCGGCCACCGACAGCGTCTGCTGGGCGGCCCCCGCCGCCGCGTGGCGCTCCCCCGGCTCCCGCGCCGCCGCCGCACGCTCCGCCGCCGGCGCCGCGACGCTCGCCAGCGTCTCGGCCGCGGAGAGCGCTTGCTGGCCCTCCGCCGCTGCCAGTGCCAGCGACGTCTCTCGCAAGGCCGCCGCCCGTTCTGCTGCGGGTGTTCCCGGCGCCGCCAGCGACTCGGCCGCCGACAAACGCCTGTTGACCTTCGGCGGCTGCCAGTGCCAGAGCGGGCTCCCGAATAGCACCCGCCCTCTGGGCCTCCGGTGTGCCCGCCGCCATCGACTCGGCGGCGGAAAAGACCTGTTGACCCTCCGCGGCCGCTAGAGCCAAGGAAGATTCTCGAAGCGCTGCCGCTCGCTCAGCAGCGGGAAGACCTGCTATCGCCATCGTCTCGGCAGCTGAAAGTACTTGCTGTCCTTCAGCCGCAGCCAGACCTAGCGCCGATTCTCTCAGAGCCGCCGCGCGTTCCGCAGCGGGCGTGCCCGGCGTCATCGACTCGGCGGCGGAGAGCATCTGCTGTCCCTGCTTCTCCGCCAGCGCTAGTCCGGCTTCGTGGACGGCCTGCAGCCTCTGCTGTTCCGGCATCGCGCCCGCAGCCAGCGACCTCGGCCACCGACAGCGCCTGTTGGCCCTGGGCGGCGGCTGTCGCCAGTGCGGGCTCCAGGCCCTGCGCGGCTGCCTGCTGCGCCGTGAGCGCAGCGCCCATTGCCAGCGACTGCGCGGCGGACAGCGGCTCCTGGCCTTCGGCGGCCGCGAGGGCGAAGGCGGGCTCTCTTCCGGTGGCGGCTTCTCGCTGCGAACGCTTGGCAGCCAATGTCTCTGCGGTTGACATGGCAATTTGACCTTCCCTGGCTGCAAGTTCAAGGCTGGCTCCATCTGGGCTGATGCGGCGGCAGCTTCGCCTGGAGTGTGGTACGAACTCAGGCTCTCTACCTGCATAGAAAGAAATGCATCTGAATTAGAGTCTTGAGCGTAAAACATACCAGAAAAGATAGACATGTGGATCCAGTAAATATAATGGCCAGCGTTGAGTAGACTTGATAGATTAGTAGGTTCCTAACAGAGGATGAGAACTTGCGACCCTAACATATTAACAATTTAATTTTAGGAGCAAATGTATGTTTAGGGTTTTATGTTTAATTTAGGGTTTAATGTATGTTTTAAATAATCATAAATCACCGTGTTAGAAACATCTTACAAATTCAAATTTTATCGCTTTGTCTCTTATTCTCGAGACCATGCTAACAGTTTCTCGGAATAGAATACGTGTATGTCAGGAAGCACGTGTTTAAAACTTTACTTACTTTTGGAAGTGGAGGAAATTCATTGGAAGATAAATATTGCAAATGTTAAATTTTCTACAGAATGTTGATCCGGCATTTGTTTTATATGTGCTCTTTAAATTTTTCTCTACATAGTTTAATCTAATTTATATTTATCGAGTATTTCAATGCGTCTGATGAACACACATTTTTCTACTGCTTTATTTTCAAAACTCATGGAAATGAAATCGCCAAAATTACAGCTCTGCAACATTTATTGATTCCCTTGGGACGTATTGAAGAATTTTATTTTCCTTACATCCGAAATCAGCTTAAGCATAAAGCTGGTAATATTAATTTACAAATAACCTAAGAATCGCCTAAAGTGATGAATGTTTAGAAGTTTGTCGTAAGAACAGCACCATAATAGAGACACAACAGCTATATCTCATATTAAACGTTTTTCTGATTGTTTTATCCTTAAGAGAGCGTTACGAAGTGCGGTATTTCATTTTCTTTTATTGGAAATATCGTTTATTTACACATGTAACTTAAGAAGGTTTAGGTTTCACAACATAAAGCATCTTCTATGATGTTCAAACATACCGTTGTTGCAAGAAATATACAATCTTCGTAAAAACAAAGTTCGGTAAGTGGAAAAAGCTACCGAAATCTTTCTCAACAATCACGAAATAACTGTACACTGTCAGAAATTTCCGCATTACTTTTAATGTAAAAGTACATTAAAGTAAGTATCATGTACGTAATGAAATTTAATGTACACGTACAGTAACTTTAAAGTACGTTTGCATTAAATGTAATGTACGTGTACAATTAAATTTACTGTACGTGTAAATTAAATTTAATTTACGTACATGATAATTACTTTAATGTACTTTTACATTGAAATTAATGTATGTTTGCATGAAATTTACTGTACATGTACCAACTTCAATATTTAAAATTTTTTAAATAATTGTCACCCCGACCGGGATTCAAACCCTTCTCTCCTGGTTTACGCCCAGTTACTCTAACCACTATCCTATCGAGACAATCAATTCTTTGGAAATGTTCTTAGACCTGATGATTGCCCGCTGGGATTTATGAAATTGTCACATTTTTGGACGCGTTTACGCGTGGAAATATGTCCTGCAGATGTAATGAATACTAAGTTCTGATCTTGGTACTGAGTAACAAATGTATGTTAATATTTAAATTTGTCCAATGAATAGTCACCCCGACCGGGATTCGAACCCGGGACTTCTAGTTTACGCGAAGGTGCTCTAACCACTGAGCTATTGCGACATCCAATAGATTCAGCGGGTACTTAGACCTGATGTTTTGTCTGCTATGATATGTATAATATATTCTTTACGTCTACGGAACATATTTCTTTAGACGTAATATATATTAAATATGTATTAACTCTACAAAATTATGTATATTATTAATAATTGTCACTACTTCTTCACCAGTTTTGGACGCGTTTACGCTTGGAAATATGTTTCGTAGCCGTAAAGAGTACTAAATTCTAACATTGTTACAGTGACAATTCTTCGAAAAAATTTAAATATTTCCAGAGAATTTGAAAAAATTGTTAACTAAAGAATTAGCGTACTATATACATCGCTACAATTTTATTATAAAGATTTTTACAATTGTATTTGTTAACAATATGAATGTAAATACTAATTTTAAACATTTATATTTTTTGTTAAAAATATACATGTTGAAAATATATTTTAAATTTATTATACCCAAGTTCAAATAGCAGAAGAAAATATTTCTAAAACTTACACTGATTTTAATTTAAACATTAAATTTAATGTACACCACATTAATATCGGTTTAATTTACAAGGTACATAACGTTTAATGTAGTCCTACATTAAATCTGCATTGATTTTAATTTTAACATTAAATTTAATGCACAAACACATTAAAATCGCTTTAACGTACACTGTACATTAAGTTTAATGTATTGCAGTACATTAAATCTACATTGATTTTAATTTACATATTATATTTAATGTACATGTACATTAATATCGTATTAATGTACATGGTACATTAAATTTAATGTGAAAAGTGCATTAAACTACATTAAATTTAATGTAATTTCTGACAGTGTAGTTCACGATAATGGAGCCAATGAAATAGAAATGAAGTCCTGTGACTAATGTTGATATTTGGTTTTTAATGAGTGTGTACATGCCAGTATTATAGATTTATTCAACATTATTGTAACTCCGTTAGTCAGTGTTCCGTAAATATTCAATTCTCTGTTAATTTTTTAGTACATGTTACCTTCTTATTTATGCACTATTAACAATATCTGCTTAGTCATAAAATGGTTTGAGTACTTTACAGTTAGTGTAGTAATACTGCCTTCGTAAATGATTTGCCGCCAAATTTAGCTTGTAGCACTCTTTGCCGATGTCCAATGTTTGGGGTCATCGAATAAAATGAAAACGAATTTTGGGAGCAAAACTTAGAATATTACATATCTTAGCAGAAACAAACGACATTGCAATAAACAAATTAAAGGGCAACGTATCAAAGCGATAGTTCCGTTACTGATGCAAATAAGTTCTCTATAACTCGGTGAAGTGGACTATAATGTATTAAAATGAAATGAAATATAAAGTAGTGAAATGAATGCAGCACGCACCTCGGCGAGCGAGTCGGCGTCGCGGGCAGCCGCCACGTGTTGGGCGAGCGCGCGCCCGCCGCCGGCGCTGGGCTCGGTGAGCTGCTGGGCGGCGGAGGCGAAGTCGCGGCCCTCCGAAACGTCGGAGAGCGTGTGCGCCTCGCCCTCCAGGGCCTCCAGCGCCAGCGGCTGGTCCACGCGCAGCGCCGCGCGCGCCGACGCCGACACCGAGCTGGCCAGCGTCGGCAGGTCGTCCAGCAACGTGTCCTCCGCCGTCTCGCCCCACTCCAGCGCCTGCAACGACACTTATTCACTTGGCGCACAGACAAGAGCTAAGAAGAGAGGCTCTGGCGGGGGGTCCTACCGTCCCTCCTTCAAAATGGATGGGGTCTACGGTTTTTTTAAAGCTAAATGACTTGTAGCACTGGAGGTCTGTAAATCAGCAGCCGAAACGTATGTCTTACCCCCCCCCATTTTTGTTCAAAACCTGACTTGCTGAATCGATCATAAAAATATTAAGTATATACTTACCCAAGTGTCACTAGTTACTATAACCATATATTACATCAGCTTATTCAAGATTTTTTTATTTTCACATTGCTTATGTCTTGTCAATACTCAGGTTGGATTCTTCAGAACTAGTTACAGTGCGACTATGGCTCACTTAATGGCACGTAGTGTGCCACGTTGGTGGAAAATCCTTGGCCGACGGGCCCTAAATCGCCGGGGAACCCTACGCTGAACTCCCCAGAGAACGCGGTGTTTCAAGGTTTCGCCGTGCAAAAGGCATGCTTCCAGTCTTGTTGAATAGTCGGTTTGTGATATCACGCTCGAAGTTCACTGATACTTCAACAGAAAGTGTTTGTGATGACATATTTCACACAAACACTTTCTGTTAAAGTTTCAGGGAATTTCGAGCGAGCCATCACAAACCGACTATTCACAAAGATTGGAAAGCAGGCCTTTTGCAGAGCGAGACCTTGGTAGCGTTCCCAGGGGAGTTCAGCGCAGCGTTCCCCGGCGAGTGAGGGCCCGTCGGCCAAGTACAATATTCCACGAACGCGGTACACTAATAGTCGCACTGTAGTTTACTACATCAATACACAATACAATTTAATAGAAAGTATTACTGAGTAGTTTACAAGTCCCTTGCCATTAAATCAAATGATCATGTTAACAATTATATGAACATGTCATGGGCTATATGTGATCCACTCTTTTGAATGGTGAGTGTAATATTCATCACATAAAATATGGCATGTTCATCGAATGGCATTTTTGAAATGTTCATATAATGCAGTAAAGAAGTAATTATAAACAATACACTACAAAACTATTTTTGTATTGATTTAATGTAATAATCTAACTCGAAAGTGGTCAACGTGTATATTGACGAAACGTAAACAATAAAAGTGAAGTGGTTGAAAAGTTGAATAAGGTGAAAACATTTTTGATAAATTGATCCACAGCGGATCAATCAATGAATATCATCATATAATTTAGGCACAAGTTACTTTTGAAAACTGTGCATTTTCATGCTCGTTTTGTTGAGCTCTCCTTTTGATAGTTGTGGTACAATTCCCAGGGGGCATAGGCTGCTATTTTGTTAGCAACACTGTGAAATGAAATCTATAGTTTCGTTAGTGATGCAAATAAGTTTTTTACAATTCGGTAAAGTGAAGTGAACTATAATTAATTAAAATAAAATGAAATATAATGTAATGAAATGAAGAGAATTGAAATGAGAATTGGAATGAAGATAAATGAAAGGAAGAAAAGAAATGAAACACAGTTGGTAACAGTCTCGTTTGTACAGTCCATAATTTGCTCGAAAAGCATTAATTTTAAGTGGGAAATTAATACTATTGAAAAATACATTACAATAATTCCAGTTAAATAAAATGTCACTTTGTACACCTAGAAGAAATGGCCTCGAATTTGAAATTCACCAGCACATTTAGTCGCTCGGGAACTAGCCGCTAGGAAAGTTTCCAAGCAACAAAATGTGCTGGTGAACTTCAAATTGGAGGCCGTTTCGTCTAGGTGTACAAAGTTACATTCTATTTAACTGGAATTATTCAATTATCTCGTAATATATTTTTCATTAATATTAATTTCCACTTAAAACGAACGATTTTCGAGCAAATTATGGACTGTACAAACAAGACTGTTACTAACTGTGTAATGAAACGAAATGAATGTGCAGAAATGAAGCAAAATGCTCCAATCCAAGGCCTTCCGGGCGCGCTCACCTGCTGTTGCGCCACCTGGGCGACGGCGCGCTGCAGCTCGAGCAGCGGCTGCGCCAGGGCGCGCACGCGCTCCGCGGCCTCGGGCGCCAGCGGCGCCGCCTCGCCCTCCAGCGCCAGCACCTGCACCTGCACCAGGCCGCGCTGCGCCTCCTGGATGGCGTGCGCCAGCGTCTGCAGCTGCGACGGCTGCACTTGCGAGCGCAGCGTCGCCATCTCCTGGGCTGGCGCCTCCAGCGCCACCTGCGGCGGGAAGCGGGGCGCCCACGCGATGCAATGAGGGCGTCGAAAGAGCAAGGATTGATTGATTGTTAGTGATTTCAGGCGCGTCAACGGATAGGGTCGTTGTTCCCGTAAGTGTAGCGTATGTTTTTGCTCGGGAGGTGGCAGGTGTCTTTCCCCCCTGGAGGACGAGATCCGGTGCCGACCTACCGTCGGCTAGCGGGGTTTTTCCCAATCAGGTATCTCGCACCAGCGGGGCATCGCCCCAGCCGGGAGAAGCTCTAATCTCCCGTCTGGTCTCCCGGCATGTGTGGTAGTGTAGTGCATGTAAGTGGAGGTATGTGTGTCAGGGGAGAGGAGAGGACAAGGAAGAGGTAGCAAAGATCACGCGCGGTCCGTGACCCGTGTGTTAGTATACTACTCCGGCATTCGCCTGGTGTTGATCGGAGAAACCACGGAAAACTACCGATCAGAGCAGCCGCCCGCTAGAATTCTCCTCCAGACAGCGTCTGAATTCGACCTAAGTGACAAGCTAGTCTCGAAAATCCTGCCACTGTCGGACATAGGACCTATCAGTCAGAGAGTCAGCAGTGACATCACTTGATGCCCTGAGCATTCTCTCTCGGTAAGGATCAAGGATGGAAGAGACATAAGACAATGTGTGGCGTACTATTCACCCTCACACACACTTATACTTTACCACGGACATTTTTCATCCTTTTAGGGTAGACACCTGAGCAGCAGTAAATAGTTGACTGTCCGGGAGACGCCGCGTCCTAGGCAAACGTACCAACATTTCGGCCGCCATCATGCAACCTTCCTCAGGGCGAAATGCGTTTCCCGGGCGCGGCGTCTCCAGGACAGCCAAGTATTAACTCACTCCGGCCGTGGAAGCATACGCTCTTACCTGAGCAATAGCTCATTTCTTCACCCTCCCCCGAGGGTGTACAAGTATACCGCTGGATTGGCATCCGAATGCGCAGGAATGCCTTGCCGAAATGAAGTTATCGCGATACGCGCATCTACCCACAGCCTGGGTGAGGCCGTCCCGGCAGCTCGAAAATACTTCCCGGTTCGGTATCGTGAGTGTTTACGCCGCCCTCTGCATTCGGGATAAGTCGCTCCTCAATATCCGTGAATGTCGGGCGCTGTCATAACGGATCCAAAGGGCCCAACTTGGGACCGCGAGGGTTGTTATACCCGGGGTGAGGGGGGACGGGCCCCATCTCCTCATTGCGGGCTATCTATGCTAACGATATATCATCAGAATCAGGGACCTGGGTTGGAGATTCCAATTTCCCGCCAGGGATTCTCTATGAGGGTCTACATAACAAGGAATTGGCCCCTACTCCGCCCGCGGGGGTTGCAAGAGACATGTGGAAGAGTAACGAAGAACGGTCAACAATTAGTGGCAGAACCACGACACTTCTAGGATGAGAGCTATTAGTGTAGAATTTAGCCGACTTGATATTCCTTACATACAACTTTTGATTTACTCCGAATTTACTATTTATTTGTATTTGTTCATCTTTAGTTCTTTTTAACGTTTTTAGTTGAAATATTGAATGGCTTTAGCTACCACAGAAAAGTCGTAAAAATAACATTTTGCAAATTTGCGTCATCGGCTTCTGGGCAGGCGGGCATAATCCTCACAAGTTCCTCTTCTTAGGTGGGCCAATGGAAATAATAGATTGCCATTTTTCTACGCTTTCAGCGTAGTAAGGTCATAGGGATTAAAACAGTTGGTGAGTGCGGCCGAGCAACACGACAAGCGTGATCTTACAACAAAAGAGAGATTTTCAGTTGAACATCCATATTTATGCTTCCTTTAATGCTTGTAAGGTTATGTTAAATCAAAATATAACTAGCGTGCGATGCTTAATTTATTTGAGCAAGCCATGTCTTGTCACTAGTTGAACAACGGGTCACGTGTAGACAACAACTTATTAGTTCCGCGTCTGACATATTGGCACTTTATAAAACTTGTCATTTTTATTAAAAATGCGTTTTCTTAAAATAAATAGTATTTAGTTTGTTTCAGTGTTTTATTTGTGAAAAGAGATATTCTCAGTTATCGGTGGTAACTTAATGGATGCGCAAAATTGGATGGAACAAAGAGCGCAGTCCGGAGTTCACCTTAGAATTTACAGAAGCCTGAATGCAGGATGATGTGAATTTTTTTGTTTGCCTCTCCTGGAAAAGGTGCTCAGTGGTTCTACAGTTGTTCGGCCGCACGTTTGAGTTTTAACGGATAAATACGGAATTAACGGATAAATATGAGTGAGAGTTTCGGCGATCTGGTTGGGAATACGAAAGGCCAAAACTATTAGTGCGGTTTGGAGAACATGAAGATCAGAATTCCTGGATTCTTAACAACGCAACCCATGTGGGGGTGGGTAAAAGAACAAGTTTCCAGTGGACGGCAAAAGCCACTACTACCACCACCATCAACAACAACAATAACAACACTATTACCAACACCACCACTCTACCCCCCAAACAACCCCAGTTATCTCACCTGCGCCAGCTGCTGGATGCCGGCCTGGACGTCCAAAAGTGGCTGTGCCAACGTCTGCAGCTGCGACATCCCGTCGCCTGCTGACACTTGTGCGGCCCCGAGGGCCTCCAGCGGAGCGGCGGTCACCGCCTCCAGCGCCGCCACGGCCTCGCGCAACTCCAGGGCCGGCTGCGCCAGCGTCCCCAGGTGCAGCTGCGATGCTTCCGAAGCCTGCGGCGCACCAACAACTGAATAGCACCCTTCCGTTGGGCGGAATGAAATGCTAATATATATGTAAAATTATAGGACGTGTAGTGTGTATAATGCATAATGATATGCATAATGCTTAATGATATAGTAAAAAGATAATGTGTAATGATACCATGTACGTTCTTATGGATAGTGCGTGTGTATGTAAGTGTGTATATACTATGTACATTCGTATGTATATAGTATGTAATGATAAGTGTGATGCCGTATTAGCTCCCTTCATTCCTTACAAAATTAAACAAGAAAATTAACAAAACATTTAACAAGAAAATGTGTATGAAGCAATTATATTGACAAAACACGTCACAGAAGCAATATGTAAATAATTTACCTCTACGAAATTCACGAAGAAAACATTCGAAATTATAGAAGAAAAGAATAAATACACAAAGTGAAATGCAAATTACACAAGAGAATTTCAAAATAAAAAAACTTACAATATGTAAATTTTATAGTTCTCTCTAAACTAGATAATTTTTATTTTCATATGTCACAAATAAAATTTGCTAGAGCACAAAAAATATTTCATTAATAATTCAAACAAGGTGTAATTACAACCAAGATATTTAATACAAGAAATGCTTTCGATTACTTTGCAATTATCGTCTGATCTAATACAATCTGGTATAAGTTTCTGTATTTAAATGTCTTTCTCGGTCAGTTCTCAGTCTGTACAAATAATAAATATCTTGAGAATTTTTACGAACCAGAATTTCACGCGTGTCAAAGGCGCTGAATCTGCCGTTTTTATCACCAGCTATAAATTAAGCAAGATGTAATGATTCTTACACTCATGACGTCTTATGAAAAAAGAAAACTCTTAGCGCGCAGTGACTGGAAAATATAACCAGGTGATCTAGAGTAAAACGAGCTGCAACGGCACAGAGTCCGCAGGGGAAATAAAAATGTCTCTCCAATTGATTTGGTTCTTTTACTCATGGCGAATAAAAAACAGTAAGCGCTGACCCCGACGTGATTCGAACACGCAACCTTCGGATCGGAAATCGGACACGCTACCGTTACGCTACGGAGTCCGCGGCGGAGATGCTACTGTTCGTCTCTACAACGGAAAGGTCTCTCCAATTGAAATTAGCCATTACCTCAGGGCGTCCTATGAAAATGGTAAAAGCTGACACCGACGTCATTTTAATACGCAACCTTCAGTTCTGAAATCAGACGCGCTACCCTACCTCAGTAAGTGCTTGTCTCTACAATGGAAAGGTCTCGCCAATTGAAATTATTCTTTTCCTCAAGGCGACATACGAAAAAGATTAAGCGCTGACCCCGACGTGATTCGAACACGCAACCTTCTGATCTGGAGTCAGACGCGCTACCGTTGCGCCACGGAGTCCGCTGAGGTCCACGTTATGCTTGTGTCTACAATGGAAAGGTCTCGCCAATTGAAATTATCCTTTTCCTCAAGGCGACATATGAAAAATAGTAACCACAGACCCCGACGTGATTCGAACACGCAACCTTCTGATCTTGAGTCAGACGCGCTACCGTTGCGCCACGGAGTCCGCTGAGGTGACGTTACTGCTTGTCTGTACAATGGAAAGGTCTCGCCAATTGAAATTATTCTTTTCCTCAATGCGACATATGAAAAAATATTAAGCGCTGACCCCGACGTGATTCGAACACGCAACTTTCTGATCTGGAGTCAGACGCGCTACCACTGAGCTACGGAGTCCGCGTGGGTGGACGTTATTGCTTGTCTCTACAATGGAAATGTCTCGCCAATTGAAATTATTCTTTTCCTCAAGGCGACATATGAAAAAATAGTAAGCGCTGACCCCGACGTGATTCGAACACGCAACCTTCTGATCTGGAGTCAGACGTGCTACCGTTGCGCCACGGAGTCCGCTGAGGTGACGTTACTGCTTGTCTGTACAATGGAAAGGTCTCGCCATTTGAAATTATTCTTTTCCTCAAGGCGACATATGAAAAACTGTAAGTGCTGACCCCGACGTGATTCGAACACGCAACCTTCTGATCTGGAGTCAGACGCGCTACCGTTGCGCCACGGAGTCCGCTGAGGTGACGTTACTGCTTGTCTGTACAATGGAAAGTCTCGCCAATTGAAATTATTCTTTTCCTCAAGGCGACATATGAAAAAGATTAAGCGCTGACCCCGACGTGATTCAAACACGCAACCTTCTGATCTGGAGTCAGACGCGCTACCGTTGCGCCACGGAGTCCGCTGAGGTTACGTTACTGCTTGTGTCTACAATGGAAAGGTCTCGCCAATTGAAATTATCCTTTTCCTCAAGGCGACATATGAAAAAATAGTAAGCGCTGACCCCGACGTGATTCGAACACGCAACCTTCTGATCTGGAGGTCAGACGCGCTACCGTTGCGCCACGGAGTCCGCTGAGGTGACGTTACTGTTTGTCTGTACAATGGAAAGGTCTCGCCATTTGAAATTATTCTTTTTCCTCAAGGCGACATATGAAAAAAAGAGTAAGTGCCTGACCCCGACGTGATTCGAACACGCAACCTTCTGATCTGGAATCAGACGCGCTACCGTTGCGCCACGGAGTCCGCTGAGGTGACGTTACTGCTTGTCTGTACAATGGAAAGGTCTCGCCAATTGAAATTATTCTTTTCCTCAAGGCGACATATGAAAAAGATTAAGCGCTGACCCCGACGTGATTCGAACACGCAACCTTCTGATCTGGGGTCAGACGCGCTACCGTTGCGCCACGGAGTCCGCGTGGTTGACGTTACTGCTTGTCTCTACAATTGTAAGGTCTTGCCAATTGAAGTTATCCTTTTCTTAAAGCGACATATGAAAAAGAGTAAGCGCTGACCCCGACGTGATTCGAACACGCAACCTTCTGATCTGGAGTCAGACATGCTACCGTTGCACCACGGAGTCCACGGTGGGGATGTTACTGCTTGTCTCTACAACGGGAAGTTCTCGCCAATTCAAATTATTCTTTTCCTCATGGCGACATATGAAACAAGAATACTTTATGGGCCTTTTGAGTACTTTATGGCCCGTTCTAATACCAACACAACACACAAAAGATACTAATGGTTTCAATTTTTTAATGTAAGATGCAAGCAAATACAATAAGTCAATGGCATAATTCTCAAGTATGTAAATTAACTCGTTTTAAATCTTATTTTGCTTTACTGAAATGTAAGTTGCAATTTTGGAATGTTCCCGAGATTTTATAATTACCATCAATCACTCGCATTTCACTGTTACGTATCACCTTATTTAGAGACATTATTATATTCTTCTTCAGTAGCAGTACTAGTAGTAGTAATAAGATATATAAGACACATCGGCTAATATCCTCGAAATGTTATTGTTTGGTGTTATGACGTATTCTAAATAACGTTTGACAATAGACGCTAATAACCTAAAAGTACCGTTTCATCAGCGCAATTTACACTATTGTTCACACTGATAAATCTCAAATACACCATAAACAGTTTCATTAATTTCTCAAGGTACTAATTGAAATCACTGCTTGAAGTTTTGTTAACTTTTGCGAGAATTTCTGCAAAGGAAGTTCACAATATTCTTTCACTTTGTACGAACAAATCAGTCCAATAACGATTATGCAATAGAAATTAGATATACACTCTGTTTTGTTTATCTGAGATCATATTGACAAATGACTGTTGCAATGCGTCTTTGCACTTTAGATACAAGAAATAACAAAATGTTTCGAATTCTCGTTTATTCAGCAACGAACTAGCAAACCTTAAAGTTCTGTATGCACCACGCGCGTTACTAGATGTTTTTGTCCCTCAGGCGACTTCCAACCCCTCGGGCCAAAGGCCCTCGGGGTTGGACGTCGCCCTCGGGGCAAAATCATCTACATAACGCCCCTTGATACATAAATAACTACAATGGTCTCTCATGCATTTTAGCGGCCGTTGCTATCGACCCGTTCCTAAGGCATTGTTTTTAGATGATTGGTTGCTAAGTATCTAAGCACATGTTTACTGACGCAAATAACAAAATATTATTGAATGCAAGTGTCTTATTCGTGTAAACATATGTATTTACATAATAATCCGATCCTTTATTATTAGATTAAAAACTGTACTATCAAAAAAACTCTGTTCATGCAAATAATAATACTATTTGAAAGAACTAAGAAATATATTCTATATTTATTTTGGACGGAGCTTCTGTCACTTATTTTATCATTTTCATTACTTTTGTCTCACTTTTTTTCGTTTTTGTATTTTCACGAAATATGATTTTTTGCAGTGAATGATATTGCAAAGTATCATTCACTACAGTGAATAGCTGTACTTGCAGAAATGATATTATATTGCAGTTACAAAACCTAGCACATACCATAAATATATCCGCTGCTTCCAACAGAGTAGGTTGCTGAATTGCAGCTATTGCGGTGTGCAGTTGGTGAACGGGTGCAGCTAGTGCTTCGAGAAGAGACTGAACCTGTGCGTCCGGTAGTAACTTGACACTTTCTGTGTGTGCTGCTGCTGCTTGTTGAACCTGAACAGATAATGAAAGTGGGTTCAAGTTGAATTTTTATTCATTATGTCCATGAAATGCCCTGCGATGCGTTTGATAGTTATGCACCATCATCTTATTAGACAAGAATAGAATGAATCCGATGAATGGAGTATCCCCGCCTTACCCTGTTCTCGCCCTTCGTGACCTGCCCAGTCCCATTCCATCCGATCTCATCCTGCTCCAATCCACCCTCCCCTGATTCACTCTGTCCTTCCTCCCGTCCTGTTCTAGTATCATTGCTGTGATCATTGTTGCAACCACCATCGTTGCTATTGAAAGCTGTAGACAGATGTATTTTTTCATTCCCGGCGAACTCCCAGTAACAATTGTGACCTTCGATTACTCGAAGCCTAATTGTGTTATTCAAACGAATTAAAATGAGTTAATTGAAAATTTCTTGTACTTTCAAAAAAAATTTATTTACCTTTTCTAGATTTCCTCACTATTTCTGAGCTATTAGCAAAAAAACTGAATGAGTGCACACTTACATTTTGTTTTACGGGTTAGGAAAGATGGAGGTAGTTTTAAGTTGTGTCATACAAATAGTAATTTTTCTATTATATTGACGGTCATGTCCACAACATATCATTAAGACTGGAAAAAACTGTAGATTTGCATTCAAAAAGAAGCAATTAAAGATTGTCATTTGTGTAAAAGAGAATAACAATTTGAAAAATTAGTGTAAGTTGTGCTCCCTAAACCCTTTATTTTACAGTAGAAACCACATCTAAATCGGTTTAGCCGTTCTCGACGTTTACCCGGACAGACAGAAAGAAATCGTAAAATCAATTTAATTGGGTTTATATCACATAAATAAATATATAAGATTAAACAATCGCAGTAACTTTCAAATATGTATACACACATTGTATTCCTACTACATTGCATGTACTTACGTCTTCTTAAGTGCAAGTTTGAAATATGCATTCTCTAGAACTAATTGTGTGAACAAGAACGAAGAGCAAACGATTTCTGCCTAAAATATACTACTTAGTAAGAAAAGCAAAGTGTATAACTACTGTACGAATATCAGTAAATATGAGTTAGTATTTTTATAGCAATTCCAAAATTTGCATGAAGGTCATACAATCCCAATGAAAGTACACTTATTGCAGATCAAACAATTGATTAATTTTAGGAATGTACTAAATCAAACTGAAAGGGCGTGAAATTTAAAAGAAATCTGTAAATTATTATTTCACTAAATAAATCATTTTAATAATTTATTTAGAGTTTTAATTACTTAAAACCAAGTTCAGTGCAATGAGTTGCATGCTACAGAAAAAAAGTTATCTTGCTTATTCCTTATCTTTCCTTCCCAGGTGAAAGAATTAACACAATTAACACAGAAAGAAAATTATACAATACACACAAAAAGAAATTAACACAATAATACACATTAACAGGTTTCATTTGAAATATTTTCTACCTGTAGATGATGCTTTTGATTCCCCCTCTACATCAAATTTTTAGACATAACCATTAATTTTGAGAAAATTAATTATTTACGTTATTCATACCTGAGCGATAAACATATGTAGTTGGCGGACAGGAGCCGCAATGGTTTTGAGGAGTTCCACATCTGTACGTTCTGACATAGGCTCCAATCCAGCTTCAATAACTTGTTGGTGTACTTGGGCCAGAGCTAACTGAAGTTCTTGTACAGGAGCAGCTAAAGTATGCAGCTGAGACATTGTAGTGCGTTCTGACAGGTCTTCTGCTCTAGCCTCCATCATCTATGCAGATAGGAAGTAAAGTAGGTTGAGTTGCTTGTGGGTAGTATATAGTACATTACAAACCAATATTAGAATATGATTGGTTATTTAAAGTTTTTTTTCAGGAATATCACGTTTAATATTATGCTAATAAAACAGGTTAAAACAAATGCTTCTTAGATTATTTTGATTTCCAATACAATAATCTTAGTTTTGGGGATTAAAGATATTGTTTGTTCAGTTGGGAAGTATTATTTTTGTCATGCATGTATATATAGTAATAGTTGCTTAAAGAAGTCGCGCTGTTGTAGTGCATACACCACTTACAAGATATTTAATATTTTGTGTTAGATGTAACTATTTTTGCCTCATGTCTTATCTCTGCATTTTCCTTTCATATTTAAATAATTTTACGTTTTGTTAATTAATTTTAAGTATTGAAAGTACTGGAAATCTGCGCGCGCCACTGCTGCACAGCATAACATGATGGCCAACTAGTAGCATATAATCTTTGTGAAAAAATAAAAAGAATGGACGGGAAACCGAAGGGCAAAGATAATCAATTATTATTATATGGTTTTCAAAAAAGAATTAATAACAGTTTTTACCAAACAGGCTACATAAATACTTCTTTGAATCTCAAAATAAGTAGAGCCTTGTAATATAAATTATAAGCTAAAATATGAATTAGCTATTACCATTTTTGTAGACTCTATTGATTTATTTAGCATTAAAATTTATATAAGTGCCATATTTGTTGTGTTTTTGGTCAAAACGTGGCATACATTTTAGTCTGTAATGTAGTGTAAACAAAACACTCCGTGATCACACACGCTACTAAACGTCACGCGCCTACTTAGAGGTTAAATTAGCCTAGTGGACCCACGTAGGTAGGGACCGAGGTGTGGTCTGCTCCTTAGGCGCAGCTGCGCCCGATCGATGATGGGTGCCTGCGAAATCCCGGGACGCGTGGCCTGGACGCGGCCTGCTCTTCTGGGGCATGCGCTGTCCCTGACCCCAGCCTTTGCTCCGGCGAACGGGTAGGGGTTGGACGTCGTCCTTGTGGGGGAGGAGCGGGACGGGGCGGGGCGGAGCTGGGCGACGGCGGTCGCTGGGAAGGGTCGAGTGATGCTGGACGGGGCGGCGCGGAGCAGGCCGGAGGGTGAAAGGGCGGGGAGCGACGTGGTGGGGAAAGGCGCGGTGTGGGTGGCGGGTCGTGTTCCGAAAGGATGGGGAGCGCTTCGCTCGGCATGCGATACCAGCACGTATGGTCTGATCGCCTGTTCCCACCATCCTGGCCACTCCTGACATGCGCGGCGGAAGCTATCCCGTGTGGCGGCATTTTCCTCAAAAACACCTTCGGGTCGTATTAAAATAATTCTGCACTCCGAGCGGAAAAATGTGTCGTCCTTTATTTTTGTAGTTAAAAGCAAAGCAACTGTTTTAATTGTTGTATAGGGATATATATTTCAGTACTTTTGATGAATTGAGACTTTAACTGGTGTGTCCACATGGCGCGAAATTTGAATTTACGTGTGGTATTATAGGAGGCGAAACTGCTCTGGTTAGAACTTTAAACCCAGAATATTTCAATTCTGTATACTTTTAATTACAAAAACATTGGTTGGTATGCCGAAGATAACATTTTTTATTCTATTTTGAAACATATTATTCCACAAGTAATTGTTTATCTTTTCATCCGTAGTGTTTCTGAGTGAAATTATTTAACGCTGTATTTTTCAAATACATTTATTTGTTCTTCTACGGAGAGTATCAGAAGTAATATGACAAATTTAAAATTATTCCCAGAGAATGATGGTACTTGATCTGAATGATAATGTTCACGTATGTTGCTTCCTCACGCGTTATCTCCGCGTGTTTCCTGCTTCTCCTCATTGCGCTTCTGAACTTCCCATGTTTTGACATGGTACCAAAAAGCTAAGCCTGACAGAGAAGCGGGTAGCGGTATTTATTGATTAATTAGGCCAAATGTACTTGGGAAATTGTTTTCGGTTCTTTTTAAAGATTAAGTCTATGTATGAAAAAGAAGACAATGATAATTTGCAAAGTGATTGTAATAAATGTAGTGCGCAATTGAAATGATCGTTTGCGATGGCCTTGACGCAGTCGTTCTCTGGCGCCAAATTTGAATGTAGTTACAACAGGAGTGAACAATGCAGGAACGTTGTTGAACGTTTTGTAGGATGTTGCGTTTAATTTACTTTTATGTTTGCTTTTCATTAGGGCAGATACAACACTCGTCATTAGAAACCCATATGCCTAGACTCTTAGGATGCTCTACTTTCAGGTCATTCATTTTGAAAACAATATTAGAGTAGCAGATTACGCATTAAACAATGGAGAAAATACAAATCGTCATACGAAGAAACAAACAAAAGTTTTTCAAAAATAAATTTCAAATTGAAGCGGAAATGGCATGGAAGAGGCAGGAGGCGAAATGGTTGGAAGAAAATGAAATTAAACTACACACTATCTTTGTGTTTGAATGAATGTGCATTATTAGCATTTATACCGGAAAGTGAAAAAAATTAGAAAATAGTACTTTTGCCCAGTTAAGAATTGTTAGTCAGATCTTCTTTACACGTTATAATTATAATAACAACATTTGAACTGACTTCTAATAAATTCTAGTGAAGGTAGTTTTAACTTTTTCATTGAAAAAGAAATAGTTTCTAGGAAATCCTATATTGAGAGTATACACTACTTAAGGATGCAATATTGTGCTGAACATGAGAAAATGGAGCTTAAATAGTTGCAAGGTAAAACTGAAATCGTTGATATTAATTTGTTGCATATCTGATTCTTCATAGCACGGACGAAAGGAGTTCATTACATTTTTTATGGTTAATAATATTTTCTAATAATTAAATGTCTAATAATTCTAAAAAGTTCTGGCCATCACTTCGGAACTCAAAGATCAAAGCTTAACGTGTGTGTAATTGTGGTTGTTTGTAAACACGTAAATGATTGGCTGGCAGAAAAAGCAGAATTTTTTCTTCAGAAAATCCTATTTAAACGTTAAATTTCAGCCGTATTCTGACTTACGATAAGGATTGTTTCATGAGATCTTAGATTTTCAATTAATAATGAGATTAAAATAATAATTTTTTAAATTGGTGAAATGTTCGGTTTTAACTGAACTAACGCATTATCGGTCTTACATCGTCCTTAGTTCTGTATACATTTGAATTGTCCACTGCTTCTAACATAAGCTCTGATGAGGTCTGGGCATGCCTAAGCACGTTAGCTAAATGCAAATAAATGTATTTTCCATAAAATGCAGATGTTCTAACTTTGATCCACCAAGCTATTCTATCAACTCAATAATCTTTTACTGAATCTTATCCAGAGCTTGAAAATATTGGGTTGATTAATACCAATTTTTCTAAGGTATCTTACTCTGTTCCTCCTTTGCATTACAACGAATATTTAGTATGCATTCTCTTGCCTTCAATTTGTTAAGTGCTAATATTTTCATGTTACTTGACCAACCGCAGTTTAATTTTGAAAACAACTGTATCGTATTTCAAGTAGAGTTTATACTGCAAGTAAATTACAAGGCATGGAACGAAATTTTTCCTGAGTCCTTCCCCAAAACCGAATGCGTGCGTGGGCCTATACGATGGCCCGCAGCCTCCGCGCAGATCCTGGGCGCCTGATCCTGGCGGCCCCTTTCGCCCTGCCAGGTCGCGGAGCGGTCGCCGAATCTGGGTCACGTTCACTTCGCCCTTCACCCGCTACGGCAGCGCTGTCTAGAGACGATGCCATTTTCCCAAACCACACATGACATTTTTTAAAAATTAATTTAATGAAGTTTCTTATGTACTCTTTCGATTATGATAAGGCGTATAAATTATGGATGATTTACTTCACATAATTTCGAACTTTGAGTTTAATATAATCCCGGTTCATTAATTTAGTAATCTAACTTGATTTAATCGATCTGGAGTAGCAACAGGTTTTATTCTCAAAGCCAAAATTGGTCATGAGTGAGTTACATCACTGGGCAATAAGCAATGGTAGAATTTGCACATTTATGGGTAAAATGTATCTATTACTTCAATTTAATTAGCGAAATATTTGTGAATAATCTAATGGAAATTATAGAAAAATGTTTTAGTCTTTTAAGTGGTCCATAATCATGCATCTTAAGTGGAGAAACTACAGAGAGCAAGACATTTTAAATTTGCGGTAAAAATATATTAATTTAGCTGAAAAATAATAAGTAAATACCACGAAAGTACATTTATCCTTTCAGCATAAATTAATTTAATGCTGTGCTCGCCCTACATTATTACATATAATATTTCACTGCATTATACAGAGAAGCATGATTTGCTGGTCCTGATCAGAACTCTAGATGTGGTTATCCAACGACAATTACTTTTACATTTTGTGTTTCCACATACTGTTATAAAAATTTAAGATTGTCATTTGATGCATAAACACAGGGACATTGAACATTGTTCCACAAGAACGGCACGGTTTTGTAAAACAGATTTTGAAGATGTGCGAAAAAAATATTCTAAAGAATACAGAATAACATTTTGAATCTGTATATTGAATACATGGGATAAATATGGGCCAGAAAATTATAACATAGAAATAACATAGAAAGTTCAAATAAAGAATAAAGGTAGATGTTCGACATCACTTCAAAAATTATGAGAAGAATACAAATGTTGCGAAGTTTCGTTGAACACTATTAGTATGTATTTGATATAAAAATTATGATAGAATATCTGAAGAAATATAACGTTCAGTATTTTGCGGATTATTGAGATTCTACTTCAAATTTTCATTGGTGCAACAATGCGTGGAATGCAAGTTCCATTAAAATGTTTCCGAACACCCGAGAACAAATGCAATTAGTTTAACATTATGCAAAGATTTGGTTGCTCGTTATCACTTTTGCTGTGTTCTAGCGAATTGAAAGTAGCCTAGGTATTCTCGAGCTCTGTTAATATTATCTTCGGTACGTCGTAATGTCCAATTTGCTTGTACAATTCAAAAGTTGAAGTAGTGGCAACAAATGGCCAAACACTAGTATGATCTCCATTCGTCTTAATGCAAACAAGTTTTCTATTACTCGGGGGAGAACATTTCTAGTTTTCACATGTCGCTACCCACACTTTGTTCGTACTCTTATTCATAATTGAAGTATGCATAGTAAGAAGTGGGGGTAGGGATTCCGAAGCTCAATAAAACATCCGCAGATTGTTCTTCTTCCCCACATGTCATGTACAGTTTTTACTGTTTTTGACGAAAATAGGTCAGAATAAATTTAATGCAATTTAGAAATTTATTTAAGATGTGAAGAAGATTAGAAGAGTTTTGAAGAATATCTTCGTTTACAATTGCATCTTTCGCATTCCAGAGCACACACTTTGGTACGGTGTGTATACTTGTAGAGAGGTCCTGCTACGAGGTCAAGTCAGGCCCACATCAGAAAACTGCCACTGTTTCATTCCTCGGTACGCTCCACCCTGGTTTTCTCCACTTTGGCTCGCCCGTCCATCCTTCCTGCTCCGCTCCCTCCCCTGTGGGAGGGGGACACCCCCCCGCAGCTGCTTCATCCAGTCAAATTCCGGTCATGCCACACCTACCGGGACAGTTGCACGCCTTGCACTGCTGTTCCGCAATACTTATATGCATTGCGGATTGCATGAAAGCAACTTTTGAAAACAAAAACAACAAACTATTATGATAAAAAGAATAATGTTAGAATTTCGAGATGAAAACTTCACGTTGAAGAGTTTTAAATATAAATGTCTCCATAAAGAAACTTGTACGAAAATTGTATAATCGTTTTTGCAGAACGTACCAACAGAAACCGGCTTATGTAGCTCAGAACTGCACTGCCTCTGACTGGGAAGTCCTAGTGTTACAGTACCGACGGTGACAGTATTTCAGACACTAGATAGCTGCTTAGTATGCTCTGATCAGTATATTCCCGAGGTTTCTCCGGCCAATTCCAGGCGAATGCTGTAACAGTACTCTAACAAACGGGCCATGGACCGCGCATAATCTTTCCTTTCTCCACTTGTCCTGCCCTCACCCCTTACTTACGCATACTAACACTTACACGCCTTAAACTACCACACACGTAGAGAGACCAGTCGGGTCCTTAAAGCTTGTCCCGGCTGGCGTTATGCCCCGCTGGTGGGAGATACTTGTCTTGAGAGAACCCGACAAGTTGACATATAGGTCGGCGCCGGATCTCATCATCCAGCGGGACAAGAACGCAGTCACCTCCTGTGATGAAAACATGAAGTACACTTACGAGATTAATGATCATAACAGTTGACGTGCCCGGAAACACGAAATCAATCAATACTAATATTCGTTAATATTTATAACGTAAAAGTCAGGAGGAGAACAATTACTCGCGTCACTTGTAAGGAAAGGTTTCGTAGGAAGTTGGAGTTGAATTTCAGACTTTCAAAACTAGATGTATAATAATGTATAATAACTAATAAAATAGATGTGAGACTGTTATCAAAGATATCAGCCCGTTATAACCACAAAATTAATTTCTAAATAAGCAGAAATAATTCTTGAAGTCTTCAAAACTGAATTAATTTCAATCACATTTATTTAACTTCCTCAGTGCTGATATTCAGAACGTAATGCTTCCGTGCCGTTTTGTGATACATTTGAATTTTGGCGCTCCAGAGTCCACACATTTATTGATTACGTGTCCTGGTTCCCGTCCTGAGTCGCCACCTTCTGGCTTATCATGAATGCTTGTTATCGGCAGCGTAGCCTATCCTGACATTCTCACCAGAGCAAAGTGACGAACGTACTCAATCTGCTCATATGTGTGTATTTTATTAATGCCCTTGAAGCCATTAATTAATATATTTCTTTTTAACTTAAATTCTTCAAAGTAATCATTAAATAAAATAAGCAAGCGCTAGAAATGTCTGTAAAGAATCAAAAGTGTTTTTGCACATAAGACACCGTTTTCAGAATGTTAGCCATGCTGATATTTCACGCGCGAGATTTAAACTGACAACTTCATCCATCAAAATAAAATATTTTTGCCAAATGTCGAAAAACTGTCTTTATATTTGTTGGCCTTTTATTAAAACAGAAAAAGTGGTTGCAAGTTAGAACAGAAATTATTTATATTTAAATTAAATACAAGGGAGAGAGGATTTTTCTTTGGAGGCCGGGAACTACAACGCTACCTCCTCAGGTGTTCTAGACGCCTCTGAGTGCCAGTTCATCTTATCCTGACGTGGTCAAGAGAGTTTCGAAGCAGTCCAAATAGTATTTTTAGAAGTAGCGAAAATGCGTTAAATTTACTTGGTTTTGCTGGATTAAAAAAGTAGTGGCAGTGAGAAAAATAAATACTTATTTCAATAGAATTAAAGTAAGTCACTTTGCATGTTATTCTCAATAAAAATGATAGATCACAATACTTAGTGTATAACGTCCGGCGCGAAATTCAAAGATGTTGATAACAAAGTACTGTGGCTAATGAAATAAATCAATGTGTATGAATATGAACTGCGACTTATTATTTAATTATATAAATTTAGGATGTTTTGCAAAGGAACAAAATGTTGAAAAATCTAGTAAAAACGGGTAGCCTAACATTGTAAGTAAACACTTTAATGAAGATAAGACCATTCTCCATTCTTCTAATTACGGCATTAAATTAAAAATTAAAAGCAATATTAAAATTATAAAACAACAAAAATTTTAAAATATTTATTTTCCCAAGCAACGTAATTACTACGAGTGTCAGGATTTATGTCGGCACGTGTCCCTAGACGCGACATGGGCATCAGGTTCGTTACTCCAAGCGTATCATGCACGCCTGGGACCGCCAAATTTGCCGTTAACACGAAACACAGCAACAGGTTTCTCTCGTGACCTACATCGGTTAAATATTACGTACAAAAATTCGACGAATATCATCGTCGTCATCGAGAGGCCTGTTGGTCCAGGGATTTGATAATCTCAAAATCTTCACGTGCCTACGTTTTTTCTTTTCTATAAGTAACTCACGGGCAGAAAAATATGAGCATGAACACGAGGGTTCATGGTCTAGGGTTATGATTCTTGCTACAGATTCGATAGTTTTCTAATTGAAATCTCAGACCGGACCTATTTACTCTTCTCTAATCTATTCACCCGTAGAATCATGACGAACCCAATGTCTGTTGTTCTACGAGTACTATTCTCGCTGTTGTTACGAGAAGTTCCTGACACATGTTTCGAATAGGCGCATGTCTCAAATAGATAAATGTTTTGTCTCATAATTATTTAGAGCACGACTTTTAAATAGTCACTATCCCAACTGAAATCGAATTGTATTTTTACAACGAAAACTGGAACAATTACGACATAAAATAAGGAGGAAATGGTTGGCCGGCTGATCGATCTCTATAAAACTCCCACTCAAAATATATTTGTCTTTATCTCTCAGGTTCTGAATGTGACATGGACAAAAAATATTTGCCTGTTTCGAGCAATACGTAGCTACATATAAGTGAAGCAATCCTAACGTTTTGCACGGGACATTGTAATGGAGGTCCGCATGCTGACGCATGAATTTTGACGACAACTGGCGCTACTTTTGAAGCTTAATGGCGCTTTTAACCTGGTGTCAGTGACGGACGTACGCTGCATCCGCGAGAATGTGAGAATATGAGTCTTGAATTAAAATCGTTTCTGCATGCCACTGCTTTCTCTGACGTCATCTTCCGATCCGCCGTTGCTGCAGAAACGCGCTACGTAGAACGTCCCGTAAACAGAGTAGAACATCACTTGTCGGAAATCCAAATATACAAATATCCAATGATCTTTATTGATTAATAACAATTTCCAAGTTCTTAATAATATGCCTATTGTACTAAAACATGCCTTTTATAATGTGTATAAATTAAAACTTTTGACACAATGTAGTAAAACCTAGTTTATTTAGTATGTGCAATATTAGTATTTACAGTTTTCTGGGGCTTATGTGTGTGAAACTAAATTTCAGGAGTTTCAGTCAACTTTTCTAAGAAATACGAAAAGTGTCTTCTAAATGTTCAATTATTCATAATATATAATATAAGAAACCGCTGAACAGAGCGCTAAAATCGACGCTATTTTTTAGAACATTTCGCACCTGCTTGCGTCTCGCAAAGCTATAGCTATTCAGCTCTCAAAGCTATAGCTATTCAGCTCGCAAAGCTATAGCTAGCAGCCACGCAAATTTGAAGTATTGTTGGCTGCAGTTCGTACTTTAGTTCCTGTAAGAAGATGCTAAGGGAGAGCGCACCACTATAATGGTCTCCACCACGTTATATGGCAGTATTGTCAAGGTCGATGCCACGAGCGGGAGTCCGTGACACGAGTGCCACGACGAAATCGCCCCTCCACGCAGTTCATCACTCCGCCACCAGAGGCAACGCCATCCCTATTGTAAAACGGTGGGGTTACTACTACTCGTAATAGTTCCCTTTCCCGACGCCAGTTGCACAGAGAGGCTCGTGGCATGCTACGGTGCCACGAGGCGTGCCACGGCCGCCAATAGAAGACCTCGACACCACTGTTATATGGCAGTTAAAAGGCCCTGGGACCGTACCTGCTGCTGGGCCTGCACCAGGTGCTGCTGCAGTTCGTGCAGGGGCTGCGCGAGCGTGTGCAGCGCGGCCAGGGAGGGCGCGTCGGCCAGCGACGCGTCGGGGGCGTCCTCGGCCAGCTGGTGCTGCAGCGCCGCCGCCACCGCCCGCGCGGGCTCGCGCGCCGACTCGGCCAGCGTCGCCAGCCCCGACGCCGTCGTGCGCTCCGACAGCTGCGACACCTCGCCCTCGGCCTCGGCCGCGCCCTCCAGCGCCACCTGCGCCTCCAGCTGCGCCAGCCCGCGCTGCAGCTCCAGCAGCGGCTGCGCCAGCGTCGCCAGCGCCGACGCCGACGCCTCCGGCGACAGCGCGCCGCCGGCCTCCAGCACCGCCACTTGCTGCGCCTGAGCCCGCGGACAGCGACGGGGTTAACGGGAGTCAGAAAGCCCTATCATTCCTGTGTTAATCCTTTCAAGTAAGGACTAAGTAGTTATTCACTAAATTGGCACAGTCACATCTCGTCCAAAGTAATTGAAGCCAATAGAAGGTTAGCTATTTACGTCCAATTCTTAACCGTAACTCTTCTCTAAAAATTCATTCCACTTTAACCATTTACAAATCTATTCTTCGGCCAATATTAACCTACGCATGTCTAGTTTGGATTTCAGCTGCCCCAACCACATTAAACAAGTTACAAATCTTCCAAAACAAAATTTTAAGAATAACAGTAAATGCCCCCTGGTTTGTCAGCAATAAGACCCTCCACAACGATCTTGCAATAGAACCAATTACTTCCTTTATTACAAAGCTGGCACATAATTTTTTCAATAATTTAAATCATGTACAAGGAGCAGTCACTTACGAAATAGGAACCGATCAGCCCCCACTCTCCCGCCTAAGAAACAGACTCCCATTCCATATTTTCCTTCAATATCTCTCTGTTATTAGATAAGGTAGGAACAGTTCTAGCAATTACCTGTCCCTCCCATCGTATTTTCTTTTTAATCCTGTCATTGCTCTAACATAATTCCCTCGCAATAACCTTGGTTGAAGGTACAACAAATGAAATCACTATCAGGGAGGTAACAAACAGTTACCCCCTTCACAATTTTCTGATGCAAAGTTGCTCGGCCAATCAACTGAAAAGCCTCACGGCTGAACGTTGTACTGTCTTTAAATGTAAAATAAAATTTAAAAAAAGTAGTTATCCACAAGTTATCAATAATAAAATGTTTCCCATAAAATGTTTCCCATGTTCCCTTGAAGAACACACACGGATTGAATTATTTCAATAAATTACACTTTCATTATAAATTCTTAATATTAACAATATCGCTTCGGAAGTCGAAGTACTTCATCGTTACACAAAAAACAACTATTAAAACTATTATACCTTTCTACTTATTCGTCATTCTGCTTGTATATGTAGTAACGAGAAAGTACCGTAGTGGAAAGCGGCAATTTTTCGTGAGAAAAACTCTTGTGGGGCTTTGAAAGAGTGAATAAATCGTGTTCCTATACTTATGGCCTGTTGTATGATGTAGACATATCTCCAGGAATAGTTATCTCTAAGAATTGTTTTTTCCGAGAATAAACGACTCGTCCCGTTGTATGACTTGTCTTTATTCCACGGATAGGTATCTCGTGTTTATCCGAAAAGTCGTCTGTGAAAGAGAAAGTTGGTACAGCATTCGGTAGTGTTTTGTCAAAATATTTATTCTTTGCTTCTCAAGTTTCTTTCATTTCTGCCTATTTTTGCCTATTTAGAATCCACGAATGGAGCGCGATGGATCTTTGCACTGTAACCACTTTATATGGAGTTGTTTTGGGAGTCTTCCCTCCATGGTAACCATATGTATATCTTGTTGTAAGGACATTAGTTTGTGATCATTACGTATAGCACTATGGTATTACGTTGTAATTGCCCATTGTATATGTATAATGTTGTTGTTCTCATATCGTTATGTGTTACCACCTGCCGTGAGGATAGAATAAAAATATTTCGAAATTTCTGCAAACTGTGAAGTCTTAATTCACTCCAACCAAATTCCGTGATCTACATTTCCCTCTTCTACTTCATGGTCGTGAATCTACAACGACATAAAATATTGAGGAATACTTTATGAGAATGAAAAAGAATCATTTAAATACCCATCTAACAGCTTTCCTTATATGAAAAATATATTGATAAAAACAGTAAAAATGAATAATTTTGTTTATCAAACATCATTTCATGGGAAAATGAAATTTTTGCTATACTGCAGAGTCCAAGTGAAATTAAAGCAAAAAATTTACCCAATTACTCTGAAAAAAAAAGTACGTCTTTTCTAGGGCACTAGGCAGCTAATCAAAAAAGATCATTTATATATATAATCTCTACAAATATAAATGTATATTTACATCTCTGATTATTCATATCATCCTCAACAAGATCCATAACCAATCGCACTGTGGATTTGGATAGAAGAAAACTATTTGAAACTCATCATTATCATCGTATTTGTTCAATAAATCTTGCCTATGCTGAAACGTTCATCGTTTCTGGGACGACAAATACACTCCAAACAAGAATTCATCATCGCTATCCGAAAATTAGTTCGCTTAACAGTACGCGGGTCTCGCTGCTGATTCTTCTTTGAACTGTTGTCACGTTATCTACTGAATATCTTAGCAAAAACAGTGGAATAGTTTATCGCGAGTTTATTCTATGGATGAACACTATTTCCACTTCGTACAATCGGTTTTTCCTGCATCTATGGAATAATGTTTATCTCGGCTTCATTCCGAGTTCGTATAACTGGGACTCAGTAAATTACTTCCTCTAACATGTTGTGCACTCGGAATCCGATTGTTAAGAAGACATTTTTATCAAGATTAGTAAAGTTATTTAAATAGGCATAATATGAAAAAAATATAAAGACAACTGTTTTATCTTAATTCCGCAAACTACTATTCCAAAACATTCCGTAAACTAATGTATTATTCTAGCCAAAGTAAGTGCCTACCTGTGCAAGGCCACGCTGGACTTCTTCCAGAGGTTGTGCAAGAGCAAGCAGTTGCTGGGGATCAATGTGCTCAGTCAGTGAATCTGGTCGTGGTTCCAACACCACCTGTTCCAGGTGCTGCAGGCTACTGCGAACTGCCTGCAGTGGTTCAGCCAAAGTTTGTAGAGCTGACAACTGCGCCTGCAATTGATTTTCATGAACCTATGAACTCCTCCCTGTGTATATACTCTAAGTTGAATCTATAAATATAATCTATCATGTTTTTATTTTAGCGTGAAGTTTTTAAGAATAAATATGAAAAATTCCTAAAGAAAACAAACAAGATAATTATCGTAATTATAAGATAATACTGGAACAAATCCTGTTTTATTCAGTGAAACTGAATACACTCTATATTGCAGTATTGCTGTTGAAAAATATATGATAAATTTTTACTCACTGTCACCAAATAAATTATTTGCAATTATTTCAATGACTTGAGAATATAAATTTGCTTTTTCTCCAATAAAGGGAAAATTATTTAAAACAAAATTACTATGATGGTACTTAAAAAAATATTGAAAAGAGTTAATTAATTTAAGTATTATTGATCACAATTTCATTAAAACAAAGTATGTTCTATTTAAAAATATCATACGAAGGTTAGATATTTTACATTCGCTTTTTTACTCTTATTTACACTGTGGTAGCAGATAAAACTGGTGGTGATGCAACATAACATCATTTATCTTTGTATTTGTAACGTTCACGTAGTCTTATACTACTAGTTGAACCTATGGGAATATTTGTGCCACATTTTCACCATCAGTTATTTTACGTAGGCTGCGCCCTTTAGTATTTTTTAATTTTATGATTCTATATGTACAATCTGCGTGCATTTTTCGTTTGTTTGTTGTTGAAGTAGACTACATTTAGTATGAGTTTTGTATTCAACATAAATAAGTAACAGAAAACAAAGTATTTTGTTTATTTATTTATTGGTCAAAAAACAGTAAAAACTGTATATGACGTAATAAAAACTGTATGTTTTCTTATTTGAATACTAGTTCATAAAAATAAAACATTAAACTAATTTTTGGACATTTAAATTTTTAAAAAACGTCTGTCTGATTGTGAACTATCAGTGTGGTACTGAGTGTGTCCTTGTGTAGTATTCAGTGAGACAAAACACATATTCTCATAAAAAATCATTTCATCTCAAAAGTTAAGAAATCGTTATGTGTTACATCCTTATTACGATGATTTATTATGATGTTAGCTGTAAATGAAGCCGTAAAAATTTTGACATTAAAATATAACTTTTTGGAAGTCACTCAGTTTTTAACTGTTTTGACCTAAAATACATAAATAAATATAACGAGTTAATTTAAAGTTAAAAGAGAAATTGAATAGAAAGAAACGTTAAATTCTGTAGCCTCGTCATTATTGCTACATATCTGAGTGTAATAATATTTATTCCATAATGTGCACTGACTTGCTCGGAAAGAGATCCAGTAGCAGGCTCCATGAGAGCAACCTGCTGCACCATGGCCACTCCATGTTCTAGTTCTCGAAGTGGCTGAGCCAAGGTCTGAAGAGCAGATAGCGAAAGCTGAGAGCCTTCTGCCAAAGATCGATCACCTCCTTCCAAGGTAACTTGTGATTCAACCTGCGAAAAAAGGCAGGGTAACTTATTACAGATATATTTGCTTTGTTTTCTTAGTTGCCTACTGAACATTTTAATTTGATTTAAATATTGTTGTATAAATAAAACATGGATAATGCATTTTTAAGATAATACAATTTTTAAAGTTTGAGAAAAATTCAGTGGAATAGCACTACGTATTTTGTTTTCCTTCTGCTTGATTTTTAATTAAACATTTATGTATCTTAAGGAACTTCTATACTCTATACCGAGAGTGTGAGGAAAAAAGATATATTTCTATACCCCACTCCAAGAATAAGTCTTATCCTCACCTTCCTTACTCTTCCGCATATGCACTCGACTGATTTCCGCGTGGCTCCCGAGGCCAGTAAAAGTAAACAAAAATTGCTGCACAGATACGTCATAGATGTATGATTTTTTGCCCTGGCTGTGGTGATTATGGTTTCAAAACCACGATTGACCAATTTTTTTGTCATGTTTCGTTCTCAACATAAATATCACAGAAGGAATAAGCCTCCTCTCCTGAATAAGGAAGGAATGAGAGTCCCGGCCTGTTCGTACTCGCTTTAAATGTGAATGGTCCAGGTTTCCAATCCCGGACAGGCACTAATTTTCTTATGACTTGCTACATATTTTCGAATGGGAAAAGACATCAGAAACTCCCAGCATGGTCTGATAGACTGAGGTGTTTGGCACACACGCAAGCCATATCGCCTTCACATCCCTGACAGTACGTATTTTTGACTGCCTGTAAATACCCGGATAGTTGAAAGATTACAGGATCTCTTGCTGCCAACAAACAACATCACGGCCTGTTGGTCTAGGGGTATGATTCTCGCTTCGGGTGCGAGAAGTCCCGGGTTCAAATCCCGGACAGGCCCGTATGTTTTCATGCACATCCATAGAATCTTGAATGAAATAAGGTATCAGGGAAGACATGCGCGGCTTCTTGTCCAGGAGGTATGATTCATTCTGCAAGTACAAGTGATAGTGGTTTAAAATCCCGTGTTGGTCTATAACAGACCTGCACAGCATTTTGCACTTTCACTGACCTCAGAAGCTGCGTGCGGGAAACTCGGGTGCAAATGAGAAAATCGATGAAGGGTGGGGATGAGACCCAATCTGGGAGTGGGGACCACCAATCAGAATGCGCAATTCGAAAGATGGAGCGTAAATTTAAAGAGCAACCGGCAAGAACATGACGGTTATATACAGTTCAAGTAATATTGTCTTTTGTATTATATTGCAAATGTTTGTTCTCAGTATATGACAGGGCGAAATATGAAACTACAACGAATTATGCGTATTAGATTTCGACACCAAGTATTATAATTGCTTGTAGGGCTTATAATGTAATTCGCTTTGCTACCATGTAATCACAAATTTAGTGTTGTGCTAAACACAAAATCTTGATACTGAATTGTTTTTGTTTGATGATGACAGCAATAAACAATTTTTTATTGACTATGTTTAATTGAATAAGACAGTTCTCTCAAAGCAAAACCATATTGTTCTTTAAAAAAAGTCATGATTATTTTCTGTTCTAATTTCTGACAAGAGAGTAGAGTCGTGTACGAGATCATATAAAAATATAAAGCCCTTTGCATTCTATTTAACCAATACCCATGATTATCTTATAATTGTCCGTAACATATCGTCACAAAAGTTTGCTCGTTGATATCTTTTATTCAGTTTCATAATGAGGAAAAATGGTCACAAATGTGCTATTAAACATTACCCTTCTTGGAATTGCCACATATTTTGTTTTATGTCAATCAATGTATGATTCTCGCTTTGGGTGCGAGAGGTCCCGGGTTCAAATCCCGGACAGGCCCGTTTTGTTTTTATGTATTTCCATAGAACCGTGGACGAGAGACGTTGTGAGAGAAGAGACGGGTATTATCATGGCCTGTTGGTCTAGGGGTATGATTCTCGCTTCGGGTGCGAGAGGTCCCGGGTTCAAATCCCGGACAGGCCCGTTTTGTTTTCATGCATATCCATAGAATCGCGGACGAGAGAAGTTATGAGAGAAGTCACGAGTACCCAAAGGGCCTGTTGGTCTAGAGGTATGATTCTCGCTTTGGGTGCGAAAGGTCCCGGGTTCAAATCCCGGACAGGCCCGTTTTGTTTTCATGTATATCCATAGAACCGTGGACGAGAGACGTTGTGAGAGAAGAGACGGGTATTTTCATGGCCTGTTGGTCTAGGGGTATGATTCTCGCTTCGGGTGCGAGAGGTCCCGGGTTCAAATCCCGGACAGGCCCGTTTTGTTTTTATGTATTTCCATAGAACCGTGGACGAGAGACGTTGTGAGAGAAGAGACGGGTATTTTCATGGCCTGTTGGTCTAGGGGTATGATTCTCGCTTCGGGTGCGAGAGGTCCCGGGTTCAAATCCCGGACAGGCCCGTTTTGTTTTTCATCCATATCCATAGAATCGCGGACGAGAGAAGTTATGAGAGAAGTCACGTGAACACAAATGGCGTGTTGGTCTAGGGGTATGATTCTCGCGTTGGGTGCGAGTGGTCCCGGGTTCAAATCCCGGACAGGCCCGTTTTGTTTTCATGTATATCCATAGAATCGTGAACGAGAGAAGTCATGAGAGAAGACACGTGACCTTCCATGGCCTGTTGGTCTAGGGGTATGATTCTCGCTTCGGGTGCGAGAGGTCCCGGGTTCAAATCCCGGACAGGCCCGTTTTGTATTTCATGCATATCCATAGAATCGCGGACGAGAGAAGTTATGAGAGAAGTCACGCGAACACAAATTGCGTGTTGGTCTAGGGGTATGATTCTCGCGTTGGGTGCGAGTGGTCCCGGGTTCAAATCCCGGACAGGCCCGTTTTGTTTTCATGTATATCCATAGAATCGTGAACGAGAGAAGTCATGAGAGAAGACACGTGACCTTTCATGGCCTGTTGGTCTAGGGGTATGATTCTCGCTTCGGGTGCGAGCGGTCCCGGGTTCAAATCCCGGGCAGGCCCGTTTTGTTTTTCATGCATATCCATAGAATCGCGGACGAGAGAAGTTATGAGAGAAGTCACGCGCACACAAATGGCCTGTTGGTCTAGGGATATGATTCTCGCTTTGGGTGCGAGAGGTCCCGGGTTCAAATCCCAGACAGACCCTTTTGTTTTCATGTATATCCATAGAACCGTGGACGAGAGACGTTGTGAGATAAGACTCAAGTAATTTCATTGCGTGTTGGTCTAGGGGTGTGATTCTCGCTTCGGGTGCGAGAGGTCCCGGGTTCAAATCCCGGACAGGCCCGTTTTGTTTTCATGCATATCCATAGAATCGTGAACGAGAGAAGTCATGAGAGAAGACACGTGACCTTTCATGGCCTGTTGGTCTAGAGGTATGATTCTCGCTTTGGGTGCGAGAGGTCCCGGGTTCAAATCCCGGACAGGCCCGTTTTGTTTTTTATGTATTTCCATAGAACCGTGGACGAGAGACGTTGTGAGAGAAGATGCGGGTATTCTCATGGCCTGTTGGTCTAGGGGTATGATTCTCGCTTCGGGTGCGAGAGGTCCCGGGTTCAAATCCCGGACAGGCCCGTTTTGTTTTCATGCATATCGATAGTAGCGCGGACGAGAGAAGTTATGAGAGAAGTAACGCGCACACAAATGGCCTGTTGGTCTAGGGATATGATTCTCGCTTCGGGTGCGTGAGGTCCCGGGTTCAAATTCCGGAAAAGGCCCGTTTTGTTTTCATGCATATCCATAGAATCGTGAACGAGAGAAATCATGAGAGAAGACACGTTCACTTTCATGGCCTGTTGGTCTAGGGGTATGATTCTCGCTTCGGGTGCGAGAGGTCCCGGGTTCAAATCCCAGACAGGCCCGTTTTGTTTTTCATGCATATCCATAGAATCGCGGACGAGAGAAGTTATGAGAGAAGTCATGCGCACACGAATGGCCTGTTGGTCTAGGGGTATGATTCTCGCTTTGGGTGCGAGAGGTCCCGGGTTCAAATCCCGGACAGGCCCGTTTTGTTTTTCATGCATATCCATAGAATCGCGGACGAGAGAAGTTATGAGAGAAGTCACGCGCACACAAATGGCCTGTTGGTCTAGGGGTATGATTCTCGCTTTGGGTGCGAGAGGTCCCGGGTTCAAATCCCGGACAGGCCCGTTTTGTTTTCATGTATATCCATAGAACCGTGGACGAGAGACGTTGTGAGATAAGACCCGCGTAATTTCATGGCCTGTTGGTCTAGGGGTATGATTCTCGCTTTGGGTGCGAGAGGTCCCGGGTTCAAATCCCGGAAAGGCCCGTTTTGTTTTCATGCATATCCATAGAATCGTGAACGAGAGAAATCATGAGAGAAGACACGTTCACTTTCATGGCCTGTTGGTCTAGGGGTATGATTCTCGCTTCGGGTGCGAGAGGTCCCGGGTTCAAATCCCAGACAGGCCCGTTTTGTTTTTCATGCATATCCATAGAATCGCGGACGAGAGAAGTTATGAGAAAAGTCACGCGCACACAAATGGCCTGTTGGTCTAGGGGTATGATTCTCGCTTTGGGTGCGAGAGGTCCCGGGTTCAAATCCCGGACATGCCCGTTTTGTTTTCATGTATATCCATAGAACCGTGGACGAGAGACGTTGTGAGAGAAGACACGTGTATTTTCATGGCCTGTTGGTCTAAGGGTATGATTCTCGCTTCGGGTGCGAGAGGTCCCGGGTTCAAATCCCGGACAGGCCCGTTTTGTTTACATGCATATCCATAGAATCGTGAACGAGAGAAGTCATGAGAGAAGACACATGCACTTTCATGGCCTGTTGGTCTAGGGGTATGATTCTCGCTTTGGGTGCGAGAGATCCCGGGTTCAAATCCCGGACAGGCCCGTTTTGTTTTCATGTATATCCATAGAACTGTGGACGAGAGAAGTTATGAGAGGAGGCACGAGCACTTTCGTGGCCTGTTGGTCTAGGGATGTGATTCTCGCTTCGGGTGCGAGAGGTCCCGGGTTCAAATCCCAGACAGGCCCGTCTGTTTTCATGCTCATCCAAAGAATCTCGGACGTATCAAATGAGAAATGCATGGCTTGTGGTCCTGCAGGTATGTTTTATTCTGTGGGTGTAAGTGACAATGGTTTCAAATTTCGGGTTGGCCTATAATGTGTCATGCTCTGCTCTCTGTATTCACGCTGGAGAAGAAATGAAGTCCATCATGATATTGTTCTAGGGTTGTTTTACAACTTGTGGTTGCGGGTTCAAATCACGAAAAGGTCTAAGTTTTCTTATGTTCTTGTTAAAATTATCGCATAGGAGTAGTTATCAGGGAAGCAATAGAACTGCCTGATGTGGTATTTTTGTGGTTCCCAACATGGCCAATAATGTCTTCATATGAATTGTAATTTTGATGGAGTCAATGATGATCAAGAGTTCGGTTACTTTTCTGTACATTAATATGAAAGGTGTATTAATAGATAGAATCAAGAACTCATTGATTAAAAAATGTATTATTTGTACTGACAATTAATTGTGTTCTGTTGAAAAGCAACAGTACGTAGTAATACATTACAAATCCGTTGCTCTTCTTTCATATCCGTCGTTCCCTTTTAGGATGAGGGCTTAGTTGTGCTGGTGCAATTGGCATCCTTACCGGTACCCCAAAGGAAGCGTCCGTTAATAATGACCCCCGCGGATGGATATCGGCTATGAATAAAACTAACTGAACTTCATGCTTATTTTCTTCCTTCCATCTGCCCTATTATTGTAGGCCCTACCGATTAGATTTAAATCTTTTATTTCACACTCATTTATTGGAGACAAGGGCGCAATTTCGGTATTCTGCACCGGAACATCCGAGAACCTAGTCTTAAAGCCCGGATAGGCCCATAATGCTTCGTTATCTACTATTAACACTCGTATTGCAGAACGAGTAAACAAGCCGCAAGATGGCCTGTTGACAGAGGGGTTTGATTCTCGCGTCGGGTGCGAGTGATTCCGGTTGCAAATTCCATAGGCGCGTGAGTAGTTCCAAGTTCAATTTGCATAGACGTCCGAGTTGTCTTTGTCCTACTCTAAATTCTCACATGGGAGAGGTAGTTAGAGAAACCAATAAGAGGGCTGATGGTCAAGTGGTACGATTCTCTCGTAGGATGCGAAAGGTCTCACTACCCCATCGTGGTCGGGCTAGAGGGTTCTTTTGCCCGTCTATAAATGCTCTCATGTTTAAAGGAGTCAGAGGACCAACATCAAGGCCTGTTGTACTATGGGTGTCATTATTGCACAGGGTGCAAAAAGTCAGTCCTTCAGATTACGGACATGCGTAAGAATGTTTTTTTTTCCTGTCTGTAATATTTCGTATAGGTGTTTATAAAGAACGTCCTTTACTACTAATTACAAATAAGATGCAACAGTGAATCTCACAACGTACTATCCAAACATATTAAGAATTTTTCTACATTTTTCTTCCTTTAATTCCTTCAATACGTTGTAAAGGGAAAGATATATTAACCTACAAACAGTTGATATGGTTCTGAAAGATATGTGCGTTTTTTTGTGTCTCTGTTACCGAAAAAGGGGTTTTGTTTCAAACATCCATCTGTGAACTACACTAGCACCTAAGCAGAACACTGGAATTTCACCAAATTGTTATTTCTTTACCAATCTCATCATGTCGCTACTCTTCGATTTCAAAATATATTTTAATATATTGACTTTCTTACACAAGCGGCGTCTCGAGCCGTTTGCAAATACGTCTCGAGTCTTTCCAAATTGCTTCCAAAATGACCAAACCTTTTGATTAACTTTTACTTTAAATATAGCTAAGTATGGTTATAAAAATGGTGCCGATCCAAACCACTGAATTTGGAAAATTCCAAATGTTAATTTTTTCTCACGCCCGACAAAAGAAGATAGTGATTTTTTTAAATTATTTTTGAAATTTGTCGTGTAATATTGACAAATTTATCAAAATACGAGTAGTTTTCGCCTAATTTTTGTTAAATTTGTGACAATTTTAAAATAATACGGAAGCAAGATTTTTTCAATACGAGGTCTATTTTTGTTTTTTTTACAATTCTTCCTTGAATAGACCGCAGCTCAATACTACGGTCGGGGGTTCGATTTTCATCAAAGCATTCGGAATGTTAGAAATTGAAAAAAATTAAGCTTTACTCGCGGAAATCAGTCAACATTTGGTGGTAATTGAGAAGCAAACTACAGAAATGGTACTCATTACATCTTTGCACTTTAAAAGCTCGCTATTTTGCTTCACTAACAATAATCCTTCTACAAACACTTGCTCGAGGTACGCGGAGTAATGATCAATGCCATGTACATTTAAACAGCCGTGAAGCCCGCCAATTGACGATAGAAGTGCCCTGAGGTAAACCCTCATCTCATCCGTAACAATCCTATAGTTCTTTATATTTTTCGTAGAAAAAATTAACATAATTTAACTTTAAACATTTTATTATTAAAAAGATAAATGGCGTACTTTGCACACATATCATGACTTTAGTAGCAACGTCTGGATTGAAAGTTGTTCTGTTCTTGATATTTTGCATGAGCAAAAAATATAAAATATCACACCTATACCTGTGAGAAATTTACTTTCCCAATAAGTTTGCTTATTATTATTATTATTATTATTATTATTATTATCGTTGTTGTTGTTGTTGCATTTTATTTTTGCAAACTAAGAATTCCCCACACTTGAAAAATACACCTCCGTCATGAAGTGGGTTGTTACCTGCGCGACGCAGCGGCGGAGCTCCTCGACGGGCGAGGCGAGCGTCTGCAGGGCCGAGAGAGCCGTCTTCTCGGTGAGCGACTCGGCGCTGGCGCTCAGCGCCACCACGTGCTGCACCTGGGCCAGGGCCTTGTGCAGCTCGTGCGTGGGCGCCGCGAACGCCTCCACGGCCTCCTGGGCGGCCTGCTGCGGACTCACCACGCCCAGGGCCACCTGCGCAGCCACGCAATCATTGGATTCGTAAGTTGGTTACATTGCTCAACAGTGCAATTTGGCCCAGGCCATCACCTGATGTCACTGCAGTGTTTCTGAATGGGAGGTCCTAGGGTTCGAGCCCAGACGGTCGCAGCAGTTTTCGGCACGACCTAGATAGCCAGGCTGCATTCAGCCGCTTCTGGGGGAGAATTCTGGCGGCCGGCTGCTCCGATCCGGAGTTTACCGTGGTTTTAGTTACCCGACTTTTGCCAAAAGTAGCGGAGATCATAGGCCTAGCTCCTGTTTTTATTATACACGCCTGGGAGTAACGGAGACATGTTGCAAGCATTACGTATTCTCTTCCCAATATATACGAATAGCATTGTTCAAGGCTTGCCGGCCAAGACGTTGTAACCTTCACTTTCCTGAAACGCTTCCTCACATAGGGTTTCCTCGCATAAAGGTCGTATGTGATCTGAGTGAGGCGTGAAGGAATCTATGTTGGCAAACATGAGCATTAAGTGACATTTTTCTTTTGTTTTAATTTTGCTACAAGTCGCATGGGTGCATAAACGTAACAACAGAGGAGGAAAGTCGTGCGTCGCCAAATGTGCATTTTGAGGGTTACAACGTTTTTTGCCGGAGGTCTTCTCTCGGCGTGCTTGAGCTTTTCTTTTGTCACACAACTATAGAAACTGAAACGATTGTACTGGAAAGATACATCTCTATTTCTGACCCGGGCCTGAAATCGAACCCGGGACCGCTACCACAGAAACCTAGCACTCTGTCCATATGCGAGCGGGGGCCACATTAGGGAATTGTTACCTAAATTGACAGATACTAAATTTAGATTGGGACGTGTGTACACGCAGGCCTCCCTTGAAGTCATGGCCGTCGTTTTCCTATTGTTTTGGAAACAGTCGACGAGCGTTTAAATACAAAACTATAGTTATGGGTTACGCAACGTTGTAATAATAAAAGTCCTAAACGATAAAACAATGACTATGTGCCTAAAAAAGAAGAAATAACTACGCCGTGGTCAGTCATTGACCTCTCTCCCATTGACATGCAATTGTTAATTGAATCTACATATAGTAACATTATGATGCGTTTAATATTATAACATAAACGGCGAAAGTATAGATATTATAGATAATAAGCTGAAACAGGTGTGGTAAGAATGTAAGTTAACGTTACCCAAAATTACATCTTAATATTTTCTCGCATACGGAAAATCATATATGCGAGCGGCGGCCACCCACCTGCTGCTGCACCTGCACCATCTCGCGCTGCAGCTGCACCACCTGGGCCTCGAGCGCGCGCACCACCCTTGGAGGCGGCGGCCTGCGTCTCGGGCGCGGCCTCCGCGGCCTCCATCACCAGCTGCTCCGTGGCCACGGCCAGACCGCGCTGCAGCTCCTGCACCGGCGCCGCCAGCGCCTCCAGCAGCGACGCGCACTGCGCCTGCGACAGCGGCTGCGCCTCCAGCGCCACCTGCACCTGCAGACGCGCGCGCACAAACGGACACTGGAGGCGTGTTTGGCTTGCGGGTGGCTACTGACAGTCGCGTACCAATGGGTGGGAGCGGGTTAAGCGTGCTTTTTCCCCTCTATATTTACTTTCTCACTGCGGATTTGAGAGAAAGTTATGTAATGCTCCGCGAAAAACGGCGAATTTTAGGCAAAAAGCTCTGATTACAAGGCCCTGGCAAAGAAACGTGGATAAATCCAATTGCTAAATTTAGAAAAAAATTCCTTTAGCACGTGGTCCAGACCGAATCCCTGTTTTGTGGGTCCTTGATATCGAATAATCGAATGACGGCTAAACGTCATGTCTGTCCGCTCGTCTGTGAACAACGCTGTTGGGTAACGGTTAACTTTTACACTTACCATTCAATCTGTCTTATGTCGCGGACCCTTGAATTTGAAACCGATATTGCAATTTTGGGGGTCCTTTACATGAAGCATCTGAGATATTTTCGAAATTTTCAAGAAAAATGGCTCCATCGTTTTTGATTGATTTTTTTGTTGGATAGTGTGAAGGAAGTTTAAGAGAATGGTACAGGTCTCATGTTTGTTAAAATCCCTGATTTATTAAATTGCAAACTTCAAAACTTTCGGAGTCTTCTTCTAACTACAGTTATGAAGATATAGGCATTGTTTATGAGTTGGTATCGTTGGGAGCACTTCATATTTTAGTTCCTGTAAGAGGGAGGCAGGAGAGAGCGCCACTGTATAGTGTCCACCACATTATATGGGAGTTCAAAGGCCCTGGGCACAAGCTCCTGCAAGTTCGAGCAAGTTCTGCAGGAGAGAGCGCCACTGTAATAGTGTCCACCACATTATATGGGAGTTCAAAGGCCCTGGGCACGCCCTGCCGCGGCGCCTGCGTGCTCACCTGCGCCTGCGCGAGGCCGCGCTCGAGCGCGCGCAGCGGCTCGGTGACGGGCTCTAGCGCCGTGGCGGCGACGGCCGCGGCCGCCGGCGGGAGGTCGGCTGTGGTCTCCAGCGCGCCCATGGCGGGCTGCACCTGCGCCAGGGCCGTGCGCAGTTCTTGCGCAGGCGCCTGCAAGGCCTTCAGGTCGCCCTGCACGGCCTCCGCGGCCTGCGCGCTCTCCAGCCCAATGTGATGTTCCATCTGAGTGAAAAGACGAACCAATATTTTAGTGTCTCCAAAATCCCTTGTATATTAACATTTAGTAGTCCTTTCTAACATTCTGCTGAGTTAAACGCTTTTTCGCTAATCCTCTTATACTTTAAAATTTCTAAGTCACACAAACGTAATCTCACTACATTTTTTAGTAAAATATTGTAGTTTTAAAATGTAATCGCTAGATATATTTATGATTTAATTTAAATCCACACCTAACATGAACTTAATAAATAGAATCATCTAAATACTGAGAGAATACTAATTTTTTCATCAAAAACCTTCTCCCTAGTTTTCGCTCCTGTCACACTTGGGAAAGACTCTTTCCCTAATTACATACGTATTTATTTTGAATGACCTTTTTATTGTGTACTATTCTACTCGTGTTAAATTTTGAAACAAATCAGGCGGAAGAGCAGGTCCAATGGTCTGAACCTCGCCACCAAAGAAAGTTATTTATTTAATAAAATTAATATTATATAAAATAAATAGTAAATAAATAAGCACATAAATAAAACAGAACGAAGTTGCTCAGTGCGCAGGGCGTTGGATTGGCAATCGGAAGATCCGGGTTCGATTTCCGGGCGGCCAACCTGACCGGGATTTTTGTGGTTTGTCTTGGTCATAAGGCGGCGAATGCTGGGATGGCTCCATAAGCCCACGAACACCTTGCATCCCTCACTACCCCACCTAATACCTTCCACTATCATCCTAGTCCTTCCACCTCTCATTATCACCTTATCCAATAACAATAACAATAATAATAATATCATCCTATCACCTCACAATTGATTTTTCTTAACCAAGGGACGCAGCCGAAAGGCCGATCCCGATAATTCCACACGATCTCTCCCGGATAGAATACGACTGGGCCTCGGAAGAGAGAAACGCGTTTCCTGGTCAGTAGTCGCCCATACGCAAATAATAATAATAATAAAAATAATAATAATAATAATAATCACAATAATAATAATCACAATAATAATAGCAATAATAATAACAACAATAATAACAATAATAACAACAATAATAATCACAATAATAATAATAACAAAAATAATAAATAAATAATGAGCTCGAAGAATGTGGCAGAGTTGTTTACCTGAGCAATGCCGCGGGCGATCTCTTCCACGGGCGAGGCGATGGCGCGCAGCACGGCCACGTCGAGGGCGGCGGTGGCCTGCGCCGCCTGCTTCTGGATCTGGTCGAGCGTCGCCTGCAGCTCCTGCAGGGGCTCCGCCACCTCGCGCAGCTGCTTCTCCTGCGCCGCGGCCATGACGCGCTCCACGCTCTGCTCGGCGCGGGCCAGCGCCGCCGTCTCCGGCGCCGCGCCCGCTGACACTGTGGCCGCGGCGGCGGCGGGCGCCTCCAGGGTGAACACGCCCGCGCGCTGCTCGTCGGCCACGAACGCCTGCGCCTCGGCGATCTGCGAATGCGAGCGGATGGACGTTCTCACATGCGTGGCCCGATACCTATGGGTATTGTGGATTGATTGATTCATTGATTATTGTTAGTGATTCCTGGCGATTCAACTACTAGGGTCATTAGTTCCGTAAGCGTAATGTATGTTTTTGCGTGGTGGCGGTAGTCTTCCTCCCGCTAGATGGTGAGAGCCGGCGCCGACTTATAGTCGGCCAACGAGATTGTCCCCATCCAGGTATCTCCCACTAGTAGGGCAGCACCCCTGCCGGCACAATCTGTAAGCTCCCGACCAGTCTTTCGGCATGTGTGATACTGTAGTGCATGTTAATGTAAGTGTGTGTAATGGGACAGGATAGGACAAGGAAGAGGTAGGAAACATCGCGCGCGGTCTGTGGCCCGTTTGTTACGATACTGCTCCGGAAGTCGCCTGGCAGCAGAAAGTGGTCGAGCGCCCAGTGCGAGGCGGCAGATAGCCGCGGGCAATTCTTTTACCCAAAGAATGCAGAATTGAGGTTCGGATCCCGGAGATCCATTACGGTTCTATAAGCTCTGTTTTGCCTACCCAAAACATCTACTCACGAATGGCCACTGGCCCTGGGTGTCAACGTACGAACATGGACCATCCACAGCCCAACACGTTCCCGTTCTTCGCATCGGTGCAATCGGGTAACCAGTGATATCAAGGTCTCTTACAGGAGGCAGTGGTACGCTTCGTGGCACCGTGGCTTGCCAAGAGCTTCTCAGCGAAACTAGCGTGGGGAAAGGAAACTATCAGAAGTAACCCCGCTGTTTTCCCACATGGAATCGAAAGTAAAACAGAGGATTTGAGCAGAAAAATAAATGTAAAAAATATAAATAAAAATAACAACAAACATTCTTAAATGTTTGACTACCTAGTTCTCTCTTGTGTGGCGAAATGGTTAACTGCGTGGAGGGTGATTTCGTCGTGCTACCTCTGCCACGGACTTCCGCTTGTGGCATCGACCTTGACATCACTGGTCTAAATGATCGGATTTTCAATTCTTTTTCGAGTTCTGCTGTGCCCACGCTCTGGGTGGACTTCTTAGCACGGTTTATTAATTAAAAATACTGCAAATAATGAACATTTTCGTGTAGGTGAATTTATAAGAGTATCCTACACTGGATCCTCTAGGGTGAGTTCAAGCATTGTTCTATTGAATTAGAATGTATTAATATTTTTGTTTTTGTTTCTTCAATCAAAGGTCAATGTAAAATAATGTAACTATGGAAAACGTTATCAATGTTCTTTAATGTAGGGAGAGGGAGGGCGACTCACGTGCTGGCGCAGCACGTTGAGCGGCTGCTGCAGGGCGGCGAGCGCGGGCGCGTCGGCGACGCGCGCCGTCGCCTGCTGCGTCTCGGCCTCCAGCGCGTGCAGCAGTTGCAGCGTCTCCTGCGGCGGCGCCTCGCTCTGCACCGACGTCGCCAGGGCCTTGAGCGGCTGCGCCAGCTCGTGCACGGCGGCCAGCGTCGCCACGGCCGCCTCGGCCGACCCGCTCTGCGCCACGTTCAGCTCGGCCGCCTGCGACAGGGCAGCGCGCGTGTAGGCATTGGCGCTCCCGAGCCCGCCGCACGGGGGCAGTTTGGAGGGCGATCCAGATACGTTTGCAAAATCGACAGTTTTTGAAAACTCGCACCTCCGTTTGTGATTTGTAACAGAAATACCTTGAAATGAATGCTCCATATCGACCACACCCCTTCCTGAATTTAAACAAACTAAAATCTTTAAAACCTGATGAACTCTTTTTTTGGTTATTTAAGATCGCATTAACATTTAGGACATTGGCGACATCTATTGAATTTAACATTATGGTACCTGGGAAGATGAAAAGATATGGTGATGTTAGCAGGTGAAAGTATGAACACAAATACAACCATACCCGAGGCGGGACTCGAACCCGCGATCCTTCGGTCTCAGATCGCTACAGCACTTACTGCTTTAGCGATCTCAGCCACCAGATAGGATGGTAAAATATTGTACATTATTCAATACATTAAAAATATGTTTTTTATATTATAGGCAAACGGGAAATTGAAGAAAAAACAGAAATTTAAAACTTGATTCACATTTATTAGTACATCGTATATAAAATGCGACGTTTCGAAAAAATAATTGTTTCATCAACTCTAAAACAAAGGAAAGACAAATAGGGACTAATTGAACACAACAATACTAAAAATAAGGTTAACAAAACACATATATTCAAATTCTTGGTCGAGAGAGCAAATTAGAATCCATTGATATTGATTGATATGCGAGAAAATCACCAAAAATTCAGGCGACAAAAGCATGTTATGAAATCAATAGAGCCTGGTGATGAAAAACAAACATTTGTTTCGAAACGTCGCATTGTATATATGATGTACTGATAAATGTGAAATATGTTTTAATTTTCGATTTCTCGTCTGTATTATATACGGAATCCATCGATCGATGAATAATTAAAACATTTCGTCATTAGTACAATTATTCAGTACACTTCAAATGAAAAACAAGGAATATTTGTATTAGCTTGAGGATTTACTTACAGTTTAAAAACATAATAAATAAAATAAATGTTTGAAATTGTTGTACATTATAATATTATATGGTACGTTTCATAAGAACGACATTTATATAAACACATCGTATTTATTCGGTCAGCAAAGTCTTCGCGGTGATTGGTACGAAGCGCAGAGCAAGGCAAGCCCGAAAGCTGATGGCACCATGAAGATAACACAGTCCGCCGGGGGCTGTTGGGCCAGGCATCGCACTGCGTTGCGCAGTAGCTTTGCATTTTAACAACACAGAAATTCACGATCCTTCTCAGGGCAAGCTCTCCGGATTTCCCAAAGAAAGAGTGAAGCTGTTGAAATACGCGTGTGCGACATGGCTGACGTGAAATAAAGATCGGATGTTGAGGCCTAACAACGAGTATTGAGGTGATGAGAACGCGACGTACGTCATGAAACAAGCGACACAAATAATACTGACAGACGACAAAAGGCACATTTGTAATAGTAAAACTCAACCCAGGATTGGGACGACGCGACGCTTTACTTAATCTGGAAAATCAGAAGAGACACGCGGAATGGAACATAGATGGAATAATATTATAAGTAAAAAACACATACCTGCAATTCTTTACGGAGTTCTATGAGCGGCTCGGCGAGAGTCGCCATGGCGGACGACACGACGACCTGCGCCTTCGGCTGCTGGCTCACCGCGGTCGCGGTCGCTTCCATCTTTTGCAGAGATTCGTCAATGTTAGTGGTGAGGTCCTGAGCTGCCTGAGCGACATCTTCTAGGGCTAGAACAGCACCAACCTCGATGGTCTTTGCTCTCTGAGGGGCAGTCAATTTGCTCTCCTCAACGGTTACGAGACAACGCTGGAGTTTCTGTAGGGGCTTGAATAGCACTTCTAGAACTGACGGTGCCTCTGATATAGATAATGCACCCGATTCTAGTACAGCTTGCTGTTGCACGACAGCGATTTCTTTCTTCAGTTCTTGAACGGCCTGTGTAATCACTTTACCGGCGGCAGCTCGTGCCTTTTTAGCTTTCGGTTCGTCCAACTGTTCCAAAGTAAGAGTTTCTATGGCTTCCAAGCCCGATTTCAGGCTCTCGATGGGATTCGCTAGTCCTCCGATCGCGGCGATAGTGGAAATATCTGGAAGAGATTCCTCCAAGGCAGTGGTGACGATCTGGTCCTCCACAAACTTCAGTCCGTGCGTGAGTTCAGCCAAAGGCGACCTGAGGCCTCCTAAAACCGCAATTCCAGCCTTCTCTTTCGCCACTTCGGTCTTCGTGCACTGCTCGATCGCCGCCACCTTCACGTGCAGTTTGCGCACGCTGTCCTTCACCTTGTGCAGCGTGTCCAGCCGCTGGGCCGTCTCCTCCTCGCGGACGACGCCGGTCTTCACGCGCTTCCAGTTCCTCCAGGCCGTGCTCGAACGCCTGCAGAGGTGCCTGCAGGAGGTGAAGGGCCGTGACCTTGGCCTTGCCATACGCGACCTCGGCCTCCCGGCCCGCGCGCGCGTTCAGCACGTTGATCTCTCGGCGCAGCTCCTGGACCGGCTGCGACAGCTGCTCCAGCGACGCGATGACTGCGCGCCGCACTTCCGGACTGCGCGCGCGCTCGCCGCCCATCTGCGCCTGCTGCCGCTGGATCTGGGCGAGGCCCGCCTCCAGCTGCTGGAGCGGAGGCACGATCTTCTCTAACGCAGAAAGGTTTTCAACCTCTGACTGAGGGAGGCGAGAGGTTTCTTGTAAGACCTGAAAGAATGTAAATGCAAATGGTTGTATTCCAATATCCGAACGATGTTTTATGAGAAACTGGAGGTGAAGAAATATGTTACTTTACCAATCAAGAAAACACTTGCATTGGAATTATATGTGAACATTTTCTGGAATTAATTAATGTTAGCGACAAATGTGTTAGTTACTGTGTGTTTTTACATAACGTTCAATGCAAGTATTTTAGAGTTATTATACAATCCACTCACTTTAATTCGACAATGAAAAATTCGAATTAATGGATATATGAACAAAAGGATCTTCCTCTTGAAATTCCCGTGTAAAACACTATCAAAATGTCTATGTAATTCGGATTTAGAAGTAAACATTTGGATAATTCAAAATCGGCAATTCAAGTTGGTGGTATTCAAGTCTTTTGTACAATGTGTTTATTTGTTCACCGAAGATTTCAGTAAAGCATGATGGAAGTTGCTTTTGTTCACAAAAAATGTGCCCGCGTCCCTATCTCCTGCTTCGTCTCGTCCGTCCGTCAAAGAGGAGTTCAGCATGTGAGTCAGGAGGGAGCCTCCTCAAACTCTTCCTCTGATTGACCAATTAGAAAGGGACGCGAAATTTTCCGAAGGTGAGTTACTTTTGAGGGTTTTTCAGAGTACCTATAGTTTTTCTTTCTTACTCACCATGTCTAAACGGGGAAAGTACAACAGCTTAACGCTAGATAAAAAGTAAGTGCTTAGGAAGATCGAGAGAGGAATTAAGAAGAAAATTGAAATTGCGAAGAAGAAAGGAATACAGCCCAACACTTTGTTAACGTTCGTTGAAACAAAGACAAAATCACGAAGAACCGGAATCAACAAGGCGAAGGAAATCTATTAGAGGTGGTGAATTCCCCAATATCGACGAGTGTGTCTTGATGTGGTTCAAACATTCACGCGATAAAAACGTTTCGATGAGCTTTCCACAGCTGGGTGCGAAGGACGAACATTTCGCAAAAAAATGAACATTGAACATTTAAAAATAAGTTCTGCTTAGTGCACTGGAATTAGGGAAAGAAGTCGGATTTCTTTCAAAAATATTGAGGTAAAAGTGGTGCAGTAAATAAGCAAGTAACAAATGCGTGGTGTGATGGTTACCTGATATGATTAGAAATTACGAACAGAGACATTTTCAATGAGGACGAAACATGTCTGTTTTACAAATGTATGCCAAACAAACTCTTGCATTTAAAAGTGACAATTTCAGTGGTGGAAAGAACAGCAAAGAGATGGTGATAGTGTTGGTGGGCTCAAACTAGATGGCTCTGAAAAATTGTCCTTACTGATGATAGGAAAGCCAGCCAAACCGAGATGCTTCAAAGGCGTGAAAATCATCCAATACAATATGAGACCAACCAAAACCCTATTTGGCCAGTGCACTGTTTGAAAATTGGCCAGTGACTCTAGACAAGAAACTGGAAATTCAATGGAAAAATCTCACAGTTTATTGATTACTGCACAGCCCCACCACAGCTTCCTAAACACAAGTACATTGAAGTAATTTACTTCCTGCCTACTATGACGCTGTAGTTCAGCCTATGTATCAAGGTGAAATTGAGAAGTCGAAACATTTTATCAATGCGAGGTTGTTGTTAAAATCCTCCAAAACAACCTGTCGAACAAGAATATTGATCTGTCGGATGCTAATCGAATGCTGAAGAGAGCTTGGAAGCAGGTCACTCAACAAATAATTGTGAGCTGTTTTCGCAAAGCTGTTTTTTGTAAACCCAGAAGAGACGATAGAAAACACAACAGAGGAGGGAGAATTGTCTGTGGTAAGAGAGGGATGGCAAAAAGTTTCTGCCGATATGTGTTACAAATAATATGTCGATCGTGAAATCGCCGTATGTGGAGAATTAACTTACAAAAATGACTTACTTAAGAGCGGGAATATATTTTCTGCAAACGCCGATGTCTATAACTACCATAACTGCAACGCCACTGTCGTCAGGATGGCCGAGCGGTCTAAGGCGCCAGACTCAAGGGAAACCTTGCCTGGTCGATCGGGTGGTGAGATTTCTGGTCCTCTATTAAGGCGTGATTTCGAATCCCACTCCTGACAGATTTTTCGGTTAAGAACAGAAATCGTTTCACTCTATTTTTGCGGCATAAAAAACTGCTTATATGAAAGTGCCTACATACAAAGCCACGCAACCGTCGTCAGGATGGCCGAGCGGTCTAAGGCGCCAGACTCAAGGAAAACCTTGCCTGGTCGATCGGGTTGTGAGATTTCTGGTCCTCTATGAGGACGTGGGTTTGAATCCCACTCCTGACAGATTTTTAGGTTAAAAACAGAAATCGTTTCACTCTCTTAGTGCGGCATAAAAACGGCTGTTATGAAAGTGCCTACATACGAAGCCACGCAACCGTCGTCAGGATGGCCAAGCGGTCTAAGGCACCAGACTCAAGGGAAACCTTGCCTGGTCGATCGGGTCGTGAGATTTCTGGTCCTCTATGAGGGCGTGGGTTCGAATCCCACTCCTGACAGATTTTTAGGTTAAAAACAGAAATCGTTTCACTCTCTTAGTGCGGCATAAAAACGGCTGTTATGAAAGTGCCTACATACGAAGCCACGCAACCGTCGTCAGGATGGCCGAGCGGTCTAAGGCGCCAGACTCAAGGGAAACCTTGCCTGGTCGATCGGGTCGTGAGATTTCTGGTACTCTATGAGGGCGTGGGTTCGAATCCCACTCCTGACAGATTTTTAGGTTAAAAACAGAAATCGTTTCACTCTCTTAGTGCGGCATAAAAACGGCTGTTATGAAAGTGCCTACATACGAAGCCACGCAACCGTCGTCAGGATGGCCGAGCGGTCTAAGGCGCCAGACTCAAGGGAAACCTTGCCTGGTCGATCGGGTTGTGAGATTTCTGGTCCTCTATGAGGGCGTGGGTTCGAATCCCACTCCTGACAGATTTTTCGGTTAAAAACAGAAATCGTTTCACTCTCTTTGTGCGGCATGAAAAACCGCAGTCTAGTACCTTCTAAACTCGTGGTATCTAGTGGCAATCTGAGTTCTTTTGTTATTGTTTATTGGCAGAAACAGGGATGTTGTCGTAGTTGAAAAATTAAGAAATGAGTTTCTTGAAATCTTTGTACTGATGTTCTATTTTTGACTACTACCTATTCATTTTAATCGTTTTTAAAATCTACATATCTACTCTTCTTTTGTTCTTTAATCTTGTTGCCCGATTATGACGGGTGTTTTTTCCTTGATTCATTGACGAAAGGTCGAAATTGCCTGACGCTTTATTTCAAGAAAATAAATGTAACATTTTCTTCCAACAGATGGTATACATTTTTTCTTCCTTTATATTAGATTTGTAGTCGCGTACCAATGCCTTTTTGGTATTCAAATATCATCAATGTGGGGATTCAGTGGCGGAGTCAACGAAAATTTGGCAAAATGATTGAATGAATATTTTATATATGTAAAAACTACTGCTAAATATATTTAAAAATGTGTTACCAAATTTTCAGCAAGTTTTAAAAATATTTTCCATTTTTAGGCGTGGCATAGACATATATGTTTTGAACATTTTCTGTACTTGCTGTGGTGTAAGCGGAGGTGGCTACATCATTTCTTTAAAGAGCTAATTCAAGATTCACTCAGTTTCTTCGAGTATGGAATTGTTACCTAAATCGACAGATACTAAATTTAGATTGGAACGTGTGTACACGCAGGCCTGCTTTTAAGTCATGGCCGTCGTTTTCCTATTGGTTTGGAAACAGTCGACGAGCGTTTAAATACAAAACTATAGTTATGGGTTACGCGATGTTGTAATAATAAAAGTCCTAAACGGTAAAACAATGACTATGTGCCTAAAAAAGAGGAAATAACTACGCCGTTGTCAGTCATTGACCCCTCTCCTATTTACATGCAACTGTTAATTAAACCTACATATAGTAACACTATGATGTGTTTGATATTGTAACATGAACGGCGAAAGTGTACATATTATAGATAATAAGCTGGAACAGGTGTGGTAAGAATGTAAGTTAATGTTACCCAAAATTACATCTTAATACTTTCTCGCATACGGAAAATTATATCGATTTTCGTAAAATGAAAATACGGAGGTTGCAGTGCACTCCGAAAAATATGAAGGCTGGCCCCGAGGAAGTGGCGACAAGGAATGACAGAGCCCTAGTGGCATGGCTGGCCACCCGCCCCGCGGCGCTCACCTGCTGCTCCACCTGGCCCAGCCCCTGTTGCAGCGCCAGCAGCGGCGAGTGCAGCTTCTGCGCCACGTTGACGGCGGCGGCTCGCGCGTCGGCCGCGGGCGGGGGCTCCAGGGCCGCCGTGGTCTCCCTGCAGCTGCTGGAGGGACTTGGCGACGGCGCGCAGCACGGCGCTGCCGGGGCTGGGCGCGGCCGGGGCCGGCGTCAGCTGCGCCTCCACGGCGGCCAGGCCGCGCTGCAGCTGCTGCAGCGGCTGGAACAGCGTCTCCAGCACGGAGGGCCCCGCCGCGTCCGTCACCACGCCCGACTCCAGCACGGCCCGGTGCTGCACGGCGGCGATGCTCTGCTGCAGCTCGCGCACGGGCTCCTCGAGGGTGGCGAGCGCCGACGCCGCGGCGGCCGGGCCCGCGCTGGGCGCCGCCGCCGCCGCCTGCCGGGCCGCGCTCTCCACTTGGCGCTGCAGTCGGCGCAGGGGCTCCGTCAGCGTCTTCAGGGACGACACGGCGATGATTTCCGACACCTGCGATCATTCGAATGGCTATCGCTGAAGGAGGACTTAAGGGAGGATGTTGTATAATTATTAAAATATAGCTTAGAGAAATGGAAATGTGTCAAACGTATAGCCACAAAAATAAACTATTTATAACAATAAAACTTTAATTTTTTATTTATTTTTATTTAATTTTTAATTAATTTCTTTTCCCTTCCAAGATCAGTAAAAACTGATGTGACGTACTATGGTGGAGAAATAAAATCTGCATACGTTTTCTTGCCCTCTAGATGACTAACCCACCCTTTCATTTCATTTGAATGACGAATAAAATTACCAACAAAATGTGGTTGCCAACATTTGAAAATTATATTTTGATCCTTGCTGATAATTTATTTGCTTTGGTAAACATACTACAGATTTCCTTTTCTAGTGTTGCTAACAACGTAGCAACCGCTGCATGCAGTACCACAACAAGAAAAAGAAGAGCTCAACAAAAAGTGTTCATCGTGAAACTAAGTTATGTATTAATACATTATGGTTGAGTTGTTCACACTTCGGTCAAAAAGTAGTTTTGAACTCGATCTTTAGTCTGAGGATCCAGAACTCTTTATCTCATGTTACAACCCGCTCATACAAAATACTTTTACTTTCCGGCATTAATACACAAATAAGTATCAATGCAATACAAATAAATCTCCCTTAAACGTTTCACGCGGCCAAACCCGCAGAGCTCCCAGGGCTCACCGTCTCCTTGCCGGACTGGATGGTGGCCTGCTCCTGCACGCTCGCCAGCCGCTCGTCCAGCTCCTGCAGCGGCTGCGAGAGGGCCGCGACGGCCGCGACGGCGGCGGTGGTGGCGGGCGCGGCCTTGCGCTCGGCGCCCGCGGCCTGCAGCGTGTGCACGCCGGCCTCCAGGCCCGCCACGCCGCGCCGCACGCCCTGCAGCACCAGCAGCCCCGGCCGCTCCGACGCCGAGATCTGCGCCTCCTCCAGCCCGCCCGCCAGCGCGTCCAGCGCGCGGCCCAGCGACCCCAGCGACGCCGCCTGCAACGCCAACGGCCCAGCGTCTCAAACGTTGCGTCTTTATGTACTGTATTATATGTATTGTTGTATATGTATGTAATGTATGGCTTGTGTTATATTTTCTTACCGTTTTTTATAATGAATATTGTTCTAAATTTCATAATGTAATTGTAAAATGTACTTATCTGAAATCGCTAATGACCTTGATGCCGATGTGACGATAAACTATGTAAAAGAAAGGTTGCGTCAACTGAGTAGGGTTCCCTGGTGCGTCAACTGCTGTCGCTAGTCACGTAAATTTTTTTTATCACGGGAGGGGGCGGTGATCTTCCCTAACTACATGACGAGATTCAGCGCCGGACTACACGTGAACTTGCGATATTTTCCCCAACCAGGTGTATACCACTAGCGGGGCTTTGCCCCAGCCGGGTCAAGCACTAGGCTCCCGACTGGTCCCCCGACATATGTAGCAGTGTTGTTAATGTGTACGTGTGTGTGCAAGTAAGGGGTGAGGAGAGGACAAGGAAGAGGAAGGAAATATCGCGCGCGCCTTCTCTCAAATAAGAATTTCTTAAATGTGTCACTTTTATTTGCACTGACGATATGTACGAGTGCATTGCGCGGGAATAAAACGACAAAGAAGAAATTTAATTAATAAATATTTCGAAGAAGGTATATATTTAATTTACTGCAGTATATTTTCTGTTGAAATTTTATTTGTTATTTTTCAGCACAGCCCGAGATACTTTTTGTAAAACCATTTCGTGGACGAGCAGAAGAAAAATAATGAAAGGGGAAAGTGGAACGAGGAGAAACAAAAGGTGAAAGGGAAGATGAAGGAAGGCCGAGGAAGATGAAGATGAAGGCCGAGGAAGGAAGGCCGAGGGAGGAAGGCCGAGGGAGAAAGGCCGAGGGAGGAAGGCCGAGGGAGGAAGACCGAGGAAGGAAGACCGACGAAGAAAGACCGAGGAAGGAAGATCGAGGAAGGAAGGCCAAGGGAAGAAGGCCGAGCAAGATGAAGGAAGGCGCTCTCACCTGCGGAGCCTGCAGCTGCAGCAGCGCGCCCCTCTGCGCGGCGCGCACGCCGTCCTGCACCTGGTGCACGGGCTGCATGAGCGCCTGCAGCGCGGCCTTGGCGGCGCCCTCCGAGCCCCCGGCGCCCTCGGCGGCCTGGCTCAGGTGGATGAGCTGGCGCTCCAGCTTGTCCACGCCTTCCTCCAGCTGCTGCAGCGGCTGCGCCAGCCCGGCGATCTCCGGCTGCAGCTCCTGCAGCTGCTCCGCGGGGGCGAGCGTGGCCGCGCTGCGGCACACGCGCACCAGCTCCTTGCGCAAGTGCAGCAGCGGCGGCTGCAGGGCGTGCAGCTGCTGCAGGACCCGCTTTTCGACGTCGGTGGCGCCGCTTGCTGATCTACGAGGGAGCAAGCGGGAGAACGTTTTACGACGGGAGAAATGAATGCGAATTAGTTTCATGAAACCATTCATTCTGTTTTGACTGAGATATTTGTTAATGAATGAAATATTGCTCTTTGAAGCTTTCAATAGTCGTGTTAGTTTTCACAAAACACAAGCTCAGACAATCTAAGAACGTTACCTTATTAAGTAAGTTAAGTCAGTTCCTAGGCACTGTATATCGAAATAGTACATTATGAAACGATGATGAATGATTAGTATTAATACACGAGTGTGGTATTATGATACGACCGATTAATGAGCGAGTATCTTAGACTTCACACAAGTGTATTAATACCCATTACATTGAGGTTCTTATGGTACTTGTTCTACGATTTATGATAACTTTTATGTGTTAAACTTTAACATTAAATAGTTTCTTGGAAGTTGACTTGCAGGGTTCAGCCAAGGACACCTAGCAGACAGCTTTCTACCCTATCCTGGCGCCGGTAGCATTGGTTTACTGTGCTAGTCAAATAAGATCAAAGTGAAATTACGATCCAATTTATTTTAAATAATCTTCCACGTAAAAATGCTAATATAAAAAGAAATTAAAACTGACAAGCATAATATAATATTAAATGAAATTTTAATGTACACAATCGAACGAAACATTTACTATAATGATTCTCAATAATTAATTGTCAATACATTGTTTTGTAAACTTCTCTGTGATTCGTCAAGAACCTATATCATAATGAAATCTCCATCGTAATGAGTATCATTACGCAACGGGTTGCAGCCATTAAATGGCAGAAATATGCAACAGGAGTAAAACAAATACGTATATATACATGATCAATGATGACATTATCGCACAGAGTAATGAAAGTTACTATTTTAGCCTATGGTGAAAGTAAACTTAAAATTGTACTACTTTTTCTCTATAAGTAAAATAATCATAACTATTCCAATAAATGAATTTACCGAGAAAGGTGTTTGTGGAAATAAATTATTCCCCTATGAACAATACGCCCTTGAAATGCATAATACTTAATAGGTAATACAACTATAAATGCAATTAGTATGTATGTATGAAATAAAAAGTTATATTGTATTAAATTTTAAAAAAGGCGAAAGGTAGACAATCCTTCAAAACAAAGTAATACAGCGTATTCTACAATTTCACAGCTTACATTGATGTGGATCACACCTACAATAGTCTTTATGAAGAACCGAGTTTAGAGTTGACATTTAACAGCCAAGCCAATTATTAATAACAAAGAGAGGGTATTAATTAACTGGTCGAATTTATATGTCATATATGCCTCTTGCAGAGACACAATTCTCATTTAAGTGATTGAAAACTCTGCAAAATGTCTTTACATCAACTCATTAATGTCTACCTAGCTTCGAAGGTTATAGCAAATGTGCTACAATGGAGACATCAAAACTGTAGTACGAAATACATTACAATAATAAAATAATAACACCGAATGATTAGTTAACAATAATACGATATAAAGTAAAATCTATTAAAATGGACAAATATTTAGTTTATTAAACAATATTTAGATACATGATTCACACATTTTCACAACTTCGGTTTGCTATTAAACCGTATTGATATCGTCGTGAAAGGACGTAACCTACGAGCAATTCATAACGGAATCGGAAACGTTCCCTGTGAGAATGAATGATCACTTAATCGTTTGCTTATTTCAGAATGAGGACTATTTATGAATTACAATGGATCACGTCAGAAACACTTATTTATGCATTAATTATTAATTTTTCTTCACGATTGTTTCCGTCAAGAACCGATATAACTAATCTAGATTACGCTATTAATAGACTAAATGCAACTAAAATATGCGCGCCCTGACCAGTCTAACTCCTAGCAAGGAACTCTATTAAGCGACGTTTTATTCAAAGTACATGTGTGAGCATTGTGAGGCATATATTGTGCGAGTTATACGTTTTTGTTCACTATTAAAAACAACCTTGAGATTTTACAGTAATCAGCCAACAAATAATCGGGGTGGTCATTCAGACGCCGCGGCGCTGGTGCTCTGGCTGGTGTCCCTGGGAAGAGGGAGGGTTTCGCCTCCTCGCGAGCCATGGGCGCCTGCTCTCGGCGGAGCGCCTGGTCCCGACGTGGTCACGCCGAGGCAAGCCGCTCACGTATTGATCGGGTGTTCACCCTGCGTTCGGATGCTGGCGCGACATTTGAATCCGCGTCGCCACACATTCCACGACGTGGAAACACGGAGAGAATTTTTATCGTGGTATTTTGAGTTGACTCCCGAGACGATCACACAAGTAGACTTAAAACGTGAACTCAAGTCTTACCTCAACACTCAATAACACGAGTGGTATAGAGTTTGATGTATTTTACTATTAATTACAGTAATATAAAAATTCTACAAATTCTCTATTTATGGTGAGGCGATATTTAGCACACTTGAACATAACGCTCCACAGTATAAATTAACTAGGCGTAACCCTTCAAAAATAACAAGAAAAAATTTAATTCTTGCGTTACGAACCACTTTATATATCTTAAAAACAAAATATAGTGAGAGTTGTTTTCCTTTCATTTTAAGATTGTCTTCAGTCTGTCTATAAATTTTCACCATCATATTGTTCTGAGAAATACTCCTATTAAAAATAAAATCCCTTTTGGAGAGGGCTCAAATAGTGTTCCTCTAAAAACATACCCTCGACGTCGAAAGATTGTGAAACGAAAGTATTTATTACTCATTCGCATGATCTACGAGTACTGCATCCTTTTAACAGTAGTTCTGAAAAGTCGTGACTTTCTTCCTTCTCAAAATTAAAAAAAAATCATTTTAACTACGTCTATTCGATCTTCAAATTTATACCATTCATTGCGCATCGCGAATACTATCGGATAGTACCATAAGATGTTGTAAGAGCATCATATAAGAGAATGATTTTGTTGCAACCCACTCTCTTATTAATTTTTACTACTTATAGAAACCATTTTTGGAACAATATTTTTTAGAGTATATTCTTTAATCATTAGTAATCATTTGAAAAAAAACCAACAAGATTCTACCTTGCTTAATTTGCGCAAAATTAACAATACAATTGCAGGGTGGTAGGAAATTATGTTGCAGAAGATTCTTAAACCTTCACTTAACACCCAGCCTTTATGACGTGTTTAGATTGCAGAACATTTTGAGTGCTTTCTAACAAACCCCAAAAAGCTTCAGAATTGTTTTAAAGGTTACAGATCCGATTCGTAAGAATTGCTACGCTCTGTGGTCAATTTGTTAGAATTAGCGAGATCACATTGAGTTTACTTTCAAAAAATCTTTGCCCACATTGCCAAACAAAAGAGACTACAAAATGTTTTGTGAAAATAATCGAAGAGCGCAATGGATTGGAGGAAATGCTTCAGAAGAGTTAGATATTTTAACGGGCTATTGGGAAGAAGGTTTTTCGTAACAATGTAGATGTTTGAAGAAATTCGAAAAAACAACAAAGCAAAATAGTTATTACAAAAATATAGTTATTCAGAAAGATGGAGGAGGGAGCTCAGGTAAAAAAGAAGAAATTTTAATAATAGGAGAAGAAAAATAAGGAAAAGAACAAAAAGAAAAGACTATCCAACTGATCAGTTTTTCCTGCGGTCAACGGGAAGGGGCGTACGAAACGAGAACAAGAAGAAAATAATGAAGGAAAGACCAACCAACTGTCAAGTTGTTCGCTGCGCTCAAGAGGCTCAGAAGTTGAAAAGAAGAACAAGACGAAGGGAAAGGAAAATCAGAAGAAAAAGAAGACGAAGTAGAAGAAAGGAATAAAGAAAAAAAATAGAAAAAATAAAGAAATAAAAGAAATAAAAACAAAAAGAAGAGAAAAAAGAAAAAGAAAAAAGAAAAGGCAGAATAAGAATAAAAAGAAGAATAGCAGAAAAAGAACAAAAAAGGAGGAGAAGGGGAGGAGAAAGAGGAAAAGAAGCAGAATTGCCGCAAGGCTGCTCGTGCGCTCACTTGTCCGCGGTGGCGATGCGCCGGCCGAGCTCCTGCGCGGCCTGCGCGAGCTCCTTGAGCGAGTGCAGGTGGCCCGGCGCCAGCAGCAGCTCGGGCGCGGCCTCCAGCACGGCCTGCTGCGTGTGCGCCAGCCCGCGCCTGCAGCTCCTGGAACGGGCGCGCGGCCTCCGCGGCGTCGCCCGCCGCCCCCGCGCCCGCGACCGCGCCCGCCTCCGCCTGCAGCTCCGCCACGCCCGCCTGCAGCCGCTCCACGGCCGTCGCCACCTGCTCCAGCGCCGCCACCTGTCCGCGCAATCGGCCGTCGCACACCACATTTTCATCTTTTTCAACATTTCATTTCTTTCAGTGTAACAGAGGATTGCACCCACAGATGTTTGTGAATGTGATCTTATTAACTGGCTTTACAATAATATAAAATTATATTTTGAATGAAAAATTGCAAATACCGATATTTTTGGTTTGAAATGGACTTCTACAAAAAGTTTCTTTTGTATTTAATAAAACCATCTGTAATATTTTTTTTCGATTTTCTTAATTGGGAACTGTAGAACAATTAGTTTGTGTGAAACTAATCTACATTGTAGATCAATGTTGAACGTAGAAAATGAACCAGAATTATAACATACATAACAATTATAAACAGCTTTTATCCTAAAAAAAATTATTGGAGATCATAGAATATTGATGTTTTCAATACTAAAAAAGAATGACTACGAAACCAATGTAAATAAATCATATTTTTTGGATCATGATGTACATTTGACCTATGTGTAACCATCTTAGCAATATCCATCGACAAACTGATGTTTACCTAGGTTAGTTGATATTACTTAAGTACTTTTGTTTGTCAATGGTACATAGAATATTACCTCGGTTATCGAAACAGTAACGGACTCTAACAAATTACAACGTACTTATAAAATACTCTTTACATAACCGAGGTAAGATTGTGTGTACCATTGGCAAACAAAAATACTTAAGTACTACCAACTAACCTACCTAAACACATTGTTGATGAATATTGTTAAGAAGGTGACACTGTAATAAAAATTACTTAATATAAATTGCAGTTTCATACAGACAACTGTAGATCCACTTGGTAACAAATTATAATGGACTCCGTCGTAAATGTTCCATGAATCCCAACCAACATATACATATGTTACTTTTGACTAAGTTGATGGAAAACGGGAACTGATGATAAGTTGTCTAAATAATAATTTTATTTGTAATGGTTCATGTACATAATAGTCTAAAGAGTAAATAATGTGTTCTGCTTATGTAAAATAAATACGTAGTACCTGCAGAACAATCCAAAGACTTTGCATTCGAAACGTTGCAGTAAGATAATTGAAGAAGAGTAAACTGTCTGTTAACCATTGGTTCAAAAAAATTCAAGCTCAAGAAGTCCCTCATCGCTCCTTGAGACCTGCGCTACTTTTTGATTTTGGTACAAACATTAAGGTGATTTATTTTTTACTGAATGTTTCCTATTACAAATCTGTAGATGGGAACAAACAATTCCTGAAACGTCGTTTCGGTAAAAACTATTTAAATTAATTTTTTTAAAATTTGTATAATTGGATTGCTGCTCAGTGTTTCATTTGGATAATGTTTTCCCATTCATTTTGTCTTATAAAAGTGAACTTAAAATAAATAGTTGATTGAGTGACAAACAATAATAGAGGCATCCAGTAAAAGAGGGACCTAAATTCACAATATTGATTTATGAACGTATTCGATTATGAACACGTTGAATATGTAAAAAAACTCGATGTTTTGAAATTGTGGGTTAGCTGCCTCTCTCACTGGATGTCTCAATTTTAAAAGAAGAAATCCTTCAATAGTATTCTTGAAACATTAATCTATTGAGTAATGTATGAACAGCCATGTTAGTCATCTCATATATGTTAACGAAGACCAAGGTGAAATGTGTAACAACATGATATTGCACATTAGCAATGTTTAGTATACATATAAACTGAATACTTGAAGAAGGTTCAATTAAAAACCAAAAACGATGAAAACTATTCAACTGTGACAATTTTATCTTGTAACATAAAGTAATGTAAAGAAAGGTCCAAAAAGTCAGTTAAGATGTGAAAACACGAAAAGGATAAAACGTATTCTTGAAAACGGGTTCCAACCTTAACGCATGTAACGTCATGTTACAGTACAAGGATGCTAAATCAAATGCTAAAAACGTTCAAATGATATTTATCGACCACGTGACGTACCTGAAGTGGTACTGCTTCTTGGCTCGTAATGTCGCTCTCGAGATGCGACTCTACAGCCGAGAGCCCATCTCGGAAATCTGCAATGGCCGGAGCGAGCTTTACCACGGCCAACTGGGCTGCATGAGGCTGGTCCAGAGAACGCTCCACGCTTACCAGTTGCTTCTGGAGCTTCAGCAACGGAGGAGCCAAGTTACCCAAGGACGCCAGGGCCTCGGATTCGCCTAAGAGGAAACAAGATTAAAGACAAAACGCAACAGACTTTTGTGCAAGTACCTCAGCGACACGTAATATTTTGTTCAAAATCGCGTAATCTTGCATTTTCCAGAATTTAGCTATCATAAAATCTTTAACAATTCAATATTTCTCTGCAGCTAGTGAATTAATGTGCTAAACGTATATATTCAAAATAAGTATAAATAATAAATTAGATTGTTAAACTAGATATAAAATTACTTCTAATTTGTTTCTTCAAATTAGTTTACATAACTAAAACTTAAGTGAAATTACATTTAGAAAATATTGTAAAATCTACTCAGATATAAATAAAACTGATTCTGAAACTGAGTACGTCTAATTTGAGCGTCACCTGTTTAAATAATCAATAATGAAAATATTAATATGAAAATTATAATATTTGGAGATAAATAAAGTGAAAGATTTTTACATCAGAGTTAATCGTGCCATCTCGATGCCACGGTCAGAAACGGGCTCATATCGCATACTCCAGTATCTGGTGTAATTTTTCAGGGTTTAATACGCTCTGGAGCGGATCTAGATTTCTCGTTCTGAAAGATCAGAATCTTCGCATGATAAATGAAAAAAATATAATTTAAATATAATTTGTACTTTCTAGTATTTACCATTTGAGGAGAGAAAGATACGTAAGACTACAAGAAAAAGTGCCAATCTAATACTTTTTTCGTTTGGGGGAAGTTTTCATTATCTTACCCTGTTTAACTCTTTCAAGAGTGACTATCTTGAGACTAAATAAGGTCGATAAAATATCAAAATGATAGCGTATATAAAGCACTGGTTCAAGCAAAGGTAATTTCTGACATGATGGTCCCGAAGGCAATGAATGTAGTGAAGAGAATTCCAAAAAACAATCGAACCAAATCAGAGGCCAGGATCTAGAAAACAGATATTTACTTTAAGATGACTCATTCGTTTTTATTAGTCATGTAAAAATGACTGTACGGAAGTCGATGCAATTAATACGGCTGTGTTAATTTCACGACCCTCTTACATTTTATCGCTCGTGTCGTGATATAACACTCGTGTATTAATATCTATCATAACATCACTGTTTCACATTATACTATTATATTGTTAATGTGTCATGTTATTTTGTACAATATTACGACTGCCGAATTATTCCCAAATGTCAGGGAGTGCCCGCAATGTATCTCTCAGATATAGTTGAAACTTTTAGTGAATGGGAATGATGTGAAGCTCTATTAACTTAAATCCGTATTTTATTTGGTTTAAACATGTCTCTCAATGCAATTGTTAATAAATTTTACGCTTGTCATAGACACGCCTAAAAATAATATCATGCTTCCTGCCGCTTACGGCAGGAGCTCACAATGCTCTGGCACTAGTGTACGCAACGTATCTGACAGATATCGCGCAGCTCAACGATCACGTTTCAGCATGCTCACAGGAAATGACCCGCCGAAAAATGAAAATAGAAGGCCAGGCCTTCTCAGAAAAGTACAATGAAGGAATACATGAAATATCAGACGCCTAATGCATTGCAATAATTCAGGAACACAAAATTGCCCTGGCTTGGATCTCACAGATCTATTTTGAGCCCTCCCGGGTTAAGCGGAGACGTACCTTCCGTCTCCCCGGCGCCGGCCTTGAGCACGGACAGCTTGGCGATGGAGACGATCTCGCGCGTGAGCTGCTGGATGTTGTGGTCGAGGTCGCGCAGCTCGGGGGAGGTGGGCGCGCGCGGGGGCTGCGCGGCCTGGTCGGCGGCCGCGGCGGCGTCGGCGCGCAGCCGTCGCGCCACCTCCGCCAGCCCGCGCTGCAGCTCCTGCACGGGCTGCCCCAGGGCCCGCAGCGCGCTCGACTCCGCGCCGTCCTCCGCCTCCAGGGCGGCCTGCTGCTCCACCTGCGCCACCGCGCACTGCAGCTCCTGCCAACGCACGCCGCGCCGGCGAGGCCGTGAGACGGGGCTTCCAGCCATATCGGTTTTTTTTAAATTTTATTTTACATTTAAAGACAATACAACGTTCAGCCGTGAGGCTCTTCAGTTGATTGGCCGAGCAACTTTGCATCAGAAAATTGTGAAGGGGGCAACTATTTGTTACCTCCCTGATAGTGATTACATGTGTTGTACCTTCAACCAAGGTTATTGCGAGGGAATTATGTTAGAGCAATGACAGGATTAAAAAAAATACGATGGGAGGGACAGGTAATTGCTAGAAATGTTCTTACCTTATCTAATGTCAGAGAGAGCCATATCGTAACGGTTATCTTATGGCAAATACACGGGGCATAAAAATACAAATAACGCATTATAAAATTATGAAATACCTCCTGCGAATGGTTGCCGGCGAGCTCATGAGATAGGTTTTCCTACCTCATCGTAACGTTTATCTTTCTTAAGGCAAGTATAACGGGGTTTAAAGTACAATATTAAGTACAAAATTATGAAATTATGGTTCCCGCAAATGGACGCCGGCGAGTGTATGAGACGGGTCTTCGCCCTTATCGTAACGTTTATCTTTTAGAAAATACACACGGCTTAAAATAGAAATAATGCAATATGCAATGATAACAGTGCATTTCTATTTCTATTAGCCGTTATATTCCGCTGAATATCACGCGGTCTAAAGCGTCAGGCTCAGGAAAACCTTGCATACAGTCCAAAGTTGTGAGAATTCTGATCATCACAGAGGGATTGGATTCGAAATCCACTGCACTTTCTTCTATCGATGTGCAAATTAACTGTTAGTAATGAAACGTTCCCTCTGGCAACGATCGTCAAGATCACCGAGTGGTCTTAGGAGTCACATTCAAGGAAACCTTGGCTGCTGTACCACTTTATGAGAATTCTGGTCCTCGCAAAAGGCGTGGGTTCGAAGTCCCACTCCTGACAAGAGGTATCTGTCATCATTTTATAATTCTTCTTTTTCTTCTATCGACACGCAAAAACTTAAGTAGTAAAATGTTCCTACTTGCAGCCACCGTCAGGATGGCCGAGCGGTCTAAGACGCCAGGTGCAACGTAAACCTTGGTCTGCTGTTCCAAGTTGCGAAGAATTCAACACAGTAGGCTGTTCATATTTCTCTGCGCTGGAGGGGATTATAATTCTGAAGATAGATATTACGACTTATTAGATCATGGACGCACCTGTCACTCGCGGGTTCGAAGGCAATTGTGAATAATGCTGCATAAGCAGGCATGTCAGGTCGTGGGGAAGGGAACTGGTTTTACCAGAGCACACGGTCTTTGCGTCCAGTGCATCTACAGCGAGATTTAAAAGTACTGTTTGTACTACGTATGTTGGTACAAATTACCGCGTCGTTAATTTTTAACCCAAGAAGTTTTTGGGGAAGGTAAGTTGACATCCAAAAGCTATATTTATTCCGTTCGTCAGGCGAGAAGTAAAAAGGGCTTTAGAAAAGTGTACTCCACCTGCAGCGGCTATGCACGATGGCCTCGAGGATGGCGAGGCCGACCCTGCCCTCGCGGCGGCGGCGGTGGCGGGCGCGCCCGGCCTCCAGCGTGGCCGTCTGCTCGACGAGGGCTAACGCCGCGCCGCAGCGCCGCCAGCGGGGCCTCCACCGTCGCCAGCGCCCGCAGCGGCGCGGCCGCCCGCCGCCAGGCGCCCTCCAACCGTGGCCGGTTGGCCGTGGCCGTGGCCGCCGCCTGCTCCTGCTGCAGCCGCGCCAGCCCCTCGCGCAGCGCCTCCACGGGCTGCACGATCGCCTCCAGCACCTGCGTTTGGACACTTGCATCATGGATTTGCCTAGATCGGTGTTGTTAAGGTCGATGCCAGAGCGGAAGTCCGTGGCACGTGTGCCACACCGAAATCGCCCCTCCACGCAGTTCGTCACCCCGCTACCAGAGACAACACCATCACTATTGTAAAACGGCGGGGTTACTAATAGTTTCCTCTCCCGACGCGAGTTGCGCAGAGAAGCTCGTGGCATGGCACGGTGATACGGAGCGTGCCACTGCCACCAGTAGAAGACCTGGACACCACCGGCCTAGACGAACATATCTTTCCTTTCTCCTCCTTGTCCTCTCCTCTCTCTTACATGCACATGCATCATACTGTGTCAGGAGACCAGTCATATACTTGTCCAGGCAAGGACGGTTCCCTGCTGAGGGAGTTACGTGGAGGGAGCAATGTCCCCCGCAAGATAACGTGTAGGTTGGCGTCGGATCTCGCATTCCAGTGGGGGAGGAACTGAGCATAGACATAAAATGCACTTCACTCATGAAGGTAATGACCTCACTTCACTTAAGTAAAGCGGCTGGCGCTCGAGGCTGCTGGGTGGTTTGCGTCTCTAGAGGCGAGTCACTATTTAGTTGATTGATTGGTGTTTCCGGGAATGCCAACTGCTAAGGTCATTAGTCCTGTTGGGTAGAGTATGATTTCTTGTGAGAGGTGATTGATGAACTTTTCACGCTGGATGGCGACATTCAGCGCTGACGTGCCCATCGGCTTGCGGAGATATTCACAACTAGATATCTCTCATTAGCGGGGCACTGCCCCAGCCGCAACAAGCTCTAAGCTCCGACTGGTCTCCCGACATGTGTGGTAGTGTAGTAGGTGTATGTAATAAAGAGGGAAGGATAGGACAAGGAAGAGGAAGGAAAGATCGCGTACGGTCCGCGGTCCGTTTGTCAGTGTACGGCTCCGGAATTCGCCTGATGTTGATTGGGGAAATCGCGGAAAACTACCGACGGATGGAACATGTCGCTAGAATTCTCTTCCAGACAGCGGCTGAATTCGACCCAGCTATCTAGCTAGTGACGAAAATCTTATTACAGTCGGGAGTCGAACCCTAAGCTCTCCCTATCAAAGGCTCAATTGATGCCCTGAGTCACCTAAACCGGTCAGTAATTAGTGTTATCTGATGCGTCAACAACAATAGTCATTACTTTAATGAGTGAAGTGAATCTTATGTCCAGCCTCAGTTTCGTCCACGCAGGAATGTGACATCCGGCGCCAACCTACACGTCAGCTTAGGGGAGGGATTGCTCCCTCCACGTAACCGCCTCCGCAGGAAACCGTCCTAGCCTGGACAAGTACATGAAACAGTACAATGCATGTTCATGTGTATGTAAGGGGAGAGGAGGGAACAAGGCTGAGAAAGGAAAGATTTGCTCATCTAGGCAAATGCATGATCCGATGAGAAGTTGCTGATGTAGTGTATAACGAAATTTGGTTTGACGATTAATGCCATTTGCATGGTAAGTATACAAAATAAAAAGTGATTAAATACAGAACATAATAGTTAGCCATTTTTGGCTTGAAGGTTCAAGCAGGTATCCAGCAGTCCATGAATAGATTGTGTGAATAATACCCCGCGGAAGCTTTCTTCAACGACGATACGTATCTCTGACCTTACGACTATCATGCATATGTATTTAGTTCACTCAAGAATGTCATTAAAGGAGGATTATTGTAGACAATTTGGTTATCTTTATTCTCTGTAGTTTTCTTTCTATTCTTTTTACTGCATACTTACCCCACTGGTACCATTAAACCATTTGTCATAGCAATAGTACATTAATTTTGACATTCCATGTAGTAAATTTGTCACACAAAGCATCCAACTACTGGGGAACGCCCAGCACATAAAACTTGCAATGACTGATAATTTTTTGTGAATCTCTCAAGAGAGTACTTGTTCAAACTTTTTTCTATTCAAAGTTTGAAAAGTTTTAATGAATATTCAGAAGATAATTTTATACGCTCACTCCTGTGATTAAAAATATTTTTTCCGTCGTGTCATGTTTATAATCATTACTCTCACACAATTTAATAATAATAAAACATTAGTAAAACACTTTTCCAATTTCTCATTTAAACATTTGGTTCAAAAAACAGTCCAATTATTTTCCAACTTACAGAAAACCGATAACGAACAATTCCAAATAGCATTTTGTCATATAAATTGGTTTACTATCCGATATGTAAGACTGACCTGATAACCCGGAAGCGATGGCAATATCACTGACGAAAGCAAAGTCTTGTTGCTGTAGTATTTGTTGTTGCTTTTGAATTTGCTGCTCCTGCAGCTGTTGCAATCCAAGTAGAAGTTGATCAGCGGGCGACGCGACACGATCGGCCACATGAGATGGCCTATCTTCCTCGACCTGAAAATCGAAATATTTTGTCGAATCTAAAAATCAAAATCCTGTGCCTGATTTATTGTCATGTTTGTTTTAAGCTGGTCAACGTTCCCTGTATACATGTAATACTTATATTTTCTTGAGTTAATTTGTTATCTCCCAATGATTTATGAGTGTTTTCAATATTTTCCCATTCTAAGAAAAGCAAAAGTTTGTGGATTGGAGAGAGCTATAATGGGATATTTGTAAAGCCAAAACCAATAGTAGAATGAGAAATGTATTAGACAGAGAGAAAAAAGAAGCTATTTTGGGGATAAATGCGAAGAATATTTAAAAGAAACTGTCAAGAATGAGGTGGATAAATAAGGCGAATGGTAACATGTACACTGAGAGTGAAGTGAGAGAGGGAACGGGCAAAAATCATAAAGAGAACGGTGCTGATATCAAAGTAAGACGCAGGACACTGCGCACAAAAGGGACCAAGAAAAATGAGGAGGGCAAAAAGAAAAAGGCAAAAAAGGAGAAGAAAGGAAAAGAGAATGAAGAGAACAACACAAAGGCAAGTAAGAAGAAGCAGTGGAAAAAGGATGAAGTAGGAGGTGAAAACGTGGATAACGGATAATAAGAAGAGGAAGAGAAAGAACCAGAGGTAAAGAAGGGGAAGATGAAAAGGATAAGGAGAAAGAATAACAAGAGGCGAAGGAAAACGGAGAGGAAGAAGAAGATGAAAAGGACGAAGATGAATTGTAGGAAGAGTGGGAGGAAGAAGAGGAACAGAGGGAGGAAGAGGGGCAGATAAGAGGAGGAAGAAGAGGAGGAGGAGGAAGAGGAGGAGCAGGAGGAGGTGAAGGGAAGAGGAGAGCGAAAGAAAAGAGGAGGAGGAGCAAAAGGAAGACGAGGAGGTGAAGGAAAGAGGAGAGCGGGTGAAAGGAAGAGGAGGGTGAGAAGTAGGAAGAAGAAGAAGAGGAGCACGAGGAGAAGGTGAAAGGGGAGGAAGGAGGGCCAGCGGCTGCGCACCTGCATGGGCTGGGCGAGGGGCGTGGGCGTGTCGGCGAGCGCCAGCCCGCGCTGGATGTCCTGGAGGGAGCGCGTGAGCGCGGAGGCGTCGGCGGCCTCGGCGCGCGCCGCGTCCTCGGGCGTGGGGCTGCTGAGCGTGGGCAGGTCGATGTCGGCGGCCGACAGCCGCTTCATGCGCTTGCCGGCCGCGGGCGAGCCGGGCGCCGCGGGCGAGCCGGGCGCGGCGGGCGCGGCGGCGGGCGAGGGCGGCGCGGCGGCCGACGCCGGGCCCTCGTCCGTCCCCACCGCCGCCTCCACAGAGGGCACTCGCTTCGAACCCCGACGCTTCACCCCCTTGGGCGGGCGCGTGGGCTGGGCGTCTGGCGGTTGGACCACGCCCCCTGCGGAAGCGGCGTCGCCGGATTCTTGCGATACCGACTGTGCACACAAGAAAAATATACATGAAACGAAATCAGAAGTAAGGGGTATATAATAATAATTAATAATTATTATTATTATTATAATTTAAAATTATTAATAATAATAGTTATTATTATTCATTATAATTTATTAATTAATTATTAATAATTAATAATTATTATTAATAAATATTATTATTATAAAATATCCACAATAATGATGATAATAATACTATATGTAATATGTGCCGATTTGTCGACTGCTTTTAATTAGACAATCTTTTTTGTCTTGATAAGTGTATTTAATCTTACGAGTGTGATCTTACCAGGATGTAATGCCAAAACGGATCTTGTGTATATTTCTCAATTATACAGAAAAATTAAAGGTTACTTTAATATTTGATAAGTGGTCGGCCCCGTGGCCGATATCGCTAAAGCAGTAGTGCCGTGGCGATTTCGAGCCGCGGGGTCCGGGTAGGAGTCCTGCCTCGGACATAGGTGTATTTGTGTTTGTATACGTGTCGTCCTCTCACCCCTTATAATCATCAACTCATCTTCCATACCTCCCACGGCTAACAACCCTGGGGTGTAAAAATAGACTCAGTAGAAATCCCCCAACACATAAATGCACGTTCGCATGTTACATAGAGGCCGATTCGCGGGGGAAAAATTGATAAGTTCCATTAACACAGACAATAGTGCTGGTAAAAGTATGTACACATTCGGTGCTTTTTTAAAAATTTTGGTATTGAGAAAAAACATTTACAAAATTTAATTATATTTGAAGAAAAAAATTAAAGCAGTAGTATTTGTGGTTCTAAAATTGTCGAGAAGAAAGTTAAATACAACTGATTGATCTGCTGAAATATGCTCTTATTTGTAAAAATTAATTGTACTATTCGTAGGGATCACTGAGACACATACTTTGGTAAAAATGAATTAAAAACACAACAATTTCAATAATCAAAATTTTGCTTCAAAACACTCATGTAACATAAATTAACAAGTTTTTATAAATTAACAACTCTCGCTTACGGACGGACAGCACATTCAACAGAAAAGAATATTTGTGTGTTAAACCTAACCTGGACGTAGAAAGTTGATGCTCTTAAGTAAACAGGATTACAAAATCAAGATATTTTGGATTAATTTTATTTATTTTCCTCTAAATTGAGAATTTGAAATCGGACCGATGTATTATTTTATTTTAATGGAAAATTTATTTGCAAATTCTCTCCAAGACTGTCATGGGACAACTACCCAGTGACGTATCGCCATTCCGTAGCATTTGTACAACCCTTTCTTTTATGTCTCGCGCCAGTATCACTGGACGCAATGCCCGCGAGCTCTAGTAAGCTTTTTACCTTGCCATTACCATTGCCTTACATAGACATGCCTACCGTAAGGCATTTTCGAAATTTGTTTAAGCGGTCTGAACCTCACACTGCGTGCCCAATAACGTACCATTTGCGGCTTATATCAATAAGTCACCCATTTGACCCGGACGACATTCGAATAAGCAACGTTGGATTTCGGATTCACACGCTCTGTCGCTGACCCAGAGAGCCGATGCATGATGGGATTCCAATAAATTGAACGGATTTAACTTCATCTTCGTAGCCAAAATCGTGGTGTTTGCTGCGTATTTAAGAAAGCCATTACGAATGAGCCCGACGTCATTCAAACACGGAAAATTCTGAAATCAAGTCAGACGCTCTATCGTCGCGCTACAGAGACGTCATGTGCGTTCGCATTCTTCAGACACCTTCAACTTCACTCTTTGTGACCAAAATCGGTTTATTTGCGGCTCATTTCAAAATAACCGTGTGCTTGACCCCGACGTGATTCGAACACGCAACCTACTGATCTGGAGTCAGACGCGCTACCGTTGCGCCACGGAGTCCATAGCGGATGCTGACTAATTCTTCAAACACCTTTAACTTCACTCTTTGTGACCAAAATTAGTTTATTTGCGGCTCTTTTCAAAATGACCGTGTGCTTGACCTCGACGTGATTTGAACACGCAACCTTCTGATCTGGAGTCAGACGCGCTACCGTTGCGCCACGGAGTCCATGACAGATGCCGCCTAAATCTTCAAACACCATTATCTTCACTCTTTGTGACCAAAATTGGTTTATTTGCGGCTCATTTCAAAATAACCGTCTGACTGACCCCGACGTGATTCGAACACGCAACCTTCTGATCTGGAGTCAGACGCGCTAACCGTTGCGCCACGGAGTCCATTGCGGAAGCTGACTAATTCTTCAAACACCTTTAATTTCACTCTTTGTGACCAAAATCGGTTTATTTGCGGCTCATTTCAAAATAGTAGTCAGACTGACCCCGACGTGATTCGAACACGCAACCTTCTGATCTGGAGTCAGACGCGCTACCGTTGCGCCACAGACCATGGCAGATGCTGACTAATTCTTCAAACAACTTTAACTTCACTCTTTGTGACCAAAATTGGTTTATTTGCTGCTCATTTCAAAATAACCGTCTGACTGCCCCCGACGTGATTCGAACACGCAACCTTCTGATCTGGAGTCAGACGCGCTACCGTTGCGGCACGGAGTCCATGACAGATGCCGACTAAATCTTCAAACAGCATTATCTTCACTCTTTGTGAGCAAAATTGGTTTATTTGCGGCTCATTTCAAAACAACCGTCTGACTGACCCCGACGTGATTCGAACACGCAATCTTCTGATCTGGAGTCAGCCGCGCTACCGTTGCGCCAAGGAGTCCATGGCAGAAGCAGACTAATTCTTCAAACACCTTTAACTTCACTCTTTGTGACCAAAATCGGTTTAATTGCGGCTCATTTCAAAATAACCGTGTGCTTGACCCCGACGTGATTCGAACACGCAACCTTCTGATCTGGAGTCAGACGCGCTACCGTTGCGCCACGGAGTCCATGGGAGAAGCTGACTAATTCTTCAAACACCTTTAACTTCACTCTTTGTGACCAAAATCGGTTTATTTGCGGCTCATTTCAAAATAACCGTGTGCTTGACCCCGACGTGATTCGAACACGCAACCTTCTGATCTGGAGTCAGACGCGCTACCGTTGCGCCACGGAGTCCATAGCGGATGCTGACTAATTCTTCAAACACCTTTAACTTCACTCTTTGTGACCAAAATTAGTTTATTTGCGGCTCTTTTCAAAATGACCGTGTGCTTGACCTCGACGTGATTTGAACACGCAACCTTCTGATCTGGAGTCAGACGCGCTACCGTTGCGCCACGGAGTCCACGACAGATGCCGCCTAAATCTTCAAACACCATTATCTTCACTCTTTGTGACCAAAATTGGTTTATTTGCGGCTCATTTCAAAATAGTCGTCAGACTGACCCCGACGTGATTCGAACACGCAACCTTCTGATCTGGAGTCAGACGCGCTACCGTTGCGCCACGGAGTCCACGACAGATGCCGCCTAAATCTTCAAACACCATTATCTTCACTCTTTGTGACCAAAATTGGTTTATTTGCGGCTCATTTCAAAATAACCGCCCGACTGACCCCGACGTGATTCGAACACGCAACCTTCTGATCTGGAGTCAGACGCGCTACCGTTGCGCCACGGAGTCCATAGCGGATGCTGACTAATTCTTCAAACACCTTTAACTTCACTCTTTGTGACCAAAATGAGTTTATTTGCGGCTCTTTTCAATATAACCGTGTGCTTGACCCCGACGTGATTTGAACACGCAACCTTCTGATCTGGAGTCAGACGCGCTACCGTTGCGCCACAGACCATGGCAGATGCTGACTAATTCTTCAAACACCTTTAACTTCACTCTTTGTGACCAAAATTAGTTTATTTGCGGCTCTTTTCAAAATAACCGTGTGCTTGACCCCGACGTGATTCGAACACGCAACCTTCTGATCTGGAGTCAGACGCGCTACCGTTGCGCCACGGAGTCCATGACGGATGCCGACTAAATCTTCAAACAGCATTATCTTCACTCTTTGTGACCAAAATTGGTTTATTTGCGGCTCATTTCAAAACAACCGTCTGACTGACCCCGACGTGATTCGAACACGCAACCTTCTGATCTGGAGTCAGACGCGCTACCGTTGCGCCACGGAGTCCATTGCGGAAGCTGACCAATTCTTCAAACACCTTTAATTTCACTCTTTGTGACCAAAATCGGTTTATTTGCGGCTCATTTCAAAATAATCGTCAGACTGACCCCGACGTGATTCGAACACGCAACCTTCTGATCTGGAGTCAGACGCGCTACCGTTGCGCCACGGAGTCCATGGCGGATGCCGACTAAATCTTCAAACACCAGTATCTTCACTCTTTGTGACCAAAATCGGTTTATTTGCGGCTCATTTCAAAACAACCGTCTGACTGACCCCGACGTGATTCGAACACGCAACCTTCTGATCTGGAGTCAGACGCGCTACCGTTGCGCCACGGAGTCCATGGCGGAAGCTGACTAATTCTTCAAACACCATTATCTTCACTCTTTGTGACAAAAATTGGCTCAATTCTGACCGACCGACCGACCGACCGACTGACTGACTCCGCCGTGATTCGAACACGCAACCTTCTGATCTGGAGTGAGACGCGCTACCGTTGCGCCACGGAATCCATGGCGGAGGCTGACTACATCTTCAAACACCTTTAACTTCACTCTTTGTGACCAAAATCGTTTTATTTGCGGCTCATTTCAAAACAACCGTCTGACTGACCCCGACGTGATTCGAACACGCAACCTTCTGATCTGTATTATTTGCGGCTCATTTCAAAACAACTGCCTGACTGACCTCGACATGATTTGAACACGCAACCTTCTAATCTAGAATCAAATGTTATACACTTGCGGCACGGAGACAGTGAGTTCCTATCCTCCAATTCTTCAAATCTTGTAAACTTCATTCTTGGTTCATAATTTTGCCAATGAACTGAATATTTATAATATGCTCACTATTGAGCTTGTTGCGAATTGAACACGGTACGTCGCGTCGAGGTCTGGAGTTAGATGCGGTACTGTTGCTTATCTTTATTGGTTCTCAAAATACTGTTCAGAATCCCGTAATAACTGGAAATAAAATGGAATTGGATTCACGAAGGAATGTGCTATTTTGAATACAATATTGAATACAATTATTACAATACAATACAATTATTTTGAATACAAATCCGATCTGTGCGTATTCTGTTTAAATAACAATTAAGTGTTCATATACGTTCGTAAACGCTAGTAGAATGTGAAAGAACACTTCCCAAATAAAGTCTGAAACCTTAGTACTAATACGTGCTTAATCCCCACATATTTCCTCCATAGTTCTCAATCTCGTCTTGAAAAACGCGTAAAACTTCAATCATCGTATTGGAGCGTTTAGTTTATTTCAGCTTATCGCAGCTCAATGGCCTGTCCAAAGGGAAACCTGCCCGAACTTGATTGAAAATGATTTTCTATAACTCAGGAACAAACATTTTTCAAATATTTTTATTTTTCTAAGATAATTATTTTCTAAATTCATTTTTTCGTTTTTTGTTTTTGTTTTTTTGTTTTTTTTCTGGCCCTCAAGAAAATGTGGGCAGGTAAATCTCTTTCCCCACACGTCATATACAGTTTTTACTGTTTTTTGACAAATAAATAAATTATAAATATAAGTTACGCTCCTGATACTTCTGCTTTTGACTGGTGTTTAATATAGGAAGGATTTGAATAAAATGTCCACAGTTAATATTTGAATTGGTATAGTTAATTTAAACACATTTTTTGTTAGAAATATGTAATTAGTCGCTTCTTCTGTATTCAAATCCTTGTTTTATATTCCAGCTAATATTTAACCGCCCATAGTTGTGCACATACATGTTTAATTCTTTAATTAATTTTCCCAGTTTCGATTCCCGGCCGGGGGAAAACTAGAGTTTTAGCTTTTCTTCAAAATCATCTACGTACCTGTAGGATGAAGAAAAGCTTAGACTGGAGGAGTTTGCTGGTTACGGTGAAGGGAACACCTCATATTAGCCACATGTCACTTTTACCCCCAAGCGTGGGAATTACCTACACTTAAGCATGTCGGACAACCGAACAAAAATCCCAACTACATACATTTATTTTATTTAATTATTCTTTGTTTTCTTTGCTCGTGAATAGACCGCTTTGGATCACGCGTGCCTGCACCCTGCATTTACCGGGGCTTAATTTCATTATCTCGGTAGCAGGTGCATGTAATTTGTATTAAGGGATCAGCATTTAGCTGGATGCTATTTTTATCCACAGGGTTGTTAGCCCTGGAGGGGTACGGAAGATAAAATGATAATGGGGCGAAAGGACGATACACACATACAAACACCCACGCCCGAGGCGGGACTTGAGCCCGCGATCTTTCCGTCCGAGACCGCCACGGCACCACTGCCTTATCGTCCGAGATCGGCACGACACTAGTGTCTTAGCGTCCGTGATGGCCACGACACTACTGCATTAGCGTCAGAAATCACCACATCACTGTCTTGGCGATCTCGGTTTTCCAGACCGACTGATCAATTCGTTTGTTTGTTTGTTGTGTTTTGTTTTTCGCTGGTCGAGGCTTACCTGGACGCTGCCGCCAGCGCTCTTGGCGAGGTTCTCGAAGGAGTCGCCCTGGCCGCTCTCTGCGTCCTGTTTCTTGGGGCGCACGCTGCCGGCCTGCACGCCACTGTCCACCTTGGGCTCCTTGGCGCGCGGCGCGGCCTCGGGCTCGGCGGCGCGCCGCTTGCCCTCGGCCGCGTCGCCCTCCAGCGCGTGGCGCACCAGCTCCGCAGGGCTGCTCTTGGTCGACTGGTCCACGGGCCCCAGCCGCTCCTCGATTGCCGCCACCTGCACCCACACACGCCAGACACCCCTTGCAATTTTATTGCTTTCAAACATTGTACTATAAGAGTACATTATGAAACGATGATGCAATGATGGGTATTCGTACACGAGTGGGATATTACGATACGAGCGAGGAACGAGCCAGTACCAACTTCACACGATGGTATTAATACCCATTACATCGAGTTTCATACGGTTCTTTTTCTACATCTTTTATAATTCAACTTTTACAATGAATAGTTTAGTGGCAGTTGATTTAGCCAAGGCCACCTAGCGGACAGCTATCTAAATCTACCCTCGCATGCTTCCGCAGGTGGCTGTGATTACCTTTCAGCCTGCTAGACAGTACTGCACTAGTCAAATAGGATCAAAGTGAAATTACGATCCACTTTATTTTAAATGATATACCACGAAAAATACTACTAATAAAATAAATTAAAACTATTGAGCATCATATAATATCAAATACAATTTTCATGTACACAATCGAACGAAACATTTGCTACAACGATTCTTAATGATTATTTAAGTGTCAATACTTGGTTTATAAACTTCTCTGTGATTGGCCAAAAAACCTGCATCATAATCACAACTGTATCGAAATGACTATCATTATGCAACTGGTTGCAGCCATCAAATGACAGCATTATTCACTGGGAGCAGACAAATAATTGTAACGGTTTTAGATGGAAAAGTAGGTCTCAGGGTTGACCCTTGTCAACAATTATCTGATCGACTACTTTTTTTTATTTACGTGTCTCTGTATTTTTATTTATACTGTCAAATGGCTGAAATTCGTCTAAATTGTCTCACTCATAAGGAACATCACAGTTAAGATAATCTAACGATTGTTTCGGAAGCTATCAATTATGATTCGGTCATGAATGATAGGATTCATTCTTCTTTCTGTCTAATTGCGATAAATAAATGCGCGGGACAACTCCGACTTACGTCATATACTTAGTAATTAATGCGTAATTCAGAATAAATATTATGCATTCATATACTAGTAATCGCTTGTTCACAACCAAACTAGAAAATACTAGCAAAGAATATCGTAGGTTTTTTGTCCTTTATTTGTTGAACCAGAGCAAACATATCAAGTGCACTTATGGAATTGAAATACGCCCGAGTTTGCGTGCCTCCAGTTAAATCGTTTCCCAAAAGTTTCCTCACGGACGCTAATATCTACTGTCCGTGTTTTATCGCCTCAACACCGCTGTCTCAATGAAACGACTTTCACTTTCACATATTGAATAAAACAATTCCTGGTGCAGGTTTACGATGAAGATGTGAACGACTATCTTGTATTATGAAAATCAGGAACGACCGAGATTTATTCGTGAGTTCTTTCACGGGATCGGGACATGCTAGAGTTAACCCGTTCAGATAAAACGTTAGAATAAACGGTGCAAATATCCCAAACGCGTATGAGTCCTTTGAAAACTAATCGGCTCACATTCCACGAGTGGAAAGATTTCTCAATAAGCCAAGAGCCTCACGGGGTAGTTGCCTCACCTGGTAAGCGGCCTCTTCCTTGCCCCTGGTGAGGCTGCCCTTGGCGCTGGCGTAGGTGTCCGCTCGGGAAGGGGTGTCGTAGACGGAGGCGCGGGCGTCGCTGAACGACATGTCCTCTTCGGAGTCGGGGGACCCCGAGCCACCGACGGGTGCAGCGGCGGCGCCTGTTGCAAAAGATCAGGAAATTGTGGATTATAGACGTACCGAATAGTAACCAGACTTCATGACGGAGTTTGCCTCCCGCGGCATTCCGAAAGAAACTTTTTCCGAGATTCCGTGTTCTCGCTGCTAGACTGTTCCAGAATGTTGCAAAAGAACGGGACGTACCGCATAGTCAAACGGCTTGAGGAGGAAATTGCGTCGTGAGACGTAGGGGAAAAAGTTTTCTACCGACTTTCCGTATTCTTTCTGCCAAACTGGTAAAAAATAAGTTGAACAAGAATGGGAATGGACTGTATACCTACCACATATAATAAAGCTTGAGGATGGAGTTTACCTTGCCAGGCGAAGGAAAGAGTCCCCTACCGACTTGCCTGATGGGATCTCCGTTCGACTGCCCAAGATGTCGCACAAGAACTGGAATAGACTATAGACGTCCATAGTGGACATATAGTAAACAGGCTTGCAGGAGGAGCCTGTCCCAAAGGTGCATGCGAATGAGGATCCATTCGATATTGATTGGGAATGCCACGGTCAAAATACGGGATGTACTCTCTAGTTGTGTGACAATTCACATTCCAAGAGCATCAGTCGTCACCGATGCCGAACTGATGATGCCACCACGCGGGAAGAAAAGTTACCCGTAAGCTGACAATTATGTAGAGTGCGCCAAGTAGAGCAATCAAATGTTTAGAGGATGTGAAACGGAAGGTTTTTGGAACAACTGAGGAGCATTAAGTAAGACGTTATTTTATTGATACTATTTTGTTGACAGAACCCCTGAAAACATGATTCGTAGGAATCAAGTCATTTAAGAAGAATATAAATGAGAATAATTATTAACGTTTTTGCAGAGTTTTCTCATATCTCTTTTCTAATCACTGTGAGATAAGCACAAATGAGGTGTTACAAAGAAATTCAGCACACATCCAAAATTTCGATAATTCATACTCTTGCTCATAAATGTGCCCAGCTGTTTTAATCTGACTCAAGCATTTGTGCCCACATCAAGTAGATCAGTGCTGCCGAGATTTTTAACTGACAACGGTCTTATTAAAAAATCTCATACATAAAATTCATCAATGTTTTCAGAAACATTTGTGAAGAAGTTTTTGAGAGTTCGATTTTTACAAAAGAACTGGAAAAAGTATTCGGCCAAGTAATCCCAACTGCTCTTTCTCTGGGGCTTATTTTCATATGGAATGTGGTGACCGGTACATATATTACCGCTCATACTGCGATTTTTCTAACTTTGCCCCTCAAGGCCCGTCTTCATGACGGAATATGTCCCGTTATTTCGCATCTTTGTCAGTTGTGCCGCTAGATTTCGCATGATCGCGACCGTATCAAGCAGTGCTTGCGATCATGCGACTTCTACTGGCACGACCGACAATGACGAGAAATGTGTGATATTTCATCGTGGCCATAGGGGTTTGAGGGGCAGAAGTTTAAAAAAATCGCACTATAAGAATTGTGACGGAAAGTATGTTTTTGAAGCACCTTTTTTCCTCTACTTCTCGGACAACAATGAAACCCGAAATATTCGTTCGCGTTTTGCTTACGTTAAGCATGCCGCCATCGAATGGGATTTACCTTTGGGCGACGCCGAGTGGAAGGTGTCGCTGCTCTGCTTGGGGCTGGGCTCGCCGCGTCGGCGCGGGGGCCGGCGCGGCGTGGGCGCGCCGGGGGCCGCCGCCGCCGCCCCCGCCGCCTCGTCCTCGGTGCCCGGCAGCGGCGCGAGGGCGCGCTCCAGGAAGTCGGCGTTGAGCTTGTCGTAGGGCACGCCGTCCTCCTCGTCGGGCGGCAGCAGCGCGGCCGTGTGCGGGCTGTCGTCCGAGATGCTCAGCTCGTCCACGTCGCGCTCCGTGCGCAGGTCGTCCTCCGCCGCGGAGAAGTAGTCGCCCGTCACGTCGATCACCACGGCCTCCATCAGGATCTTGCCCGAGTGCGACGACTCCTTCACGAAGCGCATGGGCGGCAGATCCACCACGTTGTGTTCTGCGGGGCGGGACGCCGCGTGAGACACATATCCTACTCATATACTTTCGCTTTCTTTCGTACACTTACAATGCACAGTCTAGGGCAGTCTTAAAGAGACGTAGAAGTGTTCGAAATTACTTAAACTACGAGGATTACAGTTAATAAACGAAATTTGAAATTAAAATAATATAATTTTCACACCACAATGTTTATTTACCATACTTGACTCTAATTTTCATATAATATGATTGAAAGTTCTGTAAATTGATCCAAGAATGCCTCGAAATTTGAGAAATGTGGATCTTAAAGGCGTTTCTTCATCAATTAATATAATAAAGCATTTATTGTCATATATTTAACCTTTCACTCTGATATTTGTGACTAAATTTATTGCTTTCTAAAATACAGTCTTTTTAAATTATTGCCATTGCTCTAGATTGGATATGTTCGTATCTTTAAATCTCAAATGCATTCGTTCAATACAAAATGTAAGAACAGTTCTCTTTGCTGACTATTCAAAAGTTATTTGCAAAAGAAATGGCAAGTAAAGTGATTTCAGATTTTTTAATTATTTGTTTCCTAATAACAAGTTAATAGTAAAATAAGGGAAAACTTTTTCAGTGCAACGATCAGTTTTACGATTTCAACATCTGAAGTAAACAATTGAATTCTCCATTGAAAATTAACGACGTGCAGATGACTGCTATTAAAATAGAAATTGTTTAGACCTTTAGTTGAAGTCAAATAGAATAGAATATGTAAATGAATTGAACACAAAATTAAGTTCATTATGTTAATTTTTTTTTCAAATTCAGTCAGCTTTGAAACACATTATTGTGTACGGATTTCAAATATTAATTCGTTCCCTATAAATGTCATAATAGTCTGGGGAATTACAACGTGTAGAATAGAATTTTAGATTAGAGAAAAATACAGGGAAAATAGGCAAATCTTATCCCCGCGATTACTGCAAGGCTCTCTTTACTAAGCTTCGAATGCTTCTTTTGCATTTCCTCTTCATTTGAAAAACAGTGATTTTTTTAAAACGGGCTTAGTCTATGGAGTCCCTTCTTTCATTCAGTTCCTGTAATTATAACACACCATCTATGAATCATATTCATTGTCAGTAAAAACCCCCCACGACGAAAAATTCACTAATAATACTTTTACATTATTTTGTAATGCACTATTAGATGATATTAAACAATTAAAATCGATGCAGAAGTTGAAATGCCAGGCAAAGTATTTTCTGCTGTGAATAACTATATTTAGACAATCAGGAACTATATTTAGTATCAAAAACGAAAATACGAGGCAACGTTGATATTGTAATAATAGCAATGCATTCGTAAGTTTTACATTGTATAATTCTAAGAGTCTGAATTTACCTGTAAGTGCAGTTGATTATTATTATCAATTATACCAATTAATGGGACGATTCACCAGCTACACGGAACAAATATAACTGATTTATAAAAATAACTTCTTGGAGTCAACGCGATCAATTTCTATCTATACAACTCCACGAATATTTTGAACACATACAGCTGTTGCCAATATTAAGAGGCACTTTGTTCCCCCAGGTATATTATAATTACAAGATTAGGAAGAAGAGTAGGTCTAATGACTCGAATCTCTTCACTTCAAGACAATTTTAGGTCGTACCCAAATACTAGTACCAAGTACTAGTATTAGTATATACTAGTACAATCTAAAAGAATCTCACACTTCACTCATTAAAGAAAAATGTAATTCCATCTACCAATGTAGTTTTACTGTGACTGTTTTCAATACATCGATGGCCAATTTAAAAAAAAAATTGTTGAGCGTGTGTCCTGATATGAATATTACACCTGTTGTTTTGCCACTAATTAATACCAATTAACTCTTATATTCCTGTGGGATTTTCAGATGATCAAAAATACATAATTCATTTGTAATTTTCAATGTAACATCAACAATTTAATTTTTTGTTTATTTTATATGAATAGCGAGGGAAATTTGTTCTTAAAATAGTTTCCTATATTTTTCATCAAGCAATTTTATATTGTTGGAAAACACGACTAATTTCTAGTGTAAGAACATGCATTCTTTGTCAGAGATTGCTTGTTTGTTTTCGATATTTTAAGCAAAGTAGTCCAATAAACCTTTCAAGAAACCCAAATTACTCTGATTTGTTTCTTTTACTACCATTCGCTCCTGGTTCATCGTAACGTGCTTCAAGTCTCAGGGGACCCTTTAACATGCCTTCCCCTCAGTGCGTCGGAATGCGTAGGGAAGAGAATTTACGTCCACGCACCGGGCGCCCGTCAGAAGAGTCAGGCGTGCCTCGTAAACTGTTTTTTTTGTCCTCTATACTAAAATATACTTTCTTTTTCTAGACAATGCAATTTGCGTTCAATCCGTAAATGTATATGGAATTTAGAGATGAATTTCGCTTTACATGAAAACAAGATTTCAACATAGAGTTAAAAGAGTGGTGGATGCCTCTTTAACACTCAAAAAACTATTTATTACGAATTCGCTGTTCTCAATTGTTGGCACATTCATTACGAAAATCACCGTTATTTTCAAAGAATGAATGAAGAAGGGCATTGCCTACTATCGCCGTTATTTCAAATGGGAGGTGCCCAAAAATAATTAGTCCGGACGCTACTGTTTTTTAGCCCAATTCCCGCTTCTGACTTTTGGTAAAAGCAGTACAAATATATATGTAAACAGCATTTTCAGAGTTTCACGTACGTATATTTACATTGGCATTGTATAAAAATTGAAATAAATATCAATTCATGTAAACAAAGGATGACTGTAATTAGTCAAAATGCATTTGAGCCCTTGCTTCCGGAGAAAATTGCGTAAAAATTATTTTTAATTAAAAAATATATCATCGATGTTTTATAGCTTCTTTGCAGTCCTAAGATACGACCCGATTTTTTTACTGCTTATACAGTTTTTGTGATTATTTTGTAAATGTTAACTTTGCTTAAATATTAAATGATTATTGGACACTATAATGGATTATTTAGACTCCCACTGAATATTTCAAGTGATAACTGTAACATTACTCGCATACCAAACCCCACACATGCATTGAAGATTTGTTTTATGAACTTTTAGCTTTCCACATGAAGAAGACTCAAAAAAACATTCAGACGAAATGATGCAGTTTTCAATTTAAACTTGACTTTCACTCATTGGTTTAAACTATTGCCAAAATGTTTTAGCCCTTCAATTATTTTTTATAATTTTTGTTTGACATATACCTAATTTGATATTCGTTTTAATGTCTGTGTGTTAATATGGAAGTTATATGGTACAAGTTTAATTGATTGATTCATATTCCCGGGCGCGTTAATGTTTACTCGCTGAATGATGAGATGCGGCGCCGACCTACACGTCGTTTTGGGTGTTCCTTCCTTTCTCCCCACAGCAGAGCAGCACCCCAGCCGGGACGAGCTCTAAGCTCTAGACTGGTTCCCCGACATGTGTGTTATTGTAGTGCATGTAAGTGTGTGTAAGGAAGTGGTATGAAATAAACAACGAAGAGAAAGAAAAAAATTGCACGTGGTCCGTGGTCTGTTTGTTAGGGAACTGCTCCGTCATTCGCTTGGTACTGATCGGAGAAACCAGTGAAAACTACCGATCAGAGCAGCCAACTCCAGACAGTGGCGGAATTCGACCTAGCAATCCAGCTAGTGTCGATAAACCGCCACTGTCGGGACTGGAACCCTGAGCTACACCCTTTAGACCAGGCGTCCACAACTTTCTATTTCTATTTCTAACACTTAATTGCGTCAGAATAGTTCGCGATAAACTGTCGTGGATTTATCGTTTCTGGCGAAGCTATGTATAGGTTCACCGTTGTGAGCGTCAATAACTTATAAGTGACGATTATTGTGCTGATATGCGTCATGTAATAATGTCGTCCACCGGCAAGAACACAAAAAAATCAGGTCTGAAAGGGTTAATGATTTAATTAGGTTTTTCATAATTTGCTTCTAATACTGTCTGCGAATACGCGCATAATTTGCTTCTAACATTGTCTACCTGTGTACAACAGCAAACGCAAGTACTCACCGGAGACGTGTTCCGACAGCTGCTCGGCGTACATCTCCACCACCTGCAGGGCCTCCTCCTCGGTGAGGTCGGGCGTCTCGTACAGCGACACGGACACCTCGCGGCCGTCGAACGAGAAGGAGATCTCGGGCCGCTCCTCGGCCGTGATGGAGCGCTCGGTGGCCGGCGACTCGTACATCTGCGACGTGCGCTCCTCGTGGATGGTGGAGAGCGACGGGTTGCGCGCGATGGGGTGGCCCGCGCCGGGCGGCGCCGCCGCGCCCCCGTGCTCGCCCGCCCCGCGCGCCCCGCCGCCCTTGGCCAGCATGCGGTCTGCGGACAGGCGGACGGCTTAGCGTGCGAATTCAAGCGAAAGGGGGGATATAATAATAAATTAATCCTTGTTCGGCCTGTAAGGACTTTCAAGCTTTCGATTCATACATGTTTCCATACGAAGTTGATAACATACGGAATTTTGTACATAATTTTTAAATTACAATTAAATAATAAGTAATTACATAGTGTCCAGGAAGGATCCTTTAACTACTCGAATTTATTCCAAAGTTGTTGTTATTAACTGATTTCTTTTCTGTTATTTTATGGAGGTCAAAGTAAGTCTTTTGGAATGCCGACTTTTAATTCTTGAAAACGGGTATGAAGTAGAACCTAACTTAAATTTCTGGGTTGCAGGACAGGATGCAAGGTTTGTGTAGAATCGGTTGGAGAGTCTGTCGATCCATTGTTTTATTGGGCATACACAGAGTTCTTTTTGAATTTGCTCGTTGCGGATATACCAAGGGGAGATGGCGCATGCACCCCCTTTTCGAATCCAAACTTTGTTGCAGTACTCACTTATTCAAACAATTACCATACATTGATCACATCGCTTTCCAAAGAAGTTCCCATTGTTAATTGCACTTCTACCCACAGTACATCATAAAGTGTTTAACTGCTTTTAACCGAAAAGTAAAAAAATAAGAATACATATTTTTCACTAATCTAACAACAATTTTAATTTTTAATTATTTCAAGTTAATTTATGTGAGTCAAAATTGTAATTGCTCACCTCCGCCTCCATGGAAAACTTTCAAGATGTATTTCTGAATTTTAGAGGCACCAACAAACAAAAATGTATAAATATTATTATTTTCCCCAAATCAAAGTCTTTCGGAAACACCTAGAATATATAAATGATATGGTAGGTCGGAGATAATTATTTTGAAATGAGAGTGATGGAACTATGGCTGAGAAAGAAGTAGAGGAAACGGGAGAACCCTGATGAAAACCTGCCGTGACTCCAACACAAATGTCATATGGGCCGACAGGGATTTAAAATTCGATGTTCAGAGGTGGACGGTGAGCGCTGGTAGCTACACCACGGGTCACATCTCCTCCCCCACACTTACTCCTCAGTAGTAGCGTGGAAGGACAAATTATTGCCAACATTTCTTACTATGAAGCAAGGGACACCATATCTCATCCCTTCATCATCTATGTTACTGATTTCCAATACGCACAGAAATTAAAAGAAAACTATGAAGTCTCCGGCCAGGTCAGAAGTGGCTTTGATTTTCTTGGCACTCAGGAACTAGCAACAAGTCCAAAACCAATTTAATGGTTTCGATTTCGACTAAAATGCAATTATTTGCTAGTTATTCCGTCTAATATCAAGCGTGTCGACTGAATTCTCATACTCAGTGTGTCATTGCTTACAACATAGTTAATGTCGTGCAACAGCACGTCTCCAACTTAAAGGCTGTCCACTTGAAATATACATGCTGTTTGCTGCATTTTTGATCGGCAGGTTTTATTTTCCGCCTAACTACGTACATACGTAGTAAAAAAAGAATTATAATGCTGGGCAGAAATCAACAATTTTTCAAGATATGTTATTGCACAGACCTTAGAGAAAAAAGAGGATAAACCTTGATTCTATATGAATCAAATTAATACCACTAATTGGTTGTGAAAAAAGGGTACATGTTTTGTGTGTTCTTGATACCAAAAAATTTGATTGACGGCGAACGTCTGTCTGTCCATCTGTCAGTGGTCAATGCTACAGTCTAAACTGTTCAGATGATCTTTTCCAAAATTGATATTCTCCCATACATCTGGACGAACTTGAATCCCGGCAAGTTTGAAACGTATATTTCGGTTTTGGGGGTACATTTCATCATGTCTCAATATTTTAGAAGTTTTTTCAAACGTTTCTACAATTTCTTTGATTAATTTTTTTTTCTGGGATAGAAATTGCAAAAGTTCATTTTTTCCGGGTATTTCTACAAGATAAAGATAGAGATTTTTTTCCTGAATAAAATCTGTTTTTCAAAAATTAATCTTGAAATAAGGCCATGCTCAATTTTCAAAATTATGCAAAATTTTAGTGCAATTAAAAGAAAACCTTATTGAACGCACTTTTAGAGGTTCGTATAGTAGTTCCGTAGCATTTAAAAATAATGCGAGAATGAGTGTGCTGTTAAGAACCACATTCACATATACTGTTGTAGCATTCTTGGGATGTGAAAAACTGTTGTACTGCAGTATTATGTTATTTCAGTTTCGTGAAAACTGATTTGTTAAAATATTAAATTTATTGTAGTATTATATGAGAAATTATTGATTATTTTTTCTTAAGCAGTGTGCGTGTTACTTTTTGGAAAACGGTTTAGTCGCTACTGTTGTTCCCAGACGGACAGACGTTTCGCCGTAAATACATTTTTCAGTACCATGTATCCCTAAAATGTATTTCTGACATCAACGTGTCTGAGAAATTTACTACATACGTAAATAAGAATTAAACAATTTTTTGGTATCAGAGATTATCGATACGGTATTTTCTTCCGAAAAATCACTATTTTACGCCGCAGCATTACGTAACATTCTCTACACTATGAAGTAGTATTAGAGAAAGAAAAAAAATCCATGGATACGTCAATAATTAAACATTCGTCCCAATTTAAGGTAAAAGGGGCATTCTAGAACAAAAAGTTTATTTTTGAAAAAAATAAAATGATTGGTTATGATAACTTGTATTAATAAGGGATGCAAGAATGTGATTACAAAACATTATTTATTCTTTCAAATTTGCAACAAGGAAAGTTTTGTTTTTTCCATTTGGCTTGTGTAATAAAAAGTACTTTTTTATAAATTAAAAAAATATAATACTGAATCATAAGTCGGATTATGAAGCAATGCAGAATGTCTTAACAGAGTAGCACAAATTTCAATGGTAAGTGAAGAATGCACGTACCCTTTGGGTTGTCAACAGGAAAAGTCAGCATGTTGAACAGAAATATAAGTATATTACAAACACAGAAGTAAACACTTGTGAGGAACATAAAAAATTCTTTAATATATTTATTCGATGAAAATAGCCCTCAAATGAACTGCTTTTCCTAAAGATCCTTTGCCTCTTTAAGAGGCCACAGGTTGGATCTTTCCCAGATGGCCACGAACACGTAACAACGAGCGATAAAAAGACATGCACGGCGGCGTGGGGCGCGTAAACGCCGAATTTAGACCTCTCTATCTGCAGTGGTGCGGGCGGCGCGGAGGGGGCGGAGAGCGGAACCCTCCAAGGCACTCCGGCAGCCCTCTCCGCCGAAGAGGGCGATAGCGCGTGTTCACACCGTGTCCTGTGCGGAGGCCGGAAGAAATGGGCTGTACTGCCGTTATCCCAGCACGTCGTAAAATGATATCTCAGGAAGTGAATCTTTGTGTGATTCTCATCGACACTTCTCTGTGCGTTTTGGTAATTCATAGAAATACGTTCAAAACAGTAAAATGTTATCCATGATATGACATTGGTACTCTGTGAAAAGAATATTTAACACTTTTTAAAGAATATTACATCGACCTGGAATAGAAATTGTATCTTCTATTCTCCAAAAGACTCGGAATCATTGTAACTAATTCTACGAAAAATTTGAACGTTATATTTGCAAGATTAAAATCTTTTCGATATCTCCTTCTCATTATATTTGGTTTAATTTTTATTTTGAACAGAAAATAAAATAAAAATATCAATGAAATGACGCTATTGCTCGATCTATTCTTAGCAAAGTATGTCACAAACGTCTGCGCACATCCTCTATTTACTACCAACAAACACATTACTGCTCCTATTCCAACCTCCTGAGCTAATTTCGAAGCACTTATATAACGAACGCGTCAGAACACACCCCATGTCCTACGTCTATTCTTGTATCTAAACCCACTGTCCTTTGATGTCTTTCTTCGTTTCAATGAAAGTACTGAATTAATGAATTCCGACTTGATGCGGGATTGACAAATATGAGTTAAGTACGGATATCTTCCAACCACTCCACAAGAATTCATCCGTTTGTGCATACTTAAATCACGCCACAGTTAATTGTTAAAAACTATTACGTGAACTTTTAGAGATTATTATTTATATAACTAATTGTATAATAATTATTAAGAACCTGTGCGAGAGGGTACAGGCTGTAAAGTAGAATCACCTACATTGGAGAGTCTACATGCGCAATTGCTTGTAGGTCTGGGTCACGCTGTCTCGCATGTTTCTCCACAGTAACCCACTATCAAAGACTTATTCTAGCCTATTTATCCAGAAATTTGACATTTGATCCATCATATCAACTAATTCTAGCAATAATATCAACTCAAACGAAAATAAATATTTACAAATTGAAAACAAATTTTCCAGTGTAATTTCTGAAATTGAAAGTACTTTTTAAGATTTAAAAAATTATGAATTCATCTCAAAGTCGTGATAATCAAGGGAAATGTTCAAGAGAATACAAATCTTTCCTATTTGGTGAAATGCTGAGAAATGTTTGTGAACCACATAAATATTTCTATTCTGAGAGGCAAATGACAATTTAATATAATAAATACAAGAAATGCCAATAGATTTTTAAGTCTTGTAGGTCAAATCATATAATGATGCTTCGTGTTTGTTTGCTTTTATATATTTTGTATTTGCATCCGAAGAAACATTGAGAAGGTCTGCAAATCAAGTTGATCAATTGGTTGGGACTTTGCCGTATTTGCTTTTTGTTTAAGACTTTCCTGGCTTTGACTGGCTGAAATCTACTATAAAATCTTTAAATATAGAAAAGCAACGTAAGTATCGCAATAAATAAGCATTTATTAAATAAAACTTCTTGAAATGAAAATGCAGTAGATTCACACACGCCTATATTTGACTCTTCCAAATTCCCTTCAAATTATGACAATCCGTTCTAGAAAACAGGAAGGCAAAAATTAAATTATGGCTTTGCACGGCTCCAGGTACCCGCAATTCTTAGTTGTTCTTGACATTGGGAGGACTCAGAGGAAAATAATTAATGAGAAAAAAGTAAAAATCCTAACAAAATAGAAAATAAAATAAAAGAGAAAAAACGGGCCTCACCCTCGAAGCCGAGGAGCGACGCAGAGCTGGCCACGGTGCCCATGCAATTGCGCGCCTCGCACGTGTATGTGCCAAGGCAGCAGGTTCCATCTTGGCCGGAGATGATGCGGTGGATGTCTCCGGGTTTCAGTTCCTCGCCGTCTTTGTACCACCGCAGAACTGGTTGAGGCACTCCAATTACCTGCAGAAGAACGTGGCTCGTACTCAGGGCCAGGAGAATCCTCTCTCAACAAAATATTACAGCAAAGCCACTCTCAAGATGGATTTGGAATCCTGGCTTTCACAAATGGCTCTTACTTTCCCATGCCCCTTATTTGAAATAGATCGATGGCTATATCATAAAATATGTCTTTCTTTAGATTACATTTAATTTCATTTAAAATCCTGGAATCGCTTTGGTACAATTTCAGTATATCTTAATGTAAATAAATATTTCCCTTAGATAGATCTCCAGAAGTAAAGATATAATGGTTACTGATCACACTGTGTCCTTTTCAGAAATAAAGTTTCCAAAAGTTATTTATGCAATAAATTTCTGTGTAATCCCATGTTGTATACAATGTTTTCATTTACTTTTTGTAGTTGTAATAAAATTGAGTAAGAATAAATAGAGACACTTGACTCCAGTTTTGGTAGTATTATTTCTGCTGTAGAATCAAAATTTAATATTCGTGTGGCTGTTCAATAAGGTCGAGTTCGTTTGCAAAATTTAAATTATTTTTATAAAATTATGGTGAATAGTGAATCCAAACTATTCATTTTATTTTTTCTTCTATTTGTATGTATGAATTGCATTAATACATAATACAAGACTTTGATATCAGCATTGATTCTAGATAGCTTTGAATGTTTCTCAATGCAAGCGTTTATGGGATGTTTCTGCATGATTTTACAGAACTTTCAATAGTAATTAAAACTTGAATCAGGTACGAAAATTAATATTGTTGTTTCAGTAGCTAAGATACTATTGTTTCATTTTTGAACAAGTTTATTAATTTGAATTTCATATGGAGAGATAAGGTTATATTAACACCCAAGGACCTTTAAGAACTTTGCAAATTCTCCTGGAAGAAATGTACTCTCTATCATCGCAGAACTAGTGGTAAACTTTGCATTACAAGAGCATTAAAACTATATTCAACCTTTCGCTTTACTGGTGTGATGTAGTGAAGCTCATTATAGAAAATACGTTGTACCATTAACTTACACTTTCAATTTCGACAAAACATATTTACTTGTTACACTATTCAACATTATAATATCGATGTTTTTGTATTAATTTGTTTTGCAGTGCACATTGTAACTTACCTTGCATTCTAAGTTGACGGCTCCTTCCTCTGATAATATGGCCCGTAGACATTCCAAGAAACGGGGCTTCTTGTAATGCTTCGGAATGTGAAGCTTGAGGAAGCACGATGTCACACTGTGGCCAAATTCGTTCGTTGCGACGCATTTCCACTCCGCCTGTCACATAATAATTTATTTGCCAAAAAGATTCAGGTTGAGACTCAATTTTCACGCTTTAGCAAAATTCACGGTTTGTAATTAATACGCTCCCTGATCTCTTGACTTAATTAAAAGCTATGAAATTAAGATAAAATTCAATAGAGGATGAATGTTGACTACGAGGGCACAATCTAGGTTTAGAAATACACAAGTATTGAATTATATAGATTAATATATATTACTGATTTTCAACGCATGCGGAAACTAAAAGTAAAATATGAAGTCACTGTCCCTGTGAGTGTTGTCTACGGTTTTGGTAGATACACGCCGCCTATTATCATAATGTAAGTACAAACTGAATTCTTATACTCTATGCTCATTACTTAAGAAACAGATGATGTGATGCGATAGCAAGTCTCCAAGAGCGATACCGCCCGCCATTAAATATGTTCTATTCACGTTTTGCGCTAAGCAGCAATATTTTTATATGTATTATATGTAAAGTGGCTCTAAAGCATATCCGTTTTTACTATATTATAGTATTCTACTTAAATTCGCCACCACACATAAACTTATGGGAAATATTAATGGGTGGTCGGTCAAATAATTTCTCTTAGTTTGCCGACGTTTCGGAACTGTATTGTTCCCTCATCGGAATTGTAATGTTCCCCTCATCAAAGCTATGGAATGGATGATCCATCCAAACAACACAGTTCCGAAACTTCGGCAAACTAATACAACTTATTATTTGACCAACCACCCATTTCCCATTATTATACTCTATTATTTCAGTATTTGCGAAGATTGTTTTCGTTGAATATTGAGAAGATTGTAGTGTCATATGAGAGTATTTTATTTGTTGCTCTTGGGCAGTGTGTGCCTAGGTCTTCGAAAGACGTTTAGTGGGGTTTTGTTCAGAAGAATTTTTGCTGCTGCAAACTACTAGTTATTAACACAACGTAAACAATTAGGTAATAACGTGTGACTTTCGAAAAGAAAAAATGTGATTGCCAGAAGTTCTTAGAAGTTTCCGCCAAAAAACGGACGATGAGAGTGAAATACATCTACTTTAATTTTTTTTTATTTCTACACGTTCCCATGAAAAAATTGCCAGTAAACATCTCACCGCATACTACCAAACAAAAAAAGAGAGTATCACCAGCCGAGCTCGGTTTCAAAGAAGACTCGCGGACGGAAAAGAGAGCAGAGAGATGCGCACGCCCACGCATATTACTCACCTGGTCCATGATTTCCAGCGGTCGGATGTCCAAATGGCACGTGCCCAGATGCTCCCGAGATAAGTGGTAGCGGTCGCTGTCCACCACGTTCTCGTCGTCTCGATACCACGCTACTGTTGGCTCAGGTGAAATGCTCACTGCAAGAAAACGTGTTACAGCTTGTAGTAAGATGATTTTATTAGCACATACCGAAGAATTCCAATTATCTGAATTATACGGAAATCGGGCAGTTTCGGTTATAAGTAAATTAGGGTAGTTGGATAAATCTCAGAAATTAAGTCAGACGTCAAACATAGAAAACTTTAATATTCATGAAGTTGCATAAGATACAGGAAACGTAAACGCTGTAAGATTTACGTAGAATAAATTCCGTCCCTTCAGAAGTTTAATTTTTCCAATTTTGACATTTTTGTAACAAAATCAATTCAGATAATCCGAAATTCGGATAACTGAACTACGTGTAATTAGAGTTCTACAGTAATAAAAAATTAATAAGCTATATTTATGGAAGTGTGCATTATGGCAAAATCTTCACTAAACAGATTAGCAAAATACACAAATTCATTTTAATTATTCCATTTATAATTAAAGAAATATCGTTTTTTATTACAGGAATTGTATGGAGAGAAAACCATAGTTAACTCACAGGAAAGATCAGATGTTTTTTACCACGTTTAAAATTACCACGTGTGCTCAAAAAATATCTGATTATTTCTCTAAGTAGCGGGTCGACTTTATTTACAAGTGAAAGTGTTAATTTCAAGTCTTCAAAGAAAGCTTAAAAAGGAAACGATATTGAAAATTCAAATGAGTATTTCTATCAAATGTTCGGAAAATGACTTGTTTTCGTTATTTACATTTCTCTTTATTTAAGGGCGCAGAGACATTTACGTTGATTTTTCTGAATTTTCGAATATTGCAAAAGCTTAAATTTCTTCGTAAATCTACAACATTTAAGGTAGATAGTTTAATGAAGATTATTCTTCAAATTAGGGTGAAGAATTTTGAATGACCGTTGCAAATAATAAGAGAAAGTTTGTACTGTGCAGCACCACAAGTACTATGTACTATCATCGGTGCAAATACATCAAAGTTTCTTTCTTCACCATTACAACTCTGTACCGCCAATTTCCACGATCTTTTTTCACGGCACCGCGGCCAGTCGTTTTCTCGGTAGACCCCATTCGATAAGCGGCGAGACTTACGAAATTCACGACGCGCCGACGTTCACAGCACAGCGCCTAGTCTGAAAGTGGCTTAACGAAACAATTTTTATTAAAATATTTTCAAAAAGTAGGTCGTGGGTAAGAGATATAGAACAAATGTCCTACCGAAAGCGAACATAAGATTTATGTCATAACATCGATACAAATGCATTTAATATTTTTACTATTGTATTATTCTTAAAGACGGAATACCTCTGGTATGACAATTGTACAGTACTGAGTCCTTGAATTCTACCTCGCTCATCGAGATTTCCTTGATTAATTGAGCAAATGATGAGATCTAATGAGTAATAATAGTGAGTAATAATAGCTTTCCTCTCACCTTCCCCAAAGGCTATTGCTGATGTTAAAAAAATAATTATTACTCGGGCAACTTTCTTGAACGATGGATTTAAGAAATGAGGATGGAGAGGGGATAATATTAACCACTAGAGTTTCTGAAGCAACGTCAACGACTGGAAAATCAAAGTTAAATCTGCTACTGCGGCCAGGTCGCCGTTCTGGGTTATCCAAACATCAACGACAGGATGCATTAGAACCTTTCTCTCGCAATTTTTCGTTCGCCACTATTATACATTCTCCTCACTTTCTGAGGAATTCGAGGCATCTCCTCTGAAGAATTTGGACCCGTTCTCGCCATTCAGTACATTTTTTTTAAAAAAGAGAAAAGGAAAAGAAAGAAAAAACACGAAAAGTTCTTGTCTACAATTGCAAATGGCTTCCGCTTCGCCCCAAGAAGATATTGTTCGAAATGTAATCAGTGTTTGCTGCGAGTTAATATCGTAAACCAGTGTTGTCAAGGTCGATGCAGTGAGCGTGAGACCGTGGCACGAGTGCCACGACGAAGTCGGCCCTCCAAGCAGTTCATCACCCCGCCACCAGAGACAACACCATCACTATTGTTAAACGGCGGGGTTACTAATAGTTTCCTTTCCCGACGCGAGTGGCGCAGAGAAGCTCATGGCATGGCACGGAGCCGCGAGGCGTGCCACTGCCACTAGTAGGAAACCTTGACATTAATTCTGCCGTAAACTGTTTATCGCACCAGGGAAGGAAAAGGTGGAGAAAAGTTGCGCGTGAATTACCTTGTACGGTGAGTCGGAAGTCTTCGCCGATGCGGCCCTCGCCGCTCTTGAGGCCTTGCACGAACTTGGGCGGTTGGTTCTCGGTGAACAGCTGGAGGCGCTCCTCTTCGTTGAGTTGGCTCTGGATGTCTTCGACGGTGAGCTCGGCTGAGCTGGTGGCCTCTCCCATGCAGTTTCGCGCGATGCATGAGTAGGACCCTACGGTGGAAATGTGAACGAGTAAAAATTAGACGTTTTCACTGAGGAGAGAAAAATTTAAAATCCATGACTTTTACAACAGATTAAGGAGTTCTAGAATTGTTGTCATTCCTAAAAATGCATTTATAAATTCACAATATTTTAACGTTACACAAACAATTATATTTAATCGTCGTGAGTGAGGCAAACTCAAGAGGCGAGTGGATTGATCCGCATATTTTAAAGCCGTGAACCATTCCAAGGCTGACATTAGCGTATTATGTCTAAAAAATATTATTTAATATAAATAATACAGAATTATAAAAGTATCATTTTTTACATCAATATCAATAACAAGTTAGGGCACACACAGACGACAAACAATACAAGAAAATCATAGGCATAAAACCTGATGGATAGTGGGCTCTGATTTGATAACACATGAGATATTTTTAAAGTAAATATATTGCAATTAATGTGCAAATTATTGCACATTTTAAAATTAAAATAGAAACAACTGCTATAATTGTTCACTGAATTGCCGTTACACATTCTCGATTAATTTACATTTGTAGTCAGTGTTAATGTACTGTAAACTGGGTGACCTGGGCATTTTTTGTATTATCTGCTATATAAACTAATATTTATTACAAGACGTTTCACCACAAGAAAAAAGGTTTTTTTGTTATTTATTAAAGCAAGGGTATTTATTTTGTTGCTTATAACAGAGAAAAATTAATGCAAAGTCGTAACAAAGTCATCCCTTCAAGTAGGGTGACTCGGGTACACAAGTCTATTGCCTTGACATTTAACCTTTCGAAACGTCTGTTTGCATCTCAGCACACTGGAAATAATTGGAGACAAATAAAGAAGGTCTAAATAAGTAAATTTTGTTTTATTACAAGCATAATTACAGGGAATTATTGTTTCAAGTCTACACTGTAAATCTGAAGAGTTGAAGATGCCTGTTTTGGTGGGTTTATCCTTCCTGGATTGGTTGCAGAGGAATTGGGTGATTCCCTCCTGAACTATCTCTTATGAGCTTTTCTCTTTTTTCGTTTTCTTGTATGTTCGTGACATCTGTTAACTGTGTGTGCCTAGTAATGAATATAAAACATTGTCCTCAAGTCACCCCTCAAATATTTAACAGTTCACTAATAAATCAACAACTACTAAACAAAAAATTTTAATTCATAAATTATCACTCAGTTACCACAATATATGTACTTATCCAAAGAAAATAACTTCAAAACTAGAAGATGTAACTAGTAAGTACTATACACAAAGTTCTGCAATGCTTTCATGAAACCTTGAAACACAGGTTTTGATAAAAGCAGGCGGGAAAAGGAGCTGGAAAATTTATGTGATGTCTGAGAATCATTTTTATTCATGGAGGCTTATTCTAGCAGCTAGTTTAGGAACCATTACTCTATTTTATTTACAGTCATTATGGCGACGTTTGAAATAAAATATTAGGTTGTGTCCCCAAGTCGCCCCACAAGTCACCAAGTCACCCCAGTACGCGGTACTCAGAAGATAAAAGTAATGCATGAATTTTATTCAGTGTCTGGTACTACAGCAAAAAATATGAGTTTATATTTATTTGATAGCTTAAAAGTTTATAAAATCACAAAATTTAAGCAATTTTGAAAAGAGCAAATATTACTTTGAGGAAAATTAATACAGTGATTCTTCAGATAACTTTTTCGTTCAAATTTTAGATAGTAACATTCAATATTCATTTCTACCGTCAACCTCTGAAACTATGCGACATGTTCATTATATTTTTTCTCTTTGCCCAAGTGTACTATCTCGTTTCCTACAGCGTTATAAAGACTAGGATATATGAGAACTAGGATGTAGTACATTGTCATTGGACATCTAAAATGACAGGCTGAAAAAAGGTTTTGCGTGCATTATAGCTCTGTATGAATGTGAAACATAATTATAAAGAAGGACAAATAGAAATTACTTCATGCATTTTAAATGTGTGTACGAAGAGAGCTTGATAAAACAATTTGGATAGAACGAGTGACAAATGAAGTGATTAACAGAGTGAGTTAAAATATAACACTTTGACAGGTTGTTAGAAAACGGAAAGTAATTGGATAGGACATGGTTTAAGAAGACAGTGGATGTTGACTGATGTTTTGGACGGAATGGTGGAAGGAAAAAGGAATAAAGAGGGAAGAAGAGAGCAGATGGTGAACACTATAACTGATAGAAAATTATGCTTTCGTCAAGAGAACAATTAAGGATAGGAAAATATACAAAGTTGACACAACGCAAAGACCTGCCAATAGAGCTGAATAGCGAAGAGGTGTGTTAAATCTTGATGACTCTCTCCATACTCACCCAGTGTGTTGGTGCCTGTCAACTGATACACGTCTCCTGGCCTGAGTTCTTGTCCGTCCTTGAACCACCGCAACTGTGGCGTCGGCGATCCCACCACTTTGCATTCGAAGGACACGAGCCCCTCCTCTGTGAGGATAGCTTTGAGGCTTTCCAGGAACGGGGTTTGCGATAACTCTTGGGATCTACAACAGAAGACATTATATAAAAATAAAATAAAAAACCAAACTACGTACTAATATCTCACCGTGGGTATTATTCGAATTAAATGTTCCCTCTCTTTTCATAATAATATTTCGTGAACACTAAATTATCGTGTCATGTAATATAATTCACATTTATATAGAATGGAGTAAATTATTATTACTGTATCTACAAGCAAACACGCCACATTCTCCTTAACGCTATTTATTAAGAGCAGAAAAATATAGTGAAATGACAATTTACATTCCAATCAACCTAAGACAATAAAATTTTTCTTCAAATCGTTAATAGAGTTGCGAAAATGTTACATAAAAGACCCTCAAAATATATATCCCTGTACCAGGCTAAAAGGAATTAAAATGTGATATGTGCGAGGAGTGATCAAAATGTACCAGACTTATTTTTTTAAAGAATTTATTTATAAATACACAGCCGACCTGGATGGTCGAGGGGCTAGAGCGTGTGCCGAATCAGCGCCTCGGTCGGAAGGGTCACAGGTTCAAATCTCGCCGCGCATTGGGCATGGTTGTTGGTTCCTTGTCTTTGATGTATGTGTGTTGCCGCGGAGGGACATTGAGTCTGCTGATCACAGACTCAAGGAGCTCGTAATTGTGTCAGTGTCTAGTATACAAGTTAATAAGTGTCTTCCATAAGGGACATAGTGAGAACCCGGGGCGGAATAGTCGAAATCGGCATCCCCTGAAGCTTGAAAAAAAACGACAGAAAAAACAATTATGAAATATTTTACACAAGCATATTTTGTGCGACAATTTTTTTTTGTCGCAGACTGACACATTTTTCATTTTGCACTGTATGGCTCCATAGGATCATATTTTGATTTTATTGTTTTCTGCATATAGTTAGAATTTGTTGGATTTCTCCTGGAATACTAGAAAGTGTGGATCTTTGCAATTATTTGGGTAACAAACCACGAAGTCATCATCATTTTGGAGATCAAAATGTTCACTCTTATTGAGAACTATATAGTACGGAGAGAATATTACGTTACTCTAACAGACTTGAACAAAAGAAACATACGCGAATAATTTGTCGTGAGAGGATCACAACGCAGCGGCACCGATAAATTTTGCCAACTGCATGTGACGCCTTTTGGCGCGTGTGGTCTGGCAATCATGGCTCGGTGGTGGTCGGAAAGACGAGCTATGTGACCTATCGGCCTCCGGTTTATCTTGCGGTAACCTCGCCACCGGATGCAGAATCGTTCAACACAGGATGTCACCAGATCTCATTATATTACATCTACGGCTCAGCGAGATACTGAGTTCTTAAAAGGCAATGAGACTACTAGACCCATGAGCGCCTAACGAAGGTTTAACAAGTTACCAGATTTTCCCGAGGTGTTATACAGAAACAAAATACACATTTCATTAAATAAATACTCACAGGACACCTGAACGTGCGTGGTAGAGATGCCGACGGCGCCTTCGTTGCTCGTGGCCACGCACTTCCACTCGCCTTCGTCCATGGCCTCCACTGGGTTGATCTCCACCATGTAGCCGCCCAGACCGTCCTCCATGACGTGGTACTTTTCGCTGGCTTCGACGCGGCCTTCTCGGTTGTACCACGCGATGGTCTTTGGCCAGGGCGGCACCCTCACTGGCGAAAAAGTACAGAAGGCAAACATGAAGAATATCCTTGTATGGTTTTCGAGTAACTTGCGTCCATCTGAGCGTTCCTCCGTCTGTCCGTCACTCACAGTCACCCTTTCCGCCCACCAGTCGAGATAAATGAGGTGTCATTCGAGGCGTCTCATTATCCTTGTGGGGAATTAATGATTTGTTTGCAGATCTGTTCAGAATATTCTAAGAAATGTTAAAACGTGATTTTGTGTTTTTAGCCCGGCGATAGAGCGGTAGCGTCGCGAACCACGTCTCCCAGAGCATTGCTGTGATGCAGCTGTGATGATAGCTAAATGTCATGCCAATCCGACGGCCCACATAGCCAGGCAAAGAACGCCACAGGTCGCTGTAAGTTATAGCTATTTAAATTAAGCCATGCTGGTCATGGATAACTCGGAAAAAAGTTCATCGTCAGCGTCACCACCCCGTAAGATAATTATCATTTTATAGGATTATTTTATAATGTGTAATGTGTAGAATAGGAGGAGCTAGCAAATGTATAAATCTTCTTTAATAAGCACCTGTTAATATATTGAAAGAATGTACTCTTCAGATCAACTCTCCTGGGTGTATTTCAACGCTGTATTCTGGAATTAGTATAGGCCGTAGCCTGAGAGAACATCCGACAAGAAGAGTAGCGACTACCCAGTTTTTGTATTTTTGTTATTATATTTATGTTGAATAGATTACTCTTTCGTATTACGCCCGAGTATGAAAGAACAACTGATTTTTACTACATGAAAATATTTTAAAAACAGTTTTAGTCGGCGACACCATAATCGTCTACTTCGCACGTAAACCACGAGAATAGGCTCGTAAATTTTTATAATAAGGAGAAAGTGGGTCAGTTTTCAAGACGTCATAATTTAGGGAAGTTACAAAAAAACGTCACGAGAAAATCTTACTTTAATCAACTTACAGTAGAATTAAAATCAACTGAAGTCTTGCCTTAACAATTGAGGTGTCGCCCCTTCAAGTTTAATGTAAAAAATATGGAAATTTCACTACGTTACTGGTTCATTTTTAGAGGCAACACTCAGGGGTTTCAATGAAATGCAGTCGTATTTAGTACAGGATGGTCATAATTAAACTTTTCCAACAGAACACGTTATAACAAGGAAAAGAATAGTAGTATGAGTACTAAACTTGCTAATATTACTATCCAGAGAATGGAGCGCATGATTTCTACGCGTTACAGTGCCACCGACCAGTTCCAAATATGGTCACCAGCTCCCATGATCAGGCGTAGTGCTGATATAACATGCTGGTATGAAATCGGTAGTCAGCTGGCCAGTCACACTGCACGTCTTTGGACCTGGAGCGGCAGCCTCTTCAAAAAAGAATGGCCCAATGATGAACGTCGCCGTGAAGCCACACCATACGGTTACACGTTCACCATGCAGAGGAACTTCATGCACATTGCTTGCCGGTTAAGATCCCACACTCGACAACTCTGTGTGTTCACCTCACCAGTCAGAGAAAAATGTGTCTCGTCTGTCTATAAGATGGTCCAAGGCCAGGCATCGTCAACTTTAATCCTTGAGAGAAAATGGAGAGCGAAGTCAACACGTTGTTGTGCCTCTGGTGGTGCAAGCGCATGTAGGATATGGATTTTGTACGGATATCATTTGAGAATGGTTCGAAGCACTTTCCGTACAGTAGCCCACGGGATGTTCAACTGTTCAACTCGTGACACAGCACGCACACTGCTTGACGCTCGGGAATTGCGCACAGCGTTGTCGGCCAGAGCAACAGCGACATCATCAACCACCTGTGGTTCCACTGGTCGCCGGCCTCTTCTTGGAGCGACACCCAGTTCCTCAGTTGATTCGAAGTTCATCATATTCCACAAGGCGGGTGGAGAAAGAATGCCCTTCCGTAATTCTTTCAGCCGGCGATATTCTGGAAGTGCAGCTGCAGAATGGCTCTTGTTTGATAAGAGTTTCACCAATAATGTCCTATTCCGTTTGCCCAAACCCCATGTTGACTCGTCAACAAAAGCACGGCGACTGGTCTGATATGTGCGGCTATTCAGCACTGTGCCTGACCATGGCACCTGGTGGCCATATTGGAACTGGCCGGTGGCGCTGTGACGCGTAGCAATCGTGCACCCCTACTCTGGACAGTAATACTAGCAAATTTGGTACTCGTACTATAATTAATTTCCTTATTACGTTTTCTGTAGGGAAAGTTTAATTATAACAACCTGTATTTAACAAAGGACCCTCGAAGGCCGAGGGTCTTTTGCTTGTGACGTAGAGGCGAGCAAAACCTAGTCATACTAGGCTGAGTTTATCGTAGTTTGCGTTAACTACGTTAATTGTGATAACGTTAACTACAATTGCGATAACTACTGGCTCTCGAGTAAAATAGTCTAATGCAGGGCTCTAACGTCCAGCTAGTAGTGACAAGCTGGAACGTAAAAAGGTTATTTTCGAACTTCATCCGAGTTCCAGCTAAATTCCGTAATCATTTACAGAAACAAATACATTCAACTCTGGAAATGTACCTTTTCCATTTAAAATGTCAAAACATGTTCAACACGATTCATTCCATAATGATCCTTATATAACTAGAGCACTATTATACACCTCCTTGAGTTAATTTCATCAATCAGCAGGCATAGCAAATCTGGAATCTGACATTAGCGATCGACATGAAGAAAATTGTACCGGTAATAGAATAGAATTTTTAAAAAGCAATATTTTTAAGTGAAGTAAAATTTGATAGCATATTTTTATTAGAAAGTAATTTTGTCAGCACTCACGCTAATCATTACCTCATTCTCAAAATATGAAATACAGCTATTACAATCGTATCTTAAACCTCAGTAACGTTTGGTTTATAATTTTTCCAGCGATATTTAAATGATTAGAGATTAATATTTTTTAATCCATTTTGAACAGTCAAACTTGAAATTCAAAGATAGAATATACATACTGCGTTTTAAATACTTCTTCATTTGAATCGTTTTTCGTTAACATCGATTTATAGATTTTCTTAGAAAGGCTTATAATCTCTAAGGATACTTCAATTAGGAAAATATAAACTTACATTTTTCAGAGCATTTTAATTAACAACTCATTAGAGTGACATTATAAACAATATTCCTAACGACAGGAATTCATTCCGCAGTTTTCATCTAATATATAGTCACGATTACAATAGATAATCAATAATTTGAGTTAACAGTGTTTTTTCT
>JAHLJT010008446.1:216178560-216203965 GCA_031308135.1 Acheta domesticus
TCCTGTTTTGCATTAGTTTGATCCCACTATCCAGACAGTTGTCGCAAGCTGACTTTGGTTACAAGCTCCATGGTGATGTAAGGCCAGTATCACATTTGTTTTACATGGATGATCTAAAAGTGTTTGCTAAGAATGAAGCGATTCTCTCCCAAATGCTGTCTGTCGTGAATGACTTTAGCAATGACATCTGCATGAATTTTGGTCTTGACAAATGTGCAAAAATCAATTTAAAAAGAGGCAAACTGACAACGTCAGAGAGCATTGAAGTTGATATGCACACTGTGATTCAAGATCTTGAGCCAGGTAAAACTTACAAATATCTGGACATTGAAGAATGTGAGACCATCTCGAACGACACAATGAAAGAGAGAATTCGCAAGGAGTACTACAGAAGAGTGAGACTTGTCCTGCAGTCTGCTCTGAACTCTAGGAATAAAATATCTGCAATTGGTAGTCTGGCGGTGCCTGTAGTAGAGTACAGTTCCGGACTAGTGGACTGGACTGAGCAAGAAATCCGCATCATGGATTGAAAAACCAGAAAACTGCTAACAATGCATCATGTCGGCCACCCTCGAGCTGATGTACATAGACTTTATGTGTCACGTAAGGAAGGAGAAAGAGGCCTCAGACAAATTGAAGTCTCCTGTCATAATGCAATAGTTGGAATGGGAAAGTATGTAGTCAGTCATCAAGATGACCCTCTAATGAGGCAGGTCATGAAATCGGACCGAAGAACGGGAAACAGAGGCATTGTTAGTGTAGCAAAAAGCATTGCAAAGAAAACTATGCAAGACACGTCAAATAACACAGACACTGAACTTCTGGTACTACTAAACATGAAATGTGAGACACAAAAAATGTTAAAGAAGTCGTGGAGGGACAAACCCCTCCATGGACAATATCTAAAAAGAATGGACAAGGTGCAGATCAATAAAGATCAATCATTTATGTGGCTTAAAAGGGGAATAATAAAGCCAGAATCGGAAGCAGTTCTGGTTGCTGCTCAAGATCAGGCGTTGAGAACACATTATGATAAAGCGGTTCTCAAAATTTCCCAAGATGACAAATGCCGAATTTGCCAGGAGCAAGTAGAAACCATTGATCATATTGTCTCAGCTTGTCCAATTCTAGCAAAGACCGAATACTTAAAAAGACACGACAGGGTGTGTAGTTACCTCCACTGGCAGATCTGTACCGCCCTCGAAGTTCCAAACACATGCCTCAAGTGGTACGAACACTCACCAAAACCGGTGACATCGGTTGGATTGTGTACAATAATGTACGACCAACAAATTCAAACGGATCGCACGATAGCGGCAAACAAACCGGATATTGTTATCCGGGATTTTGAGAAAAAATCGTGTCTACTTGTAGATGTTGCTGTGCCTTGCGATCAAAATGTCGTAACCAAGGAGGCAGAGAAACGTCTTAAATACAAGAGTTTGAAAATTGAGATCAGCCGAATGTGGGGCGTAAAAGCACAGGTCGTACCGATAGTTATCGGAGCTCTGGGATTTGTTCCGCAAAATTTGTTTAAGAACTTGGCTAAACTTCCAGGTCATTCAAAAGACTGGGAAGTGCAAGAAATTGCTTTATTTGGCACAGCTCACATTTTGCGATAGTATTGTAGAGGCACCGACAGTCCCTAGATCTGCTCCTTAGGTAGCTGGTTGCAACCTGGAGTAGATTTTACACTCAGCCGACTCATAACATCTGTAGTCGTGATGTGGAGCAATAATAATAATAATAATAATAATAATAATAATAATAATATGAAGAAGGTAAATGTACATTTCATTTTACAAAGTTTTCGGATCATGTGTCGAAGCCCACTATACGTGCATCTGAACAACGCATTCGCTGCCTCCTTTCTCCTATCATTTTCGAATGATCAGAACTGAGATCAATAAACATATTTAGCCTATTTTAACGAAAACAAGAAAGTACTCCGAGTAAGCAAATTCTCGTGACAGCCTATATCGCATTTCATTCCATCACTTGCTGCATTCCCTTCCCCCACCAACTCGCAACATCTTGCACTCCGACGCCCTCCACTCGTCCCCCGCCCTCGGCCCCGCCCCGCCCTCGGCCCCGCCCCGCCCTCGCCCCCGCCCCGCCCCGCCCGCCCCGCCCTCGCCACCGCCCCCGCCCCGCTCCCCGCCCCGTCCCCGCCCCGCCCCCACCGCCCTCGTGGCGCCGCCCGCTCACGTGCGCTCATTCAGCGGCGCGGCGCGCGAGTACATACGCGCCTCCCGCTATATATACCCCCGCGCGTCGCCCGGAATAGCGGCGGGCAACGCGCGCGCATACAAATAAATGGCCGGCCGGGCGAAAACCGGCGGCGGCGGCGGCCGCGCGCATTCCCAGCCGGTCGCGCGGGCCTGGCGCCGCGCGGCGCCCACCCCCGGCGGAGGCGCGGAGACGTTCTCCTTCCCAAGCGCCTAGCGATTTCGATAGATTGATTAGAGATTTCGGGGGCGTCAGCTGCTAAGGTCCTTAGTCGCGTAGGTGTAGTGCATGCTTTCTTGCGGGAGGTGGAGGTAATATTTTCCCCTTGGATGGCGAGATCCAGCGCCGACCTACAGATCGGCTCTCGGGGGGTTTCGTAAACCAGGGATCTCCAACCAGCGGGACAGCGTCTCAGGCGGGACAAGCTCTAAGTTCCTGATTGGTCTCTCGACATGAGTGGTAGTGTAGTGCATGTAAGTAAGTGTAAGTATGTGTAAGTAAGGGGTGAGGATAGGACAAGGAAAAGGAAAGAGAGATCGCGCGTGGCCCGTTTGTTTGGGTACTGTTCCGTTATTCGCCTATTTCTGATCGGAAAAAACACGGATAAATACCGATCAAAGCAGCCGGCCGTTAGAATTCTCCTACAGACAGCGGCAGAATTCGACCTAGTTATCTAGTTAGTCTCGAAAATCCTGCCACCTGGATATAGAACCCAAGGACCTCCCGGCCAGAGGCACTGCAGTGATAGGTCAATTGACGCTCTGAACCTCCCAAGCCGATCTGAACCGGGTTGCTAGAACTATTGCGGGGAAAACATTAATGACAAATAAAGCATTTATTTTAACGTCGATTTGTAATATTTTTTAACTGTAAAAGTGATTCATTTAATTTTTTCAGAGTTATCTATGACAAATTTAAAAAATTATTTCAGGCAAAATTTTCACTTTTTTACCGGAGAATTTGGAATAAAATTGGGAGGTTCCTGAAAAATGTCGAAGCTAATCCTCATGTAAATAATCTCGGGGGAGGGGCGGAGGCCGGATGGACGTAGCACGAGTGTAATCCTTCTTAAAAATATTCACCAATTCTAGACAAGGTTTTTGAAGGATGTGTTCTCAGGATATGTCAATGTCTCAATTTACATGGATTACTCTGTCATAACAAACGTTAGGCTACAAGTCCATCCATAACTTCTGCCGAATCGTTCAAATAAGAACTATTTATCACAGTAGATTCATTCGATAATAGCAAAAAATAAGTTGTATAATTTTCTACTGAAGTTATGAGTGAGCACCCTTGAATCACTCCCCACCGTTATCGAAAAACGAGATGTGAATTTAATATGCGTTCGAGTATTCATGTTAGTGATACAATTCTCCGAGATTTTTTCTTACAAACCATTCGCTCGATTTTCATCCTCTGGTAAATTTACTCCAGGCACAGATACATAAACCGAACAAAACATAAAAACCTATTATGTTAAACTTTATATTTTAGTATTTTCAAAATGAAAGCGTTTCATCAGAGACACAGGTTTTATAAAAATATTCTATTCTCTTGTAAGTATTCACAGTAATTTGGAGGGAAGATCACTTCTTGAATTCAATTCTCAATAGAGTATAACATTTCAAATATAGTAGCCTATATTTGCTCTTCGTAATTAAGGTGTCATTCAGAAATATCACTGTCCAAATCACATACATCAAGTGTCTATTGCAAGTCTCCTTTCGCAGGCAATATCTAATAAAACAGGATGCACTCACAACACTTACGTCCTTTGTATGAAACATTTACTGCAACTTCATTCACAGACCGCCATAATATACAATATGAGTTTCAGAAATATTCGAGGATCAGAAAAGTTAGTGATATTAAGAGGCACTGAAATGTACGAAAAACTTACAGCAGCTGGAGGACATTTTCCCCTGGTTATGCCCTTCATCAAACTCGGTAAAATAAACATCCGGCCTAAATAAATAAAATAAAACTGAGAACAAGAAATGCAGCTCAAACGCTGTCGAAGAAAATTTCGTCCCAGACGCAGCTGCGACAGCACCGCCAACGCGGAAGCCAATCTTAACGGCAGCGTGGATGGGCAAGTGGCGGAGTTGCCGAGGGTTTGCGCTGCATTACACTAGTCAACACTGATTTTGGTACAGACGAAATGCATGGTAAGTTTCTTAATGCACCAGTAGGAAACGTGAAATGTGAAATCAAAATGAATCTATCACGTCAGGATTACAAGTTATGGACAAAAAACCATTTTAAGAGCGTAAATGAATACCCATTTAAGGTTTATTGCACTATGTGTTTGAAGTCAATGAACGTAGTAAAATACAAAACTATTATTGAGGAATGTGTAAATTACTTCTATATTGGACTTACTAAATGTTCCTTTTATGTTATTTCTCCATTATTGTTATTTTTTTGTTTACAGTACAGTGACAAGTGTTGGAGTTCGTTTCACCTTGGCAACCATGAAGAAATCAACACGTGGGTGTATTAATCATCCCGATACATTTGTTATATCTGTGGTGAATTTACGACAAGAAAACAACGACGACCGATTTCTAAACGTCTCAAGATATCGTATGGGATGTATTCAAATGTCAACTGGGAGATCAGGATAAGAAGTGGGCACCGCACATAACTTGCACAAGGTGCAATTCTAAACTGACCCAATGGTTGAATGGTAAGAACGAGCACTTACCTTTTGCAATACCCATGGTCTGGCGTGAGCCAAAGAACCATGTAGACGATTGCTACTTCTGTTTGACGAACGTTAACGGATTTTCGTCAAAGAATAAGAAACATATAGAGTATCCCAATGTACCGTCAGCAATACGGCCCATACCCCATGCACAAGACTTACCAGTTCCCACACCTCCATCTACATGGGAAGAAATACCTGATGATGGCTCAATGTCGACAAACTCTGAAAGTGCACAATTTCAGTCCAGTGGGGAAGAACACAATCTAGAAGAAGGCCCACATTTAATAAAACAGGCAGAATTAAATGACTTAGTACGCGATTTATTCTTATCCAAGGAGCAATCAGAACTTTTAGCGTCACGTCTAAAGGAATGGAATGTTCTTAATGAAGAAACGAAGGTTACCTATTTCCGAGGGCGCAATAAAGATTTGATGACTTATTACAGTTCAGTGGAGAGCATTTGTGCTTGTGTAGACGTATCAGGTTTAATGAAGGCACTAGACATACAATATCTTGACGAGGAATGGCGTTTGTTTGTCGATGCCTCAAAAAGAAGCCTTAAAGCTGTGCTGTTACATAATGGTAACAAGTTGCCATCTGTACCTGTGGGTTATTCTGTGTCAATGAAAGAATCTTATGAAAATTTGTCAAAGATATTGCAAGCAATAAAGTATAAGAAACACAATTGGAAAATATGTGGTGATTTGAAAGTCATTGGTTTATTGCTTGGTCTTCAGAGTGGCTTCACAAAATATTGTTGTTTCCTTTGTCTCTGGGACAGTCGAGCAACAGACAGACATTATACTGTTGAGCACTGGCCACAACGAGAGGAATTTACTCCTGGGCGAGACAACGTGAAACATATTCCACTGGTGGATCCTCAAAATGTTTTTCTTCCTCCGCTACATATTAAGTTAGGTCTCATGAAGAACTTGGTTAAGGGAATGGACAAAGTGGTGATGGATTCAAGTATTTACATTCAGTGTTTCCACAAATTAGTGATGCGAAATTAAAAGAAGGCATTTTTATAGGGCCACAGATCAAAAGGTTAAGGGATGACAGAGATTTTGAAGCTAAGTTAAATCCGCTAGAGCTTCCAGCCTGGCGTTCGTTCAAGGATGTTGTCCACGGTTTCCTAGGGAATACTAGAGAAGAAAACAGTGACGTACTGATAGGAACACTTTTGAAGAACTATAAAAACCTTGGATGTAGAATGTCCTTAAAAATGCACTTTCTCCACAGCCATTTGGATTTTTTCCCTCCCAACCTTGGGGAAGTAAGCGATGAACACGGGGAAAGGTTCCACCAGGATATACTGCAGATAGAAAATCGCTATAAAGGCAGATGGAATCCCTCAATGTTGAGTGACTATTGTTGGTTTTTAAAGCGGGAAACATGTGCATCCCACAGCAGGAAGTGCTCATTAAAGAAATTTAAACCTGTTCCATTATCCACTCAATAAACATTATTGTCTCATTGTATAAATGCAAAATGGAAGGAAATATGTGCTAATATATTTAACATAAGGTATAAATGTGTTAAACAACTGTTTTTTCGGTTTTCAGTACCATCCTTAATTATTCGTCTGTATTTTTATTTTCATTCAATATTCTTAATGCAAATAACTTTAAAATGTTGTAACTCTGAAATAGAGGGTGATGAGGCAAAATCTATTTGCATGTTTGGATTCAGCATGTACGAAATAATAAAGATCACCAAGTTTTCTTTCTGTACCTTACAAAAAAAATTTTTTTGTTGATTGGTGTTATTTTTATGGCAAAAGATGCAGGCTCCGTTTGCCTGTAACCAGATCTTCTGAAGAAAAAGTTGTCTTTCCCCCGACAAGTGCACAAGGATAAAAAGATCACCAAGAAATATCAACAAGCATTACAATCCGAGACTATGAAATAATAATCACACTTCATCGATGCTTTGATGCTACACAGTATAGATAATGCTACACGGTATAGGCATAATTATCCACAAATAATTGAGGATTAATCTTGGTTACGTTTTCGCACTTCATTTGCAATAATCGAATACTTTAGGTAGTATTCAGTAACTGATTTATGAGCCAATCAGTTTGAATATCCTATAGGTGAGAAGACAGCTTGCCCCATTTTGCTTATTCCCAAATTGCCGTCCATTGGTCACATTCAACAACCCCTATTCAATACTTTTGAGATTCCATATAATAAAAACTTATAAATTTATGTCCTTCCACGTACAAATTTCTTACTTTATCTGACAATAGAAATCGTTTCACCCATTGATACTGCTTATATCCTATCCAGGATCAGTTGTAGATAGACGCATGATAAAAGAAATTTTCCAACTTTTGGGGTTATCACACTTTCTAAATGTAAATATACTACATAAGGATCTTCTCAATTCATTATAAATAAACAAAAGTATGCAGAAATTGCAAAAATACATCCCTGCAAAACTTTACTACTGAACAGCAAGATCCCCAAAAAATATTAGCACAAATCTAAGTCGTTACTATGAGCACTATTTGAATGCGAATGAAGAAACATCGCGGCCTGCACACATCCCGCTAGGAGGGCGACAATGGGTTTGGCATCGTACTAGTACCAACAGAGGCTGCGGAGAGAGAGGCGTCACTAGGTGGATGCGGCAGCAGACTCGGCGCCGGCGGCGACAAGATTGGCGACGACATTGACAATGAAAACGATATCGTCGTCAAATGTAAAGAGGTGTGGTATGGCTGACGGCGTCAACACTTCCACGAAAAAATTAGCTTAGTCGTGATTAAAGGAGTCGGTAGAATGAGAGAGTATGAATAGTTGTAGTACACGCGTTTGAATGCGGAATACAGTAACGATCGGGAAATTGAAAGAAACAAGGCGACTTAATGAAATAGAAGAATTATCAAGATCCAGGGATCCAATCAATCCAATACAAGCAGTAACGGGGAATCTGTCGCAAAGAAGAACTGTAATAACAATGAACGCAACTAGACATCAAAACGGAAAGTAGGTCAATTATAACATTCATAACACTTGTCGATGAAATCACAAAGGAATTCGAATTTGAAATTATTTACAACTCTGTTCAAGACATGACCAATAACAATACACATAGAAAACGTTAAAAACATTATATTTTACGAATAAAAACATTTCATTTTCCCACATTACTGAAGAATTTCCATAAGTGTTCATAATAAATGTCCCAATTTAAATAAAACATAACGATATTAAAACGTAAACAATAGCATAATATCAACTTTAAAAATATAAACCTATGTCAAAAAATGCAGATTGGACCGTAGTGACCGCAGAAGAACTGTCAGTTGCACCTCCAAAAGATACTACAGTCAACAATACAACTAGAAAAAGTCAACAGTGGCAGTGATAGTGACAACGCAAACGGAAACGATGAGAAGCAACATTTTGTTGCAAGTCGCCCAAAAAGACGTGAAAACGAAAACGATGGAGTCAGGGATTTCAGGCAACGTTCAAAGAGAACGACGAAGGAGATACACAAGTCACATACACGTGAGGATTTCAGGAAACGTGTCTGAGATGGAGTAACTGTTACGGCACATATGCCAGCGGCGACTGTGCATGTCGGAAAATAATACCACGTGCAAAAAGAAGCTGAGGAAGAGGTAGGAACGGTCACAAACGAAACAAGAACAGCCACAACAACATAAACGTGCATATTACGTATTTCAGTAACGTTGATGAGTAGAAACGCGGGGGAAACATGGAAAAGAAATAGAGCGAATATTTTACATGGGCTTAAATAAGTTTCGAAAACATTACAGCAATAGTGATTATGTATGTCGATTTGAATACATCCGTCTTGTAATAGAGAAATGTTCCCAAACCCTGGCCCGGTTCCTAATGTCAGCCCCTTGATTTACAGCTCTGTATAGCGATGTTGCCTATTAGAAACGTACTAAAATAGTAGTTCTTTGCAAGACCAAAGCTTAGTCAAGTGGTAGTGTCTTCGTTTTCACTTGTTACTGGACAGTAGGTCATTAGTGCGAACAGGGAAAAGCGAAGTTTTTTAAAGTGCTTATTCTCAGCTGCCTGATTTTACTACTTGATCGGCATCTTCTAAACATGACATTATTTGAAAATCACATTACAAGTTATTGATGTAGGGTAATACAATTTACTTTACTTGCTTTGTAAAAATGTTATTGGCATTTGGAATATAAACACGCTGGTGCCTAATCCGAGACCCCCGAGGGTACCTAACGCAAGCCCCCAATTTTCGTCTTAAAATGAAAAAACAATAAGGTATTTGATACTCCCTATACTTTACGAGTCTAATAAAAATCAAGAACCTACTCTGAAGCCTAGATCATGAGGCAAAAAGAAAGAGGTCAAATGACAATTTCAGAATTTAATCCCAGAGAAGTTGAAAAGAGAATGATTTAAGAAAATTCTGAAGTTAAAAAAAAGCAAACGGAATATTCCATCTTCCGCGAGGAATCGAACATATGTTCTCTAGCTCTTCCGAATTAGACGTTCTACCAGGAATATATTTCATGCCAGGTGAAGAAAATGCAGAGTGCATGTTTTGCAGTGTAAATTTTCAGAGAGCTGTTGGAGAACTAGGTGTTGGGCCTAATGTGTTCACTCTGGGCTCATGTAGAATGTGCGGGGGCGGAAAAAGTTTCTTATATATATGATGCATTATATAGTATTTGTCGCACTTGAATGTATAGACTATGCGAAAGACATATAAGACGATTTCTTATGTACAAGTCAAACAATTTCTTATGTACGTGTTGAACGTGTATTTTTGTAAAACTATACTGATTTAAATCTATTTACAGTTTTTCATTTAATTTTAAGCATTACTTAAAAAATTTGCGGGAGGCTCACAATAGGAACCCCTTTTTATAAATCCACAAAGTGTAATGTATACGAAAAAATATTTTGTACTTAAACTACTTGGCCAATAATTTTTAGTAGCACATAACATTTGTATAACAAAGTAAGCTATGCATTGCAAATATTTTGATTTAGTTGGACGGAAAATTGGATTTAAAAATACTTGAAAGCAAAATGGGGCCCGGGTTTGCGTACTTTCCTCTACTCTTATTAAGTTTAATGCCTATACGGTGAATTACTCAGAGTAAAGGTCTCCAACATTTTTCGACAGCAAGCCAAATTCTCAAGAGGTCGAGGGCAACCTAAATTTATCAACGAAAAGGTAGTAACTTACTTTTCAGATTTTGCTCGTTTTATTTGCAACACAAATATAATAAAGTATGTGAATGTTTTTGTCTGTATAACAAAGACTTAAAATTTCTACGATCTCATTTCTACGTCAATCATTATTTCTTTTAGATTGGGTTCAATTTTGTTTTTAGTTCTATCTGATGACGGTAAGATTGATTTCAAATGCTAACTTGTCAATGAAATAGGATATTTATATGCTATAAACTACATCTTAGGGATTTTTACACAGAGATAGGTTGACTTCAAAGCAGAAAACCCAACAGGAGGAAAATTATTCAAAATTTTCAAATTCTCAATAGGCAGCATTTTAAAGTTCAAGAGACTTCCTACCAGGTTTAGGTGGCTTTGGATATAAATTGATAGTATTGCAGTGCCTCAGATGGGGAGGTCCGAGGTTTTGAGTTCACGCGGTGTCAGGATTTTTGACACTAGCTACACAGCTAGTAGCTCTGAAGACCAGCCGAAAGCTTAGAGCTTGTCCCTGGTGGGGCGGTGCCCCGCTGTTGGGAGATACCTGATTGGGAAAATCTCGTAAATCAACGTGTAATTCGGCGACGGATCTCACCATCCAGCGGGGGAAGATAACCACATCCCAGGACTTAAAAAATCAATTACACTTACGGGACTAATAATCATATCAGATGATGCACACGGAAACAATAATAAATCAAAGAGACTTCCTTCCTTAAATGGCCTTCATACAACTCATTAGAAGAAAGATCTGTCGTGTTAAATCAAAATTCATGCAAAATTCAACTCTACGACTAAATGGGTTTTGAAACAATTTGAAATAGAATTAGTATCAAAATCCTGGAAATTTCTCATGTATTTTTTAATAGCCTTCGAAATACGCGTATTAAACTAATTTCAATCTACGAATAGCGTTTCCGACTTAGCTAGTTCATGAACAACTTCGAAACCTTCTCACACAATAGCTTTATTGCCATTTGCTTCTCGATAAAATTACGTTAAGAATCCAGAGCTGTTTTTCAAAGAATCTACTTCGTGAAACCCCTTTTGTTCAGTAAAGCCGACCAATAATCAGTACTAAAAATCAAAGTGGATAGACGGAAGAGCCACAAATACATACACGTATTTATTTTGAATTTACATATGTGGAATATCCCAAATTTTGGAATTGTTTGTTATGCTAGTCTGAATTGTTCCGCGAGACGGATCCGGCCCGCAGACCGTAGGTTGGAGAACTGATGGAGAGAGTAGACCGTTATTCACTTACAAATTTGACGAAACTTTTAAGAGAATACGAAAATATAAAGTTCTTGGAATCTCTCGACGACAGCGACAACTTGGACAGAATAGGACAAAGCAATGATGACGTGAGTACCACGTAGTGGACATAACTAGACAAGAGATTTCTGTCATCGTTTCTGACAGGAGAAGAATTGTGCGAGAATCTGAAGGAGATTGTGCGATGAGCGTGACGTAGGCACTCTTCCCACTAGTATTTGGGATGACAATTTCTTGTCTTTTAATCGTTGAGTCGATAAGCGGATATATCGAAAACTCATATTGAAGGCATTACATCCATTAACATAGGTCGACATTCAATAATTAAACGCAAAGAATTATATACGTAGTTACCAGATAATCAATATACCTGGTTTAAATAGTAGAATGGCTTTAATATGTTTCAATATTTTAGTATTGCGTTCATTATTTCAAATTCAGTTTTTTTTACGGTTATCTATGGACAGAGGAAATAAAATTACCCCCTTACGTTCAGTTTCGTTTTGTATCCTTCTTTAACACTAAAGGGTTTCAAAATCATTCAAGCGTGTATTGTCTAAAATTGTATATGCATTAATTTACCAATGTAACCACAACAAACGTCTTCTAAAACTACTATTTTTTTTAAGGCGGTACAAAGTCACTTGTCCCAGCACAAACCATTCTTAACTTACCTACATCCTACACGTTTTTGCTGAATGAGCTCCCATGCAACTGAGACAGAGTGGCCATAAATCTATTTCACATAAACCCTGCTCCTTGAGCTGCATTGCATCCCGGCAACATTCCACACGTCTGGCGCGTCAACATCCCAGCGAAGATTCCGGCTGGGTGGCGGACAGGCGTTGGTGCAACTCACACAAACGAGATGCTTTCCAGATCACGAAACACGACTTAATGTGTCTCTCCTATTCGACCTTGTACTATTATTAATATTTGCGTCATTGTGTCGTTTAAGAACTTTCCCGTTACTACATATTCAAAGCCCAAACGGAATATTATTTTAGAGTACGAGTGATGTTATTTCGTGTAAGAACTAGTGGTGCTAAAAAAGTATACGCTTTCTCATATATTTTTGTAACTTATGTAATTTTCGACAATTCAGAGAGTTCAAAGAAAATAGAGCCTATGCCACTTTTACGAACACATTATCTAAAAAATCAAAGGAAAAATTTAGAGCCGTTTTAGAGAAAGTCCCGTTTTTTAAAATTGCCTCTATTTAATGCAAAATTATGGGAAACGCAAACTTATTTTATATTTACACGCGATTTCATTAAAAAATCTAATTTTGAAGATCATATTTTGTTAAAGAAAAATCACTATCTTCAATATTGTAGTTGTAGGACGACAAAATTTGATTCGCAATTTTCACAAATTTAGAGTTTAACGAAACACGATTTTCGCCCATTTGGCCAAAATGCATTTTCTTCCTGAGAGCTGAGAATTTTTCCATCCAATTTGCATCATTCTGCCTAATACATCATCCCTGTGCCGCCATCTCTCGGGATATAACATGCAGAACACTTACGAGACTAATCAGAGTAGTGGACGCGACCGGAAAAACTAAATAATCAACCAATGCTGTCGAAATTGCATTTTGCCATATCTATTTTATGTGAATTTTACCACGTTATATGAGTACATTTTGTGAACCAACGTACTTCAATTCGAATACTACCCAGTTTCATTTGAATTATATCTCGTTATGCATTTTCTAGCCTAAGACGCAACTTACCATGGACCAAGGTACCACACCAAGATACAACACCAGGAACGTTTCTTTGGGTTCTCTAGCCTCAAAAGTTTAGATTTTAAGGCTCTAGAGCGCATCGTATACGAGTTATTTAACGATATATATTTAAAAAATAATAATGACGTGCGTTGCGGGTTGCATTTACATGAGACTTTTAAAGGGTTTAAAAAAAACTTCATATTTTAAAGTCAAAGTGCAATTCGCCGCGTCTCCGTAAAATTCTCTTTCTTTAGAAACCTCATTTATAAAGACTGGTTTCGTGTGAGAGCCGTAAAGTGAAGGTATACAACGGAAAAAATATAGGAGACGATACGTGAAAACAGATTTCACGGTAGAGATTGCGATACGTTAAATCAGTATTTGCTTTGCCTCTTTGATATGAGATTTCTGGCACGAACCACAAAGCTTAGGTTAGAAAAGTATGTTTTGAAGATTTTTCTCAAACGGATATTATGTTCCTCTCACAATTGGACATAGGGGAAGGTCGAGTGATATCGGACAGCGGGTGGTATCGGACAAAAGTAGTTTAAGATACTGGGCACTGGTGGTAGTCCGTGCCACACTGCCAGTGTGTTCCTGGAAACGAATTACCTATGCAAACGCCGTATTAGGTGAGTGCATCAATTAGTATGGTTATTGCATTGCAAACACGCATTACGTTTTTTTATGTTGACCAGTGTACGAAGATAACTTTGGAGCTTTGAAACATCTCTTAGGATAAGTTTAAATACATTCTACTGTAACTAGTATGTTTACTTAGGTGTATTTGTTATGGTAAAGCAGTACAAGGTTGTTTGTACAATTTATATCTGTGTTGTATTCCTCTGAAAGATGAGCGTCATTCGGGTGGTATCGGACGAAATAGACTCGGATGGTACCGGACAATTACTTCTTCGCCTTTTCTTCACTTTTTCGTATTTCTTGTGTGTAGGTAGTTAGGAGGTAATATTCGAATACTAATGTGGATTTTGTCCGTGTTTCAAAAAACTATAGGTAAAATTCGTGGGTCATGGGAGGAAATAATAAGAAGATAGCAATTATGAAGGTCATTTGAAAAGAAAAACCCTTCAAAAATGATAGTTGTGAAGCTATAAATTGAAAATAATAGTTAAGCTTTTGTTTTTTAATTCAAGAACTGTTCTTTTCTAACCAAATACTCACTTTTTCTTTCTGTTAAGCAATGAAATATTTCTCTCAATAGTGAGCGTATCTTTGGTAAATTGCTGTAAAAAACTCCATGAAAATGATTTTACCATTACTTATTTAGTTGTCCGATACCACCCTCCACTTTTCAGACATGTCAATTGTCAACGATTTTTACTATTCCCAAATAATCATATTATTTTACTTTCAAACCAAACAGCTTTGTTAGAGTGTGCGAATGAGAGATTGAAGTTTCATATTCTGTATTTTACGAACAATTTTAACTAACCTCAATTATGAAACCATATTTAAAGCTAAGGTAGTCGATACCACCCGACCTTCCCTTAAGTAACGACATAAATACGGGAAGTGTAAATTATTTCCTTGTTGTGATTCAGAATTCCTCCATGAAGACAATGTAAAACTAAAAAGGAAGTAGCTGCTGTGCATTAGCATATGTTCAATTTAAGATTAAATATTGTTTCAAACATTATCGAAGAGTATTCACATTATTCAACATGCGGTAACAGAGAAATACTCAGGATAAAATACGCTCAACATGCTTGGACATACACGATTCCTGTAATTTTATCCATCAATTATATTTCCATATCCGTTTTAGAAACGCGACAGAACTGATCGTAACGGCACGCTCGTAAACTGTTTCCACTTCCTACTGCATAACTACAGCGGAATTCCAGTATTATGACCGTCGCGCTATTTCCAGACAAACCAACAAACGATATACTTGCGTATTTGTATGATGGCCGCAAATGTTGGAGGTTCAAAACTAGGTCACAATATTCACCAGTTAATGTTCTATGTACGGCAAACAAACATTTTTCTGATTTTAAATTATTGAACGCGAAACAGCACTCATTCCATATTTTCTAATGTCAATCATTTTGGATCAGCAGTGTATACGCTGTTAAAGATATTTAAAATGACATCATCTTCTTAACAATGGCCACAGGAGAAAATTTGAGAAACAAATTAATCTGAACAGACTTAATCTGTGACATCATCTGGCGTGACAATGTTTAATATCAACCGATGACTCAATATGGTGATTTACAAAGTGGTAATAAAACAAATCCTCCTTGTATTAAAATGCTCTGTTGTCATTTCATTCCGCCGATACCAGTGCCCATACGATTGGGAAAATTACACATAGAATTTTCAGTTGGTAGCCGGTTCTTGGAAAGAGAACTCCAGACAGGATGACAATCCTGTATTAATCACAAACTTAAAAGTCGGTGGGTGTATTGGATGCATAATCGCGAGAAAAATGTCGAACTACGCCAATTATCTAACTTTTGAACGACGAATGTACTTTGTGTCCTACTATCTCTATTTTTTAACCAATACGTCTCTAAGTTTTAAACTCAAATAAAATATATCCACTGAAGTGTTGCCTCAAAATTCTTATTTTATTTTAAGAAATATGTCAAAACAACTACTCACTGAGCGATTTCCATGCTAACAGCCGGAACCAAACCAGTCGGAAACTAAGGTAATAGATTTAAAAAGAAAAGAACAAAAGAAAATAAGTCTGTTGTAGAGGTTAATGATTAAACTGAACCTTTGAAATTGAGGACTCCAATTCTCGATGAGAAATTCTTTTTGGCATTAATAGTTGCACCTAATTATTCAAATCAGGTTTTATAACAATTGCAAAGGAAGCGTAAAGAGTGAACTACAAAGAATATAATTTATTTCAGTACCGAAAAATGTCTTGTACAAGACAGCAGACTCTCAAAATTCGTTTTTAGATGCAATACCAAAAATCATACATAATTTGAGTCTGTAATGAAGAAAACTACATGGAGTGAATTTTCTGAAATAAGGTTATTACTTTACTCATTTGTGTTTATTTTCGTGAGTGTTTGCATTAGATTGTATGTATTTATGAACGGAAGATGAGACTGCAGCACGCGTCAAAAATAGTCCCTTCCTCCGACGAACAGAACTCTTTACTATGCCTAAGACACAACGGGTGAACGCACTCTTCGCAATGCACAGAGAATTCACGGGAAGCGCGGGTTTCCGTCTTGGCAGAGGACGGACGGAAACGGGGCTCGTAATTCCCGCCGTTGGCCTTTTGAACCGGCAGAGAGCTGGTGACAGCGCCGTCATCCCGCGGTCGTAGGGGCTTCCGACACGGCTTTCGTCTCAAAAGCCAGTGGCCCTCCTCCATTAAGGAGCACATACCTTCTCGACTTATAGCCCGTTGTTTTCTCCCACAGAGAGCTATTATTGGAGACCAACGGCCACTCTAAAGCTTTGGTGCCGACTGAGAATGCACTCCTGGTACCTCAGAACTACACTGCAACAGTTGTGTTAAAAGAAGGCGGAGAGAGGAGGGCTTGTCGCGGCTGGCGAGAATGAAGGTGACGAGTCTATGGATTACATGTGCCATGAGCGAAACTTGGAGCTAACGTTTAGAGCAGCAAAAGTAAAAGTCATTAATTAAGTTTGTATTAACCCTCTTGATGGTTCATTACTAGCGTCCTTGCTGTCTATTTCGTGTTCGCGGATTTGATAACTGATGAGAGCAAGAAAGAAAGATGTGGCTTTCATAAAATATTTCAGTCTTTATGGATAAAACTGAGAAAGCTTTTTTCTCTACTCCACACTTGGTCTACCGAGACAGTCAACACTTCAAACAGCCTTTAGCAGTCAGGAGCCCCTGTGACAGTTCTTTGAACAAACACACTTTGAAACAATTACTTCATACTAAGGGTCACAATAGTAATTAATAAACGAGAAACACGTAAATGTTAAAACTTACAACTACTGTACCCAGATAGTGACATGTAAATAATAATAATAATGTCTTAATTAGTGGCGAAGCTCAGGCGAATGGACCTGCTCTTAAGCCTAATGACATTAATAAATATGAAAGTGGCAACATGAAACAGACTTAAAACTTTATTTTCTAAATAATTCACGAACAAACAGGTATTTTTCTTAAGCTTAATCGATTGTACTTGCCACCCATTTTCTTAAAATCATCCAAATCATTCAAGTTATCAGTTAATGTTCGTTTCAAGAAAATATAGGAATTTCAGCAATGCTGGTTACTGAGTGATCTAAAAGCCATCTGTATCAAGTCATCACAACATAGTTTTTGAGGGAAGTGTTCCAAAAACAGTGTTTCGAGTTTTGATAGAAGCTATACATTAAATGCATCGCGTTACAACACTCCTTCTGTGCATAATGCTGATTACAGTACTATAATGCCTCCGAGGCTATTTCAGCAGCATTCAAGTCCAATGAGTCGAAGACTACAGATTCAGGTTCCATGTGGGGCATGGGTGTTTAGAGTGTGATTGTCGCGTGGATGATTTCCCAAACAAATACATATTCAGTCTAAACATCCATGCTCATCATCCACTTCTCATTTCCTACCTACCATCCTTCATTCATTGGAAGACAAATTCAGCGTAACGCTGTTGTCATCTGCCCGTGAAAAGAGAGGACATAAAGGCGTAATTTTTTTTGATCACCTACACTTGGAAATGATTATCCATTCGTCGCAACATATTCTGTGATGTTCAGATGCGATTAGATAGTTTACAGTCAATGAGACAAACACTGCACTGTGTAGAATTCAAATCATTATTCAATATCGTTTTCCATCCATTTGTAGATACTTTTATTTATCAGCCAACTATGTATTGTAAATGGGTGGGGTAGAGATTCTAGAGCTCAAGAATATTGCTTTGATTATGTTTCTCCACCTACGTCACGAGTTTTTCTGTTCTTTCACGGAAATAAATCAAATTAAATTAAATAAGCACATTCGATTCGTCGATCGATTATTTCGTGTTTCTTGGCGTGCCAGCGGCTAAAATCATTAGTCCCGTAAGTGTAGTGCGTGTTTATCAAAGATGGTGACGATGTTATTCTCCTTTTGTATGGCGAGATCCGGCGCCTACTGACAGGTCAGCTTGTGGGGTTTTTCCTAAGCAGACATCTCCCACCAGCGGGAGCACAGCTCCAGCCGGGAAATCTCTAAGCTCTTGACAGGTTTCCCGAAATGTGCGGTAGAGCCATACATTTATGTGTAAATGTGTGAAAGTAAGGGGTGAGGATAGGACATGGAAGAGGAAGGGTAGAGAGTGCGCACTCCGTGGTCCGTTTGTGAGGGTATATACCTGGTGTAGGTACTTGCGAACAGAGGATTTTGGGCAGAGGACACTATACGAGTTTGACACCCGAAGTTCTATTTCGTGTCGTCACAAAGCCTCCCTTATATTAGCCGTTACAAAAGTGCCGCGCCGGCTAATAAGGGGTGAGGATAGGACATTGAAGGAGAAGGGTAGAGAGCGCGCATTCCGTGGTCCGTTTGTTAGGGTACTGTTCCGGCATACGCCTGGTGCAGGCACTTCCGAACAGAGAAGTTTGAGCAGAGGACACTACGGGAGTTTGACAAGCAAAGTTCTATTTCGTGGCGTCACAAAGGCTCCCTTAAATTAGCGGTTACAAAAGTACCACGACGGCTAGTAAGGGGTGTAGACTGGACATTGAAGAGGAAGGGTAGAGAGCGCGCAATCCGTGGTCCGTTTGTTAGGGTACTGCTCCGGCATACGCCTGGTGCAGGCACTTCTGAACAGAGGATTTTGAGCAGAGGGCCCTACAGGAGTTTGACATCCGAAGTTCAATTTCGTGGCGTCACAAACGCTCCCTTATATTAGCGGTTACAAAAGTACCACGACGGCTAGTAAGGGGTGTAGACTGGACATGGAAGAGGAAGGGTAGAGAGCGCGCAATCCGTGGTCCGTTTGTTAGGGTACTGCTCCGGCATACGCCTGGTGCAGGCACTTCTGAACAGAGGATTTTGAGCAGAGGGCCCTACAGGAGTTTGACATCCGAAGTTCAATTTCGTGGCGTCACAAACGCTCCCTTATATTAGCGGTTACAAAAGTGCCGCGCCGGCTAGTAAGAGGTGAAGATAGGACATTGAAGGAGAAGGGTAGAGAGCGCGCACTCCGTGGTCCGTTTGTGAGGGTACTGCTCCGGCATACGCCTGGTGCAGGCCCTTCCGAACAGATGATTTTGAGCACAGAACACTACAGGAGTTTGACACCCGAAGTTCTATTTCATGGCGTCACAAAGGCTCCTTTATATTAGCGGTTACAAAAGCGCCGCGCCGGCTGCAAAGACATGGCCGGCGCGGGTGCGGCGTGCCAGCGTGCGCGGGCCGTGCGTCGCCGCGCTTCCCCGCCCTCACCGCCTCCACCCGCGTCGTGACAGTGGCTCGTCGGGTGGCGCGCGTCCAAAGGTTAAGCTCACCGCGTTGCGTCACGCGCGTTGATTGCGTGTATCGGCAATAAATAGTCCTCGCGGCGCCGTTCGTGGCCCGGCGGCGACGACGGCGGCAGCGCCGCGACGCTGTCGAGGTGCCCGGGGAGAGCGGTCGCCGGGTAAACAAGGCTTTCCCGACGGAATTGGAGCGATGGGGCCTGCTTAGGGCACACTCAAAGTGGGTCCATGTTAGGCCGAATTCGCTTTAATAGCCGAATATTTCAAACCGGGAGAGGTGGTTCAGTGCATCAACTGATGTCACTGCAGTACCTTTGACCGAGAAGTCCCAGGTTTGAGTCCCGACGGTGGCAGGATTTTTTCGACACTTGCTTGTCCGCTAGGTCGAATTCAGTCCTATCTTGAGGAGAATTCTACCGGTCGGCTTTCCTCATCGGTAGTTTTCAGTGATTTCTCTGATCAACACCAGGCGGATGTCGGGAGCAGTATCCTAACGGGCCACGGACCGCGCGCGATCTTTCCTTCCTCTTCCTTGTCCTATCCTTACACACACACACTAACATGCACTATACTATCACACATGCCAGGAGATCGGTCGGGGGCTTAGAGACTGTCCCGGTTGGGGCGGTGCCCCGCTGGTGAGAGATACCTGATTGGGGAATACCCTATGTCGGCGCCGGATCTCACTATCCAATGGGGGAAGATCACCGCCACCTCTCAATGAAAACGTGCACTACACTTGCAGGAAGAATGACATTAGTAGCTGACGCGCCTGGAATCACTGTCAATCTATCAATCAAATTCTCACTTGAGCGCATGTACGGTCGCAATGCGTCCGACGTTCTGGCGAGCAGAGAATCAATTTCAAGTCGACAGAACGGTATCAAATACAATTATTAGGCCGAACCTATTTAACTTACACGTTGACATACTTGTTGCGTAATTTATGAACAAGAAGCCCTCTGAAAGAGATTCTTCTATATTACGGCAGGTCATTTCAAATGAAATGGATGAAATATATTGCTGATAGTTTCTGTCAATCATGAAACCAACCTCATTAACGTAGCATGAATGTGAAGTTTCTTTTATAATCATATCTCTTATGTAATATCAAACAAATCTCTCAGTGCTCAGGTTTAGTCCTTTAGCTTCCATTACATGTCATTAATACGTAATGTTTTGAAGGCGAGTATATTGTGCAGTCAAATACAGGTGACCAATACTCTTCAGCAGCATCAGTCACACTTTCGCGCGTGAATTTTTCTCCGGCAAAATACGCATTATCTCTGACCGCACCTATCTTCAAAGTAGAGCATTCCTTGTGAAATTTACCGCGGAGACACCGCGTACGCAGTAGATTTTCTCGGGTACCTCCCGTTTCTCTGGCCTCTCATTACCCTTACCTTGCCTCATTTCCCATATAAATTAATGTTTGGAGAAAATTTTTCTGGCATTCCATTTTTACCTATTCCCCTACTTCCCATTGCCTCTCCCCTGCCTCACCTCCCATATCTCCTCTGCCTCTCTTTCTCTGTCTTCTTTGTCTCTCCCCTGCGTTTTCCTTCACCTCATCTTTCTCCTGCCTGGTCTTCACTCCATCATCATTCATAGCATATGAGCGAAAGTTAAAAATTTAGGTGGGGCATCTTGGCCCACGATTAGATTTCTTGCAGAGGAACTGCATTTGCATTGGTGTAGCCAAACCTAAAGCGTTCGACTAACAAACAATTTTGGCAGTTATTTGGGAGACAAGTATCTCATTGTGTAAACGCGTTCGATAGTATTGGAGCATTGCTTACATACATGGGTACATCAATTTCTGACACATTGCTAAATGCATTTATCTGGATAGATACTTCTTCTCTCACAAATTATTGCAATAAACATTGAAAAATACTTTTTACGTCAATATACGAGGTTCTCATAGATATATCAACATAGGAAAACTATCCTCTCGCAAATTATTCCGGTAAATTTTTATTAGACAAACCGTCAAGGATTAAGTAAAGACCGACGTAAGTGCCCTTGAGGAGCAAGAAAAGCCCACCTTCATTTTCCGTTGCATTATGATTCTAGTTGTTATCCTCTTTAAGATGCATAAATATTTAGATGGATTGGATATAATAAGACCGACGTGTTATGAATAATGATAGAGCATTGATGAGGCACAGGAGAGATGAGGTGAGGCAAAAAGGCAGAGAAGATGGAATGGGGAGAAAGGGGAGAGATAAGCGTTGATGAAGCAGGGAAGAAGCTATACAAAACAGGGAATAATATGACAATGAAATACAGGAACAAACGGGTCCCCCCTACATTAATATGTGACATTAATACATTAATATATTCAACGTGCGAAGGAATGTCTACTTTAACCCTCCGGCGGGCGTGTCCCATTATTTCCCACCAGCAGGCGCGTGCGGCATTCCGTACCGCGTTTATCAACTTCGATTTTCGCGTCAATTGTATTACTTTTGTTGTTGAATGTGAAGGAAATATACTTTATTTGTGTTTTACACATTTTATTTCATAATAACTAACTAAATACCAAATTAAATATCAATATTAATAAGAATTTGATCCAGCACTCGCTTCCTCCGTGTCTTGGTACGTGTTACATGTCGGGGAACGAATACGGTGCAAACGTGCCTTCTAACGTTTCTTCAGAAACAACTCATTTAAATTTGAATTAGTAGTTATTACTCCAAAATCTGTCCCAAAGCTCAATAACAAAACAGAAGTAAGAATTCTAATGGATAAAATACGCAAATGTTATAATTTCATTGACAAAGCGCGTGCGGTACGGAGTGCCGCAACAGTTGCAGACTTCAAATTACTAATGAATAACGGCCAATTGGAAGTCTCTAAAATCGTGATTTGAGTGTCATCCGGCTGAAAATTTAATGAATGAAGAATACTATGAGCTCAATAGTGCGACACCAATTATTTACACGAAATCAACAAAAATGTAAGAATGCAGCACTGAGTGCCGCTACGCGTACGTCGGAGGGTTAAATCGGATCATTAGGGCGGAGTTTCTAATATTTATACAGGATACCAAACGTTCGGTATGTTAGTAAATATTGACCATGTTATTCCGATGTAGGCATTAATGTAATGAAAAAAACATCACTATGTAATCGATTCTGATAATTCACTTGGGTAAGTTTCATACGAAATACACATTTGTATATCCATAATACAATATACATAGAATTCAATTGAAAGTTAAAAATGTACGTCAATATAATCTTTGTGAGCAGAAAAAATTCTTCATGGTGATATGAAAAAATTTTTTGAAATCAAATTGATAACATTGTTGAAAAGCATAGTAATAAATAGAGACAACAGTATTTTAGTTGTTCAGTTCATAGTCTATATTGTTTTACTTGAGTAAATGCTAGATATTACGTTGATAAGAAATTGAATTAATACACTTTGATATTTTTATTAATCACTTTAATTGGTATTAAAGAGACATGAGGAATACATTTCGCTGAAAAAAACTGGATATCATTAATCTACGCCCAGTTATGTAGCTCATTAATTTTTAGATTCTCTGCTTATGAAATTTCACCTAGATAAAGGTGATGTCCAGGTAGTTTAATGAAAATTACACACTATAGTTCCGCCGGTTGAAATCCGAATTTCGAAATATAATTAACAAACATATTCAACATTTAAAATATTAGAATATCAATTGTATCTCTTCCCAATGTAACTTATGTCCTAACATGATATTATCACATACTACACAAAAGTTTTACCCGCATACGAAGAGTACTACAATGGTTGACAAAAAAGATGACAACCAATATTGCACATTGCGAAACGCTGATTTCTGAATAACACAATGGGAACAATTATGCGTTTTGTGATAGACCGCGCACACTCACGCAAAAGTACAATATCCGGTAGTTCTTCGCAAAAGTACAATATTCGGCGAATGTGCGGCGAATGTGCTCGTATGAATTCGGCGAACGGCTCACTGTGCACCGTTGGAGAACAAATGTGCAGCGAGCAATGATAAGCGTATTTGTTTTCAGACCAAACGACTACAGAACTATCGTCTTTTCTTATAATGACGAATGTACCTGCGAACGGCGGTACTGAATACTGACGAACAGATGATACGATCGAACCGCGCAGCAGAATGGATGACGGACGGGTTGCGAAATGAAAATCATAAGGCCGTGAAATAACAATACCCAAGATACAACACCACCATCATTTTGTGACACAAGAACACCCGCTCCCACAAACGACTGTCACCCCCACCAATGTTCTGGCGGTGAGGACCGGCACACCCGCACTATCACGTGATGCGCGTCTCTTGGAGGGCCCCATACATGTAGGAGATGCTTGTCGTAGCCCCACATGAAATCAGGGGCGTCAGGTCGGTCGTCGAGGAGACCAGGCAACCAACACTGTGGTGAACAATCCACAGACCCGCGAAGCATGCGGAGGGTGAAGAAGAGGTAGTGTTTAGATATCTCGGCAACAATTCTAGCGCAGTTCGCTTATCCTGACTCGGCACAAATTAACAACATTTTTGGTTAACACAACGGGCACCCAATGGTGTTTCGGCGTTCTTTAAATCTTTCGCCGCCAATAAAGTTACTGCTGACCTATCTACTTATGGTGCAAAAGATACTATCTTCCATTTGCAAGTAAAATTATACAATATTAATATTATTCTTGTACGCTGGCTACAAAGCATCAAAACACCGATAACTGATTTCATGAGGCAATTTTAAAATGATGAGTTATAAGTTAAATAATGCTCTCAGATGTATTGTCATTTTCCTTTTTATTCCAAGTCGCAATCAGAAAGTAAAAATCTACCACGCTGTTCGTCAGGAACCACATCCGCAGCGCGGAGAAAGACTGTCATTTGAGAGCTTTGATTGTTGTCACCTTTCGGCGCCGTCATTTCTACGTTCCAGAGACAAAAATATTTAAAACATTCGTATGTAAATCCATAAATGCTTAGAAAATGGAACCACAAAAGAGAGTTCAACTTTTCAGCCAATTATACGAGTACATAGAACACCATTCAGTTAGAGCGTCTTTCTAAGGGCTTAGCCGTTCGTCAGTAATGTTGGAATTGTTTAAAGGCGCACAGCTATCAGCCCCATTTTCTTTCCTACCGACATAGGTGCATTTTACTTTCAAAACAACAATTGAGCGTGTGATCTTGTAAGTCTACATTATTCTGCTACGATCACCACAAACACAAATCCCATAGCTCAAAGCTTGCCTCAGTGGTGCAATAACTTAGAGGTACAATATCCAAGCCAGAAAGCTCAAAAGCTACGGATTCAGGTCCAGCAGAAGGCAAAACTGTTTTCACAATATGAATGTGACTTCATTGGCTTTCTGACATCACAAAATCTTTCACATGAACATCCTTTCATCCCTAATTATTCTACCATAATCATTCGTCCCTCACATTCACTCTACCATCATTTTATGCAATAGCAATGCCAAACCACTCCTATGCTTCATCTGTTAATTGATTAGTTCGTGTTTCCGGGCAAGTCAACTGCTATAGTATTGGTCCCGGAAGTGTAGTACATGTTTTATCATGGGAGGTGGTGATGATTCTTTTCAAGCTGGATGGTGAGGTCCAGAGCCGACCTACGCGTCGGTTAGAGAGAATTTCCCCAACCATGTCTCTCCCACCAGCGGAGCACCACCCCAACTGGGACAAACTCTAAGCTCCCGACATGTTGGTAGTGTATTCCAGGTAAGTGTAACTATGTGAAAAGGAGTATGGATCGGGCAAGGAAGATGAAGGAAAGATCGTGCGCGTTCGCGGTGTTTGTT
>JAHLJT010008446.1:216204965-216224587 GCA_031308135.1 Acheta domesticus
GGCCGCAAGGGCCAACAGGCGGAAGCTGCGGGGGTTTCGCAAGCTGTACCATACCCGCCGCGGCGCGCCTCGACGTGTCTTCGCACAGAATCTGGGACCCGACCAGAAGTTCCAACGCGGATGTGTGTCATCTTACGTAGCTCTTTGTGCCTACACACTATTTTTACTTTCTCGCCTACTACGTACTTGCTTAGTAAAGAGAATGTGTTGTAATGTTGCAGCCGAATATGAAGTTTTTCGACAGAGAAAATGCCGATGACTGACCTCGAAGATGTGAACAAATGTTGCTCCTATAAACGTATTAAATTACTTTAACAGGTTCTGCAATCAGAGTCCACGTTTTGTGGGTTTTTGATACCGAAAAATTAGTTTACGGCAAAACGTCCATCTGTTCATCTCTGGTACACTAGCGTCTAAACCGTTCAAACGATTGTGTCCAAATTCACATTCCCCGATAGATCTACACCAACTCGAGTTCTGGAAAATTTGAAACGGATATTTGGATTTTTGGGGGTATTTAATATGGAAGTCTCAACGTTTTCAAAGTTTTCTAAAAAATTGTTTCAAATTTTTGGATTCCTTTTTCTCAATAAGAGAAAAGAACAATTAGGAAAGTGGCGCATTTGTGATTTTTGTTCTACTTTCTGATTTATCAAAAAACCAGTTCAAATATTTTCGACCTCTTCCTACAATTACAATATTGAAGGCAGATTTGTTTTCCTTATGAAATACGTTCTTTAAAGACAGACCTTCAAATAATGTCACGCACTATATTTCAAAAATATTAGTAATTTTCACGAAATGTCCATGAAAAATAGGCAATTTTAAAAATAAGATCTTAAAAACAATTACAATTTTTTCTTTAAATTTTTCCTAGATATCAGTTGAGTCCAGTATTCATACCACTCAGCACATTAGTAATAACCTACCGTCAATGCGAATGGTTATGTAGAATGTGTAGGGTACGTGGGATTCCACTCATTTTAAATCACTATTTTAACATGAAATTTGCATCATACTGGAAACTAACTTCGTATGTTTCTGGAAAAACCGTGCTATGGAGTAGGGATACCCTCCAAACATGTAACAGAACGTCCAAAAAGAACTCATTTTGTAGTACAGGATAAGATATGTTTCTCTTATGAACACGGAAACCTGTTTTTCAAGGACCTAGGACTCATCGTTTTCGAGTAATGGCGTGTGTTGCGGGTTGCCTACGAAAAGATTTTTTTTTTTGTTTTTTCCCTTTATTATAATTCCCTAATTTTATTTTTTGTCACACATGACTTTCCCTATCCATCATATATATCGTATTTACCTACTCATAATAAGCACACTTGCGGGGTATTGTGTCGATGGTTACCCCGATCGGGAACCAAACCCGAGTCTCTTGAAGCCCAATGTTCACATGTATTCTTGTGAATACAACGCATGCCATTGCGTGCACTCTAAAAAAAGGACAATAAGTATTTCATTCTTCCCTACATTTAACATTCCATTATTTGTAAAACAAGATATTTCTGTTATAATTTCACATATCCTTACTGAAGTACCATATTACCACCGTATACTATAGAAATTATTTGTTTGTTCAGAAGAGCTCACATGTCATCTTCCAGTCACTACGTCGTTATTTCTGTTCCACAGTTTCTTCTCATTACCGTCATCGCCCACTGCGTTCCTACTTTCATCACAATCTCCTACCGACAAAATGGAGACACTGTTTACAAATTATAAATAATGTTCCACAAGTGACATTTATCAAGAGACATTAGTGAGATCGTTCGGTGCGTCATGACACTCGATTAACCCTTAGTGATGGACAAAATGAGTACTATGCAGATATTTATGGTGTTAAGTCACATGTTACCCAGAATTTTCCCCTGGGTTTTGGTACCCTGGGTAATGATTAAAAAACAATCGCGGTCATATTTCTACAATCACTACTTTCTTCCCTAAATGACTACAGTCTATGTCACGGAACAAGGTTCTTGCCACGACTGGAATTGCCATCGCCTCCAAATAACTGCTTCCATCCCGCCTACAAAGCACTAAGTTGACCCGACCGTTCAGCTACCTACTCTGTGTGCAATGGCGCTCATCCAAAGCAAACAATCAGATAGAACATGCACCTGCTGCCGATGTGAAATATGAAACTAACGATTTCGGCACTTGCGGAGGTGTGGCTATGGTCACTAGTAAATATTGGTTCTAAAACCAGTTTCTACTGCCGACAGAAATTACCTGAAGATCTAAATAACTAATATACATTGCACTAATAACGCAGGGTAATAAATATTAAGAGCACATTTATAAAGCTCTTTGATAGGTTTTTTTAAAAAATTCTTAAAGGATCATTTTAGTTTTTCAATTCATAATAAATTCTCATTTTGAAATAAACTTATTTAAATATGATTTATAAAGGTATGTATTTTTAGATCCATAATTCGTCTAAACCTTTAACAGGTTGAATAATGAATGATTTTTTCAAATGTTCATTTGAGATGTGCAAGACAATGGATTTTCTGATAAATACATCGATTTTACGAAGAAGTGTTACTTCGAATCGCGTATTGAAAACATACACAAAAATATTTTTCATGAGTCTCTATCACAGACCTCCACTTAGTCGACGCCTGGGGATATGCAATTCTACGTACAATTACGTATGCCGTAGGTATTCTTCCGTTCCCTCTGTCCGTGGCATCACTGTACCCGAAAGTGTATAGTTCTTCCAACGAGCTTGAATATACTACACAAAGTGGCTGAACCTATGGTTTCAGCGCTCTTGGTGGACGCTCGCCAAACTAGGGGCCGCCATGTTTTTTACAGTCAAAACATGAGAGGTGCCTGATGGTGGCGTGTAGAACTCTTGCACTGAATCGACGTGTTGTTTGTATCAGATCTCATTTCTATATTGTCTTTTCGTTTATCTCTATTTAAATTATAATAGTGGTTAGAATAATAATATTACAATGCCTTCAGTATTTTCGGCATATAACTGTAAACCGCCTTATTTGAGACCTGTTTGTTTTCTTCTTATGGCAATAAGATTCACTTTCAGGTGTTATGCTAACTACAATACCATTCCAATTGCTCCCATTCTTACACCAATTATCGATGTAGGAAGCAACGTGTTTTTAAAGTTTCTTAATTTGTTCTCCATACATATTGTGACTTCGTCTTTAAATTATTAGCTTTTGTTCGTGAAATACAGAATAAGAGGATTTAGATTACACGCGGCTCGCGACCGCCCGGCCTTAACCAGACCCAAACGGAATACTAGAATACTTTGTTTTTCCAGAGGGCCCTGTTTGACTGCAAATAACGACTTCAATTTCCTGCAAAGATGGAGGCTCTTCAGCCACTCCATGTAGTACAAGTATATTCTAGCTCGCTGAGTTCTCCCTATAGTTGCAGCACAGTCAGAAACATCTATCTGAATATATTTAAGAGTAATTCGCTGTGTAGCGATTTCAAAATACAACCACAAGAAACAGTAGGGTGAGGGTAAAAAGAGAATGAATAGATGCTGGATAGTTGTAGAAGAGTAACTAGAGGACACTACACGAAAACTGCAGAATGAATCTAAATGAGTAAAAATACCGAAACATTACTTAATGTGATTAACTTCTTCAACCCAAACTATGAATCATTATGAATATTCAACTATATTACCCAGAGAAGTATCCAATCCATTATCATTGCCCATTCACAATACCTATCAGTTATCTACAGATAACCTTCAGATACATATTGAGAAAATTACCGTTGATTAAGAGGGTACACAATAGAGAACTCGGTCTACTGACCCACTTACAAGATCGCTTATATCTATTCTTAAACCAAGCAAATTCATCTTTGTTTGTGATAGTTTGTTTGAACGGTCATTTTCTACGAATCGACCGAAATTATTAGATCGTTGCTAAAAGAACTAAAACCAAACGATAAGCCCACAATCATCAACTTTTCATCGCCAATTTCCTTCAAATACTGCTTAGAATATGTTAGGTCGATAAGTAGTAACTGAACATTAGTGAAACGCAAAAATAAAAGTGATAAATATATATTATTATAGAGAATTCGGGTCATGATTCTACATTTTATTTTAATACACTTCTCACCCAATGCGTCACATTCAATATTTTACTGTCATTGGACGATAAATAAATAAATTTAGCAAGTTTTAATTACTGGACTATCATTCTTAAGTAAATAAGCAATCTTAAATATACAACACATATGTTTTTTAACTAATTTTGAAATTTAAATTCACTCCAAATAACTAAGCACGCATACGCAACACATGCATGAGGTGCTTCGCACACTCGTCTTCTTACTCTCAGGCAACAAACATGACTCGTGCGCAACGCACCTGTTTCGCGCGCTTACTTGTTTGTTTCTGGAGAGGAAATGCAGATTTATTTCCCAGAAAAGCGTTAAACTGTTATTGGCGATAATAAATCATTATTATTAAGATTAAGCAAATAGGTCACCGGAACAGGCTGAAGAACATAATGTTTTAGAAAATTATTATTATTATTATTATAATGATGATGATCATCATTATATTATTATTATTATTATTATTATTATTACTAGCAAAATACCCTGCGTTTTCCGGTTTATTTCATATTCAATCCTTGTGAAAAAGAAAACATCTCCGTGTCTCTCTGTCTGCCTGTCTGTGTCTGTCTTTTGCTGTTTCTTGTTTTGCTGTTTCTTTCTCTGCTCCTTTCTTTGTTTGTCTTTCTGTCTCTGTTTTTCCCTGTGTTTGTCTGTCTTTCTGTCTCTCTTTGTCCCTCTGTGTTTACCTCTCTCTCTCTGTCTCTGTCTCTTGTCTCTCTCTGTCACTCTCTGTCTCTCTCGGTCTGTCTTTATCTCATTCTGTCTCTGTTCTCTCTGTCTCTTTGTCTTGTCACTCTGTCTCGTTCTGTCTCCCTCTTACTTACTCGCGCCGTCTCTCTCTCTCTTTTGTCTGTGTGTGTCTCCGTCACTCTCTGCATCTCTACGCCGCTCTCCGCCTCTCTCCATCTCTCTTTCTCTGTCTCTCGCGTGCGCCCGTCCGGTTGTCCTGGACCTCGCCCTGAGTCACCGGCAACGCTCAGCAACAATGAAGTCCAGGTAAACCTCAGTTTCAATGGAAATTGAATTAAGATGAAGTGCACTTTTATTCTGCTGCGCCATGTAGTGAAGTTACAACATAATTAACATCACATAAACCTTCTGGGTGAAAAAACACGTGGAAGGGCAAACTTGCATAGAGATCGGTCACACAGTGTTGGATTTTACCTTTTATATACATATCAACATCCATTTTATGTATAGAGATTATTATTGACTTCATATTATCAACTGATTTTTGAATTTTTTTACAAACATCAATACATTAGCGGATTCGATGGTGTAACGGTTAGCGTACATACCCAAGTTCGCGGGTTCAAACCCGATCGAAGCCGTGGATTTTTAAGGGAGAAAAAATCCTTCGTACGCCTTCCTTCGGAGGGGAAGTAAAGCCGGCTGTCCCATGTTAGTAGATTTACTTGCATGTAAAAGATCCTCAAGCCTAAATGACGCCTCTGAGCTTAATTCAAATCGCCTGTTTCGTCGCCCGAGATAATACCTTCTTTCTCCGCTAGGTGGTGAAAGGAGCGTAGTAGAAATTTGCGTGGTCAGGCGGAAGAGCGGGCCTGATAGCCCGAGTCTCGCCACGTAAAATAAGGCACTAACTAACTAACTACATTCAACAATTCGTACATTTTCTTTCAACAAGCACTACCGAGACGTGAAGCGATACCGTCCAGACACCCCTTCCTTACGTAACGCGTCGCGGAAGCCTGGCTCGAGAGCGAGACAAAGACGGCGCCTTCCGGAGCCAAGTCGGCGGCCACTGAACTCCCACCGCGTCTGCCCCCTCGCCCGCCCACATGCACGCACACACACCCTCTCCAGGCTACGCCCTCCGCCGGCGCCCTCGCCGCCCTGCGCCGCCCTCGGCCACCCCCGACCCCATCCCACCCCACCTCACAACGCGGAGGGAATATCTGTGTTATTTGCGCGCCTAGAATAGCCAGCCGGCCGGCACAAACGGGCCCCAGAATTAGCGCAGCTCCGCGTCCAAGGGAAGGGCGGAGCGGGAGCGGGAGCGGCGAGGCGGAGCGGGGCGAGGCGCGGCACACGGCGCGAATTGCGGAGCGGAGAGGGTAGGAATGCGGAGAGAAGTAGATTGGCGTAACGGGAAATAGGGCGAACGGCAGCGGAGAACAAGAGGCGAACGGAAGACGCCCAGGGTGGGCATGAGCTTCCATCCTGTTTGTGTTCCGTATGTTGGCGATCTGGCAACCGAGCCAACACGGAAGGGAACGGCTGGAACTGTCAAAACGAGAGGAACAAAAGAAAAGAAGAAATTATAAAGAAGGCAATAATGCTAGCGTTCACTTGCACTTCAATTAGAGCGTCCCGATGAAAGCGACAGAGGTGAATTCACGGTAGTTGGTCGTTACGATGGATCTGCACTTCCGTTTTCTCTCGGACATTAAAAAAAAGATTCAGCGCTAGCGAAAAAATACTAAGAACATAACAGCGAACATTCCAGTCAAATACTTATTTTCTTAGGTGCGTCTCTTAACGCTTCAATTTTTGATATTCCCTTAGGACTTTATGTATATAAACTTGTTACAATATCGTCAATCGTGTGATATTCTGTGCTTGCAAACTCGTGAGTGTATTTCCGCCGGCACCCCATCGTGACTAAATTTTCAATACACTCCACTAGAGACCGCCTCTCGCCGCTGTGAATCCAACCTTGCACTAAAGCGACGAACCTGGTTAGGTTAGGTTAGTACTGCCCGATACACACTGTTTCAAAAACCCATTCGCACTATCGTGCGATTGTCGTCTGAACTGATAGATTGATTGATGTTTTCTGGCACGTCAACTGCTCATTAGTCTGGTTAGTGTAGTAAATGTTTTATCCTTTATGTGACAGAATGGCACGATTCGGCGCCTACTAACACGTCGGAATGCTGGGATTTCCCTTTAGCGGGTACCGCGCCAGCAGAGACAAACTATGTGCTCCCAACTGGTCTCTTCATAGGTTTGGTGGTTTAGTGTATGCAAATGCGGGTTTTTGTCAGAGGACATGACAAGGAAGAGGAAGGAAAAATCTCGCGCGGTCCATGGCCCGTTTGTTAAAGTACTGCACGCCTACACTCCGGCACTCGCCTGGTATTGATCGGAGAAACCGGGGAAAACGATCGAACAGAGCAGCCCGCCGGTAGAATTCGTCTACAGGTAGCGCCTGAATTTGACCTCCTTGAACGTTTACATGTTCGCGTGATACATTCGCGACTCTCGTTCCTTCTAGGAGAATGGGGTGAAGTAACTTCGGGGAGGGAGCTATGATCGTCACAGATATATATGCAGTTATAATTTTAATTACTAAATCAAACTATCTCACTATAAAAAATTCTGGCACCTTCGAGACTCGAATCCTAGGATCTCCCGGAGAGAGATACTACAGTGACATCAGTTGATTCCCTGAGTCACCGAACCCGGTCTGTCGCTCCGATTTAAAAGAGTCCGATGCGAGTACGCGAATGTCACGTCAAGGCTCGAATAGGACTGAGTTGCTATTGGAGTAAGCGAGTGAATGAGTAGTTTGGTTTTCAAGCGCGTCAACTAATGTGTTCATTATTCTCTTGAATGTCGATATGTTATAGCCGTGAGGTGTTTTTGTTCCTCTTTCTCTTAAACGTGAGATCCGGCGCCGACATACGTGTTGAGATTGCGAGGTTTTTCCCTTTCATTTATTTCTTCCCAGTGGGGCACCGTTCCAACTCTGATAAGCTCTAAGCTCCCAACTGGTCTGCCGACGTGGATGGTTCACGGAATTCTATGTATATGGAGAGAGGCGGAAACAAGGGAAGAAATGTAGCGCTCGGCCCGTGATCCCTGGGTTGGTGTATTTCTCTGGCAGATGCATGCTATTGACAAGGAAAAAAAGAAAACTACCGATTAGAGCAGTCGACTGTTAGAATTGTCATCGAGTCGCCATTGGTGGAATAGTTTAACTGATTTGATTTCTGACGGCTACGTTGGTTTCCTCCTGTTTCTAATACGTATTAAGGTTTATTTGCCTTGAACGAGCAGTGTTCTTTAGGCTCCTTGAACTTTACGCTTCCTAGACTCTTTAGGCTCCATGTTCGCGTGATACGTTCGCGACTCTCGTTCCTTCTTGGAGAATGGGATGAAGTAACTGCGGGGAGAGTGTCGTCACAAATATGTATGCAGTTATAGAGTTTAATACCTAAATTGAATCTAGTTTATGTCTTTTATGCACCTTTTGGGATAGAGATTCGAAAAATCTGAGGATTTGCTTCATCTGTAGAATTTAGCCTTTACTGAAGCCACTAATCATCCCTTTAAGTACTCCACTTTCAGATTTATTACACTTATTAGTCATTTTCTGGTATTACAAATGGTTTCTGACAGCGTTATTATTGAGACAAGGCCTGATAAAGCAGCAAAATACGCTTATCAGGATATTGTATTACCGTAAAGAAGACAAGCAATTTTTGTAAAAAAATAGAAAAAGCTCTCCTTCGTAAATTGATAACGCTGGAATTTTTGTTTTTAAACTTACCTATTGGTTATAAAGAACCGTTTAAGACGTTTAAAATTACCTCATTCTCCCCTACTATAGATGAATTTGATCGAGAGCGAAGGGGATAATATAAATATTTTTTTGGTTCTAGGAATAAAAGAGAGAGCAAAATGCGGAAGGCCCTTTGTTTTCCTTTTTTAATTTCTTCTCCATATTTCTTCTCCAATACAATGGAGTATTCTCAACATAAACTCGATCAGAATCAATAAAAATTTGGAAAACTGTAATTACACGTTTCTGGACTAATATGATATCTCTCTCCTTTCAATATGAAGAATCTATTCTTAAAATGTTGCCGTCGATCTCACTTTAGGAATCGAGAGAATGTTACTGAAATTACGCAAGAAAGTATTGCTTTTAAGAAACAATATTTTCTTCGACTGCTTATGATCATGCATTCTTATCCCAGAAAAACAAAGTCTTTAGAAGCTATCGTTTTGGAGGGCTTATGGCATAATCTTTTCAAGGGTTGTTCTAAACAAAATATTTCAAGACATCTCAAAAAGTAGAAAATGTGTACGTTGTCTCTGAAGTCAACTCTACAGTAGAAATTTGCTCCAAATCATTATTACCGACAAACGCCTACAGCTTCAAGTGCACACGCTTCCTGTACTGTGATTTAGCGAGCCTCGTTATTCTCCTTCCGTTGGCTTACTCAGAAGTCGTGCGAAAACGCCAGCGTTCCGCTGTCACTGACGTCCGGGAGAACTCAATATATTTGGTCGAGTGCGTCATGCACGCCGAGTCTAATGCAGAACAAATCTACGTGACACCATTTCAACCATCTGCGTGGCAGAGTCTCCTAACCGTTTCCGTTGCATCTCGTTTATCGCAGACACTTCATTTTCCCTCCCTGCTTCACCCAGGAAGAAATATGGGACATAACTTGCCTGTGTACTTACTGGAATGTGTTGACATGAACAAAAGACTAGTTTCATTTAATACACAATACTTTACCTCACAAAATTATCCTCACAAATACCTTTCACAAATTTGAAAATGAATAATGATTACGTATATGGAGTCGAAAACAGTAAAACTTAATGTGACTTATGGAAAATAAGCATAATATCCGCACGTTTTCTTAAGCCACATATTCCAATTCTATCCTTAAACTATACATAGTTGAATGATAAAAAATGTTACCAACCAAATGTGTATACTAACACTTGAAAACTCGAACATTTCATTTTCGAGTTAAAGAAAACTTATTTTCAACGGCAAACAAAAACACATTTGACTATTGTTCCCAAAACAAGACTCAAGTCACGACTACCAGAATTCCTACCATAAGTAGTAAAAGGAGATCTCAACAAAATGTGCGCATAGTGAAGCTACTTTTATGTCCAGAAGCAAAACAAGAGACCATCTCAGCATTTGCTCAATGGATAAGAGAAACGGGACGAAATACCTGACCGAGATGGGAGTCATTGATCCAGGAGCTGAAGTACATTACTTATTGCAGGCATATTTGAAATTATTTTTAAAATTATACAATACGCATTCCAAGCATTTAATGCCAAATGTATTAAATATCATTATGGCAAATGCATTAAATATCATTATTAAAATAAATATATTTTCTTTTTGATGGTCAGTATATAATCTAATTGAATAAGAACAGTTATGCAGTATAAAAAAATACCTGGCACATAAACTTGTGAATTGATTTTAATTGATAAATGTCATCTGGCAATGTGATGTGAAGTAACGTACATTTTTACAGGTATCGCATAAATGGAATCTGCATATCATTCGTAATGTTTTTCTTTAATTTAAAGACTAATGAGTATTACAAGATGTATTTTCTCAGAATATTGTGCCATATCTAAAGCGGGTATAATCGGAAGATGCACGAAGAGACCTGCATGAAAGTTGACAGAATTTGAAAGAATTCAGAATGCTTAATGAACTTACTTTTGTGTTCAATTCATTTCAGGTAAACTTTAATTTGATATTTTTATTTCAGAAGCTCCAATTGGAGTTTGAATTGAGGTCCAAAATATATTGAATACATTTGTATATACTCGTAAATAATATCAATTTATTATTGTAGTCATGATGAAGGCCGAATAAAAATGTAGAAATGTCAGCAATGTAAAATAATTGTTTATTTTTTACATAAACTCAAGAACCAGACAACGTACGAATAATTCCAATGGGTCAAGAATCACTTAATATAACACAAAGATTCTGTACATTACACCAATCAGCATAACTTTCTTTGGAAAGATCACAGTTCGTATAAATATAAAAACACTAATTAATTATCATAAACACTTCAAAATACTTGAAAGCAAAATCATCCCCCCGAAGGAACTTAAATAAATATTCTAGAAATCATTAAAACGTAGTAAAGTGACAAATGTACCTGTTAACAATATTATATTTATGATACCCACTATTGAAGTGTATCGAAGGTTCACTACGGGAATACTCTGAAGTATTTGTCAAAATGTATTTTGATACTTCACTCTAAAAATAAAATGAATTAAGGTTATAATTATTATCTATACTAATCAATCATATGTTCATCATTGTTGGGTTAAAACGCCCTAGTATCTCATTTTCGGTCATTTACCTTGATGCCTTCGAACATCTCAATTACAAAACCTGGATAGTGTCCAACACCTGACGATGATGAAAGAATCGTAACATTTTGGCATCCTCTCGATGGTCTAAAATAAGTTTGCCGCAAAAATCTAAATTTCTCCACCATGCAAATTCCAACATAGTACGATAATATATTCGTAATTTCACAACAAAATATCTCGCATCTGTTACCAACAGAAAGAGGAGAAAAAGTATTTCCTTAGAAAACGACTAATGCCTGATAAAACCGCAATATAAACATCCACTCTCGTTACAACAAACCATCTACGCAGTGGGGAGTTCTGTACACATACTCGATTATTTTTCTTTCGCGTACAAGTCGAACGTGAGGTTTGACTTGGTTGTTTGGGCGACTTTGCCGGAATGGATTACCAACAAAGAAAATCGGTTCATACTGACACTATCCAGCCTACTGGCTGTAGATGGTTGATGATGAAGTGGTATTGGGTGCAAAATAGAACATCTCTTCGCAGTTTTCCTAGTGCATGCCCGAAAATGCATGGATGTATCTCCAGCCATGTGTTCACGAATTTTGCAACGCTAAGTTTATCACAAAACAAAAGAGTTATAAACATTTTCTTGGAAACGAATGTTTGAAAAAGAATGATTCCACCCTTTACTAGGAAAAATTTCAATTGAATGTTCTGTCAAAATGTATTGTCAAGTTTTCTTTCTGTATTAAAAATATTTTTGCGACAAGCGATAACACTGGCCGACATTTTCAAACTTTTGAAAAGTTACAGAAACAAAACTCACTGATTCTGACCAATTTTGGGTCGCTGAATACGAATATGTAAGCCGTTTTACTAGATTAGCTCGAATTTTTGTGTAACGCATAGTTGCCAAATTTACCGATATAGGCATAATGAGGTATCTTGACGGTACCGGAGAATGAGCTGTTTGACTGCAAAAAGGGAATCAACTTCGTTTTAGCACTTCAAAGACAATCAATTTTTAAAATCCTATAAATTAATTTATTAGATCTAAACAATTAAAAAACTATTAAGTTAGTTTACTAGCATTTAAAAACTGTACTTCAGCATTTACATACCAGAATAGTTTATAACGTATAATGTTCACAGATGTATACAGACCATTATACAGAAATTAGTTTTGGAAAACACTGTCTAAAAGTACTTAAGCCTTCACCTACTTTGTCTATTCCTTTTACGAAATTCATGAGGTCCAACGTAATGTGTAGAGGCGGAAGCAGTACCTTGCCTGGATCGACCAGAGACTCATACTTGACGTTGTTGGTACCGGGCTTAAGTGACTCTCTGGAGGGCTACTCCTTTCGTGACACAAAAAACAAACAAAAGTGCTTCGTAAATCCACCTTTCAGACAAATATATAATTTTGCAAATACTTTTAGATCTCCATAAATTTGCCAACCATGATCTTTGTATTTTATATGATTTAAATGATGTGCGAGACCCTCGTAAGTCTCTTTCTTTGGAACAGTGTGCCACAGGAATGACGGCAGCTTATTTCCATTATGAAGCAAAACTGCTTTCAGACTGTACTTAGATGAATCTACAAAAGGACACCAATCAGATGGATTGTGTTGGATTCCTAACTCATTCATCAGGCCATTGGTGTCCGTGCATACGCAAAGGGAATCTTTCATTCTGTAATATTCTGAAAAGGCTCGTTCCTTTTCCTGTGATGAGTGTAAATAGCTCCGGGAGCCAGTAAACACTATTCATGGAGTCCAGCACCCAAGAATTGAGCTCTTTCGTAAGTTGTAAGTCTCTCGCTAAATCGTTCAATTCATGTTGAAGGATGAAATAAGTCTCATAATTTAAATGGAAGGGATTATCAGATCATCAAATATTGAATTAGTGTCCTCATCGGTTCCCGTAGGTGCTGCAATATTGATAGTTTCCCAATCGTTCGGAAGAGTAGGTGCTGGTAAATTTTCTCCATGAAGCACTGATCTGATCACGGATAGCAAGTTTGGATATTCGATGACACGCTGTTTCTTCTTGTTATTTCGTGCTGTGTTGGTAATTCAGAAATAAGTCACTATAGAGATTCCGGAGTCTCCATATCATCGGAACAGCAAAAGGCATACTTTCTTGGTTCCTTTAAACCAGGCCGTCAAATACATCAGACAACGCACAAGACGGGCCCACCTTTTATCCTGATCCTCAATCTTACAAACAATATATATATATATATATATATATATATATATATATTATATATATAAAGATGCTAAAACAAGAAGCTCGTGTATTTCACCATTTCACCTAATGACTGAAATACTATTTATTTCACATTCGAGTAACATTGTGGACATGGTTACTTTGATGATAACTGAAGCTGTCCCTACAAAATGGTAAAAACTGGCTACTATGCGTTACTCAAAAATACGAGCTAATCTAGAAAAACGGGTGTCCATTTCGAATGCAGCATTCTGAAATTAATCGGAATCAGTGGTTTTCCTTTTTGTAACTAAACTGACGTCGGCCTGTGTAATTAAACTTTTTAGCACATTAAATATAATTATTTTAATTTAACAAATTAAATATTTATCTTAATTAAAGCACAATACTAATTCAAAAGTTTTCACAAAAGCATTGGAAACCATTTCCCCTTCATCCTTAAAGTTCTTGAATTCACATCCTAACGTTGGTGACGATTCTTTGAAAAGGTGTATCTTATTATATTGCTAAGCAATACTCTGAGTGGTACTACACGTATTCTGGTTTCCGCCAATATACTTCCGTTTAAAAATTACACGAAAACATCATATTTGTTAATAGCAACTAAAATCTATCTGATACTTTTGACATTTTCTGAAATTATATAAAATTTTCATTTTAAAATATCACGGTTCTTTTGCACTAAGCAAGTATTTTCGCTCCAAAAAATCGTGTGTGACATAATGTGCATTTTGTGATAAAATTAGTTTCTTATTATATGTTCTTTTTCATCTACGCCGCCTTTGTAGTCGTCTCAGAAATATTTCGAAAACGAAACGAGTAGAGTTGAAAATCACAGTAAAAATAAATTACAAAGTTCACTTGTGGCAAATCGGAAATGTAAGCACTTTTTTCTACGAGGATAGGTATTTAAAAAGCTTTAAGTCAAGTGATGAATAAGGAAACACAATACGGTTTCTTATATGGGAATTGGAGTGAGCAATAACATTGGATCATTCTCCTTAGCTTCATTTTTAAGTCTATTATAATTTGACAATTAATTTGGTGAAACATGGATCAGAAGATCACGAGTACAAATCTTACGTAAAATATAAATTCCTCCTATCGAGGAGGTTTAAAAGGGACTCGACGCTTGATGTTGTTCAAGGAGTATTTCTATGGAATAGACCAGTCACGAAAAAACAATAAAAGTGGATCTTTTCTAAAAAAAATTTCTAATGTACAGTTAAGTATCGTCCGTATTTGAACACGTGATCTTCTGAATAAAGGCCAGCCAACTCCAATGATTAATGATCCTGTAATAAGCGGAAACAAAACATTACTGGAAAGAAATACAAAGATTGTTGACGGTGTTATTTATACTGGATTACGCAGAACTGAAAAATTATGGAAACGAAATCAGTATGTTTGAACACATTATCACAGAAAATCGGCTACCTTTTCCAAGCTGCACAGCGGTAATTTTCAATTTACTCTAGTAAACCCGGCCTCCAGAAATTCATCGTAAGAAACTTTCCACTTTCTTATATTTAGATATTTAACTTATAAAAATATATTATTTAATTATAAACCCATAACAATTAATATCAGCAATGAATTCTTATATTTAACATATATATTCTTCAACTCGATAAATTTGCTGACATCTAGATTCCCAATGGATGCTGAACCTATATTATACTTGAATATAATTAAAAATTGACCAAGGTAATACTAGATTATTTTATCAGTACCCGTAACTGTTCACAGGTAATCAAACTCAATGAGGTCACAAAGAACATCAGAATATCATAAGATTATAAAAGAATATCTAAATAACATATCATAAAAGAAAATTTAAATAACATAATGCACATTGCCCGCCAACATAGTTTCATTACCTATCATAGAAAGGAAACTGCGAAACATCGATATTTAGCAGTCTGTCATCTTACACAAAGAATTGATAATTTATTGTACACGTATATCTGAAACCATTATATAAAAACGAAGGATACTATAAATTCAGATGTTGATTTGCATTTACCAATGACTAAGACACCATCTTGTACAAATTCTTTTTAAAAACCTAGAACTACATTCATTTATTATTAAAAATATAATATTGATTTTCCAGTCTTATTACTTTGTTTCATAATCTGATTTGAACATTATTTTATTTTCTATAGACTTTTCCTATCCTTTAAGTGTTTTGATTTTTGCCTATCTTCCGAGTTTCTTTATCCTCTCTATTTTTTCTCCCTCTTTCCCCTCCCTGCACCCCGTTTAATTGCTCCTTACTCGTTCATGTGAGTCCTGCAGTCTAGAAGTTGTGTTATCGTGAGTCCTTATCGGGAAGTGGCCCTGTATATTACGCGACCGGCCTTTGGTGAAGTCACAATTGAACTCTTTCCACACTTTGTTTTAAGTGGCTTTTATTATTTCCTCTTTTTATGAATAATTTATATACGTGGTAAGCACCTCTCTTTGTGTTGTGCTTGGTTCTTGTGTTAATCATACACATTTTCTTATTCTTTATTTTATTTTTCTATTGTAGTTGTATTGTTCTACTTGTAATTTTATTTATTAGACTCATTTGAAATTATATTTGTAAAAATTTTAATATTACGTATTCATATTCTTAATTCTGTTTAAAATTATGAATAATATTCGTTCTTGGAAATTTAAGGCCTGCCTGAGGATGTATGCACACACGATATGTGATACGTTACGAAAAACTCTGTACTGAGCAACTGAATTAAAAACACTGCATTCCCATTGGCTTTGATGGACTATAAACCATTGAGGATACTACTAAACTAAAATACTATTCATTAGGCATCCTTAGTTTATTTTTTAACAAACTCAAGAATAAATTATTTTGTGCTTAATTTATTATATAGAATGATTCAGTATTTCCAAATATTGTTATTATAACTGTTTATATTAAGGCACATTAGCTCATCATCGAAATGGTATTTTTTTATGTTATGAAATTTCTAAATAGCTTTTGGCAGTTGAGGCAAATAACCTAAAGGTATCGTTTTATCAGAGCAATTCACACGGTTATTTTCCATATAACTCTCAAATACTCTATAATAATTTCATATAATTCTCGAGATTTTACTGGAAACCACTTTCCATAGTTTTGTTAGTTTGTGAGAATTTTTTCAGGAACTTCACAATATTCTTTAATTTTGTACGAATTAATCAGTCCTTAGATACACACGCTGTTTTGTTTATCTGACGTCATTTTGACAAATGACGAATACAATTCGTCTTTTCATTTAGACCCTAACAAAATTACAAAATGATTCGAATTCTCAGCAACGAGCTAGTAAGCCATAAGGGTTCGTATGCACCACAGGCGTTACTAGATGTTTTTGCCCCTCGGCCGACTTCCGACCCCTCGGGCCAGAGGCCCTCCCGTCTGGGGGTCGTCCTAAGGGCGGAGGCTACTTAGCGCCATAGATACAGCAATAACTATTGTATTATTCGTAATGTACTATTTACATTAAACATTCTTAATTTATCAAAACTCGGAGTACTCTTGTATTAATAATTATTGTATTATTAATATTATTGCTGTTATTATTGTTTTAATTATCTTGTTTTACTATTGTATTATATTTAGAATATTGTCTAACATTATTGTATTTGTAACTTGCCACCGAACAACAGTTCACTTGCAAGGAAATACAATTATTATTGTTATTATTATTATTGTTATTATTATTATTATTATTATTATTATTATTATTATTGTTGTTGTTGTTGTTGTTGTTGGAAAAATAATTACTATCTTTCGTCCGTTGGAAGTAGTTAGGAAGAACTAGAAAACAAAATTACTCTTAGAAAAAACTTTTTCGAGGTTTCGACACTAATGAGAAACTGTGCACCATATGGCTACATTAAACCGTTCTATTATGTAATAGAAGTTTAAGTTAACACTAGATAAGTAGTTACTTTATTACAGTAACTTAACATTTTCACAGCTTCAAGACGCAGAATATTACGTCTAATATCGCCTGACTGGCAGTGTGTCTGCACCATATTTGCGAAGTATTGAGCAGAGTTAATGGGTTCTAAACTCGCAACTATTTTAGCGATCTTCATCATTACCCCATCGTGAATACTTTCTTGAATTCTTATAAAAGCGATCGTTAAATAAAATAAAACAGCACTTTGTCCAAAAACTCATCAAATGTGGTTTTCTGCAAAACAAGTAGACACCTCCCCCATAATTGGTCAAGGATTACGATGAATCCGAGGTTATCATAATACATTTCTTTTCATAAACTGATGTCATTAGATTAATATTTCCCTTCACGAAATTTATATTTAATAATATATTTGCATACTCATATAAATATGGTTAACTGTTGAGATGTATAATAAAAAATTATGGATTTTTTTTCAAATTGGTTTGTTATCTCACATATTTCACTGACGCGAAGAATTTCTTTCGATTCGAAAGTTCATGTCCATAGAAAATTATTTATCGTATGAGCATTTGATATTGACACTTCATCTTGGTTAACAACAGCTATTAGTATAATTATATTAATTATCTCAAATACATCAAGAATATAATAATTCTCGTATTTTCAGTGTATCTTCACTGTAAACACACTTCAGCGCCTGTGACATCTGTCCACCACTGCAATGACCGTCCTCCCGAGCTAGTCACGTAGGATTAAGAGAGAGGGCACATGCCCAACTCGAACACTGTTGCAGCAAAGTCACACACACCACTTGCCTCCTACCAATGACAGGCAGACGAAGATAGTGATAGCATTTGTATCATGTCAAAGAACGTTGGATGTTTTCTGGAAACAGTACATGAAATTTGAAACATGCATTTTTCAACGCCAAAATTCCTTTGGTGAAAAATATACTCGCCTATTTCCGCTAAATCAAGCATGCAAAATATTCTTCATTAAATGAGTGAGAACGGTCGAATGAATTTCTATATCCCAAGTTCAATCGCTTACAGAAATTAAAAGAATCTGTCAGATGGGTCATGTTTGCTGAGAATAAACATCGCCACCAACGGAAGCAATAAAATGCTCCAACTCCGTCACGTTCGCCTACGGCTTGCACATCCCCACGTGCAATGACGTGCGTTAAAAAAAATATCCACACTGAAATGCCAAGGGCCGCGGAAACATGGCCTACGTCAAGACCCTCCTACGTGTTTCTCACATGATGGTAGAAGGACAAGATGGGGGAAATGATAGTAGTCTTAGCTAGGAACGTAATTTTTTCAAGTCGCAGGAGAATACACTCCTATGTAAACAAAACAAATTGTATTTTACGATACAATTGGCCTGAAGAGTGAAGATGAACAAAATGGAATGGCACATTCTTCGTAGGCTAATTGAATTATAATTCAAAACGGGAAAGAAAAGGTTTGAAAGTTTTTGTGAGTGTGAATACGAAAATAATGATTCAAAATCAGATTTTTTCCACTTAAGTGTCAAGTTAAGAAAATTAATATAGTATGAATCTAGCTTCGCCACATTCTTATACACCGAAACAAAAAAACTTTCATGCCACCAACAACATTCATTATGTCTCAGGCAATTAGTGCACACAGCTATTAAGAAAATAACACAGTCTCAGAAAAAAGATGAAAATAGTCACAATTGAGATTGCCCTCCGGGACCGCGCTCGAGTAGACGACCTACATGACAGAAGTCACGTGCTGTTACATGCATGATGGCAGATCTATGAACGTTAAAGGTGTAAATACTTTCACTTCATCCAAAAAGCATCCAATGAGCGTTGGGGCGAATGACAAACGGAAGATACGTAGCAAAGCCAAGATAACTACACTTGCTGGCACACGCGGACTCAACAGTATCTCTTCCGAGGAACGAAAGACCCGAGAGCGAGCCGACGACCGACAATCGCGCCCTCGTAACGTCAGTTCTGGATTGCAACTAGAAGTTTGTTCGCTTTTTTAAACATATTTTTTGTAAATTCGCATCTGGTTTTGACCTAAGAATAAATAACCGGAATAAAAGGTGGGCTTCCATCACCTCCGGAAATCAAGAACTGACCTCCATGATAAGTGATACCGCAAGAGAAACGCGCCGAATGACAGTTCTGAAAAGCATCCGAAGACCGATTCTTTCCAACTAGACTTTTACGTTCGGAGTAAAAATCGTTCAATATGACGAAGTGAAGGTTTC
>JAHLJT010008446.1:216225587-216368348 GCA_031308135.1 Acheta domesticus
CGAGCTGAGACACGCCTCGCCCCCGACCCACCCTCTTTCGACGTCCCCCTCCCCGGCCTCTCGCTCCCCCCCTCCACCATTTTCACCGCGGTAGGCGCGCGCCGATCGTGTCGCGGCTCACGGGCTGCATGGAAAACGCGCGCATGAAGTGTGCTATTTCGGAGAAATACCTTCTTCGAGGCGATTCGAGTGATTATGGGTAACAGCTTTTTGGCATGCATCAGTTTATGTTGTAAATGCATCTATCGCTACGATAATTCAACCCAAAAATTAAGTCGTAGGCTTCCGAGGCTTCAGAGTCGTTCGAATATTCTCACCAGAAATGGGCTTCTAAGCCCTGACGAAGACTATGTGATGACTGAAACCTCGGCAAAACTACCTAGTCGCGGCAACTCCCAGACAGTCGGAGCAATAGAAACCGAGTTTCACGAGTGAAAATGGCCGTACGTTCTCTAGTGGGAAGTTCTCACAAGCTTTTTTCTACTTAAGTTTTGTTTCTACTTAAGCTAACTGCAATAATACATAATTTTATATTCAGTACAAACAACAGATCTTTACGCATCAAGAATATAAAAAGCGCTATTCCATAATGTAATAGGACAATGGCAAATATTTAATGACTGGCGACCACTCCTTTGGAGAGTTGCTGTCACATGACATCAGCTGTGGTGTAAACAGAGACGCATTCAGTATGATAATTCAATCGTTAAGTGCAGTATGGAAATAAGCGGAATAACATATTAAAATATTTGCTTCTTCCCGAGTTTCTGGGTATGTGATGAAACTATAGACACTGCTCAAGTGGTCGGAGGGTGCATAATTTATTTTTAAATTTTTGCGCGCATTAGTAATATAGATATTACGTAACCCTTAGAAATAAGTCTAGAAAGTATTAGCAGTAGCACCACAGTGATAAGACGATGCGAAAGGTGTGGAGATTTAGTTTTGGTCGACTGTAATTTCAAACCAGTCTGTATCTTTTTATTGGTGAAAGTAGTTTCTATTACATGGAACGAATATTTGTTGTAATTAAATGTTGCCAGCAACGTCATTGTTATCTAATAACTGTGGCTGATGAACAGAGAAAAAGGGGATGCATGAGCTCAAGAAAACTTGCGCAAAATGTTTCTCATCTGACGCCTTTCGTGTTGTCCACCGCTCGATGCTCCACTGCGCCTTCTATTAACAGAATGGTAGACTACTCATGCTGTAACGCCCTCTATCCGTCTACGATTGAATGAAGATGAATTCCTATTCTCACCTTAGCAGGCCGCTTAGTGACCGCAAATAAGTTCCAATGTATATCTGTGGTAAACCATAAAAAACGAAATACTCAATAATGAATCGCACGTGACAAAACCTCAAATATTCAAAATCGATATCTAGATTGACGTTTGGAATGAGAGCAGTTTAGCAGGCAAGTGTGATTTTATAATATAGTGGATGGTCAAATAATTATACACAAGATGTAATTTTCATTATTTTTGTAATGTTACTGTAAGCAGAGTTTCAACTGCTGATGATTAATTTTCCAGGTTTACGTATGTTGTAACTTTATTGACGTTAGCAACACTGTCTAGCATGCAATTTAAACTAGTTCGTGGCCGTCTTTATATAATGGTTTTAGAAGTTGAGTACTATTTTTCATTAGATTAACGTTTTTTGTATCTACTTATTCATATTCTTTTCAATGTTTGGATTATATCTCATTTTATGTACTATTTCTAGCTTCAAGATGGGGAAAAAATGTACCCCGAAACGTCGCTATGTAAACTTATCTTTCTACCTGAAAATCTGAATAAAAACATTTTGGTCTGTGGCCATATTCAGTAAATAATATAAAATGTAATCATGCCTCTTGAGTGTCAAAACCTCTTGGCCGCCCACAGTAATGCATGTTATTTCGAGTACACGCCCATGCAAAAGCACGTTATTAACTCGAACCCAAAATATTGGCCTGACTAAAGCAGTAAACATGACGTTTCACGTACGGAATCAATATTATTCCTTCCATAAAGCATAAAATATCTATTTTATTTACAAAAGTATTAACTATTCCAATGTCAAGAAAAATTATGTAAAGTGCTAAAAACCTATTCTAATCTACTCTTTTTCCCCTTCTATCTAATCTATTTTCAATATTCGCTATTTATTTTTGTTTTTGTTGTTGTTGTTTTGTACTTAATTTAAGGGATGGTGAATTTGGTCAGTGCTGGGCGTTTCAAGGGCCAGACTGATCCTAGACTCAGGATCTCTGTTGCTGAGAGTGAATAGCCACCCTCAGAGTGAGTGACATTTCTAAGCTACCCTGAAAGGAAACGCTTCTATGTACCCCCCCCCCGTCCGACCTATCCGAAACTAATCCTAGATAGTTTTTAAATCAATTCAAATTTGCACAAGTTTAAGGCACCCAGGGACGCATCTGTTTCCCCCTCCTACGGCTAAGCCCCTGGCCTACCCGGAATAGTTGCACTACATGTGCAAGCGAGACGCAACGTTGAAGATGATCTTGACAGCTTCGATCATCGAAGGAGGGCAAGCACGGTCGTGGCCTTTGAGGGGAACCGTCCCGGCATTCGCCTGGATGACCAAGGGAAACCACGAAAACCCCGGTCGGGACGGACGGCGCGGGGATCGAACCCGCGCCTCCCGATTGCGAAGTCAGTGCGTTACTTCTGAACACTTCGCTCGGTAGAAGCAACCCCTCCAGTAAAGCGCTATTAGCTACTCTTTCTTATTTGATCGTGAGCTCTCGGTCAGTCTCTGTACCAACTGTAGAATTGAGATCTGAAACGTTGAGTTACAGACCAAGATTTACAATTACTTATCAGTTATTTCGAGTACCCTGACAAGCGAAGATTCAATTAGTAGAATGTAATTTTGAAATATAAGATTACGTAACCGTTACAAATAATACGAGAAAGAATGTGTTGTAGAAGCACCGTAATTTGTTTATATGTGAAACGTGTTGAGATTTAGTTATTTCGTCTCCAGTAATGTCTAGAGGGCGAATCGATAGGCAATATAAAATGGAAAAGAGGCAGGCAAAAAGGCGATAAAAATTCTCAAAAGTAGGCACTTAAATAGGCATTTAAACTCAGAAAAGACACTTGTGTAAAAGTCAAAATAAATCTTTGTTGATATCGTTTGCTAATTTTACATTATATTATGGTAATAAATTACTACAAATGGATGGAACCAAATGAGATATAACGTCAACCACCGTAAATAATTAACTGTTCATGTAAATCTCACATAGATGACTCTTTTAACAAACGTTATTTAATAGTAAGTTGTTTATGTATCTACAAAAGCCAAGACGAAAGGTCCAAACAAACATCTTGAAAAGTATCAAATACTGAAATAGTGTATTACCAACTAATGTATGTGTATTATATTAATAGTGTATTACCAACCAACAGTGTATTACCAAACACTGTTCAAGATGTGCTGAAGTAACCCGTGATCTCCTCTAACTCAAAACATTTTTGTAGCTTGAAAATGACATTTCTACATCACATGAATACATAGGTGGATATATTATAGAAGACAGTTCCATGGGTTTAAAATTGGACGTCTCACTTTTACCATCGTGGTACAACCCGGATTACGTTGCAGTACTTTTTCAAATTTTGCCACTACTTCTTTACCAATGTTGCCTGAGACTTGTAGTTACTGCATCCACAAGAGGCTTACCTCTAAAATACCAGGAATTTTACTGAAATGGGTAGCGACATGAGCCAGATTTTCTGCAATATTTACTGCCGGTTTCACCACCATTACTTAAAATTTTAAGCTTGTAGTAAGAAGGAGACGTTTCCGTTTCACCATACCGAACTTAAATCGACACCCAAGCCGAACTTAAATCGACTTAAATTTAATTACACTTACTAGCAGCACTTATACATTTTAAGTCGTGTTTTACGTCGCAAAAGCAGCCGAAATATCGAGCGTATTGTGGAATGTTGCTTTTGATAGTGATTGCTGCGACAATTGTGAAAACAAGAGTCTTGAGAAGCCTTCTCGAAGGCCGAGGTAGATATGGGAACGGTCCGAATATTTTGAAGAGTTCGATGAAAGAGGTTTTGGCACCTAATTTCACCTATCAAAGATGAGAACACTACTCGTTTGGGAGCTATAGAAGACTGACTACAATTTCCAAGTTTACTTCTTAGTTAATTATTAACGAAATGAATGTTTCGATAATTTGATACATAACTGCCTCGCAAGTAACAATTTTATCTAACAACTAGTGTTTTGTAGGTTATGTTTACATGATCCGGTAGCTACTCTCAAGTTCAAAGTTTTGCTTTCAGTAATTTTTATTGCAGTTCTTTTTTTCACCTAAAATTAACCATTTCTACAACTTTATTTAATGTTTTTTATAATTTATCTTCTTGTTCGCTGCTTTAAAATTGTGCTATATGTTATTCTACGCTTCATTTTTGTCGGTTTGTTCATTTTGGCGATTTTTCGACTCCCCCTCCCCCTTGGTGAGATGTAATCAGATTTGGCTCGACCTCTCCCCTTCTAATCTTACGTGAGATTTTTCAAAATGCATATTTTTAATGTAAATACGTTAATTTGTGATTAATTGCATTGGGATTTATTTAAAAATGACATAATTTGCTTAGTTATATTTATTTAAGACTAGATATGACTAGTATTTATAAAATAGAGGGACTGAATTACAATTAATATTATTGCACTTCCAAAAACAGTGCAATAATTCATCCCGGCCAACTCGTACGCGGCAGCGTTCGTCGAGTCGCGCATTTGGCTGGCCGGTGGCGGCTAAACAATCCAGTAATCACCCTGAGAGAAAAGTTCTAACAAATGTTATGACACTTTTTTGGCAACCGTAAAATAAATCTCACTACCTGTATTTTTTCAGAAATTTTGAAAAATAAAAATAACCAAACTTTAGGAAGACTTTACCAAAAGTTCGGTTTCTTTTTACCAAATGCTCGGTAATTTTTCTTTAAAATTTCTGTAAAAATACAGGTAATGAATAGTGTAAATAGTGAATAGTAATAAGAAGTTTGGTATTTATTGTTAGATTATTTTTCTTAGCATACTGTGCTACTTATTGTAGCATTCACATAACCGCGGTAAAAGTGAATGTGCGAGATTTAGCCGTATTTTAGTACAGAAACGTGTTTTACTAAACCTGTCTCAGTTTTCTCGCAATTTAGCACTATTTTTAGCGAAAGAAATTATATGATATTTGCCGTGACCCCTCTCCTCTCCCTCACGTAACATTGGGTGAGATTTGCTTGACCCTCTCCCCCTCCAAAAGGTCTCACGTAATTAATGGATGGCCCCTTTTTTCCATTACAAAAAATCAATAAAAATAATCTCTTTGTACCAAAGTACACAAAGCAGAACCAAAACAAAGTGACTGGTTCACCAGGGTCCAGCATTGCTAACCAGCTCTCAGATGCATTTAAGTTATACTTCATAAAGTATTGCTTTGAACGGGCGGTGAAATGACGAACAACAAAGCACGACTTAAAACGCGTCTTAAATTAAGTATGACTTTTCCAAGTCATACTCAAAAGGTTTTGGTAAACCGGCCGTTAGAGATACTACGGCCATTTTTGTTTCAGATGCAACAACAGTTTCGTCTTTGTCAAAAGAAAACACAAATTATTGTAGTGGCATGCAAAGAAAATGCGTTAGGATTTCCTAGGCATTTATGAAATGATATTAACTTTTTAATGAAAATTTGAGTTTAAGAGAAGCAGTTGGGTTGGGCAATTGATGTTTTAAATCTAGGTACTTTGTAACGTAGGGCGAGTTTAAAGTTACGGTTGGCGAAAGCATAAATTCAAGAGGAAAACATGTCCTCGAAAAGTGAAAATAAGGCTAAAATAGGCAATTATCTCACAACAGGCACTCATTTCCAAAATAGGCAAAAATAGGCACCATAAATATCTATTATGAGAATACATTAATAATGAAACGAATTAATACATCGAAGCCTATGATTCTGAGCAACAGAACAAACTAGTGGGGCTTCCAACGCACATACTTTCTCGCACTGCTTCTATATGGTCCTACATGCTATTCCACCACTTTATAAACCAGCAAAAGTGTATTCTACCAGCAAACGTTTTCCGTACCGAGACCCGAAATCCGATACTCAAAGTTAACGAACTGGCACTTATACCACTACGCCACACTAGTACCACATGGATTGAACAGAGCCATGAAAGAACCGAACCGACCAATAAAATGGTAAATGCATGATAAAGAAACAATTGATACAATGGTACATACGCTTTACAAATCCAAGAAGAGACGTGAAAAATTGTTAAAAGTTAAAAATTTAAACAAATATATACAGACACTTCCAATACATTTATCGTAATTATCAATATTTGTGATTTAAATGGTTTCACATGGTTTTAAATAAAGTTTATAGAATTCTCTATTATTTCCTGTGATAACAGAGAATTTCGACAAATAATATTTCGCGACCAGGATACGAACCGCCGAAGCTTCACTCGGAATACCTGTACCAATCCTCGCTGATAAATGACTGCGACCACAATGGATATGTATGAAATACACTTATAAAATAGTAATAGAGTATGGTGGTTTCATTTCTCGCATTAGAAAACGAAAATATCCAGAGGATGTAAAAAAATGTCCTTTAGGCGCTCAGGGAAGGTATCTGGGAACACCATCATTCATAACAAAAAAACAATTCAATTTAGAGATTAGAAAACTAAGATCTGCGATAAAGTCTGTGACATTCTATAGCACTACTATTTTTTTACCTTAGCGACAGGTTTTATCCACTTTTTCGTTACTAGACCCCTGCTATAAGAGTTTTTCTGGCGAAAATTCCCCGCTTTCCGGCATTCTACATAACCTTTTTTAAAGAGCCAGTTTTGTACAAGAGACTTTGTCTGAGGTAAAAATCGCTATCTAATATTTTGTAGTTTAAAAATATTTTTTCCTAATATAAGACCATATTTTTTATCGTTCCTCTTTACGTAAGTGAAGAAAATTTAAAGAAAAAAATTGGAGCGGTTTGTGAGAATATTTTTTGTAAATTTGAAGCGCAATTTACGCAAAACTACTCGTTTTTCCAAAAAATGGTACATGACCTTATTTAAAGTGCTAATTTTGTACAACGACTTTGTCTGAGGCAAAAATCTCTCTTCAATTTTGCAGTTTCTAAATAGTTTTTTGCAATTTTCGAAAAATTGGGGATATCAACGAAAATGATACCTACATCATGCCCTTAAAAGTTCTTCGAACTCTTCAACAACAAAATTTAATAAAAAAATTTGGAGCCATTTTTTTAAACTTTGAAAATCTCCAACGAGCTTCATGTAAAGTACCCCCAAAAATTAAAATATCGGTTTCAAATTCCAGGAGCCTTGACATTAGTCAAAACGATTGGGAAATATCAAAAAACATATTTCTGAAGAATCGGCTGAACGGTTTAGGCGCTAGCGTTGACCACAGACGGAAAGACGGACAGACGGACCGACGAACGTTTTGCCGCCAATCGATTTTGCAGTATCAAGAAAAAACAGAACATGGATTTTGACTACACCACGAGATAGAGGATTTTTTTTTCTAAATTTAGCAAAGGTTTTATCCACTTTTTCGTTACCAGACCCCTGCTATAAGAGTTTTTCTGGCGAAAAATTCCCCGTTTTCCGGCGCACGAGTATTCGTAAGGCGAGAAAGTAAAAAGACCAAAAAGGCAAAATCCGCTCTCTAGTAATGGCAAATGAAATCTATAGCTTGTTCATGGATAAAGATTATATAACATGGAAGCGACCATTTCTTATAATTAAATGTCAGCACAAGTTATTTTATTCGTAATTCGGACGTGGATGGCAAAAAAGAGGAAAGAGGGATCATGAGGTCAAGAAAAGTTGTGCCGAAGTTTTTCCTGATCCGACTGCCTTTCGCCCACTTGTAGTCCAGCGTTCGGCGCTCCGACGCGCATTCTGTTAAATTCACTGTCCATGCAATAACGCTCTATGTAGCGTCCTTTTCAGCGCTAGAATAAAGATGAAGTTCCATACTTTCTTTTCAGATCGCTTAGTGATGGCACATCTCTCTCCAATTTATTCCGGAGATTGGTTATGAAAGCGAAATATTCTATAATAAAGACAGGATCTAAAGATAATGTATCGATATGTTTCCTTCCATACCCGTTTCTATTTTATTTATAAAAGTATTAACTACTCCAGTGTGGAGAAAATTTATGTAAAACGCCAAAAACATAATCTAATCTTTTTTCATTTCTACCTAAACTATTTTCAATATTCGCTCTTTAATTTTTGTTGTTGCTGTTTTTGAAGTTTTGTACTTAATTTAAGGACTGGTGAATGTGGTCAGTGCTGACGTTTCAAAGGCCAGACTGATCCCAGACTTAGGATCTCCGTTGCTGAGAATGAATTGTCACCCTCAGAGTGAGTGACATTTCTAAGCCTGCCCTGAAAGGAAACGCTTCTATGTACCCCTCCCCCCGTCCTGCCTATACGAAACTGATCCTAGGGGGTTTTAAATCAATTGAAATTTGTACAAGTGTAAGTTGCCCTAAGACGCATCTGTTTCCCTCACCCACGGCTAAGCCCCTGACCTACCCGGAATGGTTGCATATGTGCGAGACGCAACATTGAAGATGATCTTGACAGCTTCGATCATCGAAGGAGGACAAGCACGATCGTGGCCTTTGAGGGGAACCGTCCCGGCATTCGCCTGGATGACCGAGGGAAACCACGAAAACCCCGGTCGGGACGGACGGCGCGGGGATCGAACCCGCGCCTCCCGATTGCGAAGTCAGCGCGCTACGCCCAGAACACTTCGCTCGGTGCCAGTCCCTTCATTACCGGGGTTATTAGTGGCTCTTTCTTGCCTGATGGTCTGCACACAGGAAGCCTCCGCATCAGCCGTAGATTTGTGATCATATATACTGCGATTTTTGTAGGAAGAGCTCTCAAGATAACTCAAATCCCATCTTCGCGATGGAATATGTCACGGCATTTCGTATCATTCACAGTCGTTCCGCTAGATTTCGCACGATCGCGACCGTATGAAACAGTGCTTGCGATCATGCGACTTCTACCGGCAAGACCGAGAAAAGACGCGAAATGCCGTGACATATTCCATCGCGATGATGGGATTTGAGTTATCTTGAGAGCTCTTCCTACAAAAATCGCAGTATAGAACTGTTCGTTACAAGGGAAACGAAAAAAAAAAATGTTTCGGGTACACTGATAAGGTTAGATTTTTCTTTGTCCTATACGTAGTATATTATTACCTTCTTCTACGCGACATATAATCAAAATCGTATTTAGTTCGTCCTTAATATCGAAAAAGTGTTTTTCTTAAAAATATATATAAAGAAATGTGTTTTTTCTTATTAAGGACAGGCGGTCAATAACTATGATGTTAGTATAAAATAAAACATTGATAATTCTTGATTTTTAATTTTTATTTTTGAAGAACACACATTAATCTCGGTTGTTTCGTGTAAAATACCCCCAAATATCTAAATATACGTTTTAAACTCGCAGAGCCTCGAGTTCGACCAGATCGATCGGGGAATATCAATTTTGGAGAAAATTGTCTGAATGGTTTAGGCACTTCCTTTCACTACAGAGACAGTTAGATGGATACAGACAGATCGATAGACAGACGACGGACGATTTGTCGTCAATCAATTTTTCGGTATCAAGAACCCCCGGAACCTCAATTCTGTCTACACAACGAGTTGAAGGAAGTAATTTGCTGCATACAGGAACAAGATTTATATACTTTTTCAATACCAGCCCCCAGGTTTACAATACTTTGACCCAAGATTACAATACTTACTCTTTACTACCTAAATACGTAGAATGGTGAGAATGTAATAGACAATGAAAATGTTCATAAAACGTCTCCAAATATTGTTTTATTTTCTTCTCGAATAGAACAAATTGTGTTCAATAATATGAAATGTCTGATTTTTGTAAAACAATTTTTCAGTATCAAAGGCTCACTGGATTTGGACTGCACAATGTGGTAAGAGAAGTAATTTATTAAAAATTGGAATACAATGCATCAACTTTTTCTATATCAGGCCCCCACAATACGAGTCTTCCTGATGAAAAATCGGTAGGCCTACTTTCCTCTGCAGAGACACGGCATGTAAATAGTACGTAATGTTGCATACATAGTAACAACATGTAAAGTAAAAATGCAGCATATCCCATTCCAGCTTCCACAGTATTTCTTCACAGTTTCTTGGCAGTTTCGAACGAATTGTTAAACGACCGTGTCGCATACTTCTTTTGATTCGTGCTACGTCAATTGCAATAAATGTTCTGACGTCTCCTTCTATTTATTCAACGTGAAGGAGCTTTGAAGGAGGTGCAAAAATATCCACCACAGCTTTTCGCTTTAGTGAATTTTTGATTCACTACTTGTTAATTCTTCTCTCTCCAGAATATTTACATTTAACTATATGGACCAATACAATAAACAGTTTTTTTACACATGTAATGTCCATATCAATTAATATTTAGTAGATGTACAATTGCAAATATATTATAGTTTCTTGCACAGATGTAATATAAGTGCTTACTCATAGGTGTGGAAGGGACTAAAATCACATGATAAATATTTGCTGTATATGAAGAGTATTATGAATTATTAATTATAAGAAATGAATAAATTTTGAGAAATGTATTAAGAAATTAATTATGTAAGAATTATATCTAAGTACATATTACAGTGATACTCAACTGTGATTTAAGGAGTGAGGATTTAAGGATTAAGGAGTGAGTGTTAGTTATATGCTAAGTGTACAATGACATAATAAAATTAGGAAATATGAAAGTAAATTTCAAAAATTGTATGTAACAATGTCTTCTGTAATAATTAAAACTTTTGTTAAAGATCTTATGAATGAATGATTTTATGATTATTACCATTGAAACAGATTTTATTTATGACAAAAATCTCTATCTTCACTTGTAGTTTTGTAATGTTAATGTTTTGCAACTTTTGGCAATACCGAGAGTTTGCTGGAAATGAGATTAGCACTGATATTTTTACTGTTCTTTGATACATACAAGGAGGAAATTTAAAGAAAAAATTTGGAGCTGTTTTTGAAAAAATAATTGTTTAAAAATTGCCTATTTCACAGAAAATTATGTGGAAATTACTCATAATTTTGAGAAATTGTACAAGGCATTATTGTGTGTGCCTTTGTGCAACAGATTTTATTAAGAAAAAAATCTCTATCTTCAATATTGTAGTTTTAGGGAAAACTTAAAAAATTTTAGAAGTTTTCAAAAAATCAAGGATTTCAACAAAATCAAGATCAGGATCCTTTAGGCATTCTTTATGCTATTCAAGGACATAGTTAAATCAAAACTTTGGAGTCATTTCTGAGGAAATTTTTAAAATATCATTGAGACAGTGTAAAATCTTACCCCAAAATCAAAATATCAGTATCAATTTCAAGCAGCCACAACATCATCCAGATCGATCAGGGAATACCAATTTTGGAGAAAATTCTTCCTAGGGTTAAGCTGCAACACTGTTCACAGACAGGTGGACAGATAGACATTTTTCCAAGCATAAACCAATTTTATGCTGTTAAGGACTCACAAATCCTCAATGTATTACAAGACACAATTTACTACACATAGGAGCAAGAATTATCCACTTTTTCAGTATAAGTGATCCACAATAAAAGATTTTTCTGTCAAAAAAGTTTCATTTTGCTGCTGCATTACAATATTTTCTCTTATTATATAAGTTCATACTGGGTACGAAATTAAAAATTAGAAAAGAAAGAAAATGAAACTATGTATTTATGCAAAAAAATGTCAAGTAAATGTACAAAACATACAAATTAGCCATACAAATTAAAAATGTATGGATTTGACATTTTAGGTTTGGATTAATATGACTTTTGCCAATTAGAGGTGTTCCCATCCATGTTTTTTTGTTTTTTTTTATTATCCATGCCTGGAGGTAAGGAAGTAATGTGGTGAGCAGGGTGAATTCCCTTCGCTGTATCTAGTTTACTTGATCTGCCCAAGTTCTTTAATCACAAAGCTATAGATACTGAGAAGATTGTAATTGAAAACCAGAGCACTATTTCTGCCTTAACAAGGAATCGAACATGGGATGGCACCACGCAAAGTTAGCATGCTGACCAAAACCCAACCAAAAGGCCAAATTAAAAATATGTGTATTTATGTTTAGATACAATGTAATAGGGATAGAAGTCACTTCAAAATTTAGGACTATAGTGGAATGCATGTTAACTATGCACTTACTAATGGTGAAAAATTTTGTGTGCAAATGAGAAATGTACAATGTCATGTGTAATTTAAAATTACAAGTGTTATAAGGACAATAAATATTCATTGTCAAGTTGTGATATCATCGTATGGTAACACAAAACCAAAAAATTGATTCCTGCAGAGTCTGACTTTATTACATTGTACAAAGCTAGACAGACGTGAAATCATGTTGTTGGTGAGATATAATGTGTGTTGTGGAGCGATTAATGGGAACACTTGGTAGTTACACATGACTGTAGGTGATCCCATAATACACTTGCAAACTATGATTTCATATACAATAAATAGAGAATTTATGTAATCCTATTTCAAAGAATCTTGTTCATTCTTCAAATGTTTTTAATATTTAATGTACTCTATTAATCAGTGTAGTAATATTATATTTTAAATGCAATCTACAGACCTGATGAGAGAACAATTCAGTTTAGATATGTGCATAAGCTAAGTGAATGTAGTTATTGACAAGCTCCTCGTGAAAACTTTAATTATTTAAATATTTTGATTTAATGTCAAAAACCATTAAAACTCTGCTTGACATACTATGGACAGAAGTGTATTCTGTGCATGTTTTCTTAAATTCTTGGATCCCTACACTTACCCTAATATAAGTTGAATTCTGAATACAGATGGAAATGAGCATTTTTGGCAAGACTTGATAAGAAGTATTTGTTCTAGTGTAATAAAAATGATTTGCAAAGGAAACTCAGATAAAGTTTTGGGCTCTTATCCATCATTGTGCCCTTTGTAAAGAGAGCGACTTCCTGCCACAAGGACACAGAGAATGGTAATTTGAATAACTATATTCCCTAGAGAACTTTAGAAAATGTCCACAGATGGTGAAGTTTCATTTATGTCCAGAAGCAAAACAAGTGACCATCTCAACATTCACTCAAAGGATCAGGGAAACTTAAAAAAAAAACCTGAACAAGGTGGGAGTCATTGATGCAGAAGCTGAGGTACAAGACTTGTTACGGGTTGTTTAGAATTATACAGCCCAAATGGTGATTAATACATTAAATATCATTGTTAAAATTAATATTACTTTCCTTATTATGCTCAGTATAGTCTCTAATTGTATAGAAACAGTTATGCAGCAGAAAAAATTTTACTTGGCACTTAAACTTTTCTACCGAATTTAATTGGCGATGTGTTGGCAATGTGTTGTAAAACAATGTACATGTATTGTATGTGAATTTTTTTTTGTTGAACAGTTGATACTGACACCTGTGAACATGTCAAACTACATGTATTGTTATAGTTATAGACATCAGTATTTTCTGAAAATACGTTCCCACACTTCAATAAGTAATTTTTGACAAAAAAGTAGTACAATCTTTTATAGTTTTACTGCATGTGCCCCATTAATCTTGGTTTGAACTAACCATCATTTGCTTTACATCAGCCTCTCCCTCCAACTCAGCCACAGGCATTGCAGCTAAGCCCAATTTTAGATAAAGAGTCTAACTGACTTAAGTCATGAATACTCCCTGGCCAAGAGTGTACATTGCTTTCACAATCATGGCTAAAGTGACATCTGGCAATCAGAAATGAAAAAACTTGATTTTATGTTTCATTTAGAATGTGTCTGCCTATTGAAGATACAAAATTCGCAAAGAATCAAATGGGTTAAGATACCTATAATTCAGAAAATTTCACATCAATCAATAATTTAAACATCTATTTATACTGATCATAATTTGCAAATGCATTTCTGTGTGCAATGTGTGTGTGCATGATGCATAAAAAATGTGCTTTGTCTCAGAAGTTTTCTAATGTTTCACTTTCAAAGTCAACATTTTTTTACATTTCCAGTAATTTATTAATTAATAATTTATTAACAAAAATCAACCAGATCATGAAATCTGAGAAGATATTAAAAGGGTTAATATTCATACAAAACTCAATATTTTGCTAAAAGAAAGTAGATAATTAAATAAATGTTGTGGTGCCTCACACTTCAATGTTGCCTTTGTACTACAAATGCTAATGAACATTAGAATTAAGTTGAAGTTTGCGTTTCATATGAACGAGTCATTAAATAAAATTTAAGGCACTAAAATGGTTGAATTAGGCCTATAATTTTTATAGTTAGGTATTTTTCTGTTCTAAACTGAATACCCTTAACAAACTATAGGGAATGTTTCTCAAGCCATACACAAAACACTAACATACATGCCAACTCGTTTGTCATGGTGTCAGCCACAAGTCCACTATGCCACAATACACATGAAAGACCAATACTAACAGATATGGCCATAGCAGGATCAGAAGACCTAACCTTACAGGGACTGAATCGGAAGATGTTCTACCTCTGTCATCAGAATAGGCAAAATGAAACTTGATAAAAAAAATGATTACCTACCTATTGAAATCATACAAGAAAATTTTAAGAAACTAAAATTCCTCTCTCAACATATCCCTGTATCCCTACATAAGCTATAATGTACAAGTCCTGATGTTGTTAGCTGTGTTTGTTGAAGATTTTCTCAAATAATAGGTGTCAATATGAAGAGGCTATCATGACAATTAATGTATTTTAATCCTCACAATATTCAGTGAGGCATTGAGTTACTTTATCATGTACAGAGGTCCTGAGAATTATTGTGAATATAGAATTTAGGAAAGTATAGGATCATTTACGTTACTGTAATTTAATGAACATTTGTACATTTGTACAAAATACATTTCCTGAATTCTGACAGAAAATGCATTATTTGCATGTTTTGGTACTAACTATAAAATTCAACAAAATTCTTTAAAATATTATTAGTAAACTGCTATAAAAGTGTTTAGTACTCCACCACTATTTGTGCTTAAAACCAAATTTATAAACATACCCTCTTTCTTTTACTATGGATAATTGATTAATCAATATAAGTAGAATGAATGTTGTTTGCAACATTTGAAAACAAGAAATATTTGCTCTTGAGTAACAGAAATCATTTGCATTAGCAAAAGATGACTTGAGCATGAGAGCAATAAGCTTATTGCGTAGCACCATACCCAATGGAATCACCAATGTAAATTTGAAGCAATTGGTTAGAAGTCTTCATGTTCCAGTCACCCATCTTTGCAATAAATAATTTAACTTGAAGAACATTTTACAGTTTTTCAATTTTAAAAATTTATTCCAAAAATATTTCCATGGTTCTAATGGTCTATAGGAACCCCTCTCAAATTTTTGGAGATTTTTGCAGTTCTCATTATCAATCATCAGATAACCAATTTTATTTATTATTTGAGTTCAGATTTCAGTAATGATTGCTTCTAAATAAAAAATTTATACAATTTATTTCTTCATGACTAAAATAATTTCCAAAAGCCATTCATATTTATAAAACATTATAAATACAAGCAACGTTTGTTTCACTGTACTTGTTGTGTAAAGGCTGTTATGACCAAACAGTTTTGAGAAAACATGTTTTAAACATTTCTATTGTAATATCTTTGTTTTTAAACTCATCCAAGCAAAATGATGGCATGCTTTATCTATTTAATTTTCCAACAAGTCAATGAGATTTGGGTTTTATTTTATGTAGAAACCTCTTGATATTTGCAATTTGAAATGCAAAACAAAAAAAACGTATTTTGGATTTAACAACCTTTACACTCAAGCATATTAGAGGAAATAATTATGAACATGTTTGTTATTATTGTTATCACTGTTTTATTCAATTATGTTTCTTCTACAATTATAAAATCACTTAATAAACTACATACGCATTTTTCTTCACACAATTTAAAGCCCAGCAGTGTAACAAAAACACATAACATCACTCATTATTTTGCAGACCTGTTGTGTTTGCTTTTTTTCCTTTCAACTTTTTTATTGTATGGTTCATTTTTGGTCTCTTGGCTTTACCTTCCACGCTTTTCTTTATTTGCTCTGATTCTTTTCTCACTCACATATGCTGTTGCAACCTATTCTTCATCTTCCAAGTCTTAATTACTAGTCATTAACTATTACTGGTCATAAACTATTGCAAGTCATTAATACTAGTTCTTTTCAAATCTTTTCATGAGAAGTTAAGAAATTCTGATAAAATGTAAGAAAGAACAGATGTGTATGGAAAGAGATGCAGTAAATGTGTGTGTGTCTATATACTGCAAGAAAACTTCCTCTGAATTAATTTTCTTCAAAAGATCAATATCCTTATCAGCCTATATATATGTATATATATATATATATATAAGTTTGGGGGCCCAGGGGTGGGAGAATATTTCATTTAAACCTTTTTTTATAGGGGTTAAATCTTTTAGAGAGGTACTTTTCACATTGCTACATGTATGTTTTTTCTCATATACCCAAAATTCACAAACAAACAACTCAGTGTAAAAGTGGCATTGAGCTTCACTCTCTATAATCACATGTAGATTTAATGTTTTTACATTCATCAATGACAAAATCTCATTTTTGCTAATTTTAGACACAACACCCTTTTATCACCATAAACAGATTAAAAAGTAGGCTAATCCTATTATTTTTATTCTTTGATACATTTTGATTGTTCATACAGTCATTAAAATAGTAAATGTGACGTGATGGAGCAAAGACTTTGAATAATAAAATTACTTAATTCAATTATAAATTTTTGTTCGATAGATCATTCTTGATTATATTTCCATATTTTTTTTCTCTTTAGTTGTAGAATATCAATAGTATCACAGTAAATTATACAAAAATTAATCCAATGTTACTGTATGGTAACAGTCTCTGCTACATAATGCAAGTTAACATCTCTCAAAGAAGCAACAAAGATCACCACTGCATATTACATGCTTGCATATAACGCAGAAAGTAACTCTTCCAAAATAATTGTATATGAAAAACCTATTACTATGGAAACAACAGAGATTAAATAAATAAAAACAATGATTCTGGAACATTTCATTCTAAAGCATTTCGAAATAAATTATTATGAAAATTTTATGCTTTATGCATTTATTGATTCTTTCATATTTGCATACAGAAATGTTCCATTTATTATAGGCAATCAAGTGAGAATGTAACATAACTCATAAAACAAAGTTTGTACATAAAACAAAGTTGAAGTTTGTGCAATGTTTCAGAGATCTTTTTGTCTCCATCATCAGGTACTTTGTGGCTAAAATCAAATATATTAAATTAATTTTGAAATTACATCAATCTTTATAAAAACATTGTGTAAGCAGAAAACAATATTAAATAATGGAAGCCTACCTTAATATATTAGATATAAGTTTCAAGTTTATTTCATGAAACGTAAGAAAAACAAATGAACTGAATTTAGAGGCAGGGGGTCAGGTAACCATAGGCAGGAAGGGGTCAATAATGGAAGAAAATTGTTGTTTAAAATATATTATTTTATTCTGCGTAATATGTTATCGTATGCATTGGTGAAGTTGTTACATTCTACCATCGAATTCATAGTTTCATATAATTTAATTCATAGAGTTTCAGAAGTGATTCTTGGGAATCTCCTGGTTTTATTATCAAGAATTTTAACATTTTCAAAATCCAATTTATGACTGGTTTCTATTCTATGAGTCGTTACCGAGTTCTGTCTGTTAAATATGTTAAATACGTCTATTATGAAAATACACACACCACAAGTGTGTGCAATTCAAAAGCACAATTCAACATGAAATATTCTGAGATCCTATTACAATAACAAAACAAAATATAGATAAGATGCTAGTTTAAGTTGTCATGAAATTCACTAGTTTCTTATTAGTACTTCCCAGTAAATCATGTTCTTATGATTATCTGGTAAACATTTGTGGTTAAAGAGAAAAAAATAATTGTGCCATGACCAACTAACAAAACCAATCCAGAATGTAAGAAGTGGAAGATTCTCTTGTTACAAAAAATGAATGCATTTGTCAATTCAATGGAATCAATTCATTCCTTGTCAAAAGAAAAAAAAATGAAATGAATGGTAAAATACTTTGTAATATTTGCTACAAATATTTATGCTTTAAAAATTCTGAGAAAATGTGCAAAAACTTATTTCTTAACTAATGAACTACCTTTGAACTTACATTTCTTTTCTTCTGTTCATGATCATCTGCATTTTTTTTAAAAGTTTATTTTGCATTTTCATAATGTAATAAATGTAAGTTGGGTACTTTCTGTTTTTACATATTTATTCCTTTCATTTTAGAAGATAAAGAGTAGATGTTGTTGATGACATCTTTAATTTTGATGGTTAAATAGTCATTTGGAAATGTATTCTTAAAAAAATATTTACCTTGGCTTCTGGAATACAAAAAGTTAAATAAAAGTCATTCGTGATTTATCATTGGTTTTGTACGAGTTTCTCAAACTTTTAGGCTTTTGAACACGAAGAGAGAGAGCTTGTGTCTTCCTGCCACACTGTACATGCACACACGCTACTCCCTCTTTGGAACCTCAGCATAGGGTTAAAAACTAAGAGTCAATGATATTAAATACAAGCCAGGAAATCATTGCAAAGAAGATTATTACTTAACCTGTAAACACTATTCTAAAACATATCATGTATAGACTATATGAAAAACATTTACCTTAAATGATATCTTTTACTTAAAACCTACATGGTCACCATTACAAACATATCACACAAAGTCCACATTTCTTTATTTATCTACACTCTTTTAACAAAATATCAAATTTGTGTTAATATTAATCCTTTAAATCTTTTCTCTAATTAATGATCTGGTTGATTTTTGTTCAACTGTTAATTAATAATTTAATGAAATACTTGATTAAAATAAATTACAGATTACACTTCCCTCCCATGTCTATCAGTCTTTTACTGTTTACTTTTACAGGGACAATCACATGTGCATTTACATTCTCATTTTAGAAAGTAAATTTCAGACCAAGAATTTAGAAAATATGAACTTGAAACGTTGAGACATAAGAAATCATTAATACTGTACTGTCTACTCTAAAACTGTCTTAAATAGTTGAAACATTGCATTTTCAATTTTTAAAAAACTGAGAAATCATTGAGGTTGCTCTCAGCCTTACATAAAAAACAACTCTGTTCACTACCTAGTAATATTTCTTCAATATGATGACTGAAATTTATAAAATCAATTGGATATAGGAAATTATGTTGAATATAATTAATTTATATGTCTTATCTTCCTTCTTTCTACTACTTTTCTTTTTCTTTATGTATCTTTTCTCAATATTCACTGTTACATGTGTCTTGTAAACATTAATTCATAATACATTTTCACTACCATCAGATCCTGATTCTTGCAATAAATTTTCTACCTCTAGACAATGTCAAGGCATTCTTTTGAGGAAAATTGTGCACTACTCTGAATAATGAAAGAAATGCATTTACTATTTAAGAAAGTAATCTAGAGTCGCATGAATCTTATAAAAAATACAAGAAGGAATTTGGAAAAGAACTGAGAAATCTAAAAGCAAGCAGGCTAAATAAAAAAATAAACAATCCACTAAATAAAAAAAGTTATGCCGAATACAATAAATGAAAATAAGAATCAAACTAGTAAACAGAGGAATATACAATTGCAACATGGAGACAAACTGATGAATAATTCCCTAAACATCCACAAAGGTTTCAATGAGTACTTCTTAAACATAGAATGTGTAACACAATTCCTCCAGAGAATATATAAATTACTGTATAAACAAAACAATCTATCTAACAATACAGAAATAAGAGAGAAAAGCACAGCACACTAAGTAATAGTAGATTGGCAGGCTGGGATGAGATACCAGCAGTTATACTGAAAATAGGCAAAAACTCATTAACAGATATTTTAGAGCACTTAACAAATACTCCTTTAAATGAGTGTATATTTCCTGATATCTTTAAAGTCAGTATTTTGAGACCCATTTACAAGAAGGGTAATATATCTGAAATTCAAAACTATAGACATATAACACTTACATCCTGCTTTGCAAAACATTTTGAAAAAATTATTGCTGCAAGAATAAGTAACTTCTTAGGACAAAAAAACAACAACATATATTAATCAACACCCAACATGGTTTTAGGAGAAATAAATCCACTATTAAGACTGTAGCTGATTTTGTACACCTAATACTCACTAATCTTGAAAATAACCTTAAATAACTGGAATATTTACAGACCTATCCAAAGCTTTTGATAGTGTAAATCACAATTTATTGCTTACTAAATTAGGACACATAGGGATAGGAGGTAATATATATGAACTTAACAGATCTTAACAGATCAGAGATTATGGATACAAATATTCTGGGAAACTGACAACTGCATTGATAAAACAATCAAAGTTCAAAACCATAACCTCTGGTGTTCCACAGGGATCAGAAAGTCGGGTGACAGTGCATTTCTCTGCCTGAAAGCTGGCTCTCTGAGTAAATTTGAGTTGACAAAGACGACTTCAATTATTTCATCCTAAAATAAAGCTTACAACACCTCATCAGTATCCCCACAATGCAATGAGCATTACCAAGCATGTAGCTAGAAGGAGGACTACAGAGCTAAATCTCTCCTCAAATAAAAGTAATATCACCATAAGTATGTGCACAAGGGGGCCAGACAGGCAACGATCCCCCTGAAAATTCTGAAAGGGGCCCTATCAAAATAATATATTACTTAGCAATAATTATAAAATATTTTATTTCATACTCTTAAGGTGGCTCATGGGCAGCATGCACACTAATTTCTCATGGTGTGATCCTGAGTTTGATTCCTGGTTGGGGCAAAAATAGAGTTCAGCTTTCCTTTACAATCACCTCAGTTTCTGTAGCTGTGTGACGAAGAAAAGCTCAGGCACGCAGAGTTGGGTAGTTACAGCGAAGGAAATATATCATGCTCGATACATATCTCTCTTACTCCCTCTCCCAAGTGAGGGAATTAAACTAGGTCCAGGCCTGGGGGACACAGTCAGCTACCTGGCAACGCCAGGCAATTGACCCCAAATGCCAAATACATACATATTTTATTTCCATAAATGTATTCAATTTCTAATTTTTCCCTTTTTTTAACCAGACAATGTGGGAAATTGCTTTACAACATTTGATGAAGAGGCTCTCCTAGCCATATGGAATCTCTGAAAATGGTTCAACATAAAATCAATTGTATTTATTAACTCTTATATGGAAACATTGGTCTGACAGGCACCTAGTGAAATTTGTTTATGCAATAACGGGTGATATGAGTGGGCGAGAGCATTGATAGTCATAGTAGCTTCCTCCCTGACCCTCTTCTTTCACTCGGCTGAGTTTTGTTTAATTCTACTAAAGTGGTTGGCATTTAAGGGGCATTTTTGGATATCATGGTGGTCTGCTTTTCTCTTTCCATATTTTTCATAGCAGTATGCAAGACCATTTGTTTCTCTTAGTAGTGGTCTGTGAGACGGGTGTTTCCATAAACGCTTTTGGGCAATTTACTCAAATATTTATTTAATATTTTTACTTTTAAAATATTATAATGGATCGCCCAATTCCTTCGAACAATCCTAGCTCAAGAAGAGAAAAATTTAGAACCCTACTCAAGCTATGCTTCGTGTATGCAAACCTATTGAAGAGTCTAACTGCAGTGTCCCTTTAGACAATTGATTTAATTTTGCAGAAGTTATTGTTGAACTGATGAAGAGAAAATTAACTTGTTGGGACAGTTTAAAAGGACAAAAGTGATTCCTGATGAATTCCTTGCTAGCCCACGAAGACCAGTTGGATCAACCCTGTATGGATTTAGAGAACAGAGGAAGATGTACGGATTTAGAGGCAATTTCAATGTTTTACAACAATTAAAAGTTTTTTTCAATAATATCAATGTTTTTCAACAATTTCAATGTTTTAAAAAAATTTTGTTTTTTTAACAATTTTGATCTCTTTCAACAATTTCGATCTTTTTCAACAATTTCAATATTTTTTAATTATTTTCATGCTTTTATAATATAATATATCATTTAGAATACTCTCAAGAAATAGAAGAATTGACTGAAACACATATATAATTTATTTTACCTTTACATCCCACCTTCAACACCTAATAACAAATGGCGGTCTCTGAGACCGGTGTTTCTCTTTGCGTTATAAAAATCATGTTTCCATTTAAGTGTTAACCCAAGCATTACAAAAGAGGAGGCTCAGAGGGACACCAATAATAATTGATTTGTTGTTTATAGGTTTCATATTGCTTAGGATGCTGAAAATCATTGATATTATTTATGTTTTGCCAAATGTTATGTTCAAAATATGGTGCAATTTATTACAAATATTTGTTGTAATTTGAGTTATTACAGTGCCTTTGGATGTGGACAAAAAGATTTGGGTACTAAAATATGTCTTATGTAAATGAAAAATTTTAATGGAAACAGAGCCCAGAAATATAGTTGGCTCCCCCCTTATTTTAGGCTTTATATGCCTATGAATATCACTTAAAGTTATGCAGTCAGTTCATGATTCTTCTTTTGACAGTTGAAAAATACAAAAAAGTAAGACCAGTAATAGTGTATGGTGCTGAGAGTTGAATATTAACAAAGAAGCTTCAATGTACAATGATGTCTTGGGAGAGGAAAATCTTAAGTTCTATTTTTAGCTCCATATATGAAAATGGGCTTGGAGGATAGAGAGTAATTTAAAACTGGCCAATATGTATAAAACAACAGACTTTATTGCAGAAATTAAGATCAAAAGATTACAATGGCTCAAACATCTATTACAAATGGAAGAAGAAAGAATTCCAAAAATTATCTTCTGTAAAGAACTTTAAGGAAGGAGAAAGAAAGGAAGACTCCATTTAAGGTGATTAAATGATGTTAAGATTTATTTAAGATCATGGAAGTGAGAGTGTGGAGAAGTAAGGCAAAAGAGAGAAGTGAATGGGTAATTGATCATTTGAAACACCAAGGCTAAACTTAAAGGGCCGTAGTGCGGCAGAAGAAGAAGAGAAGAAGAAAATGTTAAACTAATTTGACTATCACATTCTTTAAAATACTGTAAGTAAATTATATCAAGATCTTTTATGACTTGACAAAACAAACTAAATTTTATAACCAAGATTCACAAAATGTTACATAAAAAAAGTCTTTATTAGTTTAGTCTTCAATATTCCCATAAGAAATGTCCACTTATTAAGTTCTCCCAACAGTAAACTATGGTTATGGCAATAAGCATCTTATAATTTGATAAATAAGGAATGTTGAGGAATAATTTACAAAAAAAAAAACAACATTAAAATACACAACTGTTAGTGTATGTTTACATATTTAGAACATACAGTGAAACTTCTATATAACATTCCTCCATATAATGTCCTCCTCCATGTTACTTCAATTGTTTCTGGTCCCGACCAAAAGCCCGTATGCACAGTCTTCCTCTTTATAGTGTTTTCCTCTGTACAGTGTTCAGAATTCATGGTCCCTTAAAAAACGTTATATAGAGGTTTCACTGTATTTGGTTTGTTAAGTTCTCTCTCATAACATTACTTTTTAAAGAGCCCATGTCATATTGCAATGTAAGAGACTATGGAATGGTCATTGTGATTTACAAAGAACAAGTGAGGCCAAGAAAGCAAGTGTGAGCTATGGAAAAAATTTTCGAAAATTGAGAGTTTTATATGATTATGTAGTATATTGTTTTATTTAATAATGTTGACAATGTTATTAATAATTTTCACATCCTTCCCATATGTTTTTTGAGTATTAATATTCACTAAAATTAAAACTTGGGTTTCTGCTGAGCTATAGTGAGTTATGCCAAGTGTCATTTTCCTCTTGCTAAAACTGCACCAAGATGTAGTCATATGATCATTGCCTTAAAATATGGATGGCACTGAAAATGATTGCATTCCAAGTAGCTGTGAGAAATCAAAGAAAGGAAGAGAAATGTGAGTGATTGGAAGAAAGTAAATACAAATTAAATAGAAATTTAGGATTATCATACATAAGAAGTACAAGTAAACTTATGTTGGCAAACAAGAAGGGCACTCATTGTACAGTTACTTCATGGTAGGAAGTAGAAGTTGATGTAAAAGTAGAGGAAGGCCATAAAAGGAACGTTCAGGAAGCAATTTTTCCTCAAATAGCTAAAGAGCTGAAGAATTTGCTATCATTTTTTATGATTATTAACTATAAATGTAATAAACCATATTTTGCCGGTCCGTATAGCCAAGATCGCTAAGTCAGTAGTAGTAGTAGTAGGGCAGCCATGGTGATCTCAGACGGAAGGATTGCGAATTTGAGACCCGCCTCGGGCATGGGTGTATTTGTGTATGCCTGTTGTGTGTGTCATCCTTTCACCCCTCATTATCATTATCATTTCATCTTCCATAACCCATGAGGCTAACAACCCTGGAGGATGAAAATTGGATCCAGCTAAATGTTCATCCCTTGAAAATTAATGCACGTACCAGCAAGATAATGTTAATCAGCCCAGTAAGTGCAAGGTGCATGCTCGCATGGTCCAAGTTGGCCTATTCATAAGCAAAACAACAATAACATATTCAAATTCTTTCCATGACGAGAAGCACAAAATATCTCTAAATATCTTGGTTAATTGTTCGTGGGGTGTGTCTCACTTTTTCTGTTACTCAATTACCCATTTTCAATAAAAATAATAATTCATAAACTTAAGACTTTACTCTCTTTTTTTAAGAACATTTTAAATATCAAAAAAAGATTCCTCATGAAAAGAAACCAAAAATTTCAATAAAATTGTATTATCTAGAAGAAAAGTATAAATACAGTTCAAATGTGTAGACCAAGGGTTGACATGACACTTGGGTTGATAAAATTTTAGAGGGTCAATGATGATCAAGGGGTTTTTGATTGATATCTGAATATTCACCAGCAACTGATAATTTAATTATAAAGTTTAATGAAAACCAAGATCTCAATGACTACAAACATATATTAATGAAGTTGATAATTGTTTTGTGATATAAAGGTACAAAATATCTAGTAATAAATTATAAATTCTCTTCTCTTTCAAAATTTCACATCATGCACATTGATGAAAATAGAACCTGTAGACAATTAGAATTTGTAATTTTGTTTCCAAGAACTTGTTAATTTTTATTTATAAGAAAGATAATGGTAAAAAAAGAACAGACAACTGTTACTTTTAAAGTCGTTGATGCAAGAAAAGTATAGGTCCATTTGACCATCTATTAACAAAGCATAGTTTGAGATTGACCAGTCGCTCATAATGTCATTCCAGGTAGCATGCAGAGAATTCTCAGTAAATTTGTTTTTTAGGCCTACTTTCAGTTCCAATTATCACAAGAGAATTATCACATGATAGATGAGCATTCACAACCCACATAAAGATGATCATAATCTTTTTTGTAAGTGCAAGAGAGTAGTGTATTTTAAATGTGTGATGAAACAACATGTCTTAATTGTTAAAAAAGACAGTTCAAATGCAAGTATAATGTTTCTTTAAAATTTAAACAAAACTATCTTTCAAATGTTAACAAAAGTATGTAAATAATTTATTAACTTTAAGTGCCTCATATTTCACGAAAGATCTTCTATAGCTAACCATTTTATTAAGTTGTAGCTCGTTATACATCCACAAGTTGCCAACCTAGATTAAAGACAATTTCATGCATCAAGTTATTAACAAAATGTTTATTCTCTTTGACAAAATTTAGTAACAAATTTCAATGTCAAAGAACAAAACAAAATTAATCTATATTATGAAATGTATGTAAATCAATGTATAATTGCATAAGTGAATGAGATAATTTAGATATACAAGAATTCTTCAAAATGATGGGAAACACAGCTCAAAATCTTGTCGTAAAAATATTACTTATTCAAAATGAAAACACATTAAAAATATTAAGGAATAGATATTCCGTATTAACCCTATTAAGGATTGTCGCTCTGACCAGTAATCAAACCCAGGTCTCTTGATTCACGCCCAGTTGCTCTGACCACCAGGACAACCAATTCTTGGAAGGGTTTGAGCCTTATGTATTGCCTCATTGTATTATATAATATTTAACTGTCACCACCCTGTCACCATATTGAAAAGGCAATTACGTTGGATATACTTTATTTTTATTTTATTTTTCAATACACAAAGCATGTGGGAATTTTATGGGCTTATTTGTAACAAAAGGATACAGCCAAACAAGGGGGTTAAAAGTGCCTCCAAACCAAATTGATAATCACAACTTATATGAAAGAGAATATAAATTGACGTAAATTCCTACAAAATCAACCTCCTAAGGCAATCTGTTGCAGAGATACAATGAGAAACATGTTTTTCAAGTTTTATTTTTTCTCAGCTTCTATTACATATATGAGGCTGAAAAAATTTGTAGAGGAAGGAAAACAGTTAAAATTTAAGGTATTTTTGTCTGAGTGATAAAACCGGTATCTTCAGTGTTTCTGCCACAGCTCTCCATGATTGCCCTTTACACTTTTCAACTTGTTTATGTCCAACTTCTTGGCTAACGACAAAATCTTTTTGTTTTGATGCCATCACTCACAGATTCATAGAAGACAAAAACAAAAATAAAAATATGTGTGTTTGAATTCGCATACGTAGTACTAATTCATTTACGTAGTATATCTACACAATTGTCCAAATAGCAATGAAACTGATTGAAAGTACCAAAATAAAATAAAATTCTGAATACACTGTCAGAAAACAGCTCCACAGCACTAAAACAACAGGAAACACTTAGGACTATTGAGACTTCCTTGATGCCAAGAGATACGAAGCTTGCAGAAGGAGCTTTCCTCATGCATGGCGGGGAATGCAATCTTGTCCACAATACGCGGGAATCTCTTGTAACAGGGTCTCTTAAATGCGGGAAATAAATGCATTGTTTATATACAACTGACCTTAGGATCATGAATTTTGTCTCCCATAAAAGGGATTCTCTTATAACGGGGTCTCTTGCAAAGGGGTTTTGCTGTACATACAATTGTTTCATTTAAATATTTTAGTACAGTCCCCTGTTTTATTAATTTCATTTTGGAAAAAGGGAGTACATCTTATTTTGACTTGAATATACTGAAGTTAAATGGCACTGCACAATTTCTTGTTCACAGTTATTTATTAAAACAGTTAAAAATGGTTTTATAACAGTGGTATAAAACTAATATAATAATTGAAATGACATTTCAGGACATTACTTCCTCCCCATTTTTGGTCATCTGTAAATATTTATAAATAAAGCATATACATCTTAAACTATATTCAGAGAAGCATTGTACCAAATATAAGTATGTAACACACTATGATTGAACATATTTTGGCCAAATTGCTAAAATTATGTTATCCAAGGTTGAATTTTAATGAGTCAAAATAGACATCTTGTCAATAAGTTAAATGATTCTTGGACACCTATTTGTGGCATAAATCAATTCTCATAGACTTGGAAGAATGCAGGAGACCCTGTGAAGTTGCATGATGTGATGTAAATGGAAGGAAAGAAAAGGAAGTAAATAGAAAAGGAAGGCTTGTACTCAAAGAAAGGGATGGGAGACGAAGAGAATGGAGAAGGAAAGGAGGAAAAGGAAATAGAAAATCAATTCTGGCAAACCTAATATATTAGTAGAATGAAAAACGTTTTTATTTTTTACTGATATTGCTTGACTCTTATTGACTTCGATACAGAGTACGATATACACTGCAACACTAATCTGGATCAAGAGGATCATGGTTACGAGGGATATATGAAAATAGTTAAATGGTAATACATGTTCTCTTTTCGAAGGAATTATGAGAGGGAAATATGAACAGACAAACTGAGTCAAGTGGACAGCTGGTTAAATAGTAAACAAGTCAATCTGAATCATTAAAATTACATTTAAAAATCATGTATGTACCATGGGCATTAACTGGTTCTACTGATTGAGCAACAACAATAAGCCTGCCAGGCTTTTTGACACTGTTCAATTATTAGAACCCTTATAACACCCTTGGTGCAACTGTAAATCACTGTAATATGTACTTGTATCTTTTTGTATAAAAGATATTATTGTATGTTAAAGTAAATTGATTACAATCAACACTGGAGATTAAGGTACCACTAAGTTTAAAATTTATGGCTTCTGAAACTAATCTCAGGTATCTTCTATGTTCTCTGTCAATGATATTTATATTGTCAGAAATCAATGGCTTGAGACTTTTCTATTGTATATCGCATTATAAAATTGTGGCCACTTGAGTGATCCAGAAAATTATTTTTGTGCTCATATATGCTTGTATATTTTTGTGCTCCCAAAATTTGTCTTTGTGTCTACCCCTGTATCAAGGAGCTACAACTAAAAATAAAAATTACTTCTCTCCATGTTAATCTCTGATGAACATACAGTGATGTTGTGCAGAAGTTACAAAAGCTAAATAATGATGATGATAAATTGTACTGAAGACGTTAAATGTTATAGTAGTGGTGATGAAAATATTATGAGGAATATTCAGTTACACAGCATACAAGTGGTTGTAGCCACAAATCAGTTTTCTGAAATATCAAAAATTTATGTGCATTGTCGTGCGTTTTTTGTTCACAATTAAGATTCGATTGCATGTGTTCAGGAGACAGGAAGATCGCTATTATTCTCGGCATGTTCGATAAAACAACTAGCCTATTACATTATTTTCTGGTTCCCCGATGCAGTCTTGTGTACCTGTACCAGTCGAGAAATATTAATTAACGAAGTAAATAGGATCTACCTATTTACAACAAAAACATGGCAACTTGTCTCCGACAGATATGATGACATGATCCCGCCAGCATTTGTAACTACGTTCACGTGACTCCATAGATTTCGTCAGTCACATTGGTCGATTGGACACATAGTCGTTTCCCTTTCGCGTTTTCGAAAGCGAATGCCAACAGTATGCGAAACCGACATTCAAAAACAGACAAAGTTAACCTACGATTCCTTAATATGTCATGCATGTTTAACATCCAATATACTGTATGTTCAACGTACCTACAATCTTAATGAATAACAGATTCGGAGTGATGCGACATGTGGTAGAAATAATTAAAATTCTCTAAGCCTGCTTTAAGCTTCCATAAACGAGTACTTCTTGTGTGATGTCCAGTCCTTAAATTAGAATTCTAGTCACAATATTGGAAACATGACACAACTCAAAATGAGTAATACATTAAGAAATGAATAATGAACATGAATAATACAAAAAGCAATACTTTGAGGTATTTTCAGTCAGCTGCACGATGATCTGCTCCTAGCGGGAAAAGACCGCCGTGGAACGCTCATTACTAGGAGCGGAGCGAGAAGGAAGGAGATTGAAGGTCACTGCAGGCAAACATTGGATGCGTTGGGCACGTCCGTCACAAACTCTAACACCGGAACTGAAAAAAAAAGTAGGGGAAGATCTTGAGAGAGAAATTAATGTGGAATACTGACTTTGAAAGCAAAGATCTTCCTCGAGATACTCTAAATGATTAGAGGAACGCAGGAGAGAAGAATTCTTAGTTTAAAATTACATTTCTCGGGAACGATTTCGTAAGAAAAACATCAAATGTTGTACTATGCTTTAACAATTGAAGTGGATATAGTATGATATATATAGTGAAACAATCGAAAATATTACATCGCTGAAATAAATGAAACGGGGAAAAATTAATAGTTTGTCACTCTCAGGAGGCTCCACACATTCGGTATTCGACGAGCAGCAACTGCTCGCCCAATCTCGAGCAGGTGATTGTTCGCATATTTAGATGCGGCCAAAAGACAGACATGCGGTGGATAGGACGAACACCAAATGTTCGTCCCTCAGCAAATTGCAAATAACCCATCCTCACTACTCGGGATTCGGCGAGCGGTCGCTCGCTACTTGCCGAATACGGAATGTGTGGAGCCGCCTTTGCAGATACGAAAACACTAATGGAATGTATAATTGACGTTGATTTATAAGTGCCATTTACTTCAAACGTAACTTGTTAATGAAAAGTATTTATATACTACTCTCCCAGTTATCCAGGAGAGGTGGATCAGGGCATCAACTGATGTCACTGCAGTGCCTCTGACCGGGAGGTCCTATGTTCGAGTCCCGACGATAGCAGGATTTTCGACACTAACTTGTCAGCTGGGTCGAATTCCGTCGCTGTCTGGAGGAGAATTCTAGCGGCCGGCTGTTCTGATCGGTAGTTTTCCATGGTTTCTCTGATTAACACCAGGCGAAAGCCGGAGCAGTACCCTAACAAACGAGCCACGGACCGCGCGCTATCTTTCCTTCCTCTTCCTTGTTATATCCTCACCGCTTACTTACACACACTTACACTCATATCCACTACACTACCACATGCCGAGAGACAGGTCGGGAGCTTAGAGCTTGTCTCTGCAAGGGCGGCACCCCACTGGTGGGCACTGGCGGATCCAGGGGGGGTTATAGGGGTCATGGCTTCCCCAAAAGACCTAGAGTTTTCGTTCACCTTCCCATATTTGGTACAATTGATTTAAATATTTATTTATATTCGAATTATGTAAATATTATAACAATAATATTGTGTAGCATCATATCTATATAACATAAATAATATGCTATATAATAAAAAATAGGTTTATTATTAAACAAAAATCTACGATGCCCCCAGTGGGAGATACCCCGCCGGATCTCGCCATCCAGTGGGGGAAGATCACCGTCACCTCCCGAAGAAAAAACATGTACTACACTTACGGGGCTAATGAACTTAGCAGTTGACGCGCTCGGAGTCACTAATAATTATTGACAAATATAAACGGGGATGTTTGTGAATACATGATAGAAAATTCATTCTCCAGTCAATAAGAAGAAACGTTGCTATAATACGTTAAACATTGCTCGAAACCTGTCAAATGACATTTGGGAAATATTACACAAAGTTTTTACGATTAATACGGTTAGTACTTCTACGATGTGCTAAAATTATTACCGTACATTCTACATTTAAAATTAAGTTGTCTAGGTTGGTGCTTGCATGTTTGAAGAAAATGTGTTTCAGATAAAATATTGGAAGTATTTTCAACAGGTATTTAATGGGAATATTTTCATCATATTCGTAGCAAACAAATGTTACGCATTTTAAGGAATTGTCAGAAGAAGAAAACAATTATGGGAGACCATCAATGGATGTTTCCACTTGAGGGGGTGGAAGTGGGTGTCTTGACCGCATGTTGGCAAAGCACCAAGAGCAGACACGAGGTCCTAGTGCATGTCTTCAGCAATAACGTAATGGAAGTAAACGTCATGTAGCAGTCACGATGAAATGAATTTTAACAGTAATATTAGTCAATTTGGTCATTTTACATCTCGCGGACTAGATCGACTCACGTGGATTAATCAGTGAGTAGTTGGTGATCCGAATCGTGAGTGGTTGGAGTGCTGAATCGTAAGGATTCGGCCAGTTCTCAAATACGGTATATGTTCAACCTACAAATCACCGTTTATCGTGTACGACACTATAACTCTTGTGCTGCGTTTCACGCAGATAATATTTTAATTAGACTTCGGTATTGTAGGGTATATTTTTGAAAAATGATGACAATTCCAATATCCTAAACAGTTCCTCAACGTCAATTGACCCTCGAGTTGCATTAGATTACATATCCAAACATTGTTCATAACTTGATATTGAATGGTATAAACACAATCGAAATTTTTTTAAAATACGTTTGAAAGTGTTTTCAAAAGTTCGATTAATAACGACATCGTAGATATACATAATTTCCTATCATAACTGCAAAATTAATTTAAAGATGTTACGCACTTGTTAAGTTCTTGCGTATATGTACCATAAGACAACACAAAATGTGTTGACACCGGATCTCCTGTTCAGTAGGTCATTACCAGCTCTGTTGTTTGGTTTACTTCGCCGGCCATGATGCGCGGTGTGGGAGTGCAAGGTCTCGTATTTTAACTCCACAGTTACGACTACGAAACGTTGGTCCGGTGACAAGTCGGAACAACGTTGACAAGTATCCCAAAATAGCCTGCCTTAGGCTTGAAATAGACCGAATTATTTATTTCTTTGTGATCTTTTTTAAATCGAAATACGATGAGAGCAGGTTTTGACATTCATGCGTTCTGAGGGGTCCTGATTTTTGAAGATATACTACAGATTCGAGATGTAAGCTATAATTAGGCATTCCATGCAGCCCTGAAGGTTGAAAATAGCTCCGTCCAGCTGACATACCTCTCATCGGACTCGTTTCCGCCGCCATCGCCACCGCCGCCTCTGTTGCCGCCGTCCCCACCACGCAAGATCGAGGCCAATAAGGGCCATACCACGAACATCCGAACCAGTTGCTCTGGCGACTGCCGTTCGATGTGATGTCCTGAAAGGGCCGCTCTTCACAGGGTGCTATAGTCATCGCTTAAAATTTCTCCCTCGGCCTACCATCGCCAAGAGGGGGAACCTACTTTCCGGGACGGGCGAGAGCAGTGGGGATACGAGACAGGGTCAACACGTGGCGTCTCCTCCCCCCCCTTTGAGGTCAGAAAAAAACGGACGAAGGTGCCAAGATCTTCGTATGCGTCGTCACGTGTAGAGTTGTCTTCTGCAGCGGACGAGTCTAGTCAATGGCAGGCCCGCCTCCGCAGCTATAATCGTTCACTCAGACTTCGACTTCGAGCTTGGCCAGCGTGGCGATCGCGGAAGTTCTGTCGTAATGTAAAGTTGCACAATCTATTTATCCGTCCATGCGGACAGTAAGTTAAATATACTTCCCTAGCTTCCTCCTAGTTCGACATATGTGTCATTTCCTAGCTTCCGCATTCAAGAGAATCAATCTACGTACTGCAGAAAGTTTATTGTCATTCCTTGAGGATGTCGTTGGGTACTCGCCAATATCCCCTTAATAATAGTGCAATTAAATAAATATTTACAACAAATATTTCAAGTATTTCTTATAGTATTTCTTATCTTCTGTGGTCACTAGTCCTGCAAGTGTAGGGAATGTTTTTATTATGGGAGGTAGCGGTGATCTTCCCTCGCTGGACAGTGAGCTCTGGCACCGACCTACCCGGGGCTTTCCCATAACAGGTATCTCTCACTACCGGGGCACCGCCCCAGTCGGGACAAGCTCTGAGCTTCCGATTGGTCTCCCGACATGTATGGTAGTGTAGTGCGTGTAACTGTAAATGTGTGTAAGTAAGGGGTGAGGATAAGACAAGGAAGAGGAACGAAAGATCGTGCGCGGTCCGTGGTCCGTGTGTTAGGGTACTGTTCCGGCTCTCCTGATGTTGATCGGAGAAATCACGGAAAACTATCAGAGAAGCCGGCCGCTAGAATTCTCCTCCAGTCAGCGGCTCAATTAGACCCAACTATCTAGCTCGTGTCGAAAATCCTGCCACCGTCGCGACTCAAACCCTACGACCTCTCGGTCAGAAGCACTGCAGTATCATCAGTTGATTTCATTTAATATCCATTCCTTTTACAATGGGAAATATGAATAAGTTAATTATTGGGAATACTGGATACTAATATGTTAATTACAGCGTACTTTCACTTTTACAAATGCGTGTAACTTAAATTCATTAATCAGTATACTACATATTTATATCAATGTATCAAACACAATATGAAGACTGGCTACGTGACGTGTTTTCTATATTTTATTGCATATATTTATTACCTAATAGGGAAAGTAATATATTATTTAAAACCATTTACCAGCTTTAAGACCTATTGAATGCTATGACATTTGCTATATTTTAGCTTTGTAACTAGCTTAGTTAAAAATACACAAAATGTAGTACGAAAACTAGATTATTTTTTTCGTTTTTTGGAATCGAATCCCGTGGTTGGATCGCCCGACGACCGACTCTCGCCATGTTGATTTCTTTCGGCGAGTCTCGAAGCTGTCATGGGCTATAGGTCCGTCACTGTCTATACCAAGAATAACGTGCGACCCTTTATTTGACACCTTGCGCAAGGTCGTACGCTGGCGTAGTGCAGGCCGCTGCGCGGGAAGCGGTGGGAAGCGACGGTTGAGTCAGAGGTTCTGCTCCCGGCGCGGGCGTTTGGCTATAGGCCAAGCTTCTGGCCCTCTACAGCCGCGGTGGAGCTCACGCGATCAACAACGACCGTTACTTCATTGCACTTCGTGAAATGCGAAAAGAACGTTGACTGACGGCTCTTTTATCGGTGGCCGTGTTCCGATTTAATGCGGAAATCGGGTAAAGAGAAGAAAACGCTTTTGCTCGGAAAGTGATGCGAATTGCATGTTTCTTGTTGCTGGAGTCACTCCCTTTCGAAGACAAAACCGGTTATATAATTTCTACAAAATTATTTCAAAATGTTTGTTTGGAATATGAATGTTAGATTTATATGAAGAGCTTAAGATAACGTGCACATATTGCACTACTCCCCTGCAGTACGAAATGTTACTTAAAGTTTTCAACTGTTTTTGATTTAAATAAATAAATCATGAATGCACTACACAGTGTAATTTATCTTTGTTCCCAATGAGCTCTATCTTTGACAATTTAGCTGGTATAATGGCAAACACTTAAAACAAGTGTCATTATTCACTCTATAAATTAGCAGTCGATTTTGGAGTATTGACAATGAATGCTGACTTTGATGAACACCAAATGAACGCTAATTATGAAAATAGACTTCATTTCATATTGATGTTTATCAGAAAATAATTGCACACAAATAGTTTTAATTTAACAAATTGTTGTTTGTTTATTATAAATAATGATGCGAACCAAAATGCATGACAATGCTGACACAGCGAATGAATCATGTATTCACATTGTTTTTAAGTACTATGTCTTAACTTGTATACATTATCGATTCTCTACATCTGATTTGTTCTGGTCTTACAAAAACAACATCAGGAATATCATTCCCCACTGTAAAATAAAAGATAGAAGCATGAGTAATCACGAGAATATTATGGTTTCTTTACACCTGTGGTAGGCATTATGAGTCCCTTATTAGATTTTTGGAGTTTCACTTCGTGGTATCAAGTGTCAAATAATATAATTACTAAGCGAATGCTCTCCTAGAGCATTTAAGTTTGACTATTGCCCACTAGATGCCACCACAGTCCGGCGTGGATCGACATACCGCTAGATGCGCCAAAAGCGTGGACTGAGCGTTTGTTTCGCTCTGTTAGATTGGCGCGTTTACATCATTATTCCGCTTTAAGAACAGCAAATTTGTAACGCTCAGTGTATTATCACTCGTCTCTACCACTCTATTATACTGCTTTCTCTCGAGACCTATTTGAAAATTGCTGTTTATCTCTAAATTAAAATTTCAGCCAATCTGAAAATGGATGAGTTTACTGAGAGAGTAAAATACTTCAAAAGCCAATCGTTTTCGACCCCTACATTTTACGATTATATTATATCTGTCATAAGAAATGAGCGATCCTGTTGTATTTACATTGTATAAGATATAGAAAGGATACAGAAGGATATAGAAACAAATTATTAACTGATGAATCGAAATGATTGACATTTTAAATCAACATGTGATGAAGCAACATGTGATGTGAGCTACTTCACTTAAAAATAAAGGGGAAAATAATATTAATATTATCAAGGGAAAGTATTGCTAAAATGGAACAATAATTTTTAAACTATAAAATGTAACGGATAACGATACGTTTACTTAATTATCACATGAAATTTGTTTTAAAAATAAATTTGACTGGACCCAGTGTAAGGGAGAGAATTAAATTTCCAGACGAAGTGATGAGTTGAAACACGTTTGTTGGGAACCAAAGGTACTATCTTCATTGTGTATTTATTCGGTTTGAGAACAGCATATAATCTGACAAAGATTTCATTTGTTTCCTGTTATCTCTTAATTTTATATAGATAGCGGACAACTTGGCCCGCGTCCACGTTACGAGCGGTCAAATCTAAGTTCACAAACACTAGAAGGGTGTCGTTAACAGTCGGACGTTCGGAGCAGTTGGATCGGACGGAGGGAAACAAATGGTATCCAATAGAATCTATGGGTAACAATAGATGCACTATTGGTATACATTTTGTGGTCTAAAAATGAACGTTGAATTCCCTTCGTTGTTTTTCACCTTTCAAAAATCATAAGTGAAAGAAACAATTAGTACTGTCATCTAGTGGCGTTTATTCGATTTGTATTTAAGTTAAAAGTATTTATTTTGCCTGATTAATTCAAAAGTTGGCAAGAAATAAAATAATCGACGTGATTTAATTTTTAGAAAACTTCTATGCGTTGTTAATCTTTTGTTTTTAAACAGAATCTATTTGAGCATTCGATAAATACAAATCGAAATTCGCTTATTCATTTTAAACGTTCTTTTCATTCGTTTAAACTGTTAAACTTGAATTGGGAGATTCAGAGAGAGGAATTTCAATTTCCGAGAACTAGCGTGTCCTTTAAACTTTGACAGCTCCCTCTGCGCTGTCCTGGACCGGCCGAACCCCCAGCGGAAGGAGAACATCGAACATTTAAAAACTGGGCCGCCCTCCAACGCCGCGGCGCGGTGCGGACCGGCGCGGCTTCGCGATGCTTCGGTCACTGGCGAATTGAGATTATAATAGTTGTGAGCTGCGGCCTTGATATACAACTCCAGGGGCCAACAACCCGACATCTTTAGGGCTGTTGCATCGCGCCGTACTCATATATTTGTCCGCTTCATTTCAAACGGCGCCTGAGACTGCCAGGTTTCCGCAAAAACGCTATTTTCGACCGTTTGTGTGTTCTTAAGATCCTATTTACTCGCGTCCTTTTGACGAACGATTGCGGGAGTCTCAGCAAACGTACGCATGCGCAGAGCAACTCAGTCGCCTCGGAAGCCGTTGTGCATATGCGCGCGTTCGCTAAAACTCCCGAAACCGTTCGTCAAAAGGAAGCGTGTAAATTGTTTGTGTATATAGGAGAGTTTTGGTTCTAACAGGTGGCTGGGTTATGGCTTAGGTGTGCGAATGTGAGGAAAACAATTTTTGAATTGTGCAATGTACTGTACATTTTGAACGATTTTACCTGCAAAATTTATCAAAATAATTAGATTTCTTGTGTCCGAAAAAGTGAAAAAACAATTAACATTATAAAACTGAAAAATATTTCATGTCTATCCTTCTTCTTGAGCCACACCACCAAAAGAATGGTGCCGACTAAATACAGAAAATTGTTTTGTGGTTTACTGGAGCATTGCCAAATGAAGAATGATGATTTGGATTGTTATATGTGATACATGGTTGATACGCACTGCACTGCAAAATTTTAAAGCTGAGTTCCTGCTTTCAAACCAGAAAACTTAGCACTGTAAATGTTAAAGGGATGACTCACGGACTGGGCTCAATGTTTACCGTACCACAAACACGAGGTGAAAACATCCATACTATTCAGAATTCAAACTCACAACCCTAGCGCAGAGCAATTGTCGCCGCAATCGTGTGCATTATTTACATCGACGTTGGACATAACAGACTGCTTGTAGTGAAGTAGTTACTGACTAGGAAAACAATGATTAACATTTAACTCGTGACGCTTAAGAAAGAAATGTGTTGCATAGTTACTTTAATGAGGGCAGTCATTCTGAATGCAAAAAGAATATCAGTGTGTTTCTCACTATCAGATCAACGAGTTTACGTGCGAATAACAGAGTCCTGTATCAACGAGATCGTGCGTGGCCACGTTACTTGGCACAGTGATATTACGCTGTGCTATGCCGGTGAGATACAAAAATAAGAAAATGGTCTCCTCGGAGGAGAGTGGTTGGCTTACTGACCTCCAAACCCCCAAGGCGTGAATTCGTTCCCCGGATGAGGTCCGTGTATTTTCGAAGGACGGAAAATCCACAATAGCAATGTAGTACTTATGGCTTCTAGCTAAATGCCCTGAAAAATAAAATCCCTGACAATTTCCGTTCTAACCAGATATATAATTTTTCGACGAGCCAGGGAGGCCTGAAGTACTAAAATATTACTGAGACTGTTGTAGTGGTACTACTTGGCTGCTAATATGAGAGCCAAAATTTACTGGCAATGCTAGAAGTCTATAGGTGCCAACTAGAAAATTCTCAGCAATTTCATCCATGACGGGGTTGGGCCAATGGGTCAAATCTCTAAAGCTCCGGTTATTACCAACAAGCAATATACGATAATTACTTAAAATGCTTTCGACGTGCATCCATGTCGCTGAGTCTGAAGTGTTACAGGAATATTGTTAAAGGTTAAGAAGCACTTCACAAGTGTTGAGTTTTTGCATATGAAATGACACAGCCAGTATATAAAAATGGCAACGCAAGTAAATGTACACTTCGTGGTCTTAAGGGTTGTGACAAGTTCGAAGTTATAACATATCCGTTGTATTAAGTTATCTATTTTCAATCGCCGACTAAGTAAGCTCAGGGCAATGCCTGTTGCCCTCATTTTTTACTGTCAGTCCCGGCGGTGGCTGATTTTTCGGCACTATCTAAATACCTACGTCGAATTCAGCCATTGTATGGATAATAAATTTAGCGGCTGCTCTGGTCAATAGTTTTCCTGGGGTTTCTCTGATCAAATCCAGGCGAATGCCGGAGCAGCACTCTTAACGAACGGGTCAGGGACCGCGCCCAATCTGTTGTTCTTCATCCTTATCCACATCTCTCCCCTTACCCCGCCACACACACATATAAACACACACAAACGCATATATAAAAACACCGACACAAACACTCATTTACTGACTGCCTGGCACTTTGCCCCAGCTGGGGGCGGCGCCCGGTTTGGTGGAGAAGGGGAGACCCCGCGAGCCGACTTGTAGGGCAGTGGCGGATCTCACGTTCCAGCGGCGGAGGGCTGCCACCTCTCGGGATATAACATGTAAGGGACACAACACGTACGGCACCAATGGTTATAGGAGTTGACGCGGTCATAAATACCAAACAATCGATCCATTCACTTTCTCTTGCACTTATTTTAGAAAAGGTATGGAATATAGAGAACGACACGTTAAAACTGGGGGAAAATAAATACCAGACGAACTTAAAGCGATTCTTGGTACTATATTAATGTATGTTATAAGATGAGAATTTTAGATACAAATATAACACAGTTCGTCTTGAACGTCTCGAACGTTAGACTTAAAAGCAGAAGCAATATATCTTAGGAAGGACTTCTATAAATGAATGGCCAACAAATAGTATTGGATCTTCTACAATAAGCTGCTAGGGGCTAAGGAAAGAATCGTAATTTAATTAGCAAAAACTATTAACTGTGTTATTATAGCGAGTACACATGATTTGTTGCAGATATCACGTAATACAGAAATGCGGTGCCATTCCTCTTGTTGGGGAAATTTTATTAGACTCACCATCTATTAATACTAATCCAAAGATTTTACAATTAATTTATAAAACTCGAAAAATGTCATTGTTTTCAATGCTGTAGGCATGACCTTTGATGTGCCAATGCTCATCACCAGGTCTAGGACAGCCAAATGCGTTTGGATTAAGTTCCTTGAACTTTTGTCAACTGTTCAAATGAAGAAAGACATGAAAACAAGTGGTGCTAAACATCACATACTTTTTCGCTTTATTTCTATCGGGTAAGCATATTACAATGTTATTTGAACTGCTAAAGAGATGCCAACCAGCAATTTTTTCCACTCTTGGAATTCGATCTCTGGTTCACAGATTTAGCACAATAGATATGTTTCTCCATCATCACCAATATTCCAAGAAAACTGATTTTTCTTCGCGATTTCAAAAGTTTTGAACATTTGCACTTGCAGTTTTAAAAAAATCTGAAATTTTCATTGTCATTATTTCAAAATCTTGTTTGAAAAGAAAAGATTTCATTAAGACAAATATCTCTGAATTCAACATTGTCGTTGTAGGAAAAAGACAAAAATAATTAAACTTTTGCAATTTTCTATAATATAGAAATTTTAACAAAAATGGGACCTGCATCATTTTTAAGCGTACTCAATCGGAGAAAAAAATAAAGAAAAAATACGGAACCTTTTTATAGAAAATATGTTTTTAAAATTGTCTTTATATTAGGCAAAAATTGGGTAAAAATACTCATATTTTAAAAATGTGTACATGACCCTATTTAAAGATCTATTTTTTAAGAACAGATTTCACGAAGGAAAAAATCTATAATCAATACTGTAGTTTTGCAATTTTAAACTTTTACAATTTTTGAAAATACAGAGTTCATCGAAAATGGGACCTTCATCTTATTTATAACGTTCTTAGCTCTTCTCCCCCAAAAAACTAAAGAAAATATTAGGAACCGTTTTTGAGAACATCTTGTTTATAAAATTACCTGTATTTCATGCAAAATGAAGTAAAAACAACTCATATTTTCTAAAACTTTTTCGTATCCTTATTTCAAAATCTATCTTTTAAGAATAGGTTTCACTAAGGAAAACATCTATATCTTCAATATTGAAGTTATAGGATGACGCCGAGAAAGGTTTGCACTTTTGCCAGTTTTAAAAATTTAGAAAGTTCAACAAAAATAGGGAATGCGCCATTACTTAAGCGCACTTTGCTCCACCAGAGGAAATAATTTAACCCAAAAATTTTGAACCGGTTTTGAGAACATTTTGAAAACATCATTGAGGACCCCCAAAATAAAAATACCTGTTGCAAATTTGTAGAACCTCGAGTTCGGCCAGATCGATCACGAAATATCAGTTTTTGAGCAAATAGTCTGAAGGGTTTAGGTACTAACGTTAACCACAGACATTTTACCGAGAACCAATTATCGGTATCAAGAACCACAAAACGTGGATTAAGATTTCACGTGTGAGAGGATGTTGATAACTACATTTAAAAGCAAGATTTATCCACTTTTTTCCAAATCAAGGCCCCCAAATAAGTTTTTTGTCAAAAACTGCCACTTTCCGCTGCAGCATTACGTTATATGACTTTACTGCGTAAGTACGTAGTAGACGAGAAAGTAAATAATATTGAACAGCACAAAAAAAGGTGCAAGGAAATTCGGATAGGGAAGTCGAATTGTTAGTGGGAGTATTACATTGTATTACAATTGATTGACCACTAACGTTCGTCCCTTCTATCCCTCAACATTATTGCCAAAAATCTTCGAAGCTGACGTTGTCGAGCAACCTGAAGGACACGGTGTTCTCCATAACAACTCGAGTTTTTCTCGACTTGGAACACATTACAGACATCCCCCTGCCACTGCTGGCAACATTAGCCAGTGCTTGGCGCACTGCTCTACAGAGATTTAGAAGCTGGACCCCTGCTCGGAAGCCAGAAATTTAGTACTGTAAATGTTAATGGGCTGATTCACACGCTGAGCTCAACACTATGTGAGTGGTAGACCCTGGATGCCAATTTACAGGAGTAAGATGGTTGAACAATTGAATGAGCTTGTACTGAGAGTAACATGAACTTAATTCTAATATAACCACAGGATTCATTATTATCTCTGTAAATTACAACTAAAGGTTTGCAACAGCAAACAAAACAGCCGAACAAAACCACACAAATGGTTTTCAAAATGTAGCACGTACACTTCTCAAGAATAACAATTAAAATACTCCCGTATAACACTGCAAGAAATGAAATAATTTTACAAAAACTCTTCACAAATACTACAATAACAGTGTAGTATATACATAGTACAACAATTCTTTACATACCAAGAAAATAACAAATGCTGTTCCATAACAGAAGACGTGAATAACAAATATTTAATGGTGAGCGACTTCTTTCTTGTATTCCTTCTGTCGCGTGTCTGAGTATGAGAATCAAATCGGTATGCAGTACTGAAAATATGCGTAATAACAAATAAAAGATTTGAAATATGTTGAAATCGAAATGGTTTCATTATGTTGGAATTCTTCCGAGTTCCAAAACCATATACACCTATCACGTGCCCGGAGGCTGCATAGTTTTCATTAAGTTTCTGTGCGCATTGGAAATTAGTAATTTAGATTTGTTAACTTTCCTTCTCGTTACAGTATAGAAAGACTGCTCGATAATTCAAGGTTCAAAATGTTTTAGTATATACGCGGTACGGTACCACCTACAAAATATCTTAAACATGTTTAGAAGTTTTTATATTACCCAGATTTAGAAGTTTTTCACGATCAGCTGCCATCAATGAGGTCTACTATAATGATCTCGCAGTATACCAGAGTTAACGAGATCATAGTGTCTTGAACGTGAATTGAATTTTAAAACAAAATACACTACTTAACATTGAATAACATTTTGCTTGAATACTGTCGATCTATAATTATTTTGAATATTCACAAAAGACTAGGAAATAAAATTTGTACAATATATAGCCAGAAAATTTGAAATCGCCTTTTGAATATATTTATGAATAATGTCAAACATGAAATAATATTTCCTGAATATATTTTCATAAACATCTGTTTCGATAATTCGATAATCGTCATTTAATATTAATAATCTAAATGCCAAATACCACCACAGAAAATTCTTTGATAGTAATTTTCTATTTTCTTTTGAGGATGCTTAGATAAGTAGTACCTTTGTTAAGAATTGAATATAAATAAGTCCTCTCTACTCTCCGGATAATTGAGACATTGAAGATCTTTACATTGATAACGTTACATCTGCGACGAGTCACGTCATGGAGAGCCTGAGGCACATCAGTAGACAAAACGGCGGAAGTGGTATGTGAAGGTGGAAATTTTTTTTTACTTTGGAAGCGGCTTGTCCCAAGACTGAAAACACACTTATATGAGAAACAATTAAAACCACGACGAGATAGTACGCAGAGTAACGACGTTATTGAAATGATCTCTGACTCACCATGACGCGTTGAAGTTTATCCACTCTTTCAATTGCAGAATTCACAGTAACAAATTAGGGACGAAACGGATAATATTTTACGTAATTTTTTTCTACAATATGAAGCCAGTTTCGAAGCCATAAGGTCATATCAGAAATGGATGAATGATTTGAAGGTTAGGTGATTGTGAAGTATGATATGTATGAAAAATAGAGCAATGGTGGAATGAGAGGCGAGAAAAACGGGAGAACTCCAAGAAAATCTGCTCTGAACCCGCTCTGTCCACCACAAGTTCCACATGGATCGATCGACAGTTTGAATTCCGGCCGTGAAGAAGGAAGGCAAATTTCCTGACCGTTTCACCAAGGGTCGCCCACTTTATTTGTACTAGTAAAGTACATGATTACATTTCGCATTCGTTTTTAATTACTCGAGACATTCATTGCTATACTACAGGAAATGGATTGCATATCACTGCTCTCTAAAATTAACTTCTTATTCTAACAATCTATTCTATTCATTTTCTATTATATTCTATTCCTTTTCCTTTCCGGAAATTCAAGTTGGAACCGTGCGTATGAAAATATATACATATATCTCAGAATAAATGTTACAAACTTGTAGGGTATACAGAGGTGTCAAATACGATCACTTTTCAGCCCCTCCCAAAAAACAAGTGACGGGAAATTTCAGATAACGAACTACACGTGTGACTTTTGCCCCTGATTGTTAGGCAACTCCTCATCGCTAGTGTTCGGCAGGCTACGCTCTGACGCAATCAAAGAGATTTCGTGTGCCTGCCGGACAGCAGTTTAATCCTAATCTGACATATTTACACGCTCAATTTAAAGATAAGTTTGTTGATTTATAACTTTCTACTTTAATTTTTTTACTTGCAATATTTTATGCCATAACAGAGTATTGTTCCTGAATCAAAATGTACGAGAAATATTATTGAATTAATGGCTTGTTCCTACAAATGAGACCCGAAATTTCATACAATTTTCCCTTTGCACTAATGAACTATTACCCTGGACGCTGAAAATCCTCCGCAGAGACGCTAATATGGTGTAAGAAAAAGCGATAAGAAAGGGGCAGATAGAGTAAAAATGATACGAAAAAGAAAAGACAAACCGAAAATAATGGAAATACCGTGAAACATGGAAAAATGAAAAAGAAAGAAAAACGAAAGACCTAATTGAGAATAAATTAGAGGAAAAATAGAAAAGAATCAGCTAAAAAATACAAAAATAGATGTAATACATTGAACGGAAAGAATGAATAAGAAAATAATGACTAGGGAAGGAATAAATATGGTAAATAAAAAGAAAAGAAACAAAAATACTAGACAGAAGGATGCCACATTTACACACCCTTAGAACCATCCGCGAGCGAGGCAATCACATCTTTCACGCCCACATGGTTTCTTATGTGACGCCGCGTGCTCACTGGCGGCCGGGCAGGCCGAGGTCGGGCGCTGCCTCGCCTTGTCAAAGAACGCCTAACCCCATTTGTCACTTGCACCTAAGAAAACACTTCCCAGCGGAGCCCGACACGGCCAGCCTGCGCGGCCTCGGAGCACGTGACGACGCGGCGCACGACTGCGAAAAGGGTGGCTGCACCCGACGCGGTGCAGTGAAGTGCAGAGGTCGCTAACTGCCGGAAACGAGTGCAAAGAAATAAACGAAACAGGCGTAAGAAATAGACGCCCTAGAAAATGTAAGGTGAAAGGAAAATAGAGGAAGAAAAATCATAACGCAAAATAGAAGGAAATAAAATCTCTAGTAACAAAAGCGAACGAAGTAAGAAACGAAAGAAATAAGAAAACAAGAAAATCACCAAAAGAAAAGGAAGCAAGAAGAAGAAGAGGACTGAGGAAAAAAATCATGCACGCGTGAATGATATGATTTTCTCACCAACATCTGTAAATAAGGGCTTTGTAATTATTTTAGAACAATTCTTGCTCGGAAACATCCGAGTTAAAAATAAGTGTTAAGTAAAACGTGTTAAGAGTTAACATGTTAAATAGTGGAGACACCACAAATAATTATTTAATATGTATACATTAACATGCTGATGTTAAATGTTAAGTAGTAGAGACGCAGCTTTACTAAACAGTATTTTGCATTCATGTAATATACTGTAATAGCTCTCAACAGATAAGAATGTGTTTTCATGGAACGTCAACCATGTGATAAAAATATTGCATAATCTTTGACTAGGTTTTTTCATAAGGTCATTCATAAAATAACAGATTTAATTCATAAAAATATTAACTACCCGTGTGCCCATAAACGAAAATCATCACATTATTATCCTCCGTTAACGGGACGTGCCACCGATCGCTCCGATAAGCTCCAGTCGCGTCAGTCTGCGTTGCTCTCTCGATTTGCGAGGACCGCCGCGCAGCGCACGAGCAGACTCAGTTACAAAACTACACTGTCAGAAATTTCTGCATTACTGTAATGAAACAACGTAGTACGTTAAAGTAATTATCATATGCGCACATAAAATTTAATGTATGTATGTACAAATAGTCAAAGTTAAGATCATATATGGAAGGAAGGGATGAATGAATGATCGTGATGGACTGGTGATTATGTATTCATGATATATATCCGTATATGATATGAATGATGAGAGGCAAGGGAAACGGGAGAACCCGTACATTAAATCTACACCGATTTCAACTTAAGCATTAAATTCAATGTACTAATACATGAAGCTTTTTGTTATGTTCAAGGTACATTTAAGTTTCATGTACAATGCATTAATTTACATTAGATTTAATGACATTTCTAAGTATTCTAATAAACCGGTCGCCTCGTCGCGAACGGTCTGTACCCCTCGCGGCAACCGCCCCAAGCTGCAGAAAGCAGTGAAAAGTGATATAAATACTGTATTGATTAAACAGTGTTCCGACCCAATAACGTTCAAGTGTGCTAGGAGGCCTTCAGTGAATAATGGATAATAACACCGGCCCCTCTGTGGAGCCTCTTGTTAGTTGTATTGAAAAACAGCACTAAACTGTGACGTCGTGGGTTGGACAACTAACAGATGAGATGGCTTTGGTATGTACACAATTTATTTACACACACAAACACACACTCTCACATACATACATACAAAAGTGACGGACCATTTACTACAGGACCATTCACTACAGGAGCATTTGCTCCCTTTTAGGATCTGCTAACTACCGAACGCATTGTCAACATGACCCTGCCGCACTTACCCGCAAGCTTGCGGCCTTCTACGCACACTGGCGTCTCGCGAAGTTCTTGCGACAGAAGTTTAAGGAACAATGCTTATACTTTTCAGGGTCCACCCGTCTTTACAGACTCGATGCGACCGCGTCGCAACGCCCCCCCCCCCCGAGTGCGACTCCAGGTCTTGCGACGCATCTAGCGCATGTCTGACACGTAGCCTCTGAAACTGCACCCCTTGGGCTCGTTCTGGTCCGCTTTCTGCCCATTGTCGTTCATTCCACACGTATTCACCTTGCAAGTGTCCACGATATCCGCTGTGCACCACGCTGCCGCTGTGTTTCTATTTATTTATTTACGTCAAAAACAGTTAAAAACTGCGTGTGACGAGCTATGGGGAGAAATGAATTTTGTGCACGTTTTCATAATTCTGTGGTCTCTATCCTAAACCATATTCTAGTCGAATTTTGAATACAGAAAGAGAGGTTTTTTTCGAGTTTTGTTGACAAAATATTCGCTCCTAAATAATAAAATATATTTTCAAAGGTAAATTAGCTATAAATTCTTGCCCTGAACCCTCATGTTCTTCATGAAAGAATAATACTTTTTGCCGCGATAACATGAAAAACGATAATTTGAATAACTATATTTCTCACTGAAATTCAGAAGACGTGCACAAATAATGAAGTTACATTTATGTCCAGAAGCAAAACAAGGGACCATCTCAACATTTGCTCAAGGATCAGGGAAACTGGACGAAAAACCTGATCGAGATGGGGGCCATCAACCCAGGGGTTCAGCAGTGGACGCTACAATACTATGTGTAATAAACCAAAATGCTTCAAGCCACAATGTGTAAATTGTCAAGTTCACACCGCAAATTATAGATGATGTCCTTACTTTAAAACTAGACATACTAATAATAAATATATTCATTAATAACGCTATCCAAAATTTCAACTCAACAGATCCCTCCTCACATTCTCATTCTTATTTTTAATCTGTACTTATAATCAATAACTTTCCTCAGCGCTGTACAGTTGTTAATGATGTAAGAAACTTTCCAAGACTACCTACTTCATCCAAAGAAACACAATTGTTTTTAAATAGTGATTTTCCACCTCGTCCACATACTACAGCTAATTAAATCCCATTGATCACAAACATCATTACTCAAATAGTTAATGCGATTATTCCCTGAATTCAGCAAAAGTTGCAAAATATGTTTACACGATTTCTGAGCAATGGTAAATAAATCTCAAAATTCAATTCTCAAATTATCATTATGATGCCTTTCATCTCCACCTCCTCCCACAATATTTAATCGGGGCAAAGCAAACCCTTTCCTAAAATTAAAATGTGTATTATAGTAAAGATCTCCACATCCTCCATAATTTGCAAATATTTCAGTTTAATTATTATTACAAGCAATCTCCTTTCGATTTAAACTAAAAAGAATGTTAACTACTTTCTTCTACATATATAGTTTTAAGTGAATAAGCTGTTAATGAGAGATTCCTCCTTGGAAGACTCTCGAAAAGTTATATTGTTGTTATTTGTGTAAATATCTTGTGAGAAACCTTTGTAAGGCAATAATTACCGATCAAGGACAATAAATATTTTTAAAAAAGTCCGCTTCAGGTCATGGCCGCGTTATGATACTTCCACTCGTCTCTTCCCATCGCTCTCCAACTCCAAGCTGTGACTTCAATGTTTTGAGATCTCCTATCCAATCCATCTATCTCAACCCTGGTCTACTCCTCTGCCTCGCTTTATCAGGTTAATATGAAATGCAGATTTTTTTCCCATTATGAAGATCACGCTTCAACAGCAAACACACATACACAGGATATTTCTAATATGTGTAAGTTCACCCCAGCTGTTCCAAAGAAATAGTTGCCGTTGATATCATTTATATATATATATATATATATATATATATATATATATATATCCTTTATCGAAAAATATAAACCCTAAATAAAAAAAGTTCAAATAATAAATTCATTATTTATTATTGAGTTTTCATTGGTTTCTAGAGAACACTTTGATTTCGTCAAGTAGCAATAAAACTATTAAGTCTGAAAAAAAATTAAATTTACGTGAAGAGTAACATTAGATTTAACTATTCTGATTTAGCGAATTAATAAGTTAATGGAAGTACATGTGCAAATAATCATTTACCCAATATTCCTAAGCCATTGCGCATGTGTATTATTTTCAATTCATCTTAGGATATTACACTTCTTCTCACTGTTTTTTGTGCGGTACATTGTGTCAACAAGCTGGCCGCGTGCCTCTGAACGCTACTACGGTGAGATATTTCTCACGCTAAAGAGCTTAGAATCAACTCTTAGCAATGTGGACATCTCTACTTTACGTAAAAGTTGGCGAAGGTCAGTGTTTTTGTTTTGGGGGCGCACGTGCTGACAGTTTAGATAGCCTTCCCTCGTGAGCTTAATACGAAGAATGAATGTCGATGAAAACTTGAGTAATTTATTAGCATAGTTTTTTTAGAAAAAAGTAAATAAGGAAACAGTTGTTTTCTAGCTGCTGGGATATGGACACTCAATCACATATTAAGGGTTTGCAAACATAAATTACGAATTTACGAATATGACGAAATTTAGCTTCCACCTCTTGATTTCAAGCTAATGGAATGAAAAATAGTAGAAATCATTACTTACAGTTAAATTAAACACTAAAAGAAAATAAATATACTATATCATAAAATGAACTTAGCATTAGAGCAAAGAGCCCCAACAACCTGATGGCAGAGATGCCAATATTCCTCTTAACCGGTTGAAGAAGCAAGGCATCGATTTCTCTTGGCACCGTAGAGCCCTCGGCCATTCTGATAAGTGTGTCTAGCAATTGAGCTAAACAGCTATCTTCTTCTTCTACACTTCATGGGTTAGGCTTACGCCTGCTCCGTCTCCACTGTACCTTTCCAACTTTTCTTGCGTCTTCCCATAACCTTTTCCCTCTCGGTTTGTAAGCATTAGCAGTTTTGTTTCTTCCATTCTTTCTAAGTGCTGCAGCTACTTTTCACTGTTTATTTTCATTATATGATTATGGTATTCACATTCAATTCCCGCCTGATTACTTCATTTCTTATCTGGTATTCTAAGATGCAGCCTTTTGTTCTTCGAAGGAACCTCATCTCTGAGCTCTGAATTTTGCTTACTCTTTTCTGCGTTAGAACCCAGCACTGACTGCCATAAAGCAATATCGGGAGAGCTAATGTTTTATAAAATTTTATCCTAGTATCTTTTCGGGTCTTGTTTTTAAGAGTCGTGTGTATTAGTCCCACAGATAGATTGAGATCGTGCTAATTTTTTGTCAATGTCTTTTGTCCTGTGTCACATTCTAAGTAATTAAAATCTCGATCTTGTTCTAAGCTTATATTTCGAGAATTGTTTTTGAACGGATAGTATCTTTCCCCCAAAATGCTAATATTTTAGTTTTGTCTTTTGATATGGTTAGTTTGTAAGAGCTGCATAGATACTTTAAGTGGTGTAGGGCATATTGCAGATCCTTTTCTGTTTCTTGAATAATGACAGCAACATCTGCATAAAGTAGAAGGTTTAAAATATTTTTCCTCTTTAATTTTATTCCTGTTCTAATACTTTGTTTTCATCTCAGAAATATGTCATTTACATATATGTTGAAAAGTGTCGGCGACATTGAACATCCTTGTCAAACACCTTTGTTAATTAAAATTTCTTGCTTTATGGAATCTGTCCTAATAATTATTTTTGAATTACTGTACATGCTTTTAATTGTTTCTATTAGATGACTAGGGTAGCCATAATTTTCCATAATGTCCCAAAGTTTCCTTCTATCAACATTATCAAAGGCTTTAACAAAGTCAATAAATGGCATAAGCGTTTGTAGATTGAATTCTCTTCATTTCTCCACGATTTGCTGTAGAACAAATACATTATCAGTAGTTTTCGAAAACTAGTTTGTTCTTCATCCACTAGCAAGTCTGCTATTTTTAGGAGTCTTTTGTCTATAATTCTGGCATATACCTTATATGTTGAATTAAGCAGGCTAATACCTCTGTAGTTCCCTGGGTTTTTATGGTCTCCTTTCTTAAATATTAATACAACCAGCCTTTTTCATTCTTCTGGTATCCGTTTAGATTGCCAGCATTGGTACATTAAATGTTGTAGTGTCCAATGCAGAAGTGGATCGCCATATTTTAGAAGTTCAGCATTAATTTTATCTGTTCCAGTAGCCTTTATTTTCTTTAGTTCTTCTAAAAATTAAGAAGTTATAATGAAGAAAAGTAAACCGAGCAAATTATTCTGCTCACTAGTTACAAAAATGTTCTTGTCAGAAGTGGGAATGGAACACACGCTCTCGAAGCAGGCAGAATTCTCGTACCCTGACTAGACAGAAGAGGATTCCCTTGAGACTGGTACCATAGAGCGATCAGCCATCCGAACGACACATGCCCCTTTACTGGAATTCAGTTATAAAGTAGTGTCTTACTGAAAATTGCTTACTGAAAATTGCGTAAGTGATAATGTGCAAACTAGTAACAAAAATGTTCTTGTTAGGAGTGGGATTAAAACCCAAGGCCTCAAAGAGTTGCAGAATTCACATAATATAATTGACTAGGCAAGGATTCCCTTCAGCCCGGCGCCTTAGACTTATTGTCCATTCCCAAGGTGCCTACGCGTTTGCCGTCATTCTTTCTTGCAGATGAAGGGGAAACAGCAAACGACGTAAAGAAGTCGGCAGCCTTGTAATAAATCATTTTTGAGAAGGGAAATTAGAACCCACGCCCTCATGCATGTCAGAATTTCGTGGCTTGAGTAGAGGCAAAATATTTCAAGAATCTGCTTCTTAGACAACTCGGGTACCGTGACAGAACGCTAGAACAAAGTATAGTTTTAATATTTATAAAATATTTTCTATTTTACGGCATTACTATTAGAAATAAAAAGCTTATACTTTGTTTTTATTTTTAACTACTTTTTTATTATGTGCTGTGTTTTATGGTATATGCTGTTCTTACTATTTTTGTCAATTATTGAAGTTCTCGTGGTTGTTACTCATTGAATAAAATTAAGACACGATTAAAAATAGTTTTTTGCTGTTAACCAGAGATATAGGAACGTTTTCGAGGTAAAGTTAAGCGGCATCAAATGCTGAACATGAAGAGTACGTGAGGTGAGTTATTAGATACGGAAGATGAAGAAAGAAACTAAAAGTAAGTAAGCACAAGAAAACAAAAATCATTAATAGAAATGGTAGTGAAACTGGGAAACCAAAAAAAGAAAAAAATACAATTCAGAAGAATCACAAGTTTCATAGCTTATGCAACAAACACATTTTACAAAAAACCACATAGGGAGCCTAATACATTGTTTCTAGGGAGACCATTAATTTATATGACGTAGAAAAGAAAATAATCACGAATAAAAACAAAAGAATTCGCTCAGCTTGCTTACATGATAATGTTTTGCATTTTGTCATTATTGCTCGTTATTCTTAAAACACGTCTGTTGTTTGGAACTCATGTGCACAATTATGAATGTTTAATGACCCATTTACAATAATAGAATTGCATAAAAACTCTTACATTTGTAATTTAGTGAAGTAATGGCTTCATGGGGATAGGGAGTTACAGGAACTGAGGCCTTATAGAGAAATAATATTCAGGTAGTCGCATCTTATATTTTTGCAAGTTTATAATTTTGTCTCGTCACTACTATTGCCTCACAGACTCATGATTTCATTTTTGTTTTGCTAATCAATATAAAATCTTACCAAAATTGAATCATCGGACGTCACATTCTTTTCAGCAAATACAGTTTTGAGTACAGTTGAATTTTCTTAACAATGATTTAATATTTTTGAGAACAAAATGCCTCCCCATTTTTCATGAATAACGAAGGATCCAATCGCCCCTCATAATTCTGTTTGCGCAATCACGGACCTTTACGCTCAACAACAGTTACATTTTAAGCGTTCTGGTGTTTGACTGACATTTCTCGTTTTTCAGGAAAATGCTATGCTAGCCGCTGTTTTACACTTAACGAGTCGCACATGCAATAATGTACGAGCGAAATATCACTGCTATTTCCTCCTTCTTTAAATCCTTTTGAATATAGTCGGAGCTATTCCCACTGCTTCATAAAGTCCAATAATCTCGATTTCATTCAAAATGTCAGATGCTATTATTCACACCCAGACGCCTCATTTCTGCCAGCTCCGCCCATGAATCATAGGCTTTCCGTCCACACAGTTGACGTGGAGCAGGGAGCGAGGGGCCGGGCAGACGGGTGTGTGGCGCGCGGGGCGGAGCGGGGACGGGGAATGTGAGGCGGGCCGAGGCGAGGAGGGGAAGAGTGGGGCGGAGAGGAGTGCGGTGCGACGGAGTGGGGCGGGGCGGAGCGGGATAGAGCGAGGCGGAGCGGGGTGGAGCGGGCGGGAGCGAAGCGGTGGAGGGAGAGGAGAGGGTCGGGAGACGGAGAATGGGACGGGACGAGGCGGGGCGGAGCGGGGGCCGGAGCGGTGCGGGGTGGGGCGGCGCGCCGGGTGCGGGCCGCGCGGGCCGGGCACTCACCACGTGAGCGAGGTGGGCTGGCCGCCGGCCGGCGACAGCTGCGCGCTGAGCGTGGCGTCGGCGCCCAGGCGCACGGCGACGGCGCGTGGCTCGGCCGTCTGCTCCTCGAAGCGCGGCGGCAGGGGTTGCGCGCCGCCCGCCAGCCGCTCCGGGCTCTCTGCGACACCACACCCGCGCCACGCGGCGCCGCGTCAGCGCAGGGGCGGCGGAGGGCGCGGGGGCGGCGGCGCCGCCGGCCCCTGCGCCCCTGCGCCCCTGCGCCCCTGCCCGCCACCCGCCACTGCTTACACATTAGTCACCCGTTATAGAACAGGTAGATGCCCCTGATCTTCTTTAATTTGTTTGAAATAAATTATTCTCTTTGGGACTCTTATTATTGTCATTATTAATCTTATTACTATTTTATCATTTCAGTTATTATTATTATTATTATTATTATTATTATTTTTGTTGTTGTTGTTGTTGTTTGATGTTGTCGTTAGCTGGCCACACGCGAACATTTAGCAATTTGTAAGTAGAATATTTAGAAAAATAACAACAGCAGCAACAACAACAACAACAACACTTTACACAGTAAATGGACATATGTTCCAATACGACAGCACATTTAACACTTTTGACATAAACAAATAAAAACTAAATAAATAAGAGCAATGACCATTATACGTATGCCTGGAACTGTGTGTCGGTAAACATTCTAATGCTCCTAAGAGCCTATTAGGACGCATACATGCTTAGACTCAGGTGATTTAATTGCATAGAATACCAAAGAGCTAAATTAATTTTACATAGATTTCGAGATTCTGCACGACTCTGACCACCCTTGCTATAGAGTATCAGAGACACTAAACATCCAAAGATGTAAAAGAAAGTCCAACAAGGTCTCATTTAATGGAATATTGTTTCAAGGGCCTACGAAGAATCGTTTTCGAGTTATGCACGACCGACATCACGAAACAGATAACATGTGTTGCGTCTTGCATATGCGTCCGCAGTCTTTTTTATGTGCATTTTGAAAAACAATTCTACATTTATCGTTTTAAATAAGCTTAACGCATATCTGGGGTAATTTCCTTTCCTGCACTATGAAAATTAGAGAGTTTTAGGGCGATGAAAAATTATGGATTAAACGTAACCGCCATGTCTCCTTAACGTAATTGCATAATTATGTCATTATTGTTTTAATTGTTATTATTAATATTAATATTATTAAACGACAAAGTCCATACCTAGATATATTCTTTCCCTGAATAGGGCTTCAAATTGCTCACTCTCAACTTAATTATGAAGAGTTATGTATCCAACGAATAAAAATATGAAACTCAATATTCGATCTACGAATAAGTAAACTTATCATTCCACAGCCCTTTTGAGCTGTTCGCTGTATGATTTCCCTACATGATCTGAAAAAATATACATGCTGAAATATTGAGTAGTTAACTATCAAAAGTTGTTTCAAAACACAATAGGTAGGATACAATACACAATACGTAGGAATTTAGGGCATATAAATAAGAACCCCATTTTAAATGTGAATCTTGTATGTACCATTACTTAAAAATCACAATTACAAAATCATCCTTATTGAATTCTTAAACCTCTGGCAATCACGGGGCAACTCCTATCGTATATAACCCCTCGGGGTTTATGTAACACTCCCAACAAAATTTAATTTACTAAATAATCATACTAAGATCTGTAAAAATTACGATTTAATGGCAAATAACCTTACCTAAAAAAACTTTCATTGTTTTCAATTTTGTTAACTGCCTCGTTTTTAATAACTGACTTAATTTTAACACCAAAAATCTCAAATTAATTTATTTTAATAATATTAATTTATTAAATTAATTTATTCATGAAAGTTATATCATTAAAGCACATTTTTCAAAGTTAATTTCTTTCATTGAGCAACTATCATCAGAAACAATTTAAACTAGCTACACCATTCTTTTCACACATTCTAATCGAGAATAAACATAGTTTACCTAATTCAATTTTGAATATTAACAAGTTTTTTAGCAATCTACGGATTTCTCAAATACGGAATGCAAAATGAATTCAATTGTCTTGACACTTCTATCTTTCTCCACTCCAAAGGCTGTCTGGGTATCTCATTATCTATCAGATGTGTTAAAAACCGAAAAACAAATTTCAATTTTCGTGTCACAATGACGTCTAAGAACATCACAATTATCTTATTCATAATCACATTCATCAAAAGATACGTCTGTCCTCTTCATTGTCCTATACTCACACACTTACATGTACTGCACTACCAAACATGTCAGGAGACCAGTCGAAAGCTTAGAGCTGGTCCCGACTAAGACGGTGCCCTGCTGAAAGTGATATCTGGAGAAGGAATTCCCCGCATGCCGACGTGTAGGTCGGCGCCGGAGATCACAATCCAGGGGGTATCATCATTGCCACCTCTCGTGTTAAACGAAATGCATTACACTAACGGGATAATGACGGAAGCAGTTGACGTGCCCCGAAACATCATTCAATCAACGGAAAATCGAACGAATGTAGAAAGTATACCACCTCCCGTTCTTAAAACCGATACTTAACAATGTAAAGAAAACAGTCCACAACGACCTGAATCATTTTCTTCGGCAAAATTCCGATCCTTCATCTCTAAACCTCTGAACAGAAATTTGATCAATTTCTGGAAAGTCTATTGTCATTTTCTCGTCTAATCCAAATAATTGTCCCTCTAAAAACTGACATGAAAACTGTGTACACGATCCCAGAAAATCTCGACGTACTCACAACACGATTAAAATCGGCGTACACATTAATGCAGATCCCCCCTCCTACAGACAAATCCACAGCACAAAAATTCCTAAATTATCATGATCTCGTCGTCCCTTCACATATTGATTATCTCTCTCCATCTAATGTAAAACAATTAATTAAAAAAAAACACAAATCATCATTCGTCGGGATTAGATGACATATCTAATCTAGCCCTAAAACATCTCCAGCCGCGTGCCCATGCGTATTTAACAGCTATCGTAAACAACTGCGTGTGTCCCGATTCTTCCCTCCATGATGAAAAATATCAATAATAATTTCCTTTCTAAAACCCAACAAATCTCGAAAACACATATCGAGTTATATACTAATAAGTCTTTTACCAGCATTTGCAAAATTTTGTGAAAAGCTGATTTTAGTCACGTTTGTAATACCATAATAAAAAAATTGCTCTTCCTCAACATCAATTTGGATTTTGTCCTCCCCACTCCACCATTCACCAACTATTACAAACTGTCTAAGAAATAGCTTTAATACTGTGCATCTGCCTTCTTAGACTTCGCACAGACGTTCAACGAGGTGTAGCATAATGGACTTCAAGCTTAATTCAAGCTTAGAGAACTAGAATTTACATGTCTACTTTAAATCGTTGATTGCTTTTTAAACAACAGATTTTTCTCAGTAAAAATAAACTATAATTTCTTCCTCCCCATCCCAATTCAAGCTGGCGTTCCCTAAGGTTACCTTCTCTCTCCAACCTTCTTCAGCGTCTTCACGACAGGTATTCCTAAATTATCTAAACATTCTGCGGAGTTCTAGGCTGATGGCACAGCTATCTTCACGTGAAACGTAGTAAATTCGGACGCTCTAAATGATCTGCATCAAGTCTTAAATATCTTTTCTCAGATAAAGATCGGGGCTTACACTTGAAATCCTCTAAAAGCTGAACCAAACTGTTCACCCAAATAAGAACAAAAGTTAATGTTTCTAGAACGTTAAGTAGATGTTATTGCCTTGAGGGCAACTTCCAATCCGAAGAGCCTCTGACCGAGCGTTTGTAAGTAGCCTGAGGGACAATAACATAAAGTAACGAACGTGGTGCATTCAAAACTTTATGGTTTTACACAAGTTCATTGCTGACCCAAACGAGAAATCGGAACATTTTAAAATTTACCTTGAATCTAAAGTCAAAAGATGCATTGTAACCGTCAGTGGTCAATATTACTTAAGAAAGCAAAACAGAGTGCGTATCAAATAACTGTTATATAATCGTAGGTCTGATTTGTACGTACTAAATGAAATAAAATTGTGAATTTTCTGCGGAAACTCTCAAAAAAGCTATGAAAGCCGTGAGCATTTCTATCCAGTAAAAGCTCGAGAAATACGATATGAAATTGATTATGATGTATTTTCAAAGTCTTATGGAAAATAAGTGTAATTTGCGTTGATGAAACGTTCCTTTAGGTTATTTGTCTCTACTGCCGAAAGTTGTTTAGAAGATTTCTTTACGTATAAAAATTACATTTCGAAGATGTTAGTCGATGCGCCTTCTAAATCTGCTATTACTAGTAAAACTACTACTCAAGAAGAATTTGTGTCATAAAAAGTGTGATACATAACAGTGGAATAATAGTGACTGATGGGGAACATTCCAAAATTACAGTTTTTATATCAATTCAACAAAATAATGTTTTCAAGTTATTATTCTTATTTAAGCTTATTCCATTTATTGATTGATTTTGCTGTTTCTGTGCTGTAATAAATCTAATTCATAAAAAATGTGATATTTATTGTGTTAGTAGTGGAACCCGGCCCGCACCAGCATGGACTTCCCTAGCCTCGCAAGGGTATTTAGTTTACCATTACGTGTTTATTTCAGGTCACACATAGCAATGAACTAGTAAACCATAAAATAAAGAAATTCTCAACGTCATGGATCCCTTCAAATAGACCAATCAAATCTCCAAATCCAAAGGATAATCCAAAATCTCTTTGGGTTATCGTCTCATATGGAAGTCGCACATATTACGAGTACATTCGTAGATTAAGCAAAACAAATAGAGTTCTACTTAAACTAAATCCGCAGCTTAATAAAAAATTCCCTCTAAAAGTATAAAATTCCTTGGTTCAGTATAAATAAATCCTAAAACTTTTAATAATCTTCATAGCCCCAAAGTGAGTAGGTTTTGCACCTTCCGAACAGAAATCCTTCCAAACATTCCAGAATGATGTCTAACGTAAAATTATTAACGCCTCTTGGTACATATCTAACAGACAACTGCACAGAGAACTAGAAGTAGAGCCAATTATCAATCACATCCTTCTTCTCGTCGCAATTCTTTGCCAACCTTCAAAAAGTCCCTTACGTCAGGCACTATAACGGAGGAAAAACCAGAACCGCTTCGAAGAGAATCCATTCCATCCCCCAAAATATCTTTTCCACCTCCCGTAACCTTAAGACATAGTAACAGCCTATCATGCCTCAACTTTTCTGACGCCTTTCCTCCGCGTTCATCACATTAATAACATTCATCATAGATAGACCCTTCATCAAGAATAGGGTTAACGTAGATTTAAATGCAGATGCTCAACTCTCCAGGCCCCTATTTGCATCCTTACTTTGTTTTAAATATTGTTTTGTACTTCTACTGACCTGCGAAGTGTAAATTCCACTGATCGAGTTTAATAAATAAACTAATGATGCTACAACAACACACACTTTTTCGTATTATTTCTAAGATTACAATTTTCGAAAATTCAGAGAATTCCACGAAAATGAGACCTGCATCATTTTTATTCTTCCTTCCCTCTACCCGTGGAAAAATAATTTTAAAATTTACAATGATTTTGAGAATCTTAAAAATTGCATTGAAATCAAGCAGGGAATTACGCCCAAACTACTCGTTTTATCAAAAAATTGTGCATGATCTCATTTAAAGGGTTAACGTTTTAGAACGTATAATTCAAGACAAAAATCTCTATTATCAAATTCCCAATTTTGCAGTGGTAATTTTTGCAACTTTTGAAGGATCAGAGAGTTCACTTAAAATGAGAACAGCACCATTTTTACCATCCTTTGCTACAGACGAAAATAAATTAAAGATACAACTTGGAGCGGCTTTTGAGAAAATAATTGTCGAAAAACTGCCTACAATCCACGGAGAATTAAGCAAAAATTATTCAATTTTCGAAACAATTGTCCAGAACCTTTTAACAACAGATTTCATTAAGAGAAAAGTATCTATCTTCAATACTGTAGTTGTTTGAAGGCGTCGAAACAAATTTGACCTTTTGCAATTATCGAAACTTTAGATATTTCAAAGAAAATAATATCTTAGCCATTTTCAGCGTCATTAATATTATATGAGGACAAATTGTAATCATAAACTTTGAAGAAATGTTAATAACAATTTGATAATTTTGAGGCTTCATGTTCTACAGTAAAGGTACTCCCAACAATAAAAATGACCGTTTAAAGTTCGTAGTTTTGCGTTCGTTCAGATCGATAATCGGGAATATCGATTTCGGAGAAAATCACCTGAACTATTTAGGCGCTAGCCTTTTCCACCGACAGAAGGACAGACATAACATGTTTGTCGCCAACTGATTTTTTCTGTATCAAGGACACATTAAACGTGGATTACAAATACACTACTTAGAGGAAGTAATTTACTACACGTAGGAATAAGATTTATCAATTTTTTCGATACCGGGATCCAACAATACGATTTCTTTTCTAGGGATTTTATCCAGCCGACAGCCGTTACTCTTCACGTCCCCGATGGGACGTACATTCGACCTTGACACCACACACGTGCGGGCTCCTCTGATCTGGGGTCAGTAGAACCCGACGGTCTCTGCGACAACACAGACAGGACAAACAACTATCTTCAAGAGGGAACTCGAACCCACGACCCTTCGGATGGAAGCGCTGAGTGGGTACACGCTCTTAGCCATCCAATACGAGTTTTTCTGTCGTATCAGCCTATTTCCGCAGCAGTATTACAATATTTTCTCTTAAGTACGTATGTAGTAATAACATACGCATGTAGTATGTAGTGACATACAGTAATGTAGTAACTTCAGTACGTATGTAGTAACATACAAAGGTACATCTGTTGGGATTTCTGGAATAGATCGTCAAACAATGCACTTTTATACCTGGCAATTAATTTGCATGAGGTAGAACACGTGGGAAAAAACATGTTGCAATTAAAACACGTTCAAACGTTCTCCGCCACTTCGCTATCAGAAGTGAATAGAGTCCGGAGAGTTTATGACACAGGAATTACATCTTTCTAGGAAAATCGGCAAAGTTTATTTTATAATAATAATAATATTAAGAAATGCGAATAAGTGTGCATGGAGTTTACAGTTCAGTCTTCGGAGCTGAGCTCCGTAATTGTTTTTCTTGTTTTCCTTGCATGAAAGCACATGATATTGGTACACTTTTCGTTGCACTGTTTGCACACGCATAGATCACTGGCGGTGTGATATGTGGTTGTCTTGCAAGTTTATGGTGGAATCATGCACCGCTAATCTGTTTACTACACTTCTCATTTCCTTGGTTTTGTCCAACTCCTGTCAATCATGGCACTCGTGCAGTAGAAAAAGTTCTTCCACCTCTTCTCTCTTCTGTTGTCTTTCCGCTAGCAGTTTGTTGTATGCTGTGGTAGATGGTAGCAGTAGATTTATCTTAGGTCCTCAATTAGGAGGGCTCTCTGGTAGTAGATACACGTATCTGGATGGTGTGTATTTTTATACGCCTAGTACTTTCTTCAGTTACAATGCCTTGATGTTTTCTGAAGTTTATGAAGTTTATTTTGCGCCAACGAGAGGAATCAGAATGTGTTCCCAAAAGGTATACTTGTGCTCAACTATGCAACGTCATCGTTTTAATGGAAAGTTGGTATTTATGCGGGTAAGACACTTTTGACATCCATTTTGACTGCTTTAAGGGATAAGAAAAATATATTCTCAAAACGATTTATGTAATTAAAAAACTAGGATCAACCATTCCATTCGAAAAGAATTATCAATGTTCTCTTCTCTGCAAATTAAAATATAGTTTTTTGGATACCATTTTGGTCAAGCCATGAATGATCTACAATAAATTCTGCTCTAATTTTACTAATACATGAAGTACAACGGTCTTCATTTTAGTTTTGTAGAAACAACGCTTCATGAACGTCAGATTTGAATATAAAATGATGTAAAGAGAAATTTAGAATTTTATCATGGTTAACAGCCAACATATTTTTGTTCTTAATAGCAGCTTTAGCGGTATCTTCTTACTTACAAACGGTTAGAGGTCGTTAGGTCTAAAGATATTAGGTCTCATGACAGAAGGCCTAATTTTAAAGTCTAATGTGAGATGGTCTATGTAAACACATCTAATGACTATTTGGTCTAATTTTTAAAAATGTCTAATAATACTTAGTGTAATTGTCAAAAATGTCTTATAAACTTAAGTCTACCAGACACGAATGTCGAATCTATTATGCTGTAACAGATACGTAACAAAATGTGGTTCACATATCATTACATCAGTATGTTATGGTCTGAAATGAAATTTTTCTTTTCTTTTTTCTTTTTTATGTATATATTCTGGCCCTCAAGAAAATGTGCGCAGGATAAATGTCTTTCCCCACACGTCATAATACAGTTTTTACTGTTTTTGAGAAATAAAAAAATCTCAATATGAAACGATACACTTTAACTGAAGAAGCATGTAATGTACATAAAACTATACAGGTGATAAAATACTCATCTGTAGCTCAAAGACCGAAGTATAAGTCAATATTTACCACTATCTTTATAATTTTGGTAATTTGTTATCATTCGAAAAAATTTTGAAAATTAATTGACATTGTTAAAATATAGACTTTTGGTCCTCAGGCGTTTAAAAATGAAGAAATAGAAACTTTGCTATAGTACACCTTTTATATGTGTTATAACTTCGATGTTTATGTCTATTAGACCTTAATAATTGAACTTTCTAATTGTAGACCTCCTTTGGTATTAGATCCTCTGCCGCGTAGACCTTATGTCGCATTAGACTTGTTCGAAGTAGACGCCCTGTTCATTAGCCTAACGATATTGTACCTTTTGTCCGTGGAACCTAACGACCTGATACCTTTCATTTTCTTTCGACAAAGGCCTTTATTAGTTCTCGACACTTCTACTAACACTCAATCTTAAACAAAAAGAAATACTGAGATGGTAACTTAAATACCATCTGTCCGAAAATTTCATTATAGGGCTATTGGTATTTATTTTCCCTTAAATATTTATCCTACACTAGTACAGTTTGAATTCGATACACGAAGAATTTAAACCCACGTCGGTGTGTCAATTATAGGTGGAGGAACAAATCCTACACTTTCTGAAAATAGCGTGATGAAGGGTCCAATAATTCTCAGTCAAACTTCAGGGTCTTGGGAAAAACACACATTCTACTCACGACCATGGTTCTCAGCGAAAAAGGACCTAATGGCTACCGCTTACGCCTTCTACCACTTAAAAATAAGAGGAACTCCGAAACAAGGAATGCACACATATTGGATTGTTTGAGGTCTAGATCGCCTTAACAAATCAGATAATGGTCCCACTTAATTCTGTTTATCTGTTATGGTCCTTCGCGGGTTGAAAAAATTAAGTGAATTAAATTTACAATAAAAATACTATCAACAAATCATATTAAGTTCTTTCACATAACCTTTAGATGTAAAAGTCAAATTTTTCTGACGAGGCTTCGTGAAATGTTACCACGTAAAAAACGTCTAGTCTTGAATGCTCTGTCAAGAATTCATTTGTCGACCTTGCTCTAAAAAGAAAATTCTTAGTAAGGCGCTCCTCCGGATTATTGTGTTGCAGGCTGCAAAACCACCGAGTTGCCTTTCCCAATCCGGATTGAAAATTCCCCATGTCTCGCCTAAAATCTGATTTCTGTCTGTTGAGCCATGGGAAGTGATGCAAAAGGAAAATAGAAAGTTGATAGTAATATTTAATTTTTTAATTGATTCGCTGCGTCTTAAGTTGATAGATCACATCAGACCAGTAGAACAGGAACCCCACAATGAACCTTATGTCAGATGACCGCAACATCTTTACTGTCAACATAAAAATCCAAATTAATTACCTCGATTTCGCATATTTCCCCTTTTCATCTCTTACATTGAGTCAGAGACCACCTGGCAATTCCATTTTATTAGGCTAATAATTATAAGTCTCAAAGAAATGACTACAGAAGATTGTAGATCACACATTAACCCACAGTAGCCAGCAGATATTGAGTGCCAGAGAAGTAAGTGCTATTTCCTTCATTGGATAACAAAGATCCACTGGCAACATCTTTGACTTAAAATTTTAAACAAATCCCGATCGATGCGATGTTTGAAATTAAGGGGAATTATACTGATAAATGAGGAAACAATTTTATATTCGAACGGATTCCACTGCTTTTGATCTAACTCGCGAGAAGCACAGACGTAACGAAGGGGAAACTGGAAGTTCTGTAATTCCCCCGAGTATATTATCTTCACGTTGATAAACTGTTTTGTGTAAAAAAGTATATTGAACGGCATTAAACTTGTGGGAGACGGAACGTGGACGAAAAAGTTGACCCAGAGAATGTATTGAAACCTGTTTATTTTTGTAACACCTTCATGAGCCAATACACAATAGCAAAGAGCAGAAGAAAGGCAGACGAGCCGGGAAAGTTGCGCAGGCAATTATCTTATCGGGGTGAACGCTCATTAGTGGCGGTGCAGCTAGGGTAATTTTACTATTGCTGCGATGTCACTAACGAGTTCTTAATCGTAAATGTGCACAAGCTGATGTATTAATTTATTTTAACTCTTGGAACGTGATGCCTATAATCACGGATTTAAAACTGTTTAAAAAAATCGTTATCCCCTGAAGTTTCTGATTTCATTACGGTCTTTAGAAATATATGTTCCTGGTATGTAGCACTCTTAGCTTCTTTTTGTACGTTAAGATAGTGCACTACAAGAGTTTCGAAGAATGTCTTAAAAGAGTGTAATATTCGATAACATCTCATCGACCCTAGGTCGTCGGTTCACATTATTTTTATGAAACGGAGCAACTTCTCTAAAGAAGGAGAGAGGAGTATTCTGGAGAGTTGTTTGTTGTGTATTTGAAATTACATAGCTGTTTGAAATGCGACAAAGAACGTTTGTGTCGGGATGGCGTTTGCGAATTCCTAACGCAGCACACATTGTTAACCTTGGTGGTGGCATGTTAGATAGTGGATCCGACACTTCTTCAATGATAGGATGTTGTAATTTACTCCAACTATCATAACGAGAGATGAGACCTCTCAAGACCCTGATACACAACGTCACAATTACCATGACTTAAAATGTTCATATATTATTATTATTATTATTAATTATTATTATTATTATTATTATTATTATTATTATTATTATTACTGCATGCTTTTTACATTAATATAATTATATATAAGTGAGCTATATTTTGAATTTTTATAATAATATTTTTATAATAAAATAGCAACTGAATTACAACGCTAATTTAATACGGGGGGACTGAGAATTTTGACTGTCAAGCGCACATCTGTTATAAAATTAATTTGTTTCTTATACGTGTACCCTTTACCTCTCTTCGTCATATTTATTAATCATATAAGAGGAACATAACTAAATGTAGTTTCCTAATATACTTTGTTTAGTAATAAGTACCTATCTTACATTTATTATGGTATCACAAAGGACAAGAAGTACAACAAAACAAGAAACACTGTTAAATGAAAAGAAGAAACTTGATCCTATATACTGTACTTCCTGACGGGAGTAAGCCAGATAACAGTTCAACCTCCAGACGAAGGAACGCATGCGCAGTAAAGCAGTGTGCTTGACGTTTATCACTGAGAATTTTTCGGCCTCTGCAGACTTTCAGGCAGTCTGCTACTATTCACTTTTTCAGATCTTCCTTCTTTTTATACGTTACTCTCACGCACATTTACATTTAACTCAAATAGGATACGTCAGGTGCCCGCGGAAATGGGTTTCACGCACTCGAAAGTGTAACGCGTATCTCTGGCATTGCAGACAGAAAATTGTCTGCACTGAAGGTAAGTAGGGAGACTGTCAGATAAGTACCTCGTGTTTGAAGTTGAAAACACTTCCCTCTCGGTAGTGCTCAGCACAAACTGTGTACACATATGTGAACATTTTTTGAGTACTTTTCTATTAATATTTAGACTTATAAGTTGCTACAGATCATAATATTTTTATCATGCAGTCCCTAAACTGCACTGGCAAACTCTCGCCTCTATACACAACACAAAATACGCAAGATGTTCGGATTTATACGATACAATTTGATGTATTGTATACTTGGTCACAGTTTTTATAATTAATTATGTTGAGAGAATGGTCAAAAGATTCATTGAATTAGTAACTATCGAGAAATTTTGATATTTTTGCATGCCGTCAGTTTTTAACTTTGCATCATTTCTAAACAACCAGTCTAATCGGCGACTGCTCAGAACAGTTTGACGAAAACAGTTTAGAGCTACGTCGCGTTGCCTTGAGTTAGAAGACTAGATGAATGTTATCAGTATAGCGTTTAGCCGGGCAAGGTGCGGCGAATTGAAAATTCTAATCTAAATTGGGGATGATTGCATTTAGTTTTTAAAGATAATCAATGCCTGCATATGAAACAATGATGCTAATAATGGATTTATGAGTCAGTATGTCACTATAGTAAATCATTTGGAAAAATCCATCCATTTAAATATAATATTTTTTCTGCAACTATTTGTTCTGCACTACACATTTTGTACGTCTTTCTAAAACCTCTATTAATTTCATGAAAATATTTTTGCTCTGTTTAAACTGTTCATATAGTACACATGATACATCATTTTAATGACTCGTCCTCTTCAGCATTTTCAAACCAACGTAATTTTCCTATAAAAGTATGTAGTACATACATTATTTTTTTGACAAAACTGTTAATATATAAGTAAGAATGTAGAGTAATGTGTATTTATTGTATATTACCAATAGCAATTTGAGAGCAAAAGAATTTTTCCTGCCAACATGCCATAAACTTATCACATAAGGCAGAAATAATTTAATCAATTGTGTAAAAATCGTCTCAAAATGTTCACACGCTCAAAGCTAAAAATCCCGGGAAAGTATAATAGAAATCACTACGTGCATTGCTAAATTATTCACAATCACAGAAAATATTTATTTGTGCAAGTAATTAAAATAAAGAAACCACCTGCCATTAAGCGTAACAGTCGTAAGAACAGGTGAGCTTTTTTGTCAATATTCTCAGAAAGTCACAAGATAACTTTTGAACATGAATGATTTAATAATGTTCTTTATTTTCACACATCACAAGTCAAAGGGAGAAAATATTACATGGCACCACAAAAACTCTTTCGTGTAGTAACGTTCACGGAATGTTTCTCAAGGAATAGTGTCAGTGTCAGAAAATGTTTATGTCTGGGATATTTTCACGCGAAACACGCAACATCCCTCTATCACGTTTGCTTTCAAAGATTCTGCGCCTGAGGGCCAACGTCCCCCAAGCTCAAACCGGAAACTTGGCTTCGTTTCAACGAATTCCCAGAATCCGATGTACTCGACAGTGGCAAACCTGGGCCTCGTGGACAACGCTGTGACCCATGGCGGAAGCCCAACTGAAAGATTTTCAATAAACATGGACTTGTATTTCACATATACACGCCACCATGCATATGATTGTAGCATCTGTAATAGGAGAAATTTAGTAATATTCCGTTCACTCATTCTGTGATATTATATTTCGTCCTATGATTTCCGACGTGTCTACGATTATTTTCCATAAAATGTGCAGTTTTTCGGAAAATTATTTCACTAAGTGTTTAATTCATATTTTTAATTTGAGTTTTCTTCAATATGTTACTGAAGTACATCATCGAACGTTGTTATTTTATTGAGCATTTCAAACACTATTTTGCAAACGAAAATGAACATACGCGTAACTATGTTCATCGAGAAACTTCAAAATCACCAAGGTAAACAAATTCTATGAGTAATACATACAATTATGTTGCATTTACATGAACAGGTTAAAATGTTTATACTGTTACATGTGAAAACGTTTACTCTTCAAAGGTGAGAAATTAGAAAACATAACAGATTTTGCGATAACATTATTAGATAACCAAATTTAAAGAAATAATTTAAATCAGTTTTCAGTGGAGATATGTATTCTGCATTATTTCATGGTTCTTCAGATGATCCGTTCACTAATTACACACGATATGATTTTGATATCACGATTCCTTTTTCAATACTACCACGATTCTTATTCAAGAAAAATAATCAAATTCTCACATTTATTTGTAAGAGCCTTGTCAAGTGCACATCGAAGCTGAAGTTATTTTAAAATTTCTAACCCACTTTTTTGGTTACATTTTAACCAAAAAAATCTGAATCAATTTTCATTGCCCCATTTTAATTTTGGCACTCACAACAGATTAATCAGAAACACTATAACTTCGTCAAAGGACAATAAAAATTGCCGAAATAAATCTTGTATGTCAGATTTGTAAAGGTAATTTATGAAAATATCTGTATTACCCGAACGAAAAACAATGCATTTTATAGAAGTGGATTTTCCCAGTTTAACTCGAAATCGTTACGTAAGATTTATCGTTTTTTTAAAAATAAGAAGTACACTGGTCACTAAAAAGCTTAGGCAGTGAAAAGAACTAAACGATTCCTCAGCTGTCGATGCTTCACATCATTTTCGTCAGCTGTGTTTAACAACACACTTCCAGGAGGACATGTCGATCGAGTGCTTCATTCACAGAAGCGATCGGGTCACTGTGTCGCTAACCGGGAGTGCCACTTGACGCCCGGAAGCAGTTTCGCCGTGCCCTGTCAGGCGCGTAGGGCGCGCGGTCGTGGCTGCCGGGAGGCCGATCGGCGCTCCGCCCGCCTCCCCCCGCCCCGCGCCGCCCTCCACCGCATCGCGCCGCGCCACGCCGCGCCACGCCGCCCACCCCGCGCCGCTGCTAAAAATACGAGGGGGATTCTTTTCGCGCGAAAACAGGGCCCGCGTGGGCGCCCGGGCCGGCGGCAGCGGCGGCGCCGGCGGCCTCGCGGGACCCGCTGACCCGCCGTCGACCAGAAGCTGCAGGACGCCGCCGCGCGGTCTTCGACAGGCGGGCGGCGGTCGTCGACCCCGACGAGGGTCGCACACGGCCACGAGACGGGGCGAGAAGGGCTGCTGGGCGGAAGGGCAACGCGGGCGACGTGCCCGTGGGCACACCTGTCGCTGTCAGTCGGCGCCGCCGCCGCCGCCGCCGCCGCTGCCGCCGGCCCCCTCGCCTCGCACGTGGCTGCGCGGTGTCCGTGAGGCCTATCTCGCGGCACATGAAATGAAGTAACGAGTGCGGCTATTTTTGTTGCCCGCTAGGATTCCACTATTAGCTGGCTGCGGCATGGCTCGCGAACGGCTCCGGCCGCGGAGGTGGCGGCGGCGGTGGCGCGGCGGTGGCGGCGGAGACGGCGTCCGCGGCGGCGGGGCTACTGCATGGCGCGGCTCGCTGTTACCTGTGGCGATCGTCATGTCGCGTCGTCGCCGGAGGCGGTGTCAGCGCGTGCTCCCGAGTGTCGCGTGCTCCCGCCCCCGCTGCGGCATCCGAGGCGCGGCGCGGCCTCGGCGAGTAGCGCGGCGCTCGCGCGGCGTCGCCGGCAGTGGCCGGCGAGCGGTGCGGCTGCGCGGCGTCGGCGGCGGTGGGCACGACGGCGCTCGCTCGCGCGCTGGCTCTCGCGACGCGACCGGCGACGCTGGTGCTCTTTTTGCGGCACGCGTCGGCGGCCGCGGCGCGTCTGCGGCGGCCGTGGCGGCGGCGGCGGCGGCGGCGACGGGGGCGCCCCGGGCGGTCGGGGGCGGCGGGGGTTCCGGAGGGCGGAGGGCGGGCGGCGCGCGGGGCGCAGGGAAGTGAGAACGCGCCGGGCCTGCGGGCTAAAAGCGTCCGCGCGCGCCCCTCCCCTGCCCTGGCCCTGGGCGTGGGGCGCCCCGCGGCGGGGCGGGCGGGGCCGGGCGGGGCGGGCGGCGCGCGGGGGGCGCAGCGCGCAGGCGCGCGGGGCGGCCGCCATTCGGGGCGCCGCTGACGTAAGGGGACATTCCTAGGCCGGGCGCCCGCGCCAAGGGGCCTAAACCGGGGCTTCATATATTGGGCAAGCGGCGGCGGGCAGTGCGCCTTCGGACCCCGACGCCGGTGGAGCTGGTGGCAGGCGCGGCGGCGGAGGCAGAGGTGGAGGTGGGGTGGAGGTGGAGGTGGATGCGACGGCGGCAGAGGTGGTTTCGCTGGCGGAAGGGAAGATGGCGCACCGGTGCAGAGTGCTGCTAGGGCCTCAGCCATCTCCTTCCTCCACCCTCTGTCGCTCTCCCACTCTCCACCACCGCCCTGCTGCTCCCGCAGCCAGCCAGTAGGCCGGCTCACCTGGTCCAGTAACCTCTGTCATCTTTTCACTTACTACGTTTATCGTTTCCTTTCTTTCTCTCTCACCTTTTCTTGTTTCTACGATTTTTTTCTTTCACAATTCTCCTTCTCTATTATCATTTATCTCTCTAATATCCATTTCCCTCACATTAGTATAACTTGTTTCAATGAATGTGTTGATCTCCTTACAATGTCGAGTATTTTTCTAAATTTAATTCTCTGTCTGTTTCATGTGTATATATCACCCCTTTACTCACACACACATGTACCTACACTGCATCCTCGGCTTCTTTTCTATTGCGCACAAGCGCAATTTTGTGATTTTATGTCTGCTTTTGTGAATTCTTCTGATTGACATCTGTTTTTTATGACATTTCCTGCTCTTCATTTTCATTCTTTCATTGTCAGACTCGACCTAAGGAATATTTTATACATGTATGTTATATTTTGTCATGAATCTTTGTGTTTCCTTTGTAAACAAAATATATGCATTTATTGTTTCTTTAAGTAAGGCACGTGTATACAGGTTATATACAGGCAATAAAGAAAAATAACAACAAAGTAGCACAGTTTAATAGATCAACTTGTCAGTACAGCACACAAACAACCATGCTTGTCTTTCATCAGAGATGGGAAGACGGCCGCCTCAGAGGCAGCTAGCGATCGCTTCGTAGTCGATGGGTTCGTGAAGCCTCTTGCAACATTACAGTTCATGAAAACCCGAAGTTCCTCCAAGTGCGATCAATCTATTGGATATTCGTTCTACTCAATATAAATGTTACACTTAAATAAACACTTTACAAAATGTAAACCGAATTCGAATCACTTCAAAATGTGGAGACTGAAGGTCAAACTTGGAGAAACGTGAGGATCTTGACTCGGTAAAGTGGCAGGGCAGTTCGATATTTCGAAACTAGATCCCACCAGTATTTTTATTGTAAAATTCTGAGGGAACGTGGCACATCACTTCTCATGTATCTTCAGGAAAACAAATGCATAAAAAGGAATGAACCTTAATATAGGAAAGGCATGCCTATTGGAGAGGTCAAGGAAAACTACACAATCAAGGAACGATAGAGGAGACCTAGATGTGGTCAGTTCTTTACAAATATTCACTCACACATAATATCGTAGTAGCAACAGAGACAATTGGCAGTCTTGTAAGGATTAGGCTAAATGGTAAGATTTTGTAACAGTACTCTTATTCTAATTATAAGTTTGAGTGCTGGCACTGTGTCTTCTTTGCCATCTAAAGTTTTGTTCCTACTGCATTAAACATATTTCTATCTCAACTTAGGCTTTTATTTGCTATTTGTTAAAAATATTACTGCCTACACATGCGTCCTAGATAGATCAACCATAAATTCTCACCAATTTTTTAACTATAGTAAACAAGTTTATACTATACTTCTGAAGCAGCAGAAATTTTGTTCAAGTAGACACATTTTTGTGTTACATACCAGATGCAATACACATTTAAATTTAAAAAATTGTTTTGAAAATTGTTGAACTATAACTCCGTTTTATATACAGAGATTTTAAAATTAATTTAGACATATGGGATAGCTGTCTTTTATCGTTGCAAAAATTAACTGTCAATAAAGTATAGTAAATGGATTGGAATGTTTGCAAAACATTACTTTTCTGAGGGTACTTTCGGTTGCTGTACCCATTTATAACATATAACTCCATTATTTCATTATAGTCCACAGAAGATTCTCGATTACAAATCACCAACACATAGATCAAGACACAGTGTTGCCATATTCATTACTTCGTTTACTTGAGGTGAGATACACTAGCAGTGATTTTAAAAAAATTTTGTAACATGTCGGCAAGCAGTATATTTACAAAGTAACATTCACTCTTCCTTCATATCAAAATCTCTTTGTGTAGACAAGGAAAAAATCGTATTGAACTCTAAACCAGTTTTTATTACCAATCGTTAAAAGTAATGATACACATCTTAAACGACCGTTGATTTTTCTGTGTCCTCTTGATCATTGTGACTGGATCATTGACGCTTAATTTTCCTTGTCTACACGTATGAGCCCTTTAATTATTAGAGGATGATTGGAAAAGGATTGACACCAATAAGTCTTATGTCGAGCGACGCAGGAATTTTGGGATTCGATGCGCACTGCATCACGTAGTTGACGATACACCATCAGAAGCAGTACTGGTACTGCATACAACTCGTCCTCAAACACGTACAGCCAGCAGGCCACGGAGAACATGGCCACATCTGTGAGATATTCAATTGTTGTACGAACCTTCTTCTCAGCCACCTTTAACAAAAAGAAATTAAATTAGTGACAAAAGAATATGAAATACGGAAAAGTTAACACTTACACCGTTTATGTATATTTTATTGCACTAGCCGTTTCACAAAGAAATATGAACGAACAGAGCTTAAGAATTTTCCATATCAACAAGAAACAAGTAATCCATTCGGTTTCATCGGTGCCGTTTTATCAAATTGTTTAATATTACACACCTGAGCATAAGCACGTTCTTCATAATGTCACTTGTAATTAGTAAATTCCTAGACAAATCGATAAGATTTGTCTTCAATATTCAAACATTCTTGAAATTACCTGTGATAATATGCCATTACCAAATTCCAGAGATACGATCCCCACCAATGGATTTCATTTGGTAAGTGGTTTCTTTGAATTAATAAATTAGGTATTTTTGTAAGTAAAGCGGTGTCATTGTAACTGGCTAACATAATTGAATGCATACATTTTATGGAAAATTACCGACCATGCAAATTTGAGTTACGTTTAATAATATAAATAATACAGAAAATAAAATTTGATCAATTTTGAAAATTGTATATAGCAACATTAAAGAATTTAATGAATTTTGAAATCTAAATTGGAAGTTTATGTGTATATTTCTCTTCGGCATTACTAACACAGAAAACGTGTCTAAAATTCCTGTACACGTATATTTTCTTTGTTTATTGATAGGTGATTTGAAATTACATAGATAATTAATTGTGACAAAAAAGAGTTTTAAGATACGAGGGTTGGGGCAGAAGTTATGGCAACTATTTTTTTCTAAAAGAAATATTATAGAATCGCAAAATTTCATTTATATCTTGAAAGGAATGCTGCACTATGGTGTGTTTACATCAACAGATAGCTCTGCAAGTATGTCTATTATCAGAGAGCAACTTGAAATCAGTTGACCGTTTACAGCCGTGCGAGGTGAATGTAAAATGTTTCCAACAGCGCTCTTACTCCAAGCTCTTACTTCAAATACCTTAATAAATATGATAAATTCAATTTTATGTGTGTTGATAAATGCCCAAGCACTTAGTTTTATACCTTGTCCTTTTACGTGTATATTTGAAATTTTCCACCCATACACATATTCGCTCAAAAAAAAAAAAAAGTTGCCATGACTTCTGCACCAACCCTCGTATTAAATTAGGAAATAAAGTTTGGCAGTGGGGTAATCACTGTGATGAATGCTGAAAAAATAGCTCTGAGTGTGCGTTACAGAATGTCGGATACGATAAAAGCGAGGAAATATATATTACATGTACAGTAAACAGATTTTTTAGACTATCTGATAAATGAAAAAGATATAGGAAGAAATGACTTCTTGTGTACACAAGGCAGACGAAATAGCAGAGGAATGGTTAGGGACCTCTGTGCCAGATGACGTTTAATTAAATAACAATATATATCTTCAAAATTTTAGAAAAGTAAAATTTGTTCAAACACTTGAATAGCGAAAAATTGAATTAATTTCATAAAAAGCATAAATTAAATGTTATAGTAATACAGGAAGATCATACATAATATTAGTAATAAATAATTCCTTCAGCGTTTTGGCTCCAGATTAACAGAATCCCTTAGAAAGTATTTTTCTAATTTCCCAATTTCGTCGCAAGCCTGTGTAAGTAATCAATTTTGTGCGTATTTCCTTGGCTCAATGTGCTGCTGGTGGGGATTCAAAAGGACTCCGAAGATCATTTATTTATTTTTATTTATTTATTTGTCAAAAAACAGTAAAAACTGTATATGACGTGTGGGGAAAGAAATTTATCTGCGCATATTTTCTTGAGGGCCAGAATTAAAAAAAACAAAAAAAAAAGAAAAACCGAAAAAATGAATTTAGAAAATAATTATTTTAGAAAAATAAAAATATTTGAAAAATGTTTTTTCCCGAGTTATAGAAAATCAATTTCAACTAAATGAACTACAAGCAAAAAGAGTGCTCAACAAAACGTGCGTACAGTGAAGCTATATTTATGTCCAGAAGCAAAACAAGGGGACATCTCAGCATTTGCTCAATGGATCAGGAAAACTGGACCAAAACCTGATCGAGATGGGGATCATTGACCCGGAAGCTGAAGTACATTACTTGTTACAGGCGTATTAAATATTTTTTTAAATGTATACAATGCAAACATAAACTAATTCATTATATATCTTTGTTTTGTTTCATTAAACATTATTTTTCTTTTTCACGATCAGTATAGTCTCTAATTGTATAGAAACAGTTTTGCAGCAGAAAGATTTTACTTTAAACTTAAATTTGTGTACCGACTTTAATTGTTTTATGTCATCTGGCAATGCGTTGTAAAGTAACGTACATGTATTGTATGTTGATTTCTTGTACTGAGCTGTTGATACTGACACTTGATGCACGTGATTTCAACGGCGTGTGTTGTAATTATAAATATCAATATTGCATGAAAATATGTTCCCTCCGTTAAGTAGGTCATTTTTGACAAATATTTCAGATTCGTAGATAAATAGACAAGGCAATGGTAAGATTCCCAGCTCAATGAAAAGAGGCTTGCAGGAATCACGTGGAAGGCATTTTTTTCATTATTCGAATAATTTTCTTTTGCAATCTGAAGGTCTGAATACTGCAGGATGAGCTTCCCCCAGAATATTATGCCATATCTCAGGCGGGAATGTACATTTGCACAATAAACGCAACGAGCTGCATGAAGGCTGACAGAATTTGAAAGAATTCTGAATGCATAGCATAATGAACATAATTTAGTGTTTAATTCTGTTATATATACATTCCATTTGAGGTTTGATTGAATTGAAAGACCTAAAAATTTTGTTACCTCAACTTCAGCTAATTGCATATTGTTAATTTTCAATGTAACATGCGATTTCCGATTTGAGATGCAAAAATTCATTGAAACAGTTTTTCTTTCGTTAACAATTCATTTGTTATTTTTAAACCAATTTGAAACTTCTGAAATTGTACTATTTACTGCTTCTTTTTTGCAAAGAACATTCGTGTCATCAGCAAACAGAACCGTTCTTCCATTTTTAATAGACGAGGGCATATCGTTTACATATAACAGAAAGAGAATAGGCCCTAAGATCGAACCTTGCGGGACCCCATGCTCAATTGGCAAAGAATTGGAAATATAAGTATGTAATGTCCTTCCTTGCCAGTATGGTATTTCTACTCTTTGAGTCCGATGTTTAAGGTAAGAAGTTATCCAATCTAGGGCAATACCACGAATTCCATACGAAGGTAATTTTGAGAGCAAGATCTTATGGTCAATAACGTCAAAAGCTTTCGAGAGATCTAAGAATATTCCAATGGGTACTTCATTTTGGTCTATTGATGAAGCAACATCTTTGAGAAAAGAAAAAATGGCAGTTTCCGTAGATTTTGATTTTCTAAAACCGTGTTGTGAGTCTGAAAACGCTCTGTTTTTCCTGAGAAAAGTTTCCATTCGTAAGAAGAAAAGCCTTTCTAATATTTTTGAGAAAACTGACAAAAGAGAAATTGGCCGGTAATTTTGAATATCATTTTTGTTCCCTTTTTTAAAAAGTGGCTTAATTTTTGCGGTTTTGAAAATATCTGGAAATATTCCTGTACATAAAGAAGCATTGAAAATGTGAGTTAACGGATGTATAAAGGCAGGTGCACAACTTTTTAATAAACAATCCGGAAATTCATCTAAACCAGATGAATATTTATTTTTTAGTTTACTGACTATTCTGAGGATTTCGTTGGGAGAAGTTTCGGGAATAAACATCGTATCTGAAATTTTTTGGAAAGTGTAAAATGTTGAATTTTGTGATTTTAGTCCCTTCGTGAGATCAGACGCAATTCTGGAAAAGTGTTTGTTGAAGAGATTGGCAACTTTTTCCGGATTACTCGTTTCTCTTTCATTATCCTTTAAAATAACATTCTCTACAAGGTATCGAGATGATGTTGTATGTTTTACGATATCCCACATTGCTTTAGTTTTGTTACTAGCGCTCAAAATGTCCTGACTATTTTTCATTATTTTTGCCTGAACTATTACTTTTCTTAAAATTCTTTTATATTCTCGGAAGTATATATGGAGACCGGGTGTTAGGTTATGATGTTTAGAAATAAGTAAAGCGTACGTTTGTTTTTACACGATGTTCTAATTCCTTGTGTGATCCAAGTATTACTTTTGCTTGAAATGTTTAATTTTCTCTTTTTAAGAGGAAAGCACGCGTTAAAATGAATTGAAAGCTTGGAGAACAATAAATTATATTTTTCATTTGTGTCAACAGCGTTATAAACTGCGTTCCATGATTCCTTCATCAAGTAGTCCGTAAATAATTTTATATTAACTTTAGTGAATGCTCTGCACATGCGTGTATTATTTATTGTGTCAGTGTTTATGTTCTTAGTAATTGTAAGAATTTGTGCATCGTGGTCACTGGATCCTAGATTATTCGTTATTATTTCATATGTAGTTGTGGTTTTGTTAATTATAATTTGATCTAATGCTTTGTGAGCAGTGCGAACTGCAAGAGCACTGCAATTCTAACAGCCGGCTGGTGATGTAGGGAGGGCTCGCTGAGTCGCAGGCGATGAACGGCCGCGGTAATTTGTACCTCTGTTTCGCATCATAAACATTCTAACGTTATAAATAATTTTCCATTTGCAAAGCACACAGAATAAATTAGCAGCTGATTATCAATTCTACTTTCAAGACAGCCCAAAAGAAATTAATGTAATAAAATAGAAGTAAATCCACAATAAATATGTGAAATAAGATGATGCTACGGCCAAATGGGGCCGGGAAACTTTGTGTTTTGAAGTTAATAAACTTGTAACCTAAAAATATTGTTCTTTATTGTCATTAAAAGTGAAGGATACCACAGTAAGAAAAATATGTGGAATAGTTGAGTTTCTGGAGTGGAAAATACTAACATAATTAGGTTATTTTAATGTCTACAATCAGCAACACATAGTGTAAATAAACTATTTGAGTTGTTTTGATTTTCTTTAAAATGTTTATGATGAATGATATAGCGGTACTTTTATCAACAACAACGCATGTTTTTACACACTAGGCCATAAAGGAGTACGCATTTGACCCCCAATTATTGCATAACAAAATTATGAAAAGTGGCTGTTGTGAAATTATGAAAAATCTCTTATTTATTTAAGAATAATGAAACAACTTATTAGGGAGGAAGTTTATAAATTTTGACTTCAACAATGTGATAATTAATTATTATGTGTAACATTTACCAACCGAAAAGAGAATAGAACCCTTAATGAATTTTCCCATTAATTTACCCACTGTGTTACTAGATTTTTAAATGATTCGAACACATTGTTGGTATCTTCCTACCGGAATATTTATGTGGGCACCCATGAATATCAGATGTTTATCACAAAATGTGTTATGTGAGCCAGAGATAAATTTCTAACTCTTTTAGTGTCGAAAATGACAAGTGTAATTAATATTGAAATGTTTTTAAGAACTGTGAATTTTTCATCAAATTGGAACAACAAAACTCTTCACAACTGGAGTCGAAGCGTAGAAAACAAATGTTTCATACCATCAATATATTCCTGCCCAATGCACAAATATATTTCTTCCCAATGTCATGTGAGGGAGACAACATGTGTCAATTTATTTAAGTTTAAATTCTACAATCGGTAAACATATGCATTTAAGATTCAAGGTATTACATTCTGACCAGAGATTAAGCATGTTAGTGAAACACAGTAGTTACACATTACATACATAGGTACTAGAAAGTAATTTCACGAATGAAGAGTAGCAGGACCTAATGCATTTGAAATTAACGCATTAATTATCTCCTCTCTTTTGTTATATTGATTAATTGTAGCTACCTTGCATTTTTACTTAAAAGCTTTGTTTAAAATATGGCGTACGTTAACATGAAAAAAGTACATATTGTCAAGTGACAGTTCTCGTGTGACAGTGTCATGTGACAGTGACAGTTTAACACTGCTCCGCATCATGAAGCCACATTTATTTCTTGACATAAACAAAACGTATTCCGAAACGGAGAATGTGATGATGTAATATTTCAAAGATTAGGTGATGTTTCCCTGCAAGGTTTTATTCAATATTTGAGCTCAGTGAATCAGAAACGGCATTCATGTTATTGTAAGAGCAATGAAACAGTAAACTTAGAAATATCTGACAGTGTTTAACGTTTACTGTTTAGTTTGGAACATAGTCTTTACATGACCTTCCTTAACCAATCAAACAATTGCTGAAATGGTCCTTTTCTTTCATTATGAAAGTATATTTAGCTTGTCTTTCCGCGAATGAAAAGTTTTTGAATAATTATATGATGTATATAAATATCCAAGTAAATATAAGGGTCAATCGTATATTTATATTCAATCAATCGTATCTTTATCTTCAACCAATCGTATCTTTATCTTCAATCAATCGTATCTTTATCTTCAGTTTACGTCATATCTTGTATTAGTATACGCAAAGAGTTGTTGTTTCCGATGCGTGAGATGCATCATTTCAGATTGAAAATTTCATTTTAATCATCATTCTGCTGACACATGCATGAAAATGCTAATAATGTTCACGACATAAAACTTATGTCAATAAAGTAAAGCATTTAAAGTTTTATAGATGATCGGCAAGCAAAACCATTTTTATGAGTACATATCTACTTCTCCACCTGCATTCGGAAGTTAAGTATAGTTCTCAAACTTGATGACATGTGAATTATCATTGCATAAAAAAATTAAATAAGTAATTGAAAAAATTATATTAGTAGTTATTAGTAATGTAAACATGGTGTGTATCTCCCAAACACATAATTTAGTAATTGAAAGGCTGTCCGTAATAAGATTGTAGATGGAAAAACCTCAATTTTACTATAGAAAGAATAAATGTTTGTAGGGCACATTTCAAAAAATTCATTAGTGAATCCATGGTCGTAAGTGAGAAATCAACTTTATTCATTGCTTGTCTACAATATATCATGATTATTTATGTGTGTCTACATTATTCGAGTTGGCGTGTTACGGTGAAATAGGGTATACCATTATTGTTTACAAAATTAAATAAATGCATGACTAAAGTTTTTATTGATTGTCTATCATAATTGCATGAAGAAAAAGTTCCATTTATTATAGACAACCAGGGAAAAAATCCATTTTCATTTAATTAATAAAATTCAGTTAAAATTAATTTTACTAAATTTTATGAATTAAATGAAACTGGATTTTTACCCTGGTTGTGGAATGGAACTTTAATATATTAATAACTTAATAAATGGAACTTCTTCTTAATGCAAGTGCATGACTAATTTACAAATGGATGAAATGATGCTTCTCCTCAAAATAATTAAGATGATCTCAAATAAAATAAAGATTTAACTTAAATGCTCATACTTGCACTTGTATGCCTCCACGTCCAGTGCCCCCTACGGAAATAGCAATCCCCGGAACGGCACAGCTACATCCTACTCTGTTGTGTTAATGAACTTTCAGCTCCAAGGTTTTTAATCTGACAGAATTATCCGTGACACGTACTTCCTTTCGTGCGTCTATCGATTACCTCCTATGAATGATTAGAAATCTTGCAACCTTCATATTTACTTTATACAAGTAATGACCCGCAAATTAAATTAAGTAACAGTAAATTGGTATTCCTCTTTTCGCAAATCTTCACATTTTGGTTAACAAAGTAACACCCTCATTCATTGTACTTCGGGAGAAGGTTTTTTCACATTAATTCTTTCTTTGTTTGTTTAGTAGAGCCTTTTATCGTGGTAAATTCTTCGCCATGATCTTTGAGACACTTTTTTTCAGGTCTATACTGTTATCTAAATTTATTGTATCCTGATGGCTTTCATTAATGTGTTTTAGCAGCCCACGCAAATCCTCATTCAACTGCACAGACGATCATGTTGACTGATGTTACATCTTAATTTCAAGGAATGCAATGTTAACTACTAATAATTAGCGAATTATTGCACATATCGAAAAAATAGAGTGCACTACGATATAGAGTACCGATATCAATTCCTTATGCGACTTACCATTTTCGTTAATGCAGTTGGTTACACTCTTATTATGGGTAACCCTTTGATTATTACGTATATATTTAATTTTAAAAGGAAAATTGAACAATAAGTACAAAATAGCAATTCTGTTAATTTGCTTTGGAGCCACAATATTTATTTTATATCACAAAAAGCTTAAGTTTACGCAGTATAAACCTATTCCTATCATAAACACAGCCTGGTTTCTACAATAAACGACGGAGGAATCATTATTGAACCATCTAGCAAAGTCGTAACTTGGAAAAGATGTGCGACATGAACCAATTTGCAGTGAAATAATTTATTAGTTTTCATTAAGAACTATGAAATGTTCATTGTTTTTTCAGTACGTTAATGCATGTGCAGCAGAGAATTATGGTATTCAATTATATTGCCTTACAAAGATATAGACACATTAAGATAACAATTTTATTATCGGGTCTGACCGGAGAAGCTATGTAAGGAATATTGTTCCTGGTTTATGACACTATTATATGAAGAGTTGAAATAAAATATTGGTTCCACTTTAGTATTTAATATAATATAAATAGTCAAAAAATATTTAAAGTGTTTTTGGTATTTTAAGTTTTCCTTTCTGGGATACGAAGTGTAGAGAAAGATATGTAAAGCCGCAAACATGGATGTCGAGATTTTCAGAAATATACATATTTTTACGGAACCTGATACCGAAAATTTGTCTGTTTCAAAAACGTCTCTGTTCCATTTCTCTGTTCATCTTAATGGAATTTATTCTACGAGAGTGAGTCAAATGAAAACAGGAAATATGTTTTACAGACAGTTGACATATGTTACAGACAATTCTGTATTACAGACAGTTGGAACAAATACATTGTTTTTCAATGTATTCCCCTGTTTTTCTATGCATTTCTGCCACCGAGTCCGGAGGGCATGGATACCTCGGGAAAATTCTTTTGACTGTCCATGCAGCCACTTATCTGTTTCTCCTCCGTGTCGGTCGCGAACTTGTTGCGACTGGAGCGCTTGGGCTGTAGTCGGTAGTGATGGACCCAGAACTCGTCTCTAGTGACAATCCGATCCAAAAATGGGTCACCTTCAAGTTTATAGCGGCACAGCAGCTCCCGGCAGGTATCGACTCGCGTCTTCTTCATTTCGGGCGTCAGCCGTCGAAGGACCCACTTTTCGGTATTTCAAGTCATCATGGACAATATGCTGAGCAGAGCCATGATTGACAAGTAATTACGTTGCAATGTCATCGACGGTAACCCGTTTATCCAGCGGAATCATCTGCTTCCCCAATGCAATCGCCTCAGTTGTCACAACATTATGTGCTTGACCTGACTTCAGCGTGTCCGCCAAACTGAATTTCTTACACCATTTGTACACCCGAGTACACATACTGCTCCAACATGCGTCAATAGATTTCTATTGATTTCGTGTCTTCACTGTGTAGGAAACGGATCACTCCACGCTATTCTTCTTTGGTGCATTCTAACAGAGCACTGCCATATCGGAAACTCCAGTATGGCGCCGCTGGGTCACGTGAGAATGCCAATTATTGATGGCAGGAGAATACACGCGCACGGGTACGGGTCTGATTGCAATGGGAGCGGTTTTTTTGATTCTCTACAGCACTTTTCCTGTTTTAATTTGACTCACCTACGTACTACGTTATATCTTTATATCATTTCATGTACATTTTTTGAAATAGCCTTTTTATTAAAACGTTTGAATTTTCACAAATTAAATATGTATTTTTAATGCATGCGTCAGAAACGCTGAAGTGTCAAGCCACCGTTGCGATGCACGTCGCTGGTTGTGAACACATTCGCAATATAGTTGACATGTGAGAAATGTTCGTACGGGTTCAGGTATTATAGTAGGTAACAATTACAAATAATACGAGAAAATATGTGATATTGTAACTCGATTAGTTCGTTTTAATAAATGAAAACGTTTTTGTGAAATTTGTAATTTGGAGACATTGTAAAGAGGCAACATATGCTAGATTTACAATTTGAAAGGTCAGAAATAAGTTATTCAGAAAAAAGTTATAAACGGACCACAATGGTGATACAAAGAGCTAATAAATACCATATCGTTCTGTTTCAATGAACGTTAATCTGGCTTTTATCATTTGTTCCAAGTTTCACTGTTGTAAATGTACAATTTGACTGATGTGGCAATCAATTTATCTATAACACGAAACCCATTGCGTGTGTACGCGACCATGACAAGAGCAGAACACTCCTTCGTATCTGCGTTCTTTAAAGTCTTGGCCGTGCCTTATCGGTGAAGGTTACGGCCGGTAAACGATTTAAGACAACTTCAGAAGCACGTTCCGCATGCTCCAGAACTTTACATCGATTCTCTAAGGCTCCTCACAAACGTTTCAAGCTTCAAACATGTATTGAACTTTTTTGATGTATTCCTTCTCAAGGATTAAAAAAGTTCAATGACGACGTATGTTTCAACGAATGGAGCCAATAGAAAATTGGTGGTCATAGAGAGACATTGTTGTGTGTCCTAGACATTGTTGCTGAGGTCGACGCATACATTTCTAAGATGCGGATTATGGACATGTAAGATTGTAAAAGAAGTAGCGTAAAAAGCGTAAATGGATAGAATGATTAATGCAATGCGTGGATATAAAGTAAAGGTTTAAGAAAAAAATTAATGACAATGTTAAGATTATCAAATACAAATTATGTAAATTTAGAGTATATAATACATTACATGCATTAAATCTCATATAGTAAAAGTATTGTAATATTAATGTTAACGATGTTAACGTGCAACACAATATTATTCTCGAGAACATTTCATCACATGATAGTCCATTCCCGATTTTCAATAAATCTTTATTATTCCACTGTATATTTCAATCATGCTGAATTTTCAAATAAAAAAACGGAATTACATTTCTTCTCTTTATTCTTCGGCAATGCAAAAACACTTATTTCTCTACAACTCTTCATATACTCTTTGATTAATCTTTCAAGTAACCACTTAATTTTTACTTTCTCGCTCTGACGAATGTAAGAAGAGAAAGTATTGTACACGTACGCCGGAAAACGGAGAATTTTCGACAGAAAAACTCTTATTGTCAGGCCTTAAAAAAAATAGATAAATCATGTACCTATTTAAAGTAAATTACTTCCTCTAACACGCGGTGTTGCCATAATCCATGTTTTGTGGGTCCTTGATAACGAAAAATCGAATGACGGCAAAACGTCTATCTGTCTGTGTGTGGTCAACGCTAGCGCCTAAATCGTTCAGCCGATTTTCTCCAAAGCTGATTTTCCCCGATCCATCTGAACGAACTTGAAGCTTTGGCAGTTTCAAACTGTTATTTTAATTTTTGAGGATATTTTAGATGAAGCCTCTAAATTTTAAAAATGTTCTCAAAAATGGAACCAGAATGTTTTTAAAGCTTTGTCCTCAAATGAGGTAAAAACGCTTACAAGAATTGTACAGTTCCTTGAAATCAGTGATTTTTCGAAAATTGCAAAAGTACAATACTTTTGGACGCCTTCCTACAACTACAATATTGAAGATATTTATTTTTTTCTTTAATGAAAACTGTTTTGTAATAAAAAGTCTTGAAATATGGTCATAGCCAATTTTTGTAGTACTGAAATGTAGGAAATGTTTAAGCCATTATTTTTTCTCGAATAAAGCAAAGGTCGGTAAATAATTTTCAAATTTTCAGCAAACTCTCTATATCATCTAAATGTATATGAATGAATTAATAATTCTGAATGTAATAAAATTCAGAAATCTTATCAGAATTGTCTCGAGAAATGACCTTTGAAATCTCTGACGTTGGGAATGATAGGCGAGACGAAAAACGTAAGACACTTTTAAGTGTAGGTGATATGTTGGTGAAAGTTTGTTATTGGAAGAGAACGTAGTTCTTACGTTTCGTCAACAAATACAGTAGGGAGCTCTCAGTATAAATGACAGCAAATTTTGACCTTAATGAAAACTGATCTCCAAGTCACGTAAACGAAATAATCATACTCAAATGAATCCATTCTTCGTGTGCATCCATCTCTGTCAAAGTGAAAATTATATTAATTTTAATGACTAACTCTGACCTCATATTTTGTTACTTAGTATTCAGCACTAAAACATAGATGGGAGGATAGTAGCGCTGGGAGAGTAATGTTCATGATAAGGTTAAACAGACTAACAAGTTAACGAGCATCTTTATATATGATATTTCTACATCATATTTGCATGATGTAAAAGGACATAGGCGGGAGTCGAATAACAGACCCATGGGCCTATGCAAATCAGCTCCCTCTCCCAACCATTGCATCATCTAGGCCGACTATTCTGATTTATCCGTTTTATACGCGTATTAATATCAGTTCTACAGGTTAATATAATACGTGAGAGGCGTTTGTGAGACGTGAGGTGTTACCAAGGGAAACAACCGTACATCATCACTGGCATTAGGACAATGTTGGATAAATTACATGGTGGCAGCAGAGATTCTGTGGTAATTGATAATTATTAAGGATCTAGACGGTATCAATCACAAAATTCATTTAAAATATATTTAATATTAAAAATAATTAACCAATTAATAATTAACCAGCATTTCGGGAATCTTATCCCAGTTTTAGAGGCTCTTCAGAGGAGAAGGTAAGCGCCTAACCTAAGAAAATCACTCTTTCGATCCTAATATCAATTTCAAAATTCTCCATTTAGAAAATAAATATAATAAAATTAATATTTTAGAGAATTTGTAAATTTTAGAATTATTCAAAAACCGGAATATAATAGATCTTAATGTACAATCTCAAGAAAGTAATGCACAGATAATACAACATGACGCCGAGTTATTCTACAGAATAAATCAGAATGTATTTTTCATATGTCTAAATATTTTACATTGTAAATTTTTGACTCGTCTATTCCTATTTGTTAATACTAATTTCATTTAATATTATTTAAATTTCATTACCAATTTTCTTCTCTGTAGAGCTACTAAAGATGGCATAAGATTACCGAAATATGTGTATGGCTAATTATTTATAATATTAAATATATTTTTTAAACTCTGTGGTTGATATTTCCTGGATCCTTAATCCCTAATCAATGCTGTTCATTATTACGTTGGCGCATCAATTACGTACTTTGATTAATGAAATTTGGTCCCCCATTACTGAGTGTGCGGAACCTCCTCCCCAGCGCCCTAGAGTGTGTCGTTAGGTGCAGGAAGGCGAGCAAAGCGAGTGTTAGTGCGTGCCTAGTCACCTTCGTCAGGGCCTCCTCCTCTTCGGGCGTGAGCGGGCGCACCGGCGGCGGGCGCTCAGACGCGGGCTCGGGCGCGGGCGCGGGCGGGGTGGCCTGATGGGCAGGAGCCTGTTGGGCGGGGGCGGGGGCGGGAGTCGGGGCCGGCGGCGGGGCCTGGGCTGCGAGCGGGGCTGCCTTCTTCGGCGGCACTTCCTCCTCCTCTTCTTCTTCCTCCTCCTCAGACTCTTCTTCAGACTCTTCTTCCGATTCCTCCTCAGACTCCTCTTCCTCCGATTCCTCCTCCTCCTCTTCTTTTTGTGCTACTGGTTTTGCAGCTGGTTTAATCTCTGGTTTGGCCGCTGGTTTAATTTCTGGTTTTGGTTGAGGTTTTTTTCATCCTTTTTTTCATCATTTTCCTCCTTGAGATCGGCTTCGGTTGACCTGCCCCAGCTGGTCCAGCCCCACATCCAGGCGAATCTACTGACAGGAGCAGGTTCCTCGGGAGGTTCTTCGGGTTTCTCCTCTTTGGGTTTGGGTTTGGGAGCGGCCAACTTAGGCTCCGACGGGACAGGCTTGATGGGTATGGGCAAGGGGCGAGGTTGATGCTCGGCGGCAGCCTTCAGTTCCGCCATGTTGGTGTACGTCTTCGTCTGCGGCTTCCTGTTCCGGCCGTACTCGCGGATGATGTCTCCGTAATGCTCGGAGATGACGCGCGCCAGAGCCTCTTCCTCTTCGAGGGACGACTGGCGGGACTGCATGCGGCGCTGGCGGGCGATCTCGGCGGCCGAGAGCCCGACGTCGCCGGCCTGCGGGGTGGCCTGTGGAGGGGGCGGGGCGCCGGCGGGGACGTGCTCTTCGGGGGCCGGCGCCGGGGAGCGTCGACGCCGCAGCACCACCTCGGGGTCTTCCACCCCGGGCGACGGGGACAGCTGGCGCTGCGGAGACGACGGGGAGAGCGGGCGCTGTGGAGAGGCCGGGGACAGCGACCGCATGGGAGACGATGGAGACAAGGACCTCTGAGGCTGCGGCGAGGGGCTGCGTGGCTTCTTGAGAATGGGCTTGGGCGTGACGATGGGCGGGGAGGGCAGCGGGGAGCGGGCGTGCGGGGGCACCGGCGGGGGCTCCTCGCGGGCCGGTGAGCGGGAGGCGTCGGGAGACTTGGGCGGCGGGGAGGCCTGCCGCTGGAGGACGCCGCGCGGGACCATGCTGCGCGGGTGGTAGGTGTCCTCCTCCTCCAGTTCTTCGTCGTCCTCGGAGTAGCGCGAGCGGAAGGGGCGGGAGGCGAGCGGCGGCGGGCTGCGGGGCTCGTACGGCTCGTCGTCCTCGTCGTCCTCGTAGTCGAGCGACGCGTCGGCCGACACGTCGGCGGAGCGGCCGGTGTGGTAGGCGTCGCCGTCCGACTCCTCGCGTGACTCCTCGGAGTCGGTGCGCTCCGGGGCGGGGGCGCGGGTGGGGATGGGGGCGGGGGCTGGCTGGGGGAGGGCGCGGGGGCGGAGAGGGGGGCGGGGGCGCGAGCGGCGCGGCCAGGCAGCCGGCCGCCCGGCGCGTCGCGCAACCGCTCCCGCAGCCGCGCGAAGTCCAGCTGCTCCTCCTCCTCGGTGGGCAGCGCGCGCGCGGGGGCCCGCACCACGGCCGGCGGCGGCGGCGGGGCCGGGGCTGGCGCCGAGGCCTGGGCCTTGGCGGCGCGCGGGGCCGGCGCCGGCGGCGCCTGCGACAGCCACAACGCAATCAGCTGGCGCAGGCTCCCGCGCTAAGGCTCGCGAAGTGCGTGAGAGGCAAGGGCAACGATTGGGCGGCTTCGACAACCACAAACAAATGAATGAGTTGGGAGCACAATGGAATACGGACAAATCAAAATGGCCGCCATGTCCAGGAACAGATATTACTTTTTAAAAAACCTCGAACGAGTAGAAATTCCAATCAATAACAAAAAGTTTAATTGGACATTAACATTTCTCTGAGAATGTTACAGATACCTACAAAGAGTATTCAGATTAACATATTGTACATCATGTATTTAAATACAAATTGTTGAGTTACTGCACAATTTAATATTCAGAGCTATAAACATGAATTATCACTAGCTGAGAAAACAGATACATATATTAAATCCCAAGTTTGAATATCTTATACTCGAAGTTGAAGATATATGATTAATCAGATAATAATCCTATATTCTATTATTATACCCTGGGGAATGCAGTTTGAATAAATTTACATTCTCAGCGTCCAACAATTTACTGTTTTCTACTACCTATATTCCCCCCCCCCGCAAGAAATGCGTAATAAATGTGCAAGTGTTATCCGCAAGTTAAGTGATTTCACTCCGTATTCATACGTAAACTAACATCTGTGTTCTTAGTTATTTTCTTTTTAAAAAGAGCGTCCAGTGGAAAAACTCCTATTGTCTTATAAATAGTAAATATTGATAATAAATCGTGGAAATCAGTGAAACATCTAAACTGAATGATAATCACAGGACTAAACATTTATGCGCCATGAACTACTGGTTAGGATACAAAACACTGAAGAATTCCTCTTGCGTTTGTGCTTTTATCTTGATATTCTCTGTTAGAATTACGGTTTATATTGAAATATTTTCTCTTTTCTAAATAATTATATTTCTAAGTAATATTGTTTTACATATGCTGCTTAAATATAAAATATTCCTCTCTTAGTGCTACATCATATAGCGCTTAATTTAATTCAAATTATGAACAATACAAGTTCTTATATTGGAAATATATTCCAATTAATTAATTATGTATTTAAAAAATTCTATCTGGCTCACAAACCACCTATCAAATAGGTAATTGCATGTCAAGTGCAATTAAAATAATATGATTGAAGATTTAGCTCTTATGTTAAATGATTTTGAAAAAGTCGACGAAGGGAACAGACAAATATCAGTGTAGTCACTAAGGTTTTATAAGTTATTTGGAGCCGTTTTTAGAAAATATAAATAACATGGTATGATCAGCGTATAAGGTACCTCCATAAGTTTTAAAAAGTGTTTTCGAATCACACACCTTAAATTGAACTACAACTACTAACCCAAGTACTGTATCTTCGTCCAAATATCAAGATCGACTTACGCAACATTTCACAACTTACAGGTGATTGAAATTACCTTTCGCCACGCGAGGTGAAACGTCTATTATCAATGATGTAATTGCACACTGTTAGAAAGCGATCGATCATGTTGCGCTCCTGGACCCTCCCCTACCGCCGCCGCCGCTGTGATCCCGTGACCAGCCCACCGCGAGCGAGCGCAGGAGGCTCGAGGGCACCGTACTCGAGGCTAAACTGCTCGAGCGAGTACGAGCGAGCGAATGGTATGACTTGCAGATCTCTAGTTCCGGTATTCACTTGATATTGATCGAAGAAACCACTGAAAACGACCGATCAGAGCAGCCGGCCGTTAGAATTCTCCTCCGGACAGTGACTCAATACGACTTAGCTATTCAGCTAGTGTTTAAAATTCGCCTTCATTGGAACACAAATTCTAGTACCGTCTGCGAAGACAGCGACAATGGTGGCTCTGAGCTGCACTTGGTGTTATTGCTTGATTTGATTTTATTTCCTTTTGTGGCTATAAGCTGGAGGAATCTGGGCGTGTGTATCAACACTTTTTTCACCCTGGAGCAGGTCAGTATTCTTTTCTGACGTGAGGCAGCTCACATTCTCTGTCCGAAGGCAAGTTTGAATAATCTGTATAATACGTATAGGAGAAAGTTATAGGACCACCTCATAAATCTATCGATGTGGCTCGTTAAATTTACTTTTACTTTCTCAATATTCGCAAAGCAAGCATTGTTCTTAATATCTAATCTTCAGACAAACAAATGAATATTTTATCTGAAACAAAATACGCTATTCTTGTCTAATTTCAACCCCAATTTTTCATAATCATTTCACATTATGACGCAATATATTATAACAAGTAATGACTTCAAGTGGAAACAGTGAGAAAAGTGATTATGCGACTATAAAAATAACGCGGTGTACTTTACGGCTTAAATGAAGTAATATGTACTCTTGGCAATTAATTGTGCTCCGGTCGGGCTACACATCAAACGAAATGAATAAATACAAATTTAATTGAAAATGTCTCTAAACTCTCCCGTCCAGACATCAGCAAACATAAGGATGTCTTACAAAAGCTCTTTTTGTAAAAATTTGCACAATATTTGTTTTAGGAGAACCTATATCTTTTGCAATGTACCCTAGGAAATATGCCCTCAGTATTTTTTAAATAAAATACGTTCATTTCATTGCTAAAAAATACTTTTATTCCAAGTACTTCAATAAGTATGTAGCATAATAACCAAGAGGAGACTAGCTGCGACCTAAAAATGAGTAAGTATATATGAAACTAACACCTAAAAATTCATCAAAATGTGACAAGCAAAACTGAAAATATAAGTGTATCGAAAAGAGAACGCGAAATATTCTGAAGTTGATAATAACCCTTAGAATTTGCGATAGAGCTATTTTTAATCTGCATTGCTATTTACAATATTCAAGTCTACAAAAAATCAATTTTAAGTTTTTCCACCTGCAATATTTTCGAATAGGAACGCAAAAGAGCCTATTGCTTCGGTGTCCCTCTAGGTCCACTACCGCTACTCCCTTGTGTAAACACTTCATCCCCTGATTATTGTTATAATTTCTGGTGCTTTCTGTTCCGTATTTAACTCCAAAAATGATACTTTATCGTGTAAGATTCAGCAATTAAATTTTTCAATAATTTTGGTGGTATAAACACTATGCAGTTAAAGTTTGAAACAATTTGGAGTTTTGCATTTCGCTGAAGTTCATGTCAGTGCTTCCATATATCCCTATTCAATATTGTTGATTATGTTACTTTTAGTACACGCTCTGAAATACTTATTCGCCAATCTCCAGGGTTCAACTGACAAATTTGTACTGATTTTCACCAGGAATCACTTCGAACTTCCCAAGACTTCGTCACAAACTAATGCACCTTAGTGGTCTGAGTTCTAAAGACGTAACAGTGTTCCCAATACATTCATCTACAGGGTAGGTAGCGACGATTCGACACGCAAACACAAACGCATTCCAGCTAAAAACGAAAGTAAGCAACGGGTAGGCAGGGTGAAAAAAGCACAGTCCGGTCTTACAAAGCTGGTCGTTTGCAGGTTCCTTCCAAAGCGGATGTATAAAAATTCTATGCATCTCCAGTTTATGTGGACTTCAGAAACCTTCCTCCAACAAACCTCGAGCTGCAGCGCAGACCAATCCCCTGCGATATTTCGTCACGGTAATTGAGAAGTACTTACGAGTATCTATTAACACACTTTGCATTTAGGTGGTCGCTCTGAACCTCAAAAAGTTGTTCACGTAGGTCTAGTTCTAGCAACCGAACAAGAGGCGCTAAGGACGAAGACTATTCAAGTAAAAGTAAATAAAAGTGAATGGGACGACAAGTTTAGACTGTGCAAAACTGCACGACACAGTCCTCATCAGTTAGAAGTACGAATGGAAAGTGAAGCATATTCCCTGAGTTGATTAGGTTATTCAGGTATCCCAGGAGGAAACGTCAATGTTTTAGATGGCCACTGTATCGGTCACTCTGAGCAAAAAAGTTCGTATGAACATGTGTCCCATTCCGACGGGTTTCCGAGACAGAGCTTCTTGGCTGTACAGTAATTTGGATTTGAAGCCCAATAATATCAATTCCTCCCAAAATACTGCACCACTTTCTTAAGCGATTTTATTCCACGAAATGTCACTAATGATTGTTGGTACTGCATTGTCATTGTTGGTACATTGTTGGTACTACATTTGTTGTACAAAATGCACATCTTCCCAATAATGAAGAATATGCTATGTTGAATGTGTACAGCTTTTGCAATGGTAGTGCCGCCGCTGTTGTAGAGGAATACTATCGACGCTTTCCTATGTACAGGATTCCGAATCGTAAGGAGTTTATCACGGTGTTCAGGAGATTGAGTAAATGTGAAAATCTACCCTGTGCTCATCTTTCACATGAACGAGGATATCAACACCATGTGGAAGAACAGTAAGACATTCTTCAAATGGTACAGCGTAGCCCTACAACTAGCACGCCAAGACCTTCAAGTCTTGGTGCTTCGCGAACACGCGTTTGGCGAACTTTGCATGAAGACGGTTTGTAGCCATTTCATCCACAGCGTGTATAAAATCTACAACCAGGAGACAATGCCATGCGTCTACAATTTTCTCACTGGTTACGTACTAATCGCCAATTCTTTCCATTCATATTGTTAACTGATGAAGCTACTTTCAACCCTAACGGAATAAATAGCAGACGTAACACGTATTTATGGTCTCACGATAATCCACCTAGTTCTAGGGAAATTAACTTTCAACATCGTTTCTCTGTGAATGTATGATGATATGTTGATTGGTCGCGTTATTTTACGATCGAAAGACGGAACAAAATTACCACGACTTTCTGCAAAATGAATTGCCATAATCTGCCACGCAGATTGCTGTGTCTTTGAGCCCGACAGAGCTCTTTTCATTCTACAAGTGATTCTTTATATCCATGACAATTTTCCTAATCGGTGGATTGGTCGTAGCAGTACCATTCAATGGCCACCAAGATCTCCAGACCTAACCCCGTTTTTATTTTTGGGGTTGGATAAAACACGAAGTGTACAGAACAAAAATTATTACACGAGACGAATTGCTGGAACCCACAACGGCACTTCAAGATGCACGCAGATACGTCATCTCCTCACAAGAGTCGAAAGTGTATCATGTTGACGGCGGAATTTTCGAGAATATTTTGTAGAGTGTAAACTGTACTACCTACACTATGTGATCAAAAGTATCCGAACACGGCGGTGGTGTTATAGTGCGGTCGTCTTTTTCGTGGAGAGGGTTGCATTCCATCTTGTTTTGCGTGGCACTAACACGGCACAGGCGTACGTTGATGTTTTAAAACACCTTCTTGCTTCCCACTGTTGAAGAGCAATTCGGGGATGGCGATTGGCATCTTTCAACACGATCGAGCACCTGTTCATACTGCACGGCCTGTGGTGGAGTGGTTACACGACAACAACATTCCTGTGTACTGGCCTGCACAGAGTCCTCACTTGAGACCTATCGAACACTTTTGGGATGTTTTGGAACTTCGTGCCAGGCCACAACCGACCTACATCGATACCTCTCCTCAATGCAGCACAACGTGAAAAATGGGCTGCCATTCCCCAAGAAACCTGATTGAAAGTATGCTTGCAAGAGTGGAAGTTGTTATCAAGGCTAAGGGTGAGCCAACACCCTATTGAATTCCAGCATTTCCGATGGAGGGCGCCATGAACTTGTCATTTTCAGCCACTTGTCCCGATACTTTTGATCACTTAGTATACCTACGATACTGTTAGAATTATAGATATCTATATTGGCTGATAGTATATTCTTAAACAAGCGTATAATGATGGCTATTCACTAGTTAATGTTTACGACACGAGCGACGAAGGAGAGAGTATCGTAATTTCCACGAGAATAACAGTCATTATCTATGACTGGAAGGCTATACTTTCTTTAAGATCTTTAAATATTCAGAAATAATTTTACAGATTTTTGCTTTATTTGAAAATTGTTGAATGCATTAATTACATACATAAACAATTCAGTAGATATATTCAACTTTCAACTGCAAAAATTACTTGCATCAAACAGTTATAATATAAGATACATGAAGCATTTAATTATTATCTTACAAAATTAACGGTGAAATTAGTGCAGTTAAAAATATTTATCACTGATTGTCTATACTCTTCAAAATTGACATCAGTTCTAGTATATGATGAGGTTGGTTAGGTCTACAGACTGCAGTACTTTGTTTACAGTGTTAATTTTATTTGCCATCAACTAATGTGACAGAAGATCTACGAAAATTATGACCAGTGCGTAGATTCGCATTTGGTAACTTTAAGAATAAAGCCGTTTCTTTTCTCTTGTGTTAAAATTATAAATACCAATTTTCTGCACGGTACACTTCCCTCTTCTTTTCCCTTATTCTTTTTTGGTTTCATTGATAGTTAACAAATGCTATTCTTTTCACTGGAGCCGGACTAAGGCAGCATATTTCTTAGATTTTTCTTAAAATTTACCACTAATAAATTTTCTTTACTATTTTATTTTTAAATTGAGTGTTATTATCGAATAAACTGCTTAAAGATCTCTAATTACTTCCATTCTTCATAGAGTTAACCTTGTTTCTACAAGCACCATAATTATTCCCATTATAGTGTCCATTTAAAAATGTAATGAATTAATTACTTCATGTAGTGCAAAATATAGTCATGTCTATTTCAATTTATTACGTTTCTCGCAAGCTTCGTCCGGAGCTTCTGTGATTAATTTCTTTCTTTCTTCGGGAGTAACGTTTCAGATTTTTTTAACTCTATAACATTCAGTTTCTTCTAAAGAAAGTGCGCAATTTAGAGTAGCTTCTAATTTTAGTTTATTGTTTATGTACAATGTGCTTCCTTACATTGAGTAAATCTTCTATAAACTAGAGGAATTATATTTTGAGGACTTTTGTAAAGTAAGCCAAGAAAACGTTCTCGCTAAAATATTTTTTTCTATTAGTCTTTCTCCACCACTCCATAAATATCGTCTATGATTGCTCATAATGCTTCCCTATTTTTCTGGCAATAATAATAGAGTTGTCGAATTCACCATTTCCAGAATTTCATATGGCGCATTTATTTCATTATCCACTGTGGCTATATTCCGCTAGCTAGATTCAGTTTTTGTTCAAGGATCAGTGCGAAATATATTATGTCCTGCATCCGAGCACATTAACTTTTATGGTCATTAGTCCCGTTAGTATAGTGAATGATTTCTCCTTAGAAAGTGGCGGTGATTTCCGCCCTCGCTGGATGGTGAGAATCCAGCTCCGACCTACAGGTCGGCTTGCTGAGTTTGCCCTAACCAAGTATCTCCCAACACAGGGGCACCTTCTCAGCCAGGACAAGCTCTAAGATCCCGACTGGTCTCCAAAAAAGTGTGGTAGTGTAGTAGATGATAGTGTAACTAAAAGATGAGGATAGAAAAAAGTAAGATAAAGGACAGATTGCGCGCCGTCCGTGGCCCGTTTGCTAGTGTTCTGTTCTGATATTCACCTTATATTGATTAGAGAAACCACGGAAAAACTATCGATCAGAGCAGGCAGCCGCTAAATTTTCCTCGAGCAGTGGCTGATTTTGATCTCGCTATCTAGCTAGGGTCAAAAATCCTGTCATTAGGAATTAAATCCCAGACCTGTTGGGCAAGAGACACTACAATGACATAAATTAATGCCCTGAGCCACATGAACAAATAGCAAGGAAAAATGCAATTCTTCCCGTGGATTCCGAGGAATGTGATTGATGCCATTCCTCGCCGCCCCGAGGCGTTGTAATTGAGGCCATTCGTCGTCTACAGCAGGAATTACGGTATATTATTAAATGGTCGGAGAAAAAATAAGTTCCCACTCGTGAGTAAGTCAGTGTTGAAAAAACCTTATTCATAGGCAAGGCAATGGCAAAATTTCTAGCTTAATAAAAATATGCTTACGTGAATCCCGTGGGATTGATTTGCTTATTATTCGAGGAATTCTTCTCAGTAATCTTATAGTCTAGGGAATTATAGGAGGTATTCCCCCTTCTATCCCAGGGAAGAATGAATATTCGCAAAATATGCAGGGTGACTGAATATAAATGAATTCTGTACGCGTAGCAAAATGAAACTTAATTTTGTGTTCAATTTATTTAAATGGACGTACAATTTGACGTTTGGCCAAATCTAGACCCAAAAATATAATTACCTTACATCAGTCAATTGCACATTGTGAGGTTTGCATTGAAACCGTTTTTTCCAATTAATTTTTCATTAAGAAAAGCAATTTTAACATCTGATACTGCACTATTTACAGTTTTTTTCATTGCAAAGAATACCCGTGTTTGTCTACAAAGAGAACTAAAGAGATATGCGTGGCACCATTCCTGCTCTTTTGAAGCTACTGCACTGGCATAAAGAGACTTTTAGTCGAACATATTTCACTTTAGAGCACTTCCACAATCTATTTATCCGGCAAGCTATTCATTTCTCTGTCTTTCTTTCTGTTAGCCTTCTATAAAAAGTTGTCTTGGCTTCTGAGGAATTCTGCTGTCTACTCTTCCCTTTAGACGTAAGGTGTATTATTCATTCTTTATCGGACACCGCAGTCGAGTTCGGACATGCACAGCAGTTCCGCGGACAGCCCGTTTAGGCTGAGTGCAGTACTGACTCACCACAATGTTATTTACCGACCGCATGGAAATTCAACCAAGTGGTAGTGTAAAACAGTGCTCAGCTAGTGACACCGACCTCGTCGCCACTTAATGAATCATAGAAGTTACAGAGTTACTAAACCGCATCAAGTGTTTCCGCCAAAAATTTATGTAAGGAAGTGCTCCGCCATATGCATTCTAGTTTTTCATGTTGTGAAGTGCAGATTCCTTACAATGAATCAATGGCCTCCGCAAATCACTATATACGGCCGAAGTAATATGCGCCACCCATACAACCACCAAAAAATTCTGACCTCATAACATCGAACAACCGATGGTGTAACAACCCTCTTTCCTCAATGGTGCCACCCCGAAAAGTAAATGATCCAGGAATAAACTCCGCATCTACAGCGGCACTGTGCCTTCGCCATGGACATGCAGCGTGGACCAGCCCCCTAACCAGGAAGCAGCGTTCATCCGCAAAAGGTTAGTGAATGTCAGAGAGACGAAACCAGAACATAAAAGACGATAAAAGACCTTCAGTGCCTCCAAGCAGTACAAGTGAATCTTCGAAGAACCCTGGTCAAGTAATATATTGTAATGTGCCAGTGCGTAGTAAACCCCTAGGGGGAGAGAAAGGCCCCAGCCTGCCTGATAATAGATTCCCATCACTAAACATTAACAGTAGTGATTCAACGGAGCCTCCCAATACACGATCATAACTAATCCCAGGTAAACACATTAATCAAAAATTAAAACAAGTTCTCGACTTGTTTCGTAGCAGATCTAATGAATTAGAAAATTAAGGTAAATGCCTAAACAGCCACACACTTCCGCAAAATCATGAAATACCTTATTCAAGCCCAGGAGAAATTCTCCCACCTACAAAGATCCGGCAATCTCAGTAGTATTTAAGAATGTTAATCTGTCGTTCTAATAACTCGAAATTTCGGCGAAATTAAGTAGAAATCCCTTTCTCTAATTGAAATCAACAGGCTTACCACGAACATTCCCGAAACATCCCCAATTCCCGTTGTAGTAGCTTATTCAATGATCAAGCCTCAATTGAATATATTTTAGCCATCGATCAAAACTGTAAACTAAGAGAGTCAACTGAATGAAGTAAAAATCACAAGGACCAATGTAAAGTCAACGTGTCGACTTTGGCCACACGAAGAACAATCGGAATCAAGAAATAAGTTGTACCGATAGTTTTCAAAATCACTTCTCTGTTCTTTGTCCAAATAAAAGCCAAAAATCTAAAAACAAAACTGTAAAGATTCCTATAAGGTAGACATCTTCCTATCCGTATTACAACATCCTCAAGCCTGTGTCACATGAGCGTTGCGTTGACGCTTGTTATGTAACGCGCATCGAAGATTAGTTTCGCATAAGTTACAGCGTTAATCTACGACACGCGTTACTTATCGCGCGCCAACGAAACGATCGTGTGCAGAGGCCCTTAAGGTTCGTAGTACCAACCTCATCACAAATAAACTATCGCCATCTCAATACTTAGCCTCACGTCCCTCAATCTGCATCCACTTCACATCCGTCCCCTCCCTATCGCTATTACAGAAACTCCGTGACTTCACACATATGAATTCTTCCTCTCGCACAAACGTCTCATTCACTGAAACCAACGGAAACTATCCCAAAAGCACCCCAAATGTCAACCAAAAAACAGCCCCTTCCTAAGCATATTATTGAGGCAGTCACATCCAGCATAACTAATTTCATAAATTAGTTAATCTCTACAATCATTTACTCCATCGGAAATTCAATACCCTCTATCCTAAATAACAACAATATCAGTTCGTAAACAAAATAACTTTACATTAATGAATTGGAATGACAATTGTAGGTCAACAAAAATACTAAAACAATTTTGGCGTACATTCGTTGCTGATGGGGCATGCGTAGATCAAATTTACCTCAACCACACAAATATAATCCACTTAAACAATTATGCCATTTACCCATTCAACAATGGCGGAGGAGTGCTATTAGCAGATAAATCCATGCTCAGTCACTACCCCATCATAGCGCCAAATTACTCTCAACTGGAACTTATTGCAGAAAACGTAAAATTAGAAAAATAACATGGACAGTAGTAGCAGTATATAAACTCCCTACTTTCAAACTAAATCCTAACAGTACTAGCAACATTCTCTGTCCATCAAATAACGTAATACTGCTCGCAGGAAATGAAGAAACAACATCTCATTGATGAAACCAGCAACTGTGCTGGCAAAATATCTGCACACCTCATCAATCATTCATCCCTTAAAATTGTCATCACCCCTGAACCTACAAATGATGGGATGAAAGACACCTTGACATAAACATTATAAATTCCAACATAAAATTCCATATAACGCAATCTTTGAACTCGAGTCAGACCACATCCCTGCACTCCTCTCCCTCCAACTCCTGTATCTCCCACCAACTCCCTACCCCTCACTCACCCCACCCAGGGCTAACACAATTAAAATAACCTAGTCAAAATTCCAAAGTAAAGACCTTTGTCGCTTAAAATAAAATTTTAAATAACCCACCTATCTCTTATTTAAACGACTACATTCATAAAGCAATACTTAATTCAGAGAGAAAACCAACACTAACGGTATGAAAAAATAAAGAGAATGTATTCCAAGCTCCCTAAAAGAGATCCTAAACATTATTTCCATTATAAACAAAACGAGACAGTGGGCTTTATATATTCGTACATACCATCAAAACTGAATTAAACCTCATCGATATCTTCAAACTAATGGTACTACAACAGCTCATACTCTCTTGCATTAATTGTAACGGCTCCGCAATAGGACCTACTACTACATGAACCTGCAAAACTGTCTCCAACCACCAAAACGTTTTCCGCACCGAGACTCGAACTCAGGTACATCGAGTTAATTCGCCGTGTTCCTTACCAGTACTAAGTCATTCTGAAGTACTCACATGGGACGACGCTGAAAAAGTCTAATTGTTTTTCACATTATTTCCAACATGCACTTTTCGAAAATTCAGAGAGTTCGACGAAAATGAGACCTCCACCATTCTTTAAGATACCTTTGTTTTATCCGTGGAAAAAGTTTCAAGATAAGTTTGGAGGGGATTTTGAGAAAATGTGTTTTTATCGATTGCATTAATTTTAAACACCAATTAGTTTTTCGAAAAAAACAACATACATGACCTCTTTTTAAAGAGCAGAATTTTTTGGAACATTTTTTTTGTTAAAGGCAAAAATATTTAACAATGTGGTTATGAAATCTTAACTTTTTGCAATTTTCGAAAAAAAAAAGAGTTCGCCGTCGCCGGATATATAACCAACACCAATTTTTTACCTTTCTTTGATATCCAAGGAGATAATTTAAAGGAAAAAAATGGAGCCGTTTTCTGTTTTCAATTGTTTAAAAATCACCCATTTTTCACGCAGAATTATCAGAAAACTACTCATATCACTAAAAAAACTGTACATGACGTAATTTCAAGATCTGTCTTTAAAGAACACATTTTATTTAGAAAAATTCTCTATCTTCAATTCTGTAGTTGTAGAAAGCCGCCTAAAAAGTTTAAACTTCTGCAAATTTCGAAAAATCAGTAATCTCTACGAAAATCAGACCTGCACCATTCTCTTAAGTATTCTGGACAAAGATGAATCAAGCAGCCATTTTTGAAAAAAATGAAAATATTGTGTAGGGTTTATGTAAAGTATCTCGCAAAATCAAAACATATTTCAAACTCGAGAAGCCCAGAGGTCCTATAAATCGACCGAGAAATATCAATTTTGGAGTAAATCGGATGAACGGTTTAGATAGAGTTGACCACTGTCATGATACATAAATCATGGATTTTAACTTCACGTGTTACAGGAAGTGATTTACTATATATAAGAACAAGATTTATCTAAAGTATTAAATTTTTATGTTGAACGTTCACTATTTCCAGAATACGATTACAATACTTCCTCTTATTTATATTATTTATTTATTTCATTTAACGTCAAAAATAGTTAAAAACTGTGTAACGTACTACGAGCAGAATTGTATTTTGTGTACAACTTCTTAAATTCTGAGATCCCTACCCCAACTCATACAAGTTGAATACTAAACACAGATGAAAATGAGCATTTTGACTAGAATCGTTAAGAAAAATTCCCTCCGGTATAATAAAACTATTTGCGAAGATAAATCAGCTGTATATTTTGGCTATTATCTCTCATTGTGCCCTTCCTGAAGGGATCGATTTCCTGTCGTGAGAACATGCAGAACAATAATTTGATATATAACCCATATAACCCTAGAAGACGTGTACAGACAGTAAAGTTTAATTTTTGTCCAGAAGCACAACAAGGGGCCATCCTCCAAAACAAGGAACACCTTACGAAATAAGAGTGAGTGTGAAAATCCATTTGGCATTTTCCAAAGACATATTACCAAAACTTATTACATTCTATTAGCATTCAAAACAATTCCATTAGGCAATTCACCAAAAACAATATGAAATACACATGATTTATCCACTTTTTCGTTACCAGAATCCTGCAACAAGAGTTTTTAGGCCGAAAATTCGCCGTTTTTCGCCGCACAACTACAATAGTTTTTCTTCTTACGAAGTACATAAGTGTGAGATAACTATCATATCGCCTCTGAATACTAAGACATGTCAATCAAATACTACGTACAAAAAAGCAGAAAACTTAGCTGCACTGCAAACATCCTCCTCGCAGAACTTGATTCAGAAACCAAATTCCACTTGACATTTTTCTCGTAAAATTTGCGGATAAAGCTGTTTATGGAGGTTTCTCAATAGAATTTTAGTTAAGATTTAAATTATTTGAAGTAGTATTACAAATTAGACTAAGCCAACCCTATATATGTATATTTTTGTGTGTGACACTGGTTTATGTAAACTCAATTAAAACATTAAACTTTTAAAAAGTTATATTAATATTGTTACCCTAACCGTATCTCTTCAGGAAAGCTGATGTACAAGTTTTCTTGTGCTCAGTAGGGAAAATACTTATTCAAATAATAGCTCGCAATATTCTCGCGGCATTAAGTCGCAGCTTCAAGAAGAGCGTGACAAGCAATAATAGTCCAAATTTGTAAATGATTTGCCTTTGCAAATAGTTTTTTATTACACCAAGTGAGTATTTTCTTATCAATTCTTGCCAAAACGACCTTTGCTACATGTTTTCATAATTCAATTTATACGGTTTCTATCGCATTTAAGCCAGGGTGTGTCGAATAGGTTACGTGTTCCTCGAATCCGCCTATATGATTTACTAAATTAATATCTGCTACTATCTAGGAGTGACTGTAATGAACTGATTGTTATGTCAAAGCAGAAAAAGTTTGTTTGTCTAATATTTGCATATTGTGTTCAGAAATTACTGCAAACAAGTGCAAACTATTGTGGCACGTGTATAAGAGCTTTTCATCCAAGCTGCTTTTCTCGCTGTATTCTGCCCGGTGTTTCTGATTGCTGCTATTGTACATCTGAAAATGATTTCAAAAACTAGATATTTTCGTTCCCGAGCTTTGAAAAATTAATTTCTATCGGTAAACGAACTCTAGATTTGATTATTCTGCAATGCTAACAAAATAGTAACTCACTCCCAGCTCTACTCCTACCACTACAAGCGAAAGGAGAGTTCACCAAAATGTGAGCATAGTGAAGCTACAGTTATGTCCAGAAGCAAAACAAGGAACCGGCATTTGCTCAATGGATCAGGGAAACTGGACAAAAACCTAATCGAGATGAGGGTCATTGACCCGGAAGCTAAAGTACATTACTTGTTACAAGCATTTTGAGTATTTTTTAAATTATACAATAAAAATTGAAACTAATGCGTTATATATAATTGTTTTGTAAAATAAACATTTTTATGACCAGTATAGTATCTAACTATATAGAAACAGTAATGCAGCAGAAAATATTTTACTTTCAACTTAAATATGTGTATCGACTTCAATTGTTTAATGTCATCTGACAATGCGTTGTGAAGTAACGTACATGTATGAGGATTTCTTATAGTGAGCTGTTGATACTGACACTTGATCAACGTGATTTCTACGAGGCGTGTTGCAATTATAAATATCAGTATTTCATGAAAATGTGTTCTCACAGTTAAGTAAGTCGGTTTTGACAAGAAATACTGATTCGTAAATAAATATACCCGGAAATAGTAAGATTCCAAGTTAAATGAAGATCACGTGGATGGCATTTTTTCATTATTCGAATAATTTTCTTTTGCAATCTAAAGGTTAGGGTACTACAACTCTTAATGGTTCTCTCTGGCAATGAACGCCCTCTCGACACTCCTGGAAGATTTAAAACTAGGATTTGAATTAAGAGGCACTAAAACGTTTCAGATAACCGACTTAGATTATATAGATTACATCAACCTGTACTCGGGCACGATCCTTCGCCAAATATACAGATAAAACTCACCAAACGTTATGTGCAACTCTCCGAAGGTCTCCGTAGACAAACATGCAATTGCTTAATGATAAATAAAAAATAAAACATTTGCAGAAGGGTAATTAACTGGTGAACACACACACGAGACTGTTTAGTACAGGGAAAATAAGATATAATACTGACTGTCTTTTAGAGAGCCATAAAAGCATTTCTTTGAGTTATCAGGTATAAAATTTAGGAAATTATAAAGGAAATAAAATTTTCACAATATTTACAAATTACATAACACACCTGATTGCCAAAACTAAAATCATCGCTCTGGAAGTCAACGAATTACACAGACACCTTCATATACCTCAGGGAATTATGATTGCACATCATCAACAGTATGGAATGCTGAAAACTGGACTTCCAAACAACTCAAGCCAGTATTAAAAACTTACTTCAACTGTTGAAACCTCAACGGTTGCATCAATTAATACGCGCTGCCAATTATCATTTTCTCAATTGGAATTCTTAAATACCGTTCAAAACCGGTATATAGGAAACTGAAAGATAAGATTTCAAGTGACACGTTTCGGTTACCAACTTCCAAAAACCGCTATCCAGTCGCAACACACGAGAGGGATTAAGGTGATGTCGAGAATTAAGGCGATAATCTGCAAGGTGATTACGGGACAATTATATAACAACTATATGACCCCTGAATCTCAAACACGATATGTCAATTGAACCGTCCCTTTTGCACCAAGAGATTGATTCCTGGAAACAGAAAGCGCTCCGCAGCGCATATTCTGCTGCTGTTACCAATATGTCACATATGTCAACGCAGAAATGTACAAATAGCAAAATGCAGTATATGTGTACCCTGGGAGCAATGGCTTCACAATCGTAATCCAAGACCAGACGATTCCCACAACAGTAAGAACGTGATAAAAATAGAAACACTTGATGATAACACCGGTCTGCATCATTTTTTATGTCTGTAATGTTTTATTTGATTCTTTTTCTGTTTTTCCCGCAGATTTCAAATCTGCAATCGGTATTTCCGTATTAGGTCCAGTTTTTTCTCTACAAGCCAATATATGTTTTTTGACATTTGTATTCTTTATTATATTTTAATGCTAGTAAGAAATATTTTTTGTTTGTTTTTTAGGCAGATTGTTTTAATTACTAGAGTTTTATAGTGTATGTTAAAGAGAATTAAATTTCATCAATTAACATGAATAGAAAATGCAAAAATGACCCAAATATGTTTTGCTACATTTGTGGTAACGTGACGTTACCAGGGAAAAGATCAAACAGTAAATAATTTAATCACACATCTTTTTGATATGAAATTGGACGATCTCCACAAGACATTTGCTTCACACACATGCTGTCGAACATACGTTGAATATCTTAAACGATGGAGCATGGGAATCATAAAGACATTGCACTTTGGTGTACCTAAGGTGTGGAGGAAGGAAAGGATCATTCAACAGATTGCAACTTTTGCAGGACGAAATAACAAGGTAATTAAAACCCATTTATTGACCAAAGAAATTCTGCTCATAAGGCTAATGAAAATTTTCGTTAAAGCAATGAATAAAAAGAACCCAGCTTTTCTTTATATAATGAAGACATCCACACATCAGTGAAGCAAAATTGAATGCAGGTATTTTTGGTGGCTCCCATACTAGAAGATTTATGAATGATCCCGAGTTTGAAAAGACTATGAATGAAATAGAAATGAAAGTTGGCTTGATTTCACAGTTACTGTAAACAATTTGTTGCAAAGGAATGAATTCCCGAATATCAAGCTATCATTCAAAGTCTCCTGAACTGTTTCAAGAACATGGGAGCTCGCATGACTATAAAATTGCATTTTCTGACTTCACATTTAAATTATTTCCCAGATAATTGTGGGAATTATAATGAGGAACAGGGAGAAAGTTTCCACCAGGACGATGGAAGTGAGGTATCGAGGTCGATGGAATATCAATTTGATGGGCGGACTGTTGTTGGTGTCTGAAAAGAGATGAATCTGAAGCCCCGCATAAACGAAAGACGCTTGTCATACTTTTTATAAAATGAATTGTCTTATATAAAACGCTTTAAAATATGATAAAGGAAAGATGAAATAGCTACATTTATTTCAATCACACACATTTATTACTCACAAAGGATGCATACTGAAAGGAAGTATGAAAGTATTTTTTTCACAATATTTATGTTTTTTTTAATATAATTTTCTATTAACAAAGATTGCTCTGAAACTATCTTATATTTTATTCACTTAATACTTACCTTCATGTAATCTATTGTTATTGTCACGTCTGTTAACTAGCTATTGATCCTCTATGAATAGACTATTTCCTAATGGTAAAAACAGTACGCTTAATAGCCATTGAATTTATAGACGTGATTGAGCAAAACTAATATTATTTTCGATGTTCAGCGTGGTCAATTCCTATAAAAACCGTTGAAACAATGTAAACATAATTTTTTTAAAAAAAACGCATGCCAGAGTAATTGTCGTATATGGGGCTGAGATCAAAACACCATGTACCTAGACATGTAGCATCCAAAGACCACAAAACTGAGAACAATCAGAAGGGCCGGATCATCCATGCCAAACTTGCTAGGAAATGCAGGCTCTCTTGGGAAGTAAATACAGCATACTACCAGTAACATCCAGAATAAAACGCCCTAACACTAACAACTCATATTGCTGCACTTTGTCTTGATTCATTTTCAGAAATTTAAGACAAATAATTCTACCATTAATGAAATTGAATAACAAGGAATATTATAATTAATTGGAGATTATAAATTACAGTTTATGCCTTGCTATGTAGAGAAATCAACTCAGAGCACTACCACCTTATCTTTATATAACAATGACATATGTGACATCAAACAAGGCGGTATTGAAAGAATGGCCGACAGTATTGCCCTCAAATATAGAAACAAATTCTGCCACCGTCGGGACTCGATTCCTAGGACCTCCCAGCCAAAGGCACTACCATAGCCACATTTGTTGCTCAGAGCCAGTTGCTCAGAATCAGCCGGTCGGAATATATCGACATTAAAGCGCATATTCACAGAAGCAAACAATTCAATTTGTCGTTAAAAATCAAGCTCTCTAGTCCTTACTGAAGCTGTAAAGAAATGATATCTTTTTTTATAGCATTTCTCGTCACATATTTTATGGGCGATTTAGTCGGCACGCAACTTCGAAAGAGTCCACTTGAGCAAATGAGTCCGCGTCGCCAGCAACCTAGAATGTATTGGTGGAGGTTCATGAATATGTTGCTTACTTAATATGATACACCTGACGATTAGTTGTGTCCTTCCATGTTAGCATTTGCATCAGACATAAATTCAAATATTCATTACATTCAAAGTTAAAGTTTCCACTGTTTCTTTGGTACGAGAAAAATAGGCAGATCCATATTGAGCATTTCATTTCTAATCACATGCTCAATACGATACGACCTCCAAACGTACGTGCACCTTAAAAGTCACGTATGTGAAGATTATTTGAATGGTTTATTTCGGAAACAAAAATCTTTTTTTTGCCATTTTGGCTTTTTATTGCAATCATATTCTCTGTATGTATATGCACTGTTTCAGATAGATGTAAAGTATGCCAAGCAATTCTAGAGGTAGTTTTTGAAGAGCACGTAAATGGGAATTAATGCAAATACAACATAAGTCAGTGACGGGTGTTCTTTTTGCACTAAAGCGTGAGAAGCGGCTTCTCTTGGGAGTTCAAACAGCTGATCAATTTTAAGTTTACAGGAAGGTGTAATTGCAGTGTGCATTGACGCAAAATTTGAACCTTCCTACAATACCAGTCCAAAACTTGCGCCAACAGTAAATACTTGTGTCCATTAACTGAAGATGACCTGCCACACTCTTCGTATATCATGATGGAATGGGGTCTAAAGAGCCTAGTGAAATGGCTAAATTTACTATGGAATATATAAGTACCTCAATGTTCAACTTTGAAAACTTCCAATTGTGTTCATATGGCTGTGGAAGTCAAATAAACTAGTGGTGATACAACAGCACATTCTTTCCCGCGTTATTGGAAACAGCTACGTAGTATTGAAATATTGCACTTTCTGCGCTACTAACATCTTAGCTATTATTTGAAAACATCCAATTCAACTAAAAAGTGAACACCTCACTGTTTCCATCACAGTGTTGTCAAAACTGTGAATTCTACAACTGCATAAAAATATAACACAAAAGTTGTGTAAACTTGTATTGGAAAAAGAAGCCTGATACCCTGGACAATATAGAAATGAATTTCATAGGGCATGATTAGAGATGAGTGTTCTCAAACCATGCAAAAAGTAGTCTACTTATTACAAATCGTACAGCATTTGGTGCAAAACTAAATATTTTCCTGCAAATATCAACATAACTTTGACAATCAACATAATTTTAACTACTTTTCATACAGCTATATCAAGTCACAACAATGACACGTAATTCACAGAAGCGAGTGCGAAACGGAATTCCATTGTTGCATTCCTTGCATTGTTGATATCCCTGAGAGCTAGCAATTTTTATTTCAAATATTTCAAAATAAATAATTTCTAAAAGATTAATGTGTAAATGTAAAAAAAAGGTCGGTTGTAAGAAACGAACAAAGAAATAATATATAAAAATGTTTGTATGTATGTATATATATATATATATATATATATACATACACACATACATACATACAAACATCCAGAAGGTTTATGTGCTATTAATTCTGTTGGAACTCCACTACATGGCGCTTAGGAACAAAACTAAATATTCACGTCAAATGCAAACCTGCAACACTCGTCAGTATTTTGAATCTATATCGTTAAATAACTCCTAAACGAAACGTTCTAAGGTGTTAAAAACTAAAAGTGAGTCCAAAAGTCTCAAAAAAACGTTTCTCACACCGTAATCTACAGGATGAACCTTTTATTACATTTTCGCTGGTCCGGCGCTTCTTGATATTATGAGGGGTGAGGGAGTGACAGAGAAAAGGGAGATGGTAGAGGAAAGATGGAGATAAAGGGCAGAACAACGTCTCCCGGGTTTCGATAGTAATACACAAAATTGCAAATTCTAGTTAACGACGCATTCAGCTGTCTGAAGAACAGTAAATTTTTAGAAGGCTATTATGTTTTTCACGAAATTATACAAACACTAATCGTTTTTTCAAAAAATTAAACATGACCGTATTCGGTTTCAAATTCAAAGGGCCACAAGACCAGTGCGATTGATCGGGGAATATCAATTTCGGAGAAAATTGGCTGAAAGGTGTAGTCGCTAGTATTGTTCACAGACGGACTGGCTGACGGACAGACGTTTTGCATTCAATTGGTTTTTCGATATTAAAAAAAGGAATTCTCACTGCACCCATGTAAGGGGATTTGTTCTTAATTTAGCAGCTGGATTTATCACATTTTTTGTTATCAGGGCCCGGCAATGAGTTTTTTCTGCCGAAAATCAGCCCTTTTTTCATGCAGCATTACACCGTATATACAGCATACACTCACTATAGCATTCTCTGTATATACGTACGTATACGGGAAAGTAAAAATCACAGTACGGAGGGTCATGTCAGTCCGTGTTTCGATGTTTTCGACCCTTCATGTAAAGTACCCTCAAAAATCAAAATCTCCGGTTGAAACTCTCAAAACCTCGAGTTCGTGCAGATCAATCGAGGAATATCAATTTTGGAGAAAATCGGCTGAAGGGTTTAAGCGTTAGCGTTGACCACAGACGATCAGACGGACAGACAGACGTTTTGCTCTCAATCGGTAACAAGGCCCCTCAATCATGGATTTGGACACACCACGTGTTAGAGGAAATAATTTAATATTTATAGGAAAGGATTTATCCGCTTTTGCGTTATCAGGGTCCGTAAATAACAACTTTTCTGGCGAAAATTCGCCCATTTCCGGCACACAATTATATAATTTTCTCTTCTTACAAAGTGCGACAATGTAAAAATCGATTGATGACATCAAAAAGTTCATGGTTTACTAGTATATCCCCCACGAGGCAGAAGTGGGTGCTTTCTCTGCAGAATTACAAAACTAGGCAGTGCGTGAATCATTAATTACGGAAATAATTAGTTAATGTTACAATTTCTTGTAATTAAGGTGTTCATTCAAATATATTTTAGATAAAGATGCATTTAATGAATGATAATACTTTTTTGTCCCAGTGTGGTTTATTTCAGAAGCAACATAAGTCAACCATGTTCATTAATAAATAATAAAACAATGCAATTTAACTTTTTGCTAAATGAGACAAAAATTCTATTTAATACGCGGAAAACAACTAAAAAATTGACACAATGTTTCTGACAAATATAGCCGCATTAGAGGGTTTGTTGTCCGTACTGAAAAGTTCCTTGTCAGTGACTTATGTTGTTTCTTAAATAAGCCATTCGTTTGTCCATTCTCTAAATTAAGTATCAGTATCGTCAAGAAAATTGAGCTATTGAACCAAAGAACGATCGAGTAAATAAATGCATTACAAGATCTCATTACAATGGACTAGGAACTGTACTTAAGTTCTGTACTTAGGAATTGATTAACGATGATTAATTACTTGGTTTTCTTCACAAAATATAAAAGTCTGGCTATAAATCATGGAATAAAATAGTTCTATGGCGGAAACACGTAGTCACAATGAATGTGATTCACCCCTCTCTCCATCAAGAACATGACTTTGATGTTGAACCATAAGAAGGAGTTTTTATAGGCATATTCAGTTTTAAGAATGTTCATATATCCGACATTACACATAACAGTATTTCATCAATTTTATCCGATTCACACGTTTCTTATTTAATATTTTTAAGAATTGCAGTACTTGACTGAATAGATTGACAAATATAAAGTAATCCATAACATACTCGCGATAAACATCGATTCAGTAATTTTGTTTTATGAAGAATAATAAAATCAAAATCCCTTAAAGAATTTCAAAAAATTCCCCTCGTTCAACGAACCTCTAAAGACAATAAAATTCAAATTTATATTCCGATTATAACAGATTGCCCCTTCAAGGTCACGAGCTGGCAGGAGAAGGGGAGACTGTCATACAATCACAAGCTTCGTTACGACTTAAATTTTTGGTATTGAAGCTCCAGATTGGAGTGCAGGGTCGCTTTCTCAGCCGTCAGGGTGAACTTGACAGGAAACACTGTTTAATCAAAGTATGGGGGTAAAACCCATAACCTCACAACACCGGAGACCTGTTGGCAGTGGTGCAGGCGTGGCAGGCTCTGTGTTGCGAAGCTGCTCATGAGTCCTTCGCAAGATTTTATCGATGAGATAGATGAGTGCCCTTTACTGAGCTTGGGTGAGGGAGGAACATTACATTTTTTGGCGTTTTCTTTCGTAGGCAGGTGAGCAGTATTGGTGGTTACCTTTGACTTACACAGAGTGTAAAAGGGATTGCCGATTGACTGATGATAAAAGAGGAATGATTATAAGTCGTAAGGTGTTGGGAAAGAGTCCGTAGACGTGTTAGATGTCAGTCACGCTCAAACGCATGTCAAATCCACCGGCAGTTAGTGAGTGAGAAAATATTGATTCGAGGCGTGACCACTACTGAACTCATTAAGCTCGTGAAATTAGTGTACGTTTTACCCGCCCGAACCCGATTGAGGCCTTCCTCCCCCATTAGAACGAGAGATTCGGCAAACTTCAAATCCTTTTCCCAGAATTAAGACTCGACATAGCAAAGATCTTCATCCTGCATAATTTGCAAAACCATCAGACTAATTATTACTATAACCGTTTCTTCTCACATTAAGTCAGAACTATTTTGCTGTATATATTCAAAGTGATAAATTAACAAGCTGTTAATAAGAGGTCCCAGCTTGGAAGACACTCGAAAATTTATTAAAATGTTACTGATGTAAAAATTGTTATAAACCTTTGTAAGGCAACGACTGCCGATCAAGGATAATTATAATAAAAAAGAGATTCGGCGCCGAATTTCATGTCGTTTCAATGTTTTCTCTTCCAGGTATATCCACCAGCGTGGTTTCACTACAGCCTGTAGAGCTCTAAGCTGCGGACTAGTCTTCCGACGTGTGTCGTATGTAGAGCGTATACATGTAAGTATATTGTAAGGGGAGAGAAGTGGACAAGGATGGGGAAAAATATCCCGCGCAGTTCGTGGCTCGTTTGTTAGGGTACTGCTCCGGCATTCGCCTGATATGGACAAGACAAACCACGAAAAGCCACTTATCAAAGCAGCCGGCTGCTAGAATTCTCCTCAAGGCAGAAGTTGAATGCGACCCAGCAATGTAGAAAAAGGCGAAAATCCGACACCGTTTCGACTCTAAACCTAGAAATTTTCGTTCAACAATGCCGCAGAGCTAACAATGTTGGCGTTGACGTGACGCAACCGGTATGAAAAATAGTAAGATATTCATAACAATATTCATGAGGAATGATGACTGGAATGGCATTACAAAGTTTTTGCATGTCGACGCGTTACAGCAATCGACAGAAATATCGATCTTGCGTGCATGCGCAGTTCGAGAATCACATCACTTTTGTGCATCTGCGCATGCGCACAAAATCAATATTGCATTCGATTGCTGGACGCTATGCCGTGCAAAAGCTTCCTATTCGGGAGATTTTGCCACCTCGAACGTTAAGTACTATCGATTTTCTGCGCATGCGCAAATGCACTAAAGTGATGCAAAACGTGAACTGCGCTTGAGCAGAAGATCGATTGTTCGAGGTGGCAAAATCTCCTTATTGAGACCGGGTGCGTGGTCGGGTAAGAAACCCCTGCCCCGTCGGCGTCGCTCAGCCTTCGCAGCCCGTACCTGCTCCTCGGTGTAAGGCTGCGCCAGCTGCTGTGCCTGGGCGGCTTGCAGGGGCTGCTGCTGCTGCGCGCGCTCGCGCACCTCGGGGGGCACGTTGAGCCTGGGGCGCAGCACGCGGCGGATCTCCTCCTCGTCGGTGAGCGAGGCGCCGCGCGGCCGGTAGCCCCCCGAGGGGGCGTGCGCGGGGGCGGGCAGCGCGCCCTCGATGGAGCGGCGCCGCTCCAGCGCCTTCTGCGCCTCCTCCGCCGCCACCGCCTGGTAGAAGCGCGCCATCGCGCGCTCGTGCAGCAGCTCCGTGGAGCTGACGGCGTTGCGCAGCGGGTTGCCCAGCAGCGCGTCGCCCGAGCCCAGCTCCGGCGCCGACAGCGACAGCGGCGGCGCCACCGACTCTTGCAGCGAGTCTTGCCCGAAGTCCGGCATGGTCCGCGAGGGGCCTGCGCACAAAGAGGCGGCGCGAAAGCATATCGTCGGTAGACTGACGAAACTCAATAAGTCCTTTCACGACGTTTTTTTGTTATTTACATTCATCACATTTTACTTTCTCACCAAAGTAATAGTTACGTAATAAAAGAAAGAATTCTAATGCAGTCCAGTGGTTTATCGACAAAAGAACTCATATTGTGGGAATTATCGAAAAACTCGATAATTCTTATTCCTTTAGTACTTTACTTCCTCTAATACGTTGTGTTCCTCTAAGACGTTTTGTGGTGAAAATCCATGGTTTAGGTCCTGCGAAATCTGAATTCTGAGTAAACAAGGTTTAAAGGAAGTATTTTACTACATATATGAACAATGTTTGTCCAATTTTCGACATTAGTACCCCCACAATACGAGTTTTTTTCTCTGGAACATTGGTCCATTTTTGCCCTAGTATTACAATTCTTTCTCTTTAGTATGTAAGTACTACATAGTATGGCGAGAAAGTAAAAAACAATAAATAAAACTGATTTTTTGTTTATAAAGCAATATTTCATATTAAAATGTGTGTAAAAGAAAACCTGTTTTACTTCCTTTCGAGCAATGGATATTCTGTAGACAATTTTAACAAACTCGACCTCAATTTGATTCAAGTTGACCTCGAAACACAGTTTTTGAACTTTGCGATTTTACTTCTGTTCCAACGATATGCAATCGTGTTCAAATTTCTGCATGTTTCCATATCACATTACGTAAAGGATAAAAATAGTATGAGGAAGTGTGTATCATTGTAGAGTATTGCGTTATAAGTTAATGTTATCTCTTTTGCACGTATTCTTACGTTGGTTCGGTACCCTCCAATGGACACAGCGACCCCTATCACACAGCGGCCTTCGCTCTAGCTTTCAATTTCTGCTGTCCGAGTTGCAAGTCATCATTGTTCCATTTGTAATTTGTGATGGACTAATGGGTTTGCGATAGTTATTCTCGGGGTTCTCCAACTTCTGCTGTCTCCCATTTGCTCCTTTGTTCATCATTAATATTTTATTCTCACCGTCTCCTAAGCAAAAATGTCATTCACTGATTCAGGTAACGCCACTTCCGCTCAAGTAGTGGATTTCTAATAATAGTAGTAGTAATAATAATAATAATAATAATAATAATAATAATAATAATAATAATAATTAAAGATAAAAAACCTAGGGACATAAAATTATTTTAATATAGCGAGCTAAAATGTCACGAAGAAAGGCTAAGGAATAAAAATGTACCAATTTTTCCGGCTAACACTCCATCCTAGGCCATTTGAAGAATGATGTTAATGGTGCTTATGATTTATTAAGCAAATCAAATGAACTGTAGACAAATGAGAACGTAAGTAATAGAGAGAAAGTAAGTGGAAACTCGCTTGGTCGTCTGAAAATTCCTCACGAATTAAACGGGTTTTGTGCCTGAGAAATATATCACAATTAATACTGAGAACACTAATTTTCAACGATCAATGATGCCCTAAAAGATAAAATGGCATTTCAATACCCTGCATTTGTATTTACATTTAAAATAATAGTGAACCATTTTTATAAATATTAATATCTATAATAATACGAGTAATATAGTAAGGAATATTGTTTTCTGTTAAAATGCGAAATGGAAAAATATGCAAAATTATCATTACCAAAACATTGATAAGAGTTTCTCCTAGGTCAAATAAAGCATGACAATTTCCAACAACAATGTACGCAGAAATGTCAATAAAAACGTGAACCTAGGTACAAGCCTCTCCCCTATAATTACGTGCCCTCAGTGAAACTAGCAACCCAATTTATGAAACAATTTCTGATGATTCATTGATATTATCTTTCCTATTAGCATTTATTTATTGAATCATAGTCCTTGGTAACAAGAATGAAAATCCAGATAAGAACAAAGAATGATTATAGCAGTTAACGTATGGGCCATAACAACGTTGTCAGTTACATTTCGAGAATTTTACAGAAATAGAAAAAATAGCTAGCAAGCAAAATTTAACATATACTTCTGATTAAACAGATTGATATAGGATGGTTTAATTTATTTCTTAGTTCCTAGCAATTTTATCATTTTCCAGCGAGGTTACCTGATACAGTAATGTAGACTGACATTTTAATCCATTTAACAATGTGTACGGTACTGTACGTTTTTACATGATGAAATAATAATATAAAACTCCATTTTTCGGATACTATTGTATTTCATGTCTTGCAACTAATTTTAAATCGTATCATGTAAGGCCTACAAGGTAATCTGTTTTCTCTAGTATTGTAATGTAAACATTTCTTACATTATTTTGAAAATGTATATTTATATTCTTCAAAATTATTTTCTTTCGAAATCTAGCATAAACCAAAGAACTTATTTTATAGTCGGCAAAGTTTTACAGAACCGGCTGAGGTAGCTTAGTGCCAGCAATCCCCATGTCTAGCCCCAGTGCCAGCATTCCCCTGCAGCAACTCTAACCGGAAGGTCCCAAGAAGGGTTCGAGTCCCGACGTTGGCTAATTTTCGTCACTATCCCGACATCAACCGCTGTCTGGAGAATTCAGAGACAGTTGCTCTGACCGATAGCTTTTGAGGTTTCACCGAAAAGGGGAATGTCGGAACAGAACACTAACCAACAAGCTATGGACTGCGAGTGATCATTCCTCTTCACTGTACTATCTTCTCCACTAAGGAACATACTCTTACACTTACATGCACTACACACTACCCTACCACAATTCGGAAGAATTCGGGGGCTTAGAACTTCACCCGACTGAACCGCTGCCCCGCGGGGGGAGATGCCTGCAGGGAAAATCTCCCGTAAGCGAACGGTATGTTCGTGTAGGATCTACCATCCAGCGGGGAAGGAACGACGCCATCTTCAGCGGAAAAAAAGTTTACTACACCAACGGAGGTAATGTCCATGACAGTTGACGTGCCGGATTCATCAGTCTCTATATTGAGGTTAAAAAAACTGTGAGATGTTCAAAAATATTTATTTTAGCTGGTTTGATAGGGAGAAATTATATACTTGTTGACGAAAGATTCGGAAACTATTGCATGAAAGGTTGGATATTCTGACTCTTTGTTCCTTGATGTAGCTGTTGAATGCTATAATAAACTAAATAATCGCAAAGGCGCAAAAGAAAATGTATTCTCTCTTTTTGCTACTATCTACCTGCTGCCGGGCAATAGTTGGCAACACAACAGGCATTGCGCTCGCAATTTTTCGCACATATGTTTCTGCAGGTTCGCGTGTTTTGCTGGTACAATTTTCACATATTAGCAGTGTCGATATTATCTTGATTATATTTTGCAGTTATTATATTTTGAAGAGAACCATATGGTTACACAAAATCCTTAGTTCACAAGTTGTCGCATTCAACTTGTTAAGGCCCATGCTTCCCTTGTATTTATCTACTAAGAATTTTGTGGAGACCCCAGTGGAAGTTGTTCCTCGCAGTTTTGTGCCTGAAACATCTAAAATAGAGTAAGTTTCATAACCGAATAAAACACAAAAGAATTAAGGAATAATGAAGGAAAACAGAAAAATCAGGAAAATCAAAGTGGCTGTTCATGGGAGTTGTCTCAAATCAAAGTACATCAAGAAATATAACTTAGTGCATCAGGAAAACACATCATTAATAGTTGGGGCAGAAGGGAAGAGATCATGATTTTGTCAAATAACTTTAGAAACAATTGAAACACTACAAAAATTTCATTCTAATTACATAACAAATTTCACAAGTCTACGTCAACAATATACTAATAAAATGAATTAGATTATAAAATTGCACGAACTAAGAAATTACCAAGGTCACATAAAACGTTTTCCTTCAAAAGTATAGTCGTAGGTCATATGTATAGTAGTAACTGGCATGAAAGAAATATGATGGATGTGATTTTGTGCACGGAAGTGAATGGTAAGTAGAAGTGTCCTTGATTTGAATTTTGTTAATTTAAAATGCAACTAGTGAGTTGTATTGTGAGCCTATGATTACCAACTATGTACTTCTAAATAGTCACAAATATACATCTCCTCTACTTTCTGATAACGTACTCTAAAAATATTTGATCATGTAATATCATTCAGGGTATATACTTCAACTCTTTCTGCCCCAAAAAATGTTTCATTTAAAGGAAAAATATATATTGATTTTCCAGACGCAAGGCAAAGAACCATCTCATTAACTCTGTCGATCAAAAGAAACTTGTGGAACCCCAACCAAGATGTAGGTGGTTGGCGCTGTCAGTTGTGTAGCCAGGAAGAAAATAATTAATTTTATTCGAGACCGTCTAGAAAGTTACATATACTTACACAGTATTTCGTCATGAAGTTTGAACTTTTTTCAATACAGCGCTGGAAACGTACCGAAAGTACTTTCCCTATTAGTACTCAAAGTACAACATTTAGAAAAGAAAATACGTTCCAACCCTCGAACGGAAAAATACCTAGTATGTTCCCGTGATCGTCAATTTGTATATCACCCAGACAATTGTCACAAATTTGAGGTCTGGAATAAAAATATTGTTCTCCACACGGCAAAAGTAACTTTCCATGACTTGACAAGATTTCTAGATGCGGTTTATTGACCTCGTCTCGAGAACTCTGTCATCAAGTCATCGAAAATCCATTTTCTTGCCTTGTAATGTAAATTACTATTTATTTTGATCCTCAATTCCTAGCCACTTTGCCCATTATTGGGATAAAGGGTTTTGACGGATGTGTGAAAGGACAATGAAAAGATTTGATGATGGAACAAGGTGGAATGAGAGTCAGGAGAAATAAGAGAACCCCGGGAAAACCTATCGGGATTACACTTTGTTCACCACAAATTCCACAAGGATCCAAGAACATCTTCTATACTTGTCCAAAATAATTGTTAAGTCACTCTTACATGGATGGATTTACTACTACAAGTTAAAAAATACTTTTGAAATGGAAATCAAAGGGATGAAATAGAAAAAGGATTTGAAATGGAAATCAAAATAATCAAAATTACGTCAGTTAGGAATTCAGTACTAGATCCTCCTCTTCCCCCTCCTCAACTTCAAAAGAAAAACATCAAGGTATTTTATCAAGATTTCGAATTGGCCATTTTGATTTGAGTCGCAGTTATTTATTTAAAAAGACAAATCTAGACCCATGTCCAAATTCTGATGAAATTTCTTTCTACATCTTATTTATTAGTAGTATGTCTTTCACAAGTTATCTTAGAAAAAACATAAAACTTGATACAGACATTTATTCTTTATTAAATTCTACTTTGCAGTGTGACAAAATTATTAAATATCTATGTGTTACAAAATTAGAAAAAATATACAGATTATTTCCTTTCGTGTAAAAAAATCCACAATGCTTGTAATATTAAATGTGTATATTATTCAATGTTGTAAATTGTTAAACGACAATGGTATGAAATGTAATCAAATATGTAAATATTATTATGGTGTAGAATTGTAAAAGAGATATTCATCACCTACGACCATGTAGTTGCACAACGATCTAAAATAAATGAAATACATTAAAAAAGGATAGACTAGAATTTCAACCATCCGAATTTGAACCCTTTGGATTTCTATCCCCGGAATCCACCCGGGTACCCCGGTGGTGGACGTTGAGAGCTCTGACCACTACACCACGGTTCCCTTAACCAGATGTGATACTTCGCCCTTAACCAGATGTGATACGCCTTGACAGTCATGGTGTCCTTTAACCTACCGTTGGTCAATCCTCACACAAGCACTTGTTTGTTTGGGGACGCACACCTCATCCGTTGATTCGGGTTTTATTAACGCTATTTGGAATTTTCTTTCTAACCTCATTAAAAAGTGTTATTTCAGAAATGCATTCCAGGATCGCAGGGCATCCATATACCTACCTTTTTCTTCTTCCTCCTCTTCTTCGTCTTGTCCTCCATCGCCTTCCACCGAGGACTGCGGCAACAAGACGAGCATGAGCTCGGAGCTGCCGTGCAGGATGCTGTCATCCTCCTCTCGCGGCATCAGGGGCGAGCTGGGGTGGAGGAGGTGCGCGTCCCCCTTCTGGGTGGGTCGCGGGGCGTCGAGGCTGCCTCGCCGCACGCTGGGCTTCGTCTTGGGCACGGCCTGCTGCTGCTGGATGAGCTGCTGCTGCTGGAGCTTCCTCTCCGCGGCCGGGGCGGCCTTCTGGCGCGCGGGCGGCAGCGGCTGGCTGTCGCTCAGGGGCTTGGCTCCGCGGCGGAGCGTCTTCGGAGGCACCGGCGGCGGCAGGTCGTCGTCCGCGTCCGCGGGCTGCTCCTTGCGCTTCTTCTTGTCCACGTTCTCTTTGTTCTTCTCGTCCACGTCCGAGGACACTTCGACGCGGTCGAAGGAGATGACCGGCAGAGGTCTGTCCACCGTCTCCCACTCTTTGCTCTTGACGAGACGCGGGTCCGGGGCGCCTTTCTTCGCCGGAGGGGAAACCGTGCGCCCGTCCACTTCCTTGCGCTTGTTGCCGTCCAGGAGAGGCAGCGTGGCGGCCTTGTTGGTGGGAGTGCCGTCTGCACCTTTCTTGCGAGCTGGAGGTTCCATCAGGCTGCGCAAAACGGAATATGCAAATGTTATTGTGCTGTTTATGGAATGATTTTTATTCGTATGACAGAAATGTCACCAGAGAGAAGAGAAAGCACACACTCTGGTTTAATAAGAAATTTGTTGGAAAGGTAAAATAAAATTATTTAGTGTTAGTGTAAATGACTATTTCAGTGATCTAATGCTAATTAATAGTACTAACTGCCTGAGTAAAATAGTATACTACTTGGCCACTGGAGTATATCATTTCGTTGTCTGTAAATAAAAACAAATATTTGTTGCTCACATAAGCATAACTATTTAAAAAGCTTTACAGTACAAAAAATTTACAGTGTACACAAATTATTACTAAATATATAATTGAAATGAATATTATTTTCTTTGCTTTTTCTTTGAAATATCAAATAGTTCGAAAAGTGTTTAAAAAAGTAAAAATTATATGTTGATGCATTTATTATATTTTATACCAGATAGATTAACTTTCATGAAATTATTACAACTATTTATGGTAATATTTGTTAAAACAATCATAACATTTGTTAATACCATAATATTTGTTAAAACAAGTAAATATAATATAGTATAATACAATCCCCCTAAAGTACAATACAGTACAGTTCAATAAACTGATAAGCCAAAAATTGTGTAAAAATTTCTTACCCACGCCTTGGGTCGGGGATGAACACAATTTCAGACTCATCACTGGGGTCGCTCACTCCATAAGGGTTTTCTGCCTTCACTCGAAATTTATATTCAGAACCCTCAATCAGGTCCTCAAGAGTTGTAGAGAGTTGGCGACAAGTGGCTGCTTTTAACCACACGTTCCAACCAATCTGCAAATGAATTTGTCCTCCAGAACATTGAAAGTATTATTATCTTTCTCTGCTTTTCTGTGATCCGTATGAATGTCAGCAAATTACGAATCAGATAAATTTTCATAACTTTGCAAATAATACCTTTTTAGCTCTTGCTTGTAATTAAACTCCATTCTTACGAGTGTTTCCACCAGACCAATGTCAAAAACAACATAAATCAAGAGACGCAAGACATTTCTCATTTTACTATAATAAAATTACTCACGAATTCGTTAAATGCAACCAAATATGAGTTGCTAATGATGAAGAATTGTAGTCGTTAATGGAAAAGTTAACATCAACACTTAAAATACACCAATTAGAATGTTAATAATCACAGGAGCAACATGGATTAGATTCTACGTGCGTTAATCGTTAATGGAGGGTCGCAATACAGTATCGCGTTTTGTTCTTTTATTTATTTAACGTAAAAAAATTATTAAAAACTGTATGACACACTATGGGGAAACTTTCAGTCACGAGAAGTGCATTTTGACGTTTACAAAGTCATATGCAGTGATGGATATGGGCGTACGTGTGTATAAATATGAAATATTAAGAATATTTTTAAATGGCTGTGGAATGAAAATGATATTACGGAACGTGAAATGATGGTGATGCAGTCGTTCCGATAGTTTGCACACATTGTGTGTACAATCTTCAACCCAAAACAAGTCTCCTTGTTCTCGAAATATGAATGAGTGTGGCAAATTAATGACTGTAATAAAATATATGACTACACTTTCAAAACATTTCGAATGCAGAATAATAAAGGTCACAAAATTTTCAATATAAAATGACATGGAATGAAAATATAAAACTGAAACTGTGGTCAAGTGTATTCCAGAACAGAAAATATTTAATTTCATTATATTGACGCACGTGAATTAAAGTTGTTAGAAAACATTTGATAAAAGTACTTCACGTATTTTAATAAAAAAATCTTACGTCTATTTTTCCCTTATTAATAAACAAAGTGGGAATTTTCGATTACTTTGATTCAACTTATGACAGAGGGAAAAATAATGATAAACAAAGATATAAAGTGGGTAAAAATAGAATGGCACAGAACACAGACAAATAAAACAAGAGGCAACAAGTACTAAAGGAAAGCATACGGTAGGGAAAAGAGTCAACGGACCAAATCTCAACGGACCAAAGATCTATATATAGGAGAAGCAAAAGGAAAGTATGGATCAAGAGAAGACTGCTGTATTCAACGCACACCCTATTTGTATATTTTCATTTTTTTAAAGTATCAAATTAGGGAAAAGACACCAGTAGCGGCCACTTCAAGCACAAAAATAAAATAGTAGGAAGCTTCTTGTTCTGCTCAAATTTGCAGAACGCCGATCTTCTGGAATATAGTGGTGAGAACTAGATCAAAGATTATTACTTTAATCTTCTTTTATATTAAAAGAATAAGTTGAAAACTTCCTTTTAATATTGACATTACAAAATGTTGCATGAACTAGTACTTTTTTGGATTGAAATGTCTCAAATACGTTGAGATTCTCAAATATCCAACGGTCTTACTGATTATAGTATTTGACTTTTATCAAAATGATGTAATTTGCAAATGATCACTATTAGATCAAAATTACAACTAACTGAAAATAGGCCATTTTCAGGTAAGGGTTATATTCTATGTTATACTCTTTCTATTCAGAAATAGGAATGCTAAACGCCTATTGAATCTGATACAATGAATTTAGTACTGACGCTCAAGAATCTTAAGAGAACAACCAAAGTATTCTTAACTATGAGCACTACTGGTGCTTTATCTCAACTTCTGATTTTTTGCTTCGAGAACATTCAATATACCCATGATCGGTTGTTACTATTCATGAAAACATTTTTAAAATAGAATTTTATCATTAAATTTCAATTTGCCAACATTCATACATCAATTTTATTTTCTATATTGACAGAGATTGAAAAGTAGGTCTACCAATTCTATATTTGCTTAATCTACTAAGTACTTATTGATACATTTTCAAGAGCACAATAATATTTATTTTCTTATTGATATTGAGTTATTCATTGTTGGCAAGAACTTACAATACTTGTTATTGGTTGTAACAGCAGTTTACTGAGAGAAAGTGGCCTCAGAAAAATGTCACTTGTCTCCAACTGCCCTGGCCTAGATCTCAAAATCCAAGGCAAACTGCTTGAAAGCAATATGATTTTACAAAATTAAATTGATATTTATTGTTTGAAATATTTGTCACCTGTAAGATTCTTCTTTGAAATAATTTACATTTACGACTAGCATTTATTGTCTTGATAATGGCATAAGCTTTATACCAAAAGCTTACCCTGTAGTACTCCACAATGTAATTTCCAATCTTGCAGCCACCATCGTCATCGGGTTCTGTCCATTCAAGACTAACTGCACGACCTTGTGTTGCGACCACCTTTGCACGTCCAGGTGGCATGGGTCGATCTGAAAATTAGCATTAGAGTTATTTTTACAAAACCATAATTTAAAAATGTGAATATGTTAGTATAGTTATATTATGAACTATCTGAAGTAACTCTGCGTTGCTTGGCCATTTATTTATCCTAATTTCGTTTTTCGAGGGGTCGTGCCCTCTGCTTTTTTTTTTTTTTTTTTGGTTTTTCAAAACTTTTTCCTGCAAAATTTGGGAGCAATCGTATCAGTGATTCAAAAGTTATTGCGTAATAAACACATTTACATACTTCCATTTTTATGCATTAAGATTCTTGCAACACAATTATATTATCAGCATCGTATTTAAAAGAAAAGGAGAGAAATATTGCGTCTTTCACAGAAATAAGATAGACTGGAATGAACGGGATAAGTTTTTTTAAATTCTGTTACCTTTTTCGTAACGTTCTCTTAACCGTTTACTGGGGTCGCACTTGGAGTAATCCTCCATTAACTCATCGTCACTCATTTAAAAAAAAACCTCAATAATTGATTGATTATTTCGTGTTTCCGGACACATCAACTGCTATGTTCATTATTCCGTAAGTGTAGTGTATGTTTTTATCACGCTAGGAAGGTGGCGGTGTTCTTCTCCTCGCTAGATGGTGAGATCCAGCGTCAATATACACGTCGGCTTGCGGAATATTACCCACCAACGGAGTACCACCCCTCTGGGGCAAACTCCAAGCTCCCGACTGGTCTGCCAACACGTGTAGTAGTGTAGTGCATGTGAGCATAAGTGTGTGTAAGGAATGAAGAAGGAAAGATCGCTGGTGGTCCGTGGCTCTTTTGTTGGTTACATCTCCGGCAATCAACCGATGTTCATTGGAGAAACCTCGGAAAACTACCGATCAAAGCAGCCGGTCTCTAGAATTCTCCTCCAGACAGTGGCTGAATTCGACTTAGCTATGTTGCTCGTATCAAAAATCCTGCCACCCTCTGTCTCGAACTCTTGAACGTCCTGGTCAGAGGCACCACAGTGACATCAGCTTTTGCGCTAAACCACTTCAGCGGGTCCTCAAGCGTTCACATCAAATTGATTGAATCCTTGATTAGTGATTACGGCTGCGTACGTTGCTAAGGTAATTAGTCCCGTGAGTGTACTGCAAGTTTTTCACTCGGAAGTGGCAGTGATTTTCCCTCGGCGGATGGTGAGATCCATCACCAACCTTCCCGTAAGCTAGCGGGGTTTTCCTCAACTAGGTATCTCTCAACAGCAGGGCACCGCTCCAACCAAGACAAGCCACTCCACTCCAACTCCACCCAAACTCTCGGTATGGGTCATTCAATATCAAATCGCACAAATTTAAGGAAAATTTAATCTATTTGTCCCCGATTTTTAAACTTTTTTCTGTGAAGAGTATAAGCGAAAATATGAAACATGTGTTTTTCATTTTCTCAAATACTATTTTTCTACATGATATTAATTTTCAAAAAAATTATGACATCGCTAAAGTTAATCATTTTTAACTCGTGTTGTAATTGTGACGAAATGTATTAATTTGCAATCTTAAAGAACAAAATATGTTCTTTCATTTGATGGATGTATTGAATTCGTTCAAGTTTTTTGAAATGCTTTTTGACCTATTTGATTTTTATTTTTTTAATTTCTCCCAAAACTTGACTGTTTAAAAATTCGAAAAAATACTACTGTATTCTTTGAGAAGTTCTACATAAGTATGGTAAGTTTCAATGTGAGACACAAAGATGATACTGATAAATTAAATGCAATAGAAATGTGTACATGCTGTTTTGCTGCAGCGTCTGCTAGACCGTCACCCCTCAAGCATGTACTTATCACCGTTGACGACTACCATCAGTATACATTCAGAGTAACAAATAGAAACTACTTACAGAGTAATAAATAGAAATATTCTTTCACATCTTACTACGTGCTGGATATATAGGCGTGGCACTCATAGAAGATTGAATTCAAATGAAAAGGTGTCAAACGGATTCAATTTAGTTTCAAAGGGACGGAATATTTAAACGAGTAAGAGTATGTGATACAGTTAATTAAATTGATATTTCGTTTGCCTCACTTTAGCGAGATTATCGTTTATTGACTCTTTCGTAATGAAATGAAACTATGTATTTTTTTTGCCTTCTACTGTTTTTTATATTATATTTAATGGAAGGTTTTTGGTACTATCTCCTTTTTTCCGTTTTTTTCTATTTTCTTCTTTTTGATTTCAATTCATACATTTTCGAGTCAAGTTCAGATTGCTCACGGTACATTTTACCTTGCTCTGTAATGGACCTTTTCTATATTTTACTATATTTGTAATGTTTACAGTTTAAAATTATTATATTGTTTTTTTGTTCTGAATTGTGTTCATTTATTATTCTGAATTGTACTAATTATTGTATTGAAGCAATCATTGTCACTAGTGGGTCAGTCTGAAAATCAGTGATTAAACTGAGATTCCTCATTGCCTTTTCTTCAGTTTACATTTGTTTAATTTATGTAATAAATTGGATTTTCTTAAAATATAATTTATTTTATATCATCCGATTTTTATTACATATTGTAATACTTGTTTTTTACTGTATTTGTAAATTTTTGTGATTTTGTAGAAGAAATTGTGCAATAAAGAATTAGTATTACAAAAATCCTCTTTGTAAGTATTATTTAGCGTTTCGAAAAATATAAACTTGTTCTTCGCATTAGTGTCAGCCCACTTAAATAACATTCTGGCTAAATTAATAGGTTCTTGTCAGAATTGAATGCTAGCTTGAGAATATTATTATTTCTCTCATCCCGCCACTCCGTGGCAAGGTCCCTTTCCATAAGAGGTTGCGAAGAAATGCCTTTCAGCACTCACATTGAAGACATCTTTGTGGAAGTATAAACTCGAATTGTTTTGTAATATTAGGTACGGACCCAATCCCAAAAATATGTCTGTTAACGCTGTCAGAATCTTACTTGAAAAGTACTCTGAGTTTACACTGAGAAGGGTGAACTGAATTCGTGTCGTGAATTCAGTAAAATAAATTATTCAGGAATTCAGTAAAATAAATTATTTTTCGATGTTTAAATAATTTGTTTTTTCTTTAGTATAGCACAAAAGAATGCAGAGTAGCTACGCCATTAATTCACAACAGTCTCTGAATTACACTTTCAAGTATGAAAAAATAATTTTCTAAAAACTCACACTGGACAATGTAAACTCCTGACGTCATATGTTATTTTTGTCTCATCAAGAGACCAAAAGAAGGCAAACGATAGGTGAAGAAGCAGAAGAAACAGATGACGAACTTACTCGGTCAGTTTCTTGATTATTAGGTGTTGTTAGAGTGAGGATTCTCTACCGGGACCAGCAGTGCACGTTTATTCATCATTGTCACTGCCCAACACATTTGCGGCATTAGCAAGTAGGGTCTCACTTTCTTGAAAAAAATTCACTTGACTCGTCACAAGAAGGAATTTTGAAAACCAGTTTTTCAAACAGTCAGTTTTGAACTTCTCAAAAATGCTGGCTGTAGCAACCTAAATGTACACTTCTGCAATTGTAGATTTTCATATTAAGAAAATGCAAATAACAATAGTATTGATATTATTGTAAGTCTGTTTTTTCTAACTTCACTGAACAACGCACAAGTTTCTCAGATTTCTATGTTTACTCAACCGAATCAGTATATCAGAGAAAGATCACTGCTCTGTTTGAGGCTGGCCCTAGCCGTGTCAGTTGTTTATAAATAAACCTAATAGTTGCATTTCATCAGAAGACATCTATTTGAGACCGTGTGCGTGTTTCTGCGATTCATAACATAAGCCTCGCGGTTGCTTTACGTTTGGACGACACGATGCGTCGTGTCATTGACGCCCCGTAGATCCAACAGCCAGTCTGGAGGGCAGCGGGCTGCTTACGTGCTCCGGTGAACAAACTATTTTTTTTTCAAAAACGTTGTTTATTTGGGTCCCACTTAGAAATTTGGCAGGCCTATACAGCATTTGGTGGAAATACATGATTATTTTTTAAAATTAATTTAAGAGTCGTACTAATGTGAAAATTTGCATTTTAAAAATTAAAAAATATTTTAAACATTTAAATAATTTGTTTACAAAATCATATTTACATCGTATTAAAGTAAATCTTTTAAAGTTTAATTTAAGTGTAATTTTATTTTTTGAAGAAAACGGTATTTGCAACAAACAAATAAATATTAGAGCCCGCATGATCCTTCGGAAAAAAATATTGATAATATCTCTGAAGGGGATTACAGTTATCGGGGTCGAAAAAAATTTTTTTTTAAATAATACCAAAAATATGTTTCATTTTCTTCATTTTATGCGTTGGCTTCATAACAATATGTCAATTAGTTATGGAATTATGAAGGAAAGTATCTGAGATTGTGTGGGCAAAATCTACCACAAGTAGGACGGCCCCTACTCACTTCGTGCTGTTCTGCCACTTTATTGCCTTTTTAATCTTATAACCTTTTGAGTCGTCAATTTCTCATTCTAGTATGTTGTATGTTTCAACAGTAATTTCGTATACTTTCTGTTATGCCAGTGTTATTCTTTTATAGTTCTGTTGTTATTATTCCAAGAGCTCAACAGATGAGAAACCAATGTATTCTCTTTGCTCTAAAGGCCTAGATACCAGGTGCCTACATCAAAAAACAGTGCTAGAAAACACTGTTGACAAATACAGACACAAAAACAACATACCAATGGCAGTCATAAAAGCTATAAAACCAGTTTACCAAGATCTAAGTGACCAAAATATAAAAAGATATCGATGGTATGACACAAAATGTAAATGCAAATGGAAAATGAAAATTGTATTCCACAATTTTGAAAGTGTGACCAAAGACTGACTTGTTTGGAAAGAGAATAGTAGAAGTTGGCTTAAAGATAGTTTTATTACGTTTAACAATGGTTTGGGTGGAATAAAAAAACAAGGAAAATACCAATGGTATATAATTATATGATTAAATGCTTGAAGAATGAGAATGCCCGAAGAGTGAACTCGTCAGAGAAGAAAGCAAAATTGTCAACAAAAGAGGCGGCAAAAGCCAGAAAAGAGCTCCAATTGGATATTGAAGCATAGAAAAAGGGAGAAGAAGGACTAACTTATCCACCAGTCCAGTTTTTACCAACACACTTTATTCTAATGAAGGTACTGTAAAATTAATTTCAAATTTTAACACCGATTATCTCAAAACGTTTATTTTTGAAATGGTTTCCCCGATAACGTTTTATAATTCATGGATTTTTTCAAAATTTCAGGAAACGTTCTACTTATGGATATGAACGACATATATTGGAATGAAATATTTACATAGAAAATTGTACAAGTTACGAATTTTTAATTATTTTAAAAAGAATAAATAATGTAAATAAAAAAGGAATAATGTTTTTAAAATGTTTACAAAAGAACACGTTTAATAATTGTATTAAATGTCGAAACCTTTTCAAATAAAAATATATATTAAATTTTTATTACAACTTGAGTTGCAGGGGAAACCATGGAACGAAGCATTGTTGTAGTGCACATTTTACATTGTTAATTAGAATTGTTGTAATCATAATTTTTATTCAAACTGATATTTAATTATTCCCTGAATGGTTATATATACATTGTGAAAAATTTATGGTAAAAGCTTGCACAATTTAACAAAGAACACATTTAAAAGAACCACCAAATTTACCATTTGATAACGATATGTACCCCCTGAAAGGGGAGGTTTATAAAAAAGAAAAAAATATGTGTCACCTATTTTCAACCCTAGACCTCATGAAACAAGTTTTAAGTCACTAAAGATAGCGATGTTTCGTCAGTGTACGATTTCACGTGGAATGACTCATATCTGAGGTAGTGTAGTGCGTTTAAGTCTAAGCATGTGTAAGTGGAGAGGATAGGGCAAGAAAGGGGAGGAAGAGATTAAGCGTGTTTGTTACGGTACTGCTCCGACATTCGTTTGGCAGTGATCGGAGATACCAGGAAAAACTACCGATCAGAGCCGCCAGCCGCTAGAATTCTCCTCCAGACAGCGACTGAATTCAACTTAGTTATGTAGCTGGTGTCGAAATCCTGCCACAACTCGAACCTAGGACCTTCCGGTCAGCGGCAGTGCAGTGACATGAGTTCCTGCCCGGAGCCACCTCTGCTGGTCGTTCTCACCAAAAAATCACAAGAGCTCATCCATACAAATTGCCATGAAAATGACGAAGGAAGGACACAAGTCGCTGGCGAAGTGGTAAGCGATGTCACGGAGGGCGTGCGACGACTCTCACCTGTGACGGTGACGAGGAAGGAGGCGGCGTCCTCGCCCAGGCGGCTGGTGGCGCGCACCTGGTACTCGCCGCGGTCGGCGCGCCGCGCGTCCGAGATCCTCAGCGCCGACGCGCGTTCCGTGTTGGTCACCTCGTAGCGGCCGCCGAACGGCAGCGTCTCCCCGTTGTGCAGCCACGTGACGCGCGGCAGCGGCCGCCCGGCCACCGACACCTTCAGGCGGATCACCTCGCCCATCTCGAACAGCAGCCCGTCCTCGTACTGGCGCGGCAGGCGCACGCGCGGCGGGGCTGCGGACAGCAGACAGCGCGAGAGGGTCAGCCCTAGCGCTCGAGGGAAGCGAGTGGGAGCAACGGTCAAGCGGCTCTTCATGTCCACAAGAACAACAACAACAACAATAATAATAATAACAATAACTACAACAACAATGCCCCGTGAACTTTGAAATCTTAATGGGAACCCCATTTTTTATTGCAGATTCGGATTCTACACTAAAAATACATACGTTTGGTCTAAAACATTTTTAATCGAGAGAGACGATCCAGTCATGTTCCAGACAAAAAAATAATACATCCATTGGGAAAACCTGGCTGACCTAAAATCAAATTTCTGTCCCCCGCCCCCTAGGGATGGGGGAGGCAACATTGAAATCTTAAATGGAAATTTTCCCCATTTTTTCATTAAATAATTTGATTTAACGTGGTTAAATCAGCGTGGAAGATTTGAAGCTGCTGTGCGTACATGAATACAAATAATCTGATTGTCTCTCGGACAAAAAATGTTCTAGACCAAACTTGTGTATTTTTTTAGTGTAGAATCCGAATCTGCAAAAAAAAGTGAGGGTTTCCATTTAAGATTTCAAAGTTCGCTCCCGCCTCACCCTCAAGGGGCGAGCGTGGAAGTTTGATTTTAGGTCTGACAGATGTCTCCCTTGAAGATATGAATTTTTAGCTTTTGACATTTTTTGGTATGATGCATATTTTTTTAGTTATTTCGATTTGTCAAGTTCAGGGGGACATCCTATATATGGTATATACGTATATATCATATACATACCAATCTCAAAAACTGAAAGAAGTTCCCAACACTTGTGCTGTTTTCCCACATCTACAAAAGTGTGATTTTGTTTCTTTTTTCTGTCATCTTTATACACAACATCACACAGAACAAGGATATATACTATTATTGTACTATCACCACGACTATATAAATATTATTAATAACAGGTAGGTACCGTATTATACTTGTTTACTTCGAAGTTGCATACGATTTGTTTATCAGAAATCGTGTATTTAAAAAATACTTTTGTAACAAAAGGTGCCATTTTTGACCGTTGTAAGTAGCTCACCTTCATATTTTTTGGAATCAAAGACAGGGCAAAGAGTATGAAAAATTTAGCAAACTGTTGGTTATAATTAGATTGCACTTATTACATAAATAAATAACTCCGCTTTATTTTTTTACTTTATTTGATATTTTCTCCATCTGTTAGTGCAGGTATAATTACGTAATTATATTGTGGCAATATTAACGACCACCGAAAAACACACTGAAGAATGTTCCGGATCATGGGATTTTTTTTCAGTTAATTTCAAAACATAAACACATTTTAGTTCGCCAATATTTCATAATATATTAATTCCATCTTCAATCCTTATTCATAAACTAATTGTATAATACGTCATTATATCTGCCATACTTGGTAATGTGACATGTGTTTAATTTGCACAGCTCCACTGCAGGCCAAGGCATCTTGAAAAATGAAAATGGAAGTAAAATATTCCGAAATTCTGGCAAAATTAAATATGTTGATGCTTTGAAATAAACTATGACCAAATCCCATGATCCTGAAAAATATTCAATTTATCTTGTTATAATTCACGGTGCATTTTAATATATGCATTACATGCATTCCATCTTGGCAATTCAGGCCATTAACTTTACAGACCAACTCACACCAGTGACAGCTCGCAAGAGTCCGAGTAGTATTTTGGCTCCGTCAATCCAAGTTTGCAAGTTCAAGGTGGACTTTTCAAGGTCATAAACTCCTTCGTGTGCTATGTCACGCGTTTGGCATCTAGCCCAGCAAAAATTAAATCTTCCGCCAACTCCCGTCCTAATCATATCCAATTTTCTATCGGCCTGCGAATGGCACAAGTAAGGATGTATATGACCGCGTGTTGTCAATGGACCTGGTGGTGAACATGGGAATATAAACCAGTTAGTAGCGATGAACGGTCACGTGATGTCAAATGCGAATATGCACAACACTTCAGCCCATGATGCGGGTGAACAAAGAATGAGTTTCCAGAGCCAGGGCATTATACTACGATTTCAATATAGTTTCTCACGTAGGTCTCGAGTTGGAAGGAGAGGGAGATATTACCATACTATCAGCAGCTTCGTTTACGACTTAATTTTTTGGTAATGAAGCTCCTGATTGGATGTGTATTACTCTTCTTCCAGAGCGAGATCTTGAGGAAATACTACATATAAATTGAACAATAGACAACAACGACAATGACAACAGTAACAACGACCATGACAATAATGACAACGACTATGACGACAACTACACAATTCAATCTTTCTATTATGTATCTTTCATCGTTTCCGCAGATACCTTCCAGGCGCAGTTTGGCCTTGGTGACGACGTGGCCGACGCGGTTGGTGGCCGTGCACTTGATGTCGCCCTCGTCGCTGAAGCCCGTCTGGTAGATGATGAGCGAGCTTGGTCGCCTTCGGTGACCACGCGCATGCGCCGGCTGCTGAAGATCTCGAAGCCGTCTTTGTACCAGGCGATCTTCGGGGCTGGTGTGCCCGGAACACCACGCGGAACTCCGCCTGCAATCAGCAACACGAGTCACATTTCCGTCTCTGGATACTTCGGCGAGTGAGGGGTTCTGTGGTTCATTTCCCGCATGGCAACCCCCGGAACCCGGGTTTGAACCCAGGACGACGGGCGTGGATGGTTGGTTGGTTGATTGTTGGGTGATTCCAAGCGCGTCAACCGCTAAGGTCATTAGTCCCGTGAGTGCATTTTTTCCTGGGAAGTGGCGGGAATCTCCCCCGCTGAATGGCGAGATCCCGCGCCTACCGACCGTCGGCTAGCGGTTTTTTTCCCCAACCAAGAATCTCCCACCAGCGGGCACCGCCCCAGACCGAGCTCTCCACCAGTCTCCCGGCATGTGTGGTACTGTTGTGTATGTCAGTGTGTGTGTGTGTGTGTGTGTGTATGTAAGTAAGGGTGAGGATAGGACAAGGAAGGCGGTCCGTGGCCCGTTTGTTAGGGTACTGCTCCGGCATTCGCCTGGTGTTGATCGGAGTAACCACGAAAACTACCGATCAGAACAGCCGGCCGCTAGAATTCTTCTCCAATCAGAGACTAAATTCGCCTTAGCTGACAAGTTTGTGTCCAAAATCCTGCCTCCGTCGGGACTCGAACCTAGGACCTCTCGGTCAGAGGTACTGCAGTGACATCAACTAATGCCCTGAGCCACCTCTTCCGGTACGGGCGTGGATTTACGAACACCCGACAAAATTAAATCTTCTGACAATTTCCGTCCTAACCTGTTCCAATATCTGTTTAGTTGGGGAATGCCTCACGTAACGGATAAATATTACTGAGGAAACCATGTTGTGTGGGTTCTTGGTACCGAAAAACAAATGACGGCAAAACTTCCGTCTGTCTGTCTGTCCATTTGTGAACAACGCTAGTGGCTAATCCGTTCAGCCCCTTTTCTCCAAAATTGATATTCCCCAATCGATCTGGCCGATCTCGCGGCCCCTTGAATTTGAAACCGGTATGTTAACTTTTTTGGGGGAGGTACTTTACACGAAGACCCAGGGACATTTTCTAAATTTTCCAAAAATGGCTCTGTATTTTTTATTAAATTGTGTTGTTTAATAGTGTGAAGGACTTTAAGAGAATGGTGCAGGTCTCATGTTCGTTGAAAGTACGCAGGTCGGATGTTTTTGAAAATTGCCAGAGATCAAAATTTTTTCGGCCTCTTCGTACAACTAAAATATTGAAGATAAAGATTTAATACTTAATAAAAACTGTTCTTTAAAGATAGGTTTTAAAATAAAGTCTGGTAGGATTTTTGGAAAATTTGAGTACTTTTCCCGTAATTTTGCGTGAAAATACGTCTGAGAAAGTACGTGCTGATTTAGCACCTCTAGTTTCAGATATCAACCTAGTCACTTTAACTTTAGATTTTATCTTTATTACGGGTTAGGTACTTCGAATTCATACCAGTTTTTACAAATGTACTTTTAGCTGCAGCAATGTGATTTTTTTTCCGAAAACGATTATATTCGAGGTCCGCCAGTAATTTATCAAATGAAAAATCATAAATGACTCGAAATTACCAATCTAATGTCATATACAACTTTTGCTTAACCACCACTACACGCAAATTCGTAAATAAACAATCCACATTGGGTCATCCATAACAAGTCTGTTGTAATGTCTCTTGTAATGTCTCGGTGGTATCAGGACCGTACATCAAATCTCGGCCGCCTGTCGGATATTTTCTAAAAAAAACTAGAGGACAGATCATATGAGAATTTGAGAGGTCATCAACCGGCCGTGAGAGAGGGAACTGGATGATAAAGGACTATCAAGCACGATTCGTGATCAGTTCTTTAATGTACTGTTTCGCTATGCAATCGGAAGAGGTCGGTGGAAACCACGGAAAATGCGGATCAGTGCAACCGTTCTCTTTATTTCTCAACCATATCGCAGTAGTCGCTGTTGAATAGTGGTATCCTCAGGATATTCAAGACAAACAAAACACTCATTTTTCTAAGAAAATATTTATTTTAATCAATGTACCATATAAAAACTAGTGGTGCTAAAACAGCACGTACTTTCTTGCCCGTACTTTCATGCAAAATTATTCAAATTTTCGAGAAATTGTACATGACGTAATGAGGTCATGTACAATGTCGAAATCTATCTGTAATAAACAGATTTTGTTAAGGTAAAATAACTCTATCTTGACAATTGTAGCTGTAGGAAGACGCCGAAAAAATTTTGAACTTTTGCAATTTTTGAAAAATCCGTGTTTTCAACGAACATGAGACCTGCAACATACTTAACATCCTCTTAAACGTCCTTCTAACGTAACTCTTAAACGTCCTTCACACTCCACCACCAACAACAAAATTTAATAAAAAACGATGTAGCCATTTATTTTGAAAATTTGAAAAATGTCCCCGGGGCTTCGTGTAAAGTACTTCCTAAAGTTAAAATATCGATTTAAATTCAAGGGGCCGCGACATCAGTCAGATCGATTGGGGAATATAAAATTTGGAGAAAATCAGCTGAACTATTTGGCCGCTAGGACAGTTTTGCGGTCATTCAATTTTGCGGTATCAAGGACCCAGAAAACGTGGATTCTGGCTTCACCACGTGTTAGAGGATATTTTTCTTAATTTAGCAACTGGATTCATCCACTTTTTCGTTAACAGGGCCTTGTAAAAAGAGTTTTTCTGCCGAAAATTCGCCAATTGTTTTGCGCAGCATTACATAACTTTTTTTCTACCGAGTAAGCGGCAGCGAGAAAGTAACATTTCTCTTTTAAATAAATGTGTGTTTCGATTGTCTTTAAATGTCCTGAGGATACCGCATACACATATCTTATACACATACATTCCATCTTATACAAAACATCTCATGTACACAATCGTTGATTTGCTTTAAGCGCTTTTGAGATATAGGTAAGTCCGTAGCAGTGACACGAAGGGTAGTGTCAGTGACGGCGCTACAAGCAGACAAGTATCACACGAGCTCACTACAATGAACAAACTGAATAAAAAATACACATTTTATTAACTGGCAACGGTTTAAAGCAAGTTGTACTCAAGCATATGCAAAGTCGTTATGTTCTCCGTATATACCAGACCTGCACAACGCCTGCTCCCGCGGGCATTCTGCACTTGAGAGCCGATCGTCTGCTCGTGGCAGCGCCGAAAGTGCAAGTAGTGGGGAGTAGGAAGCTTTGGCGGGGAGGGGAGAAGTCTGACGAAGCACGACGCGGCGCGTAGATTGAATGCCTGGGCGTCTAATAATGATCATGCTTCAAAATTAAATGCCCATTTGTTTAAATGGATTATGTATAATATTTGAAGTTACCAGGGTCATAATTCACTGTTTACGTTCTGTGCACTACTGTATATCCACCTTTGTATCACCACTGTATGTATTTTCATTTTTTATTTTTTTTAAAGAAGATAACATATATATATATATATATGTGAGAAAAAATTATTTAATTCTAACAAAAAATTGCAATTAATAATTGATTGTTCACCAGGAATGTTATAATCTCCAAATCATAGAAAATGAAAAAAATCATGAGAGCAACCTCTCACATCAAGATTGACATAAAAATGGAATATGTGGCAATTCCAAGAAGGGTAATGTTTAATAGCACATTTGTGACCATTTTTCTCCATTATGAAACTGAATATAAGAGATCAACGAGCAAACTTCTGTGACGATATGTTACGGACAATCATAAGATAATCATGGGTATTGGTTAAAAAGAATGCAAAGGGCTTTATATTTTTATACGATCTCGTAAACGACTCTACACTCTTGTCAGAAATTAGAACAGAAAATAATCATGATTTTTTAAGAACAATATGTTTTTGCTTTGAGAGAAACGTCTTATTCAATTAAACTTAGTTAATATAAAATAGTTTATTACTGTCATCAACAAAAACAATTCAGTATCATAATTTTGTGTTTAGCACAACCCTAATTTTGAGATTACATCGTAGCAAAGCGAATTACACTACAAGCAATTATAATACTTGGTGTCGAAATCTAATATGTATAATTCGTTGTAGTTTCATAAAATTTTCCCTGTCATATACCGAGAACAAACATTTGCAATAAAATACAAAAGACAATATTACTTGAATTGTATATGACCGTCATGTTCTTGCCAATTGCTCTTTAAATTTACGCGCTATCTTTCGAATTGCGCATTCTGATTGGTGGTCCCCACTCCTAGATTGGGTCTCATCCCCACCCTTCATCGATTTTCTCATTTGCACCCGAGTTGCCCGCACACAGCTCCTGAGGTCAGTGAAAGTGCAAAATGCTGTGCAGGTCTGGTATATACTGTTAATGTTTCTGTTCAAAACCAAAAACCTTTAATCCTGATATAAAGTTGCAAGAGGGTTTAAAAATTAAGAGAGTAGGTCTCAAAATAAATTACATTAAATAAATAAATAAATAAAATATGTAAATAAATATATGTAAGTAAATAAATAAATAAAAATATGAAAATAAATAAATTTGTAAATAAATAAATGTGTAAATAAATAAATTTGTGCATAAATAAGTTTTTAAATAAATAAGTTTGTAATGAAATAAATATGTAAATAAATAAATATGAAAAGAAATATATAAATATGGAAATAAATGCGTTTATGCTAAGAATGTTCCCTTTCGCATTCCTAGCGACAGCCCATCGCCCACCTACCGTCTCATTCTCGAGTGCGACGACGTCTCGCAGCTCCTGGATGAAGTGCGGAGCGGCGGTGGTGGAGCGGTTGAGCGTGACGGTGAGCGGCTCGGAGACGTCGCCGGGCTCCGACAGCCCCACGGCGTTCTGCGCGCTCACGCGGAACTGGTACCGCCAGCCGGGCTCCAGCCCCGACAGCGTCAGCTCCGGCAGCGGCACCAGCGCCGGCGTGGCGCGCACCCAGTGCGGCGACCCCGTGCGCCGGTGCTCCACCAAGTACCCTGCGGAAGAGACGGCGTGAGCCAGGGCCGGCGGACGAACGAGCACGCGAACGGCCTTCGCAAAGGTTTTGGGGCACGCGGCGATATCAGCTTAGAGAAGTCACTTGTGTCGCAGGCGGGAAGCAGGGGTGGGAAAACTTCGGGCGAATGCGGCGAGTTGGTCAAGTACACGGGTTGGTATATCAAAAACATTTATTCAATTTTACCAACTTTTATTGGAAATTGACATGTAAACAGAAACTGCAGCAGGGAAATATTAACGCACATTTCTACACAGTGTTAGAGAATTCAATATACGAAAACTATTAACACTCATTACAAACAACTCAAATGAATATTTTGAAAAAAATATTTATAAACCAAAATACATACTAAATCGATAGAAGTATTATATAACATAATTTCAGAAAAAACACTATTATTGAAAGCAAACATTTAAAGAAATACTGTGTTCGTATCTTTCGTGTGAAAATACACGAAATAGAAAAGAAAGTATTGCTATCGTGCGCCGGGAAAGGCTATTTTTCTACATAAAAACTCATATTTCCGGGCGCTGGTAACGAAAAAGTTGATAAAACTTGTTCCTATATTCAGAAAATGATTTCCTCTAACACGTGGTGTAATTAGAATCAATTTTTGTGAGCCATTGTAAAAATGATTAACGACCAAAGGTTATTACTGATTAACGGCAAAAAAATCGTTACGTTATGATGCTTCGAAATTTAAAAAATAATTCGTTTGGTTTTATACCATTTTCTAGTCTCTCGTCTTACCCATGAATTGTTTTTCCGTGTAATGTTTAATTTTCTTTTTTGAAGAGGAAAGAACGTGTTAAAAGGAAATGAAAGCGTCTAAAAAATTTATATTTAACATTTGTATAAATAGTATTATATTCTGACTACACAACGTATTAGAAGAAGTAATTTGCTTTATATAGAAACAATATTTCTCCATTTTTTCGTTATCAGTGCTCGGAAATAAAGGTTTTGCTGTTGAAAAATCGCTGTTTCCCGGTGAACGATATTAATACTTTCTCTTCTGACGACGTAAGAGCGCGAGAAATTAAAAATGAAATAAAAGTATGATAATAAGAATAATACAACCCACATTTTGCGTATCGAAAGCAATATTGTAAAGGCAGCCATAGTCATTGGATCAGCTCCTTAGGAAGCTAGTAGCAATCTGGAGTATATTTTTTATTTAGCTGACACATAACATCTTGATTCATGAATTTAAATTGAATCATGAAATTTAAATTGAATCATTGAATCATGAAGTAAAATAATAACAATGCGGGATCGAAGATGTTTGACACCCAGGTTCCTACAACTTACAACTTACAATAACTTCCGTAAATTCTAGCTTAGTGAAATGTATTTTTCACAACCCAACAAATTTTCAACACGAGTCACAGTATGATTGGTGTAACGTTGGGTCTAACGATAACCTGAAATGTGGTTAGAGCTTAGAGTGTAATATTTTCATAATTCACTGATTGATGCAATACTATTACGAAGAAAAGGTTTCGCTTCTTTGTCTTTTTCAACTGAAACCTTCAGCCAAGCTCTTGAGATTCGTGTTTCAGGATTTAGTTTTGAGTTCCCATGTCACGTCCGTGGCCTTCCATTGGTTGGTACTTTTCGACTGGGATACAGCAACACAATGCCAACCTGACCAATTCTCTGTCAACCAAATCCACAAAACAAAACTATTTGGTTTTTATTCACAACTACAACCTACCACTTTGGTAATATAAATTGTATTATTTTTGATAGGTTTTTAAAAGAATAAACATACCCGTTTCATAAGTACCAAAACATTTCACGTGGGTGCTGTGCTATCGGCTTGTCATTCCGCCCACTCCCCGACGACACAATTTAATCAGTCTGGGCTCTTCTGCCGCTCGTGAGATGACACGGTGTTCCCCTCCTATAATTTCTCTGATGAGGACGGTTTGTACTTAGGGGATATGAAAGCGCTCTAAATGTTTGCCATCAATCGATGATGGTTAGTTTTCTGAAGATTTATCATTCACCTATGTTTTTTCAGTTTTTAGCTTAAAACTGTGATTTTGCATAGTTCGTCAATAGCAATTTTAAATTTTCTTTTGCTTGAAAATTAAAACAATACAATGGAGTTCCGTACTCAATATGACAAAAAGACAAGACGCATTTTTTTTATTAACAAGACATGTTAATATTAAATACTCAATTTTGAAGTTATCAAGGACCTGCTGCATTATCCAATCTGAGGCTGTGTTATTAGTTCAAAAGGGGATAAAATGGTTCAATTTATTTGTGAATATAAAACACTGAAAAATGATTTATGTTGCAAGTATTGTGCCTATCGATCCCAAGTTAGTGCCAACATATCCCAAGAACTACGGATTGCAACCAAGTGAGGGTGGTTGGTACATATTGGCTTGATGATTATAACAACTAAAATTTCCGAATAAAAATACAAAAGGTAGCCTAATAAATAGAGTTTCCATTAATACACTCAATATTGTCATAACAAAAATCAAAGTTGCGTAAAAATTAAAACTACCACTGATGGCAACAATGCCTGTCATTTAAATGTACGCCGTTTCTTCGATTACCCATGATCAATGGAAACTTTAATAATACGAAAATTTCGAAAAAAATACATATTACTAAATAGTGCGACAGGAAAGTCTCTCCGCAACGAGCCGCGTCAGGGCCTCCTTTTAAAAGTTTTATTTATGTTGCCAGCAAACAGATCGCTGGGAAACAAGTGAAGAGGTCAACACTTCCAGCCTCTGTTACGATTGTTGATGAGTATGAAACTTTCGTTCTCTTTGTTACAAGTTGCAGGTCTTGCTATCAATATAATTTCTGTTGCTAGCACTCTCACCAGCGCGGTGCAACTGCAGAGAGATTTCCTAGCGAACTGTGTATTAGACACTTTAATACTGCACTCACCTGTAACTGGGGCTCCTCCATCGTTGACTGGTGCTTCCATCGAATAGTGACTACGTCGGGTTGTGAGTGTGGGGTTCCAGGAACTAAGTGTGGTTGCCAGGAGGGGCCGGTGTCACTGCAACACAGAACGCAGTAACCTTGACATATGTGACATTGATATCCAATGAAAATATTGTTATGAAGGGACTTCATAAGGGTCGATTCTAGAATCTACCCTGTTCCCTCTATAGGTAAACGATATGCCCTCGTTCTTTAGAAAGGAAAGAACAGTTCTCTTTGTTGATGATACGAACATTCCTTTAAAAAATGAAGCAATATTTTATTATATTTATTTATTTAGTCCAAAAAAATACGCATTACGATATCAAAACGCCTTGACGGACTTTGCCTCATACGTTTCTGATTACAACGCATGGTTAAAATTACTTTATTGAAGAGGAAAGGTAGTCATTTTTAAATCATAGATTAGGTATATTGAAGAATCATGACATTTCATCTCGTAAATATTACAACAGCTAGCTTTCAGTTTACTTCGCGAAGAATTCCTGTTATTGGACTCAATGAATAAACCCTATTCTAGTTATCAACAATAGAACAAATATGAAGATAAAAAGGAGTATTTTATTTCTCTTTCAAAAGTCATGCCACTAGTTCGCCCAAAGCTCTAATTTGGTCCAGATGTTTTCCCTTCATAGCTACTTATGCCACCTTCAGCAAGAATCTGTCACCCGGATAGACACTATCCTCTCATACACTAATTTTTTCTACAAGAGAACAGTATTTTCAAAACTCGTTTCTATTTAACTATATTAACAATAATGTTAGTAATAAAAAGGAAACAACTGTTTTTTTTCGATAATATTTTTACTCATAAAAATCAGAAAAGATATCAACACAAAAACTGTCTGAATCTGGCAGAGGTGAAGCTTTTCGATTCATCTAAACCAAAATATCATATTAAGATCACAAACCTCTGAAAGACCATAACAAAGTTCATTTGCTCACATTTTGCTTTAAAAATTGGCCTTTGTACGACGTTTCGTGTTATTGCTCTAAACTGTGTATTTTTGTTCTTTAAAAATCGGATCTCTAAGAGCAAAATAATTTACTGAAATAAAGCGACATTATTTGCTCATATTTCGATCAAGCCAATTGAGCATGAGAAACCGCAGGGTTCGATTCTAGAATCTACCCGGTTCCCTCTATGCGTAAACGATTATGCCTCGTTCTTTAGAAGGAAAGAACAGTTCTCTTTGTTGATGATACGAACATTCCTCTCAATGAAAACAATACGCAGTACGATATCAGACCTTTAAAATTGGTTTCGAAATAATATATTAATAGTAATCGGAGGGAAATTCTTTCAATATAGTTTTATATTTTAAATAAACAATTTATACTTCATTGAAAGTGAACGATACGACTGATTGGCAACATTTTTGAGACTTTAAATTTTGCAATATTTTGGGAATATTCAGTCCATTGAAATCTCAAATGAAAAGTCCGTATAAAATATCACTTAATTATGTTAATTATCCAATGCACTCACAATTCTTACAAATTCAGTTAGCTTTTGAGTATATTTTACGAATGTGGTACAATCCCGACTGAGATACGGCATTCTACACAAACAATAGTTCCCAAACTTTAGATTACAGGAGCAACTGTACGAATAAGGAACATTGAAGCTTCCTTTTATTGGTCTTGGGATACTACAATTGCTTTTCTTCTTCATTTGTGCACCAATGCGTTTTGTGAAACCGATTTACTCAAGGGTGGGAATATATTTTCATTTAGAATAGGTATTTATAATTTCGACACACGACGTGGGAATCATTTTTTTCATGTGCCAGTACCACAGATAACTACAAAAATTCACAAATAATTCATGTACGTTATTTTGAAACACATTGCCAGATGACATCAAATAATTAAAATCGATTCGCAAACAATTCACAGGAGTAAATTTTCAAGAAAAGTATTATCTGCTGTGCAAATATTCCTATGCAAAAGAGGACTACACTGACCATCAAAATATTATTTATTATAATTATGATACTGATGCATCAGTTATCATTTGCAGTGTATAATGTTAATAAGACCAAAAAATGCCAATAATTTAATATTGTACTTCAACATCTGTATGTCAATGTTTTCATCTCAATCAGATACTCCTCCAGTTGTCCTTGATTCACAGAGAAAAGCATTTGGAGACAGTGATGGCCTTTGGTTTGCTTCTGGACAGTACATATAGTTTCACTGTGTGTGCACGTATTCTTGAGGTCAATTTATGCTAGGTGTGGGAGAAGTTGTTCCTACCCTATTTCCTTACAAGCACCACAGACTTCATTCTTTTTGTTTTGTTTCTTTTCTCAGAAGTAGTATCAAATAAAATCTGAAATTCATTTTCCGATACAAATAGTTCATCTTATACAGGAACGAATAGTTCTTATTATCACATCAAAGGAATGGAATGACAAGGTTTTAACTAACATTTCAGTTGTTTCGAGTAATTTGATGTCAAATTTTCATCACTCCACCTATTTAGACATCAGCAGTAATGTTTTTTAGAGTAGCTATTTGAACACAGATTGCAACATGAGTATATTCTACTGGTAGCAGAAGTAAGATAAAATTTTGTCACTCGAACAAGTCATTTTCTTCGATTTTGTCATTTGGAAAGTTGTCATTCTAAAGGATCGAAATGTTTCCTTAAAGGCTCGTTGATACCTTTATTCATAATTCAACTAAGTATAGTAAAAGACAAAGAGTAAGTGCTCCCGTTCTAAAGAAACATGTAAAGATTTCACTTCTCATCTGTTTTTACTGTTTTTGACTGAGTAAAATTTATAAAGGAAACATTATCTGAGCTTAGTTTGAAATTAGGAATGCTATGAATCGATAATCCTAGCGAACTGATTGAGTCTTTACACATATTTGTGGTGTTTTATGCTAATTTAGTCCGTTTTCATTTGAAATTTGACGTAATAATTTGGTGGAAAAACCTTATACATAACATAAATGTATAGATGACTGAAAAATACGATCAACTAATAAACCAACCGAGAAATAGTTGTAGCCTTTTCTTCTCGTATACCATTCATGTTCCATTACATTGCAACCCATTCATTGTAGTCCTCATATTACATTGCATTTATGAATCAATAGGCTTCGTCAGTTGTCTTAATGAAACTTTTTGTAATCCGTTTATTCACATAATTTTCACGATATCTGAGCATCAATAATGAAGCCACAATTGAGAAGAGTATGATAAATTGTGTTTAAATTCGGTTGTAAATACTGTAATACTTTGAAAGAGTGCCATCAATTTGTGTAATGACTCATCTGTCAGCTCCCGCTTGGGGAGACCCTCAGCAGGTTGCCAATACAATGACATGTAGAAAAGATTGCTGGCGACTCGACACTGCGGTGACAGCGATGGAGTCCGTGGCAATGGCAACGATGCCAAGACCAGAATGTCGGCAATCGACAGTTACTGAAACGTTAGCGATAGATGTAACCGGATTTAACAAAGTAGTGATGACGCATATGGGAAGAATGAGTTGACATGAATGAAAATGGTGTCAGTTAAGCAAAGAGTAGTAACTTACGATTTTGTCGATCTCAACAAAAATAAAAACACGGGAATGAGGCAACAAAGCCAATTAGTAGTGCTATCATAGCACATACTTTCTCGCATTATTTCTAACTTAAGCAATTTTCGAAAATCCACAGAGTTCAGTGTGTACGATATTTTTGCAAGTGATGTTTGCTTTATTCAAGAAAAGAATAAAACTCGGAAGCAGCGTTTAAGACTCTTTTTTAATTCCCTTAACCTCAAGACAAAATTACGTGAACATTACTCATATTTTTTTTTAAAAGTACATTACCTTACTAGAAGGCTAATTTTGTAGACCAGATTTCGTTAAGGAAAAAAATCTCTATTGGTTAATCAGTTTTGTAATTTTGCTGTTATTTTTTTTACAGTTTTGAAGATATAGATAGTCCACTGAAAATGAGCTGTTTTATAAGTTCACTTTGTTCTATTCGAGAAAAACATTTTAAATTAAAAAATTGCAGTATTTTTGAGAAAATCTTGTTTTAGTAGTTGCCTATATTTCTGCAGAATGACACGAAAACTACTTACATTTTAGAAAAAAATTTAAACAATTTTGAAATGTCAGAGAGTTCATCGAAAATGAAAACTCCTTCATTGTTAGGCGTAGTTTGCTTTATACGCAAATAAATTATATGGAGTATTTTATATTGGAGTCATTTTTTTATATAATTTTGAAAATGTCTAGGTGGGAAAATGTAGTAGGCGGGAAATTATCAATCAGAGAAATGGCGATCCGTGTAAGGACATGAATCGGGTGCGTTAGAAATGCGTTGAATGAAGAAAATAGCAAGAGTGTTAGAAAGGACAGACGTGAATTCGCCCTTGCAGTTACAAAGAAGGGTTGCTAAGTTTGTTTGAGAGGAAGGTGCAGCGTAAGTGACACAAATTAGCGTTGAATAAAAATGTTATAGGATAGCAAAAGTGCCGATGATGATAGCAACAGTGGCAAGTAAACAACGCATGAAATGACTGATTTTATAATAATTGAAAGCAATGGAAGGGACTATGGTGACTGGCGTAGGGGCACCAGGATACACGGATTGATGTAGTGGGGTCATTTGTGGTGGGGAAGGAGGTTCTCGGCAGGTTTTCTCAAGGCTTTCGAGTTTCCCTCGCCTCTCAGTCCAGAGATGGTACAAAAGGCGTCAAGTAGCGAATAAACATAGGCCATGCGGCTCACCATTTCTAAGTATAGCCAACGGCTTAGGTACTGGAATGGTAATTAAGAATAAATCAAGTACCGGATATGATTAATACAAAAATATGCATGTAATAATGATGATATTGTGCGAACAGATGTATGTTATATGTCATGGCTAGAGTGTTCTTTTTCCATACGCAAGTGACAAAGTTCGATTCTCCGTGGGAGCAAATGCATTTTTGTACCATAAACAAATATGTTGCCCTCCGTGTGACTATAGCAAAAAGGAAGCTGTTGAGTAGAAGGGCGAGAAAAAGGAATGGTTGAGAAAGGAATCTCTCACTGGGTGCTGAGGCAGTTTCGACTGGGTAAAGCTAGCAATGGTAAATTGCCCCACTTCCTCCAAATTTCCAAATGTGTCTCAGTTCTTCAATCTGCTAGTGCATTGTAGATCCAGCCAGCCTCTGAGGTGAAGACCTCATACGTCAATGATGTTGGGACAGTGGAGGAGTGAAAGGAAGGGGAAACAGCAAAACCCCAAACAAAGCACTTGATTTACCACAAATTCTCCTCGTAGTGAGTGGGGTCCTCAGAGTGAGGGCTGGGAGTAACAAGCCTGTAGGTGGCCAGGAGTAAGAACGGCGGCGGAGA
>JAHLJT010008446.1:216369348-216440219 GCA_031308135.1 Acheta domesticus
ACGCTTAAAACTGCTTACGAGTACATTTTCGGAAATTTCAAACGACCTTATGTAAAGATCGATCATTTGAAGAACCAGGTCTTGTTAATAAAAATCTATATATTCAATATTATAATTGTAGGAAGGTTGATTTTTTAAATGATGCAATTTTCGGAAATTCAGAATTCATAAAACTGAGAACTGTGCCAGTTTCTGGAACGTTCTTAGCTCTGTTCCAGTAAAAAAGGTAATTAAAAAATTGGAGCCATTTTTTAGAAACTTGTGGAAGTGTTTTTGCTTTATGTGAAGCACCCTTAAATTTAAAATATCTGTTTCAAACTCGCAAGGCCTCGATTTGGGCCAGATCGATTGGGAATATCAATTTTGGATAAATTCATCTGAACAGTTTAGACTCTATCGTTGACCACAGTGATAGATTTACGGACTAACGATCAACGATTTGCCGTCAAGCAATTTCTTTGAACTCTGTAAAATTTCGAAAATTGCAAAAGTTACAAAGAATGCGAGAAAATACGTGTTGGTGGAGCAGCACTATTTCAGTGGAAAATGGGTTGTATTAACGTTTCATCATCAGGACAAGAGTTCTTATCATATCACGCATCTATTCCAACAAAAATGCTTTTGCGATCGGACAGCTACCATCATCGTTGTGCCATTACAAGTGTGGGTCCCATAAATTTGGTACCCATAAATGGTAAAATTGGTACCCATAAAATGAACATCTGTTCATCAGAATCACTTGGCTATTATTTGTTGCAAGAAGGTTTCAAGGAATATTTTTTATCTAGAAGTAGAGAAAATCGAGCCGGTCGAGAAGAGGAATTTTCCCTTCTAGTATATTTATGATTATTAGTTAAATATATGGGCCAACTAATTATATAATACACTAACCAAAGTATCTTGCATTGCGGAGTATTTATTAATAAAAATCGTACAGCCTTCTCCCACCTTGCTATGTGTATTATGATAATCGTTTCTTCCGCCATTTTTATGTAATCAGATGCACTACTGCATACTCTCGGCAACTTAAGTAACAATGTTTGACCTTCAATTGCTCTGTAACTAATAGTCCTAATGGAATAAATCAAAATGCATTGAGTAAGAAATTTTACGGGGTTATAGAAATATTTATTTCACATTCGTTAATTTACTCATTTTCATTCGAGATATTCGCGAAAACGGAAGCAGTGCATACTTACATATTGTTCTAAGGGATAGGAGTAATTTTTACGAAATTTCATACGAACATATACTTTTCACTTGTTTTGAAGATCACTTGTTCAAAACGTCATTAAGATGGGAATAACACTATGGAAAAAATCAAGTCGTCTTCTTTATGTAGAAAATAATTTGAAACAAAAGTAGCCTAAATTATGTCCGACACATTGTGCAATCTTTCAATGAAAACCGCATCGATATCGTTCAGCTGTTCTAGAGATTATACAAATAGGAAAAATATACAACGGACAGGAAGACAAAAATCGCAAAAGTATTGAATTGTTTTTCATTTCATCTAAATAATGATATGAGGTAATAAAATATGCAATTATTGAAATCAAAGGCAGACACTCCAATTTCATTCATGCAATTATACACATATTACATACACGTTCACCATGGAAATTTAAATAGCGGAGCATCTTCCTTTTAGAAGCATAAATTAAAAAAGTGTGTTTTTTAATTGTGTGCTGAAACGTTTGGTAATAGTTTATTTATGCGCCACGGGCGTCATAAGGTTTTTGATTGAGCGGTAACAAAATGCCTGAGGGTTTTTGTCGCACAAGATCATTTGAATTTTAACGCCCGTGGAACATACATGATGTTACGTTTTACCTAATTTTATTCATTCAGATTTACCTATTTACTAATTTACTGTATGTTAACTTGACTCAGCCTGTCCATTCGTATTTCCCTCCAATTATTCCCTCCACAGAAAACATGAAGCATCATTCAATTATTTTCATATTTCCCTCGTAACCAAGATCCTCTCGATTCAGATAAGATATGCAGTGTATATTGAGCTCCGTACCTAAGGTTATAATAAGCAATAACGTATTAATTCTTAAATAAATATTTTAAGCAATTTCACAAACTGCATAAAGGCCAGGAACAAATGATGTAATCATCTTTGAATCGATTATCATTAAGTACTATTTTTTGTTCAGCATTACTTGATTATGAAAGTAAGTGAGATTAGGTTCATTGTTTTGACATTGAACAGTAAAACAGGTAGCAATTATCTCCTTTAAATTTCACATTTCTTAATGGTTTTGGCATAAATACAAAATCATATTTACGTTCGCAAAAGATACTCAATAAAAAACTAGTATATAGGAATTACAGTACGTAATGATGAACTAAGAAATCTTGTGTGTGTTCCTTTCATGTTCCCTAGAGTTCACTCTTTTCTTCAGCTACAAATTCTGAGAATAAAACACATCTGAGGCTACACTTTTAATAGTTTACATCCTAAAACAATGCAACTCCGTGAATCTACGAGGGGAATCAGAATGACCGGACAGTTCAACAACACAACACCATAAGACCCAATCCAAACCTTCGGTTTCAGCTTTAGAGCGCTTCTGTTGACTTAGCACGCCCTCGCAGGAGCGAAACTGCGTCATTCGCGTGCGTTAACACGCCCCCGATCACCTTCAAGAACATGCTGCTTTGAGAAAATAAATGGCGTGGCGCGTCGAAACGCTTGGTGTTGGAGCATTGGCACCGGTTGCCTTTCCGGCTCGAAACGGAATCTTTTCCGCTCATTTCAACTGAAAATGACTTCAAAGCAATATGGTGGCAATTTTTAAGATGGATTTTAGTCGATGGGTGTCGGAGAAGAAGCATGTACTTTTTTTCGGGATAAAAAAGAGGTTTTCTTTTACCGTTATGCCTTTATGTGGTATTACATTTTCCCTCTCGCCTCTTGCATCGTAAGAATAGAAAGTTGTGTAACCGTGCGAAAGAAAACGACGGATTTTTGGCAGAAAAACTGATTGCCCTCGCAAAGAAAAAGTGGATAAATCATGTTGCTATATACATATACAGTAAACTCTTACTTCCTCTACTCCGCGGTGTAGCTAGAATCCATGTTTTGTGATCCCTCGATACCGAAAATCGATTTGACGGCAAATGTTTGTCCGTTCGTCCTCAGTCGTCCGTCTATCCGTCAGAAGTGTTCAGCTCTTAGCGACTAAACCGTTCAGCGGCCGATTTTCTCCAAATGTAATATTCAGCGATCCATTTGAATGAAACTCAAGACTTCGCTACTTTCAAATGGAATATATTGATTTTTGAGGCTACTTTACATGAAGCCTCGAAACACTTTCAAAATATTCTAAAAAGGCACCAGATGTCCTCGGATAGCTTAAAAGACACTTAAAACAATGGTGCAGGTCTCATGCTCTTTGAAATTCATGTTTCGAAAATTGCACATTTTTCCAACGTCCTACTACTATAACATTGAATATAGACTTTTTTCCTTAATTGAAAATCTGTTTCCTATAAGACCAATCTTGAAGAAAGTTCATGTTAAATTTTTTAGTAAATTGAGTAGTTTTCGCGTAATTTTCGCAATACGGGCAATTAAGAAATTAAACATTTTCTTCTCTAAAACGGAACCAATTATTTTCTTTAAATTTTCTCCTTGTATGGCATCAATGGATGGTAAAAAACTATGGTGCTACTCCCACTTTCGGAGAAGTCCTGGTATTTTGGTTTTTGTAAATTGCAAAAATTGAACATTTCAATACTACAAAATTTAAGATAAAACTTTTTGCCATAGCCAAAGTCTGCTCCAAAAACGAGCTCTTTTAAAAAGTGCCATATAAAATTTTGTGAACAAAACAAATAGTTTTCGCGTAATTGGTCTTGTAATTAATGCATTATTTTTTTGAAAATTCTCAAAACTACTCCAATTTTTCTTCAAAGTTTTCCCACGGATAGAATAAGGATGCTTAAAAGAAGGACGCAGGTCTTTTTCGTTGAATCTCCGTTATTCCTAAAATAGCAAATTTAGAAATAAAACAAAGAAGTAGTATGTACTGTTTTAGGGACCACTAACTTTAGTTATACTGGTTGTTCAGAATAAATGTTACAATACACGGCATCACTATTTGCCAACGAACAGGTCGTGAAAAAATCTATTGTAATAAAGTTGCTTTTTTCAGAGCGCGTCCCTGATTGGTGAAGCATCTAACCATTCATTTTGTATACAGCAGGTACACAGACTCTAACAGAGGGCCCCTGAGAGTAAGTTAATCGGGCGGTGACGTCTAGTACATAGGCGGGTGACTAAAATTTTGCTACCATCTGGACTCTAACCTAGAACCTCCCAGTCCATGACGTTTTCCTGTTATGACTAGCAACCACATACACTAACCCACCTGTCCAACTATAACCTAAAAATGCCTTATTTTGAATAGAAATTAAAGTGTAAGTGTTGTGAATGTCAAGTGTAGAACAAAAGAAAGGATAAGTAAATTGAATACGCACTAAAAGCTAAGGTAGAAAGAAGATAAACATGCAAATTTACTTTATCGTGTGTAAAAATTCCGGAGATGACTGAAGACTCGGGTAACCGGGGGCGGATTGAGTGAACGCCGGCTGGGCCGAAGGCAGAGGGAGGGCGGAGAGGGCAGTTGCGCGGCACGTGGCGCGAGGCGGCGGAGGCGGCATGAGCGATCGGGGCGGGAGAGGTCAGGAGGTGTGGGGAAGCGGGGCCTGCCGGGGCAGCCAACCGGCTGCCAACTCCGCTATTTCCGTGCGGCTGAAGAGGCGCAGGCGGTGGGGGCGGCGAGGGTTGTGGGATTGTAGGAGTGTTAGGGGGCGGCGGGCCAGGGGAAGGAAGTAGGGGGAGGGGTGGAAGGGAGGTGGAAGTGACGGAAGGGCAGTGGGGACGGATGGAGCGAAGGGGGGTAGAGGAGGCTGAGGGGCCGGGAGGGATCATGAGCGAAAGGGATGAGGGCGACGAGGGAAGAGGGGGCGGCAGGAAGATGGGGGAGAGTTGGCGAATGGGACGATGAGGAAAGAGGGGTAGGAAGTGAATGAGTGAGGGGGTGGAGGAGGCGTTGATGGCGAAGGGGGCGGAGGAGGAAGAGGGGACGGATGTGGAATAGGGGTCGGAGGAGTGGTGAGGATAGAGGAAATGGAAGGAGCGGAGGAGAACGGAAGGAAGCGAGGGGGATAGGGAAGAGTGGAGAAGGGGGAGGTGGGGAAGTGCAGGTGGCGTTCCGTCAGTGCTATGCCACGCGCTCTCTCACTGCCTCCCGCCTTCCATTGGCTTCCTGAACGCACGCCTTATTGTCCATGTAGTGGACTTATGGTGTCGCATCGATACTGTTAGATCTAGGGAACTCAATCAAACGAATGACCCCAGCTGGAGGAGCGCATACAGTGGGGGTGTGCATAAAGAAAGTCTGTGCAAACAAAAGGTTTGTACATGAGTTCGAAGGCGGATTTTTTAAACCGGAAGTAAACAGTTCGGGTGAAACGAAACCAAGTTCACGTTGTTCATATTTCTGTATATTTGGCATTTGAATGAATTTAGTTTCATTATAGATACTTCAAAATTACTACCATTAATGCCATAAGATGCACATTTCAAAAGATGCCGAAAAGTAAGAGAAAGAATTAATGGAAAGGTCATTGATTTTACTGAGAAATTTCGCATTACTGCGCTTTCGATTAATTAAGGTAGGCACGCCCAGTGACATTCAGATTAGGGAAAACAAATAGACATGACTCATGTATAAATGCCAAGAAATATTGGTACTTGCCTCCGACCGTTGTAACAGTTTGAAGGCACGTTTACCCATTATTACACTTGGGGTTTTTAGGCAAATGCTTATTTTACTCTTTTGACTTATACAATCAAAATTTCAAATGAACAGATTTCATTTGTTTCATATATCAAGGAACAACATTTATAGTGTTTGATATGCTATAACCCATCGATGCATAAACCTTTGCAAGTTATAAGCAATAAACTCGAAAGTGTTTCTGACAGAAATATAAACTGAAACTCAATCTGTATTGAATAAAAATCCCAAGAAGAATATGGGAGACAAAAGTACTTCTATATTATTATAACAGGCGGATTCTTACAGACATCAACTCAGGCAGGGAAAAACGAAGTGGATTAAAAAGCCGAGGAGGACCTCAGACAAGCACACATAACAATAAATGATGCAGAAGATAGAAAAGAATTCAGGAACATCATCAAAAACCATATATTTGACATCACAACACAGAAACTAGGATATAAATGGACAGAGGAGTAAAAGAAACAACACAGTGAACACATGACGAAAATTTGGTCTGAGAGAAACATAAGCATCATCAAAGCATTCAAGTTCAAACGCTCCCTTTAAATGGGAATAATCGAAAATAATAAAGAATATTAAATTATAACACCAAACGTCACCAGTTACAAGCATTGAAAAATATATCATTTTCGGTGGATTCTATTTTTTTAAAAAGTAATAGGCTATTTTAGAATTTACGTTTCTGTCTTCCTTTTCGTAGTTCCTGCTCACCGTTTTATTGACCAAGTAAAGCAAGGTCTTTCTTCAACCATCGTTCTCCTTTTCGTCTCTAAATTTGTTATGTAGTCACGTCCAAACACGTGGTTTGAATATTTTCATTTTGGGGGGCATTTTTCATAAGCCACATGGACATTTTAACATTTTCCTCAAAACTTCTTCTACAAATTTTTCTTTAATTTTTTCTGAAAGAGAGAAAGAGAGAGAAAATACGATTACAAAAAGGGCGCTTGACCCTGAGGGGGTCATTTTCATTTGATATTCTGAATATTGGAAAGAATCAAAAGTTGAATTTTTATCAGAGTTTTCCACCAACTACAATTTTAAACATATACATTTTTGTCTTACACGGAATCTGTTCTAAAAATCAGATCTTGTAAAAGGTTACGTGCAATTCTTTAAAAAAGTAGTATTCTTGCCTAATTTCTGCTTGAAGTTAGTGCAATTTACAAAAAACATTTTCTTCAAAACCGCCCCAATTGTTTCGGCACATTTTCTCCAAGGAACGCTTATAAGAATGGAGCAAGTTTGGAATGAGAATGGAGGTCAAGTTTTCGTACAACTCTATGCATTTTCAAAAACTGCAAAAGTTGCGAAATAATGCGACAGCTGTTGTAGCACCTCTAGTTCCAATTTATGTATTGTTTCAACAAACGACCTTTCGTGGATCATTTATTCCATTCTTCAAGTTTATTCTAATTTAACAAATGCATTTAATTTTTATCATGTCAAGAACCAGCACAGCGACACACTATTTTTGTGAGGGAATCAGTGAATTTGTAATACAAGTAAAATTGCAAATTTCCTGTCTGAAATATTTGGTAGAAAACTTAAAGGATTTGTGATAAAAACTATTTCTTATTTAACTGATGATTTTTCAATTGATATTCAGCACGAGAAATAGGAATCATCATGTGTTGAGACGTCACCCCCTCTCAAAATTCGGCCATAAACCAAACAGACCTGGTTTGGATGGCTCGTATGATGGATGAATCTGCAAATTTATCATTGGAGTCGTCCCAACTAGCACCACAACCAAAGAGTGGGAAATACGAAGCTTGTTCCTGCTGAGAAGAGTCGTAATTAGAGAAACTGATTTTTTGCCAATTGTGCCCTCTCTCCAGATTCTTTTATGTATTTTTGTATTATTTTCTGTATTGTGTGCTGTTGTATTTCATTCTTCTGTAGATTAAAAAATTGGCTCTATCTGCGAGCTATATCATGAAAGCAACGAGACCTTTACCATTTTTAAGCGTTCTTTACACTATCCGAAGATATGGTTTAACCAAAAAATCCTGAGTCATTGTTTAGAAAATTTTGAAAATGAAGTCGATGCTTCATTTAAAGTACCCTCCAAAATCAAAGTATCTGATTCAAACTCGGAGAGCACCGAGTTCTTTAAAATTGATCGCGGAATATCAATTTGGGAGAAATCGTCTGAACGGTTTTGGCGCTAGCGTTGATAACAGACGGACACTCGTACGAACAGACGAACAGAATTTTTGCCGTCGATCGATTAATCGGTATCAAAGACTAATAGAACATGAATTCTGACTACACAAAATATTCGATGAAATAATTTAGTACATATTTGAACAATATCCACTTTTTCGATAGCAGAACCTGACAATAAGGTTTTTGTCGAAAAATCGCCAATTTCCGGCGCATGATTACAATACTTTCTTTTCTCACGAAAAAAGACCAGAACGTAATAATAATAGTGAAGAAAGTATGTAGCACTGAATGTACGTACAATAATACACGACATAAAATGAACTAAATCAATGAATTTTGTGTCTCCTGTTCGCTAACGACCTAGAAGGGTACGTGATCAATTAATATTTTTAATTCTATACTTATGTAAGGTTTCATTTCCCCATATTTTGAAATTCTTAACCGTCATACCACAAAATGGCTCTCTGATGACGCAATTATACAAAAGAAGATGAAACGATTTGTTTAATGATGCGATTAGGGGACATCATCGTAGTTACGAGTACTTGACTAGACCTATTCAGGCTGATTTTTCCATTATTGTTTCACTTAACAAATGTCAGATAATATGATAGTTTGAATTCTTTGGAGGTTCTTTTATTCGCTTATTCCTTTGTTACACTATACAATAAAATAATGTCTTACTGTACACACTTTATTTTGATATTTTACATATCGGATTAGGCAAACCGGTGAAACCGAGTAAACGACAAAGTTTAACCTCAAAGTTACTTCTGTAACCACAACGTTAGGATTTTGCAAACAACAATATATTTCTCATCTTTTCCAAGGAGAGATATGGCCCATTGTGAGGGAGTTACGACCCATCGAACTTAATTGTGCCTAACTATAATGTTCCATTACACACCTCATACCTTAGTACAAATGAATTAGCTTTTAAATCCGACATGACATATAGTTAATCCAATTGATTTTGAACACGCGACCTTCCAAGCCTGTCGACCTATCCACGCTAGTTGGTTCGAAAACCGATGAAGAGCCGCTATATCTGGTTCACGTAGTCTATTTTCACTGTCACTTTTACATCACTCGACAACAATCAGAAGTATATTTATACTCTGGCATACACGGAAAGAGCTGCCCGGCGTTCCGACCGCCAGCCAAATCTGTTTCCGACCCCCGCCGACCCAGTCGCTCGCCTAGACGAGCGAGGCTGCTGCCATCTGTTGCACAGCATGATGGCCTGTGGCTGCCGACGAGGACGCAAGACTTGGGTTTGCTGAGGTCACCTCGCAATCACGATTAATGAGAATTATTTAATGATAATGGTCGTACCATTTTTCTTGAAACTCTGACCCCCTAAATGATAGATAGCAAAAGCACAAATAGTAAGCGTGTAATTCCTCAGGTGATCGTTTTTTTAGCATTACATAACCGTTACTAAACGAGAAAGTAAAGTGCTATGCGAGAAAGTGATGTACTCACGAGAAAGTAAAATCTGTACGAGAAAGTAAAAATACCAAATGAAAATATTTTGGTAGGACCAGTTTTGAAAAATGTAGATCCATTGTAAAATATCACGTGAATTAATAAATGGCTTTACTCAGTGAAAAAAGATAACCATTGAACCCCTCGGAATATTCGAACCACAATGTCATCACCTACGTGTCAGTGATAAGAAAGATCTAAAATGATCTGTGTGTTGACCGTTACTACTTGTAATTCTATTCGGAGACTATTAGGATTGTTTTCCATACCTTTTTAAATTTTTAGCCTCCACAAAAAATAGTATCACGGTAAATTTGCTAATCTGAAACAGCAAAGCATAATGTATTCAGTGAATTAGAAATATTCAAAATGCAATAAAAGTAAAAAGAAAGAAGTTATACGATTCTGAAAACTCTTCAGACCGAAAATACGCGGGATTTTAACAAGTCAAAATGCAGCACGTTTGAAGGCATAAACGTCAACCATGTTTGAGGGTAAATATACGGTAATTCCCATTACCTCCCCCATGGTGTCTCATTGTGGACTGAGAGAGAATTCTGATTGATTTATTCTGAGAAGGATAGATTGTATACGGTGCTTGGCCATTTAATAGGATGCTGCTACGGCATTGCTCTGTCTACCTACTATAAATAAGAGTAAACGTCATAATTAGATAACTTTGTGTGCTTTACAATTTATACAAACAAGATTTAGTGTATGGCTTACTAATTACAAGCAAATTTACCCGGAAAGTGTTGCGTGGGAGTCCCGTGGGTTTATTTCATGAACATTTTTGTGTGAGTGTATTGTACAGCCTTGTGATTTTCAGTACATTTCCCTTAACCCTTTCCAGCCCAATGGGGCCATATGGACCCATTACTAATTTTTGTATTTACTCGGCATTCGCGATCGCTCACTATTTTAATATGGCACCATGACATTTTTGTGTGTGTATAGAGTCAGTAAATGGCAAATTAGACTTGATTGTTGGAACACGTGACATTCTACAGCACTGTAAAGAACAGAGTGCCTGCCGCCATTGCATCCGCTGTGTTTCATATGAAAATAATAATAATTTCCAGGGAAAATATTGTTTATTGCAGTATTACAAAAATATATTATAAATATATATGTAATAAGGATGATAATATGAATTGGGCAGTTATGTAATGTTGAAATGTATTATGTGGTGACGTTATTAGTTTCCGGTTCCATATGGACCCAGTGGGAAGTAAGAGTAATTTATTTACAAAATGAAGTTATGTGCGGGAAATCACAACTTGAAAATTTCTTATATTACATATGTACATTTACATGTGTATAGTTATATTATGGTTATACATCAACATATATACACATATATACATAGATATGTACACATATACATAGATCTCTACATATTTGCATATATACATACACATGTATACAGATATTCATGTATGTTTATGTATACATTTACACATATATAAGTTTATATACACATATATGCATGTGTTTATATACATATACACATATATGGATTTATATATGCAAATACACATATATGTGTTTATATATGCATATACACATATATGCGTTTATATATACATAAAACCCATATATATGTTCATATATACATATACACATACATGATCATATATACATATACACATATATACGTATATATGTGAGTAATTCCATGTATATTACATGTGTATATATAAACATGTTCGAGCCCATCTTCCCACTGGGTCCATATGGACCCACTAAAAAATTTCAACTGTGACAAAAATAACTAAAGAAACCCATTTGTATGTGTTATTGAGGGTATTAGAAGCGATAAATGTGGAAATTAATTTTTTTGTTAATTACCCATAATTTGGGCTGGAAAGCGTTAATCTTCTATCTGCAAAATCCATTACTCATCACAGTTAAGCGGGTCTGTCAATTCTTAGAAATTTATTTTATCTCGCTCATGTCTAGAGCCCCAAAGCTCCCGCACGCTGCACCCGCATTGAAAAGCAGAGCCGACCGGCGCATCGCCCACGGAGCTCTCGCGATAACCTACATTACTTGTGATGCAATCCTAGGAGGCACGATCATCTTTCAGGAGAATAAAGCATTACTGATACTTTCGTCACAAACAAGACTAGCAGACGGAAGTTGCGAAATATGCACTTTCGCCCTTTCAAGGTCTCTGTATCGATGGTCGATTAATCAAGCTTTTGATTCTGGGTGTGGAGGTGATTCGGATGCCGATGATGTATTGCGAAATACTCATCCCATTAATTCTCTAAGGGGAGTTAATTCGTTCCATGACTGTAAGTAATATCATTCCTCCAGCATTTCTACAAAGATGTGAAATCCCTGAAAGTGATGAGAATGAAGATGAAAATGAAGAAGAGAATGAATGTGAAGATGTTCTTCCAAGGTCTACTAGCTCTCTTCCCGTGGAGTTCAATTTTTCACAAAACGTCATTGATGCTTCAATATATAATTCAGTGAATTATTATCAGCTATTGGAAGAAAAGTTGAAATATTTTCTCACTTTCTTCTAACTTCATCTTATAACCTGTTGTTAGAGAATATAATCTGATAGCCTACTACTCAGTAATATGCTATTGAAGTTATGTTCCGTTAACCAGTAGTCTGCTGTCAGCTTATAATGAATATATTGAATCATCTTTTCATTGGAAATGTTTTTTCATATTATTTCCTGATATAAGAAGGTGGTCTCTTAGATGACCACCATCCACAGTAGTCGAAGCCCAACCCAAAACGGGTAGTGGCCTATATTTCAAACATCTACTGTTTCTTCCCACATCCAAAGAAAATGAAAATATACTAATTATAACTACAACACATACATATTACGTTGAAAGCAACCCAATAAAATTATTTTTTTTAAACTTTTTGTAAAAAAAAGATTTTGTTCTATAAAGGGTTAAAAAGCACGCGTTGGGTTTCTTATGCCGTAATCTACGAAATGAGACTTCGTGGGCTATATTACATTTTTGAGTCGTAACATTATTTTGTAGCGCGGGCTATCAAAAAACGGACGCACTTGTCATCCAGAATATTGATATTTTTAGTTTAAAACAATGACTTCTAAAAGTACAGAAAGTTCGCAGTAGTTCAACTAGGACAAAAATTAGATTACCGATTATAGTAAATAAATTATAATTACATAGACAATTTAGTAGTTATAGGTGGTACGTAAATGATTATCTGTAATACTATTACGTAAATAGTGTCCTTGTTTTAATGTCCTTTTCCAATGGCTTTATGGCACAACTGAAACCTTGACCTGTTATACAGTATTGCCAATACCACGGGAGCTATACCACAATTGCTAGATCACGAGGTGCGTAGTTCGACACTGAGGAGGCGATATTGAAAAGGGCAGGGAAGTAATGATCCGCGTGCAATATGTGGCCCTTAGCTTCAAACATTCCTCTGGCGTCTGTCAGGAAGTCATCAGTGGAAACCACTGATCTCAGCAGCCAGACTAAAATTCTACTTAGGAAGTGATAGTGTCCAACTCAGTTGCTTAGCAGGTGTCGAAGATCACCAATGATCAAACCGAGAGAGGTGCATCAGGGCATCAGCTGATGTCAATCCAGTGCCACTGACCGGAATGGTTCGTTCGAGTCCGACGGTGGCAGGATTTTCGATACTAGCATGTCAATGAGGTCGGGTTCAGTTGCTGCCTGGAGGAGAATTTCCTAGCGGCCGGCTTCTCTAATTGGTAGGTTTCTCCAATCAACACCAGGCGAATGCCGGAGCAATACCCTAACAAATGGCCACGGACCGCGCGCGGCCTTTCCTTCCTCCTCCTTATCTTATCCTCACCCTTTACGTACACACATTTACCCTAACACGCACTACACTACCACACATGATGGTGGGGGAGCGCTGGTGGGAGATACTTGGTTGGAGAAAACCCCTCTAGCCGACTGTAGGTCGGTGCCGGATCTCACCACCCACAGAGGGAAGAGCACCGCCACATCCCGAGGAAAAGCATGCACTACACTCACGGGACTAATGACATTGGCAGTTGTCGCGCCCGGAATCACTAACAATCAATCATTAGTGAGCCAATGGTCGAGTCTATTGTCTCCCTGTCTACAAAGCTTCAGGTCAGGGCTCGCAACTATCGGTCAATGTACCTGACGTCCGCGCCAATGCCAATTTTAACATTCTTATTTATGTACAGAGTGAACGGAACGAAATTTAAAATTCACTTGCCCATCTGTTAACGCATTTTCTAATCAGGGCGTATACATCGTCTCCCATAATGAGGGATTAAATTCCCAATAAAAGCTTGAGTATGTTTCTTAATGATCAGAGTAGTTGGGAGCTATCATTAAACTAAAAATGTAGTAATTTGTTTAACATAAATGACATCTATTCGCATAGAGGCGGAAACATTTTATGTATTCACCGGTAGAAGTACTGAAAAGTTCCTTGTATTAATTCTAAAGGAAGGGGTTTATTGTTACAATAGGGGATCATTATTCCTTACAGAATCAATGAAAACTGCTTTGCATTGTGTATTCTGTTGATAAGTGTAATTTGTTTGTTAGGATTACACAGAAATAGTGATATAAATATTTGAGTAGGATTGTTCATCAACGGTGATTAAATATTTTCAGTGTCTTGAAAATAACTACAGCAAAAATGTAGTACAGAGTAAACCAGTGGTGTCAAAGTCTCCTACTGGTGGCAGTGGCACGCCTCGCGGCACCGTGCCACGCCACGAGCTTCTCTGCGCCACTAGCGACGGGAGAGGAATCTATCAGTAACCGCGCCGTTTTACAATAGTGATGGCGTTGTCTCTTGCGGGAGGTTATGAACTGCGTGGAGAGGCGATTTCATCGTGGCACTCGTACCACGGACCCCCGCACGTGGCATTGTCCTTGACAACACTGGTGTAAACAATGAGTAGGAATAAAGATATAAGTCCACAAAAAATAATGTAAATAGAGGTCATGCTATCAATTACATTTATACTAAAGGTTTTTACTTTTATGTAAGAAAGATGAAAATTGAATTTATGTAAGATTATATAAGTACGTTAATCTGTGAAAATTATTAATCCCAACTTTTAAAGAAATCCTAAGTCATGATTCAGGAATTTACCCAGACAGAGTTACGAAGTTGGGAGTGAATATAAAACATCTTTTCAGATCTTTTTTTTACTCAAATGGAGGAGGAATATGATAAAAATAGGCCTTCGTTTGAGCTCTTGCTGATGAGCTGTCCCTCGTGCCCATCTTTACGCATCACCTCACTTCTGACAGCGTGGAAAACTACATGAAAGATTTAAATATTAATTTTTCAGTGATTAATTAAAACTTGGAAAGAATAATGATTCCGGATATAAAACAATCCTGATAGCGTTCAGGAAAATAATATCTAGATTTTTTATTATTATTATTATTATTATTATTATTATTATTATTATTATTATTATTATTATTACTTCAAGGTTTTCTTTGAAAACCACAATAATACACAAACCTATTTTCCCAAGAGTATCAAAAAGTGTCTGACGTGGTTTGTAGAAAAAATTTAATTCCATTTTTAAGTAATAAAAACCAATGACAGCTTACTTCTGGCAAATAAATATTTGTTTTGTAAAGGGACGTAAGCGTGGACAAATTTTGTTTTAAAAATATACAAGAAACTAATATGTTCTTTATATCCATAATTTCCTAGAAAATAGAATACACAAAACATATTCCTATGTATTAGATTTAGTAATTTTATTATACCCCGTGTAGACATTTTTATCAGTACATAATTAATATAAAAATATTTACTTTATTTGTATTTTGTATCCGGACTTTTCAGGAAATAACGAAATCATTATTACAAAGGAATGAATTGGCAAATATACTAAACATTTATGAATATTAATAATAAACACACAACTATTAACTAATCAATTCTTTAACATATTTATTTACTACCTGCTCAATCACACTGATTTTGCAGTATTTTGCAACAGAATATATCAATAATTGAGGGTAGGGCATAGGCAGGTGATGATTGTACAATTAATGAGAAGCTCCCTATAACTTCTAGTGAGTTTGGCTTGTCTAATATGTTTAAAGTTGTATTGTAAATTCCTATAACAATACTTTTTAATAAATTGAATGAATTGTCTTAAGGTCTTGCATTAAATTTGTATGTTACAGAGAGTGTATCTAAGCTGGGCGCAATTTGTTCTTTGGCTACCTTGAATTCTTTTTTTTGTTCTTACTAATGAATCTAGACTTTTTGAACCAATCTTCTATTTTTAAGTCTTCATAAATAATTTCTGATAACTCTCTATTATTATTATTATTATTATTATTTAAGTTTTCTACTTGCTAAAAAAAGTTTTCTACTAAACAAATTTATAATTTGTTTATTTAAAACGTAGTAAGGGAGTCGTATGACACGTATTAAACACAATTTGTTTTTATTAACATTACTTATAGCAGCACACCCCAGACTATTAACTACTTACTGTATAACTCAATATTTTTACTCAGTGGCGTTATCATTAACAGTGTGTGTCTCCATCTTTCACAGAAGCAAATACAACAGTTTTCGCTACGGGCTATGTATGTGTCGTCTTTGCTATCCAGGCGAAGAAGGTACACATCACGTAAAAGCCCGCTGTCGGAAAGGCAAAGCTTACACAATAGGGCTCAACAAAATACAATATTTTTAATTTCCTGCCCTCAACAATACCAACCTGGAACGCAAAGGAAAACCTATGACAGATCAAGTCATATGTTCGTGGTGCAAGACGCCGAAGAGAAAATTAGTGCTGCCAAGGGAGCCGTCGGGGACAAAATAAAGTGCAAATGGGAGAACGTAATAAACAAAAATGTGCCTAAAACGTCGCTTTTCATGGCTAAGAGTATCTCATCTCATGATTTTGTTACCTATTTTATACTTGGGGTTTTTATTTCTTGGCGCGTGAAGGGCTCTGTTCATGAATGGAATATCTCACGGCATTTCGCGTCTTTCTCGGTCGTGCCGCTAGATCTCGCATGATCGCCAACACTGTTCGATATAGTCGCGATTACGATACGGTTCGATACGGTCCGTTACGCTAACCGCTACAACATCGCCGCCGCTAACACCATCGTCGCCGCGGAATTGGTGGTACTGAGGCGATGTTTCATTTCCCAAGAGAGAATTAATTTCCAGGATGTTGTGTTTCTTACATTCACTAGAGCCGAGGTTCAGAGTTCACTATAACCGAATCTTTTTGTGCTTATTTGTAATGGAAGTGAATAGGGACCAGTGACTTCAGTTCTCTATATCCCTAGAGTTCACTATACTCGAGTTCACTATATCGGAGGTCGACTGTATTAGGATTTATCCTAAAGAGTTTAAAGAAAGAAAAGTAAACATTTTTCCCCGGCAATGATTCGAACATCAACGCTCAGGGCCCTCTGTGGACTGTTGGAATGCTCATGAGGAAGTTGTTGACGTAATTATATTACGAAATATTTGAAGTCATCGTCGTCAATTTACTAAATTTATTTAGAGAGCCGGCTTTCGACCGCTTTCGCGTAGGCTTCTGAAACACGAACCTCTACCACTCGTGTAGTATTCTACACCTGACCGCAGGCCTATCAAATCATTCTTCATGCTCCTTACTATTTGTGGATCCTACCAAAATTCTCACAGGTTCACAGAAAATTAATAGAAAACTATTATTTGAGACTAATATACATGAACTGGTTTAAAGATCTAATATTGAGAAATAGATTGCTTGAGAATTGAGAAATAGAGCATTTGGCTTTATTTGAGAAAAAATAAGAACATATTTTGAGCCATTTTTAGAAAATTTTGCTTAGGTTATTTTTGGAAAATCCTCACGATTTGATTCAAAATTAACTCAAACCTCCGTATACATTTCTGATCGTAGACCAGGAAGGGGGCGAACCTCTTTTCCTGTGCAGGTGATCACATTTGTGATTTCCCTTTCCCGTCTACTGTATAAACGGCGGCAGGGAAATCAAGAATAGGCGAACGGTCAGATGAGATATGCATTGCATCAAGCATATCACGTCCACTTCCACCCACGCCTTTCGCGGGTCACAGATCCAAGAATCTCCCGGTCAGAGCCGCTGCAGAGACAGAGGCAGAGACGGCGGTCGAGCTAAACTCAACTGGTCTACAGCACCGAGCCGGGCGCTTTCCCTCGGATATAAAACCGAGCTGCTCAACTGCAAGAATTGGGGCCCGACACCCCGCGGTGATCCGCTGCAGTCACACACCACTCGCCTTTCACCGGGCGAGAGCCGATCGCGCCCGATTCCCTTCCCCTTCCGTCGGGATGACTCACCCAGCAGCGGGCACGCCGGTTCCCCGTAGATAATCACTGGGCCAGGGAAGGCCAAGTGGGCCGACCCTGATCTAAAGGAAAAGCGTCGGTTTTCCGCGAGGCTTGCAGGAAGCCCGTCGCAGCGAGCGGCGCGCGCACTGGGGCCGGCTGCATGCGCGCAGGGGGCCAGGGAGGGGACGTGCAGGGGTTGGCAGCGACGCAAGGCCGCGCGGCGCGGCATCCGCTCGGGGCGCAACGCGGCCGCGCGAGCAGGGGTGGGGGCGGGAGGCGGGGAGGTGGGTGGCTGCCGGAGCGAGTCGGCCAGCGGGCACACGGAGCTCGCCCGCCGACGTCGCGCCGTCACCGTGCGCCTCCTTGCTTGGGGGTATTTTTAGCACTTGAGCTCCAATGTTTAGTTTTGTTTCCAACACGTAGCACATGGGACAGCGGCCGCTGCGGGCGGCGGGGCGGGGCGGGGCGGCTCGGAGCGGAGAGGAGCACGGGACGGAGGGCGGGCACATTGCAGGTGACAGTGAAGCGGCCGCCGCAATTCGAAACCGGTGCGAGCTTGTGATGCTCTCCACTGTTGACAGCCGCGCCCACTCCGCCACCGCCGTCGGCAGGAAGCGTAAACTCGGGTAAAAGGGGAATGCAGATCTTCACCGGCAGATACCACAGGAAGGCGCCGAAAGTGTAACACCTCAAATAACACGTTGCTCTGTGCGCGCGCACACACGTACTCAAGAATCTCTTAAAGCTATTTTGTTTTCAAAGTAATTCTTTGCACTATTTGCCAGCAATATAATGAAACAGTAGTAAGTAACATTATTATCAATATTGATTAATGGGGATAATTTTCTTTGACTTAAGACAAGCTGTGAAGTGCTTTATAGTGACTACATGAAAGAAAAATGATAAATTATCAGAAATTGTGAAAATACAAACTAATTTGGACTCTAATAAGTGTTTTCATAATATTTTCAATATTTTCCACACACTATCAGTAAAATTGGGTTGATATATGAAGTTAATGCAAAGCGGGAAGATAATTCTACGTGGATTATAGGTATGTTTTAATAGAAGTTAAAACATAACATGGGTAACGTGATCTCATCACGCATTGACGCGTGTGCTCTCAAATTTCGATACTTTCAACAACCCAGAAGAGGAAACCCATGAAATAGTTGCAACGTGAGAGATTGCCACCCGGTACTCCCAATCGCAGACGGAAATGGCGAAGAGAGATGCGTCTGCGGATGATGTTCTCGGGATGACGCCAAAGAAATGCGTCATGAACTCCCACCAGCCTCCGAGAGCGGCAGCGAATAAACAAACAGTTCAATCCGGATGGCTACGGGGCGGATACTGGATATGTGTTCACCCCCACGCCTTTTCACAAAGGTACACGCCTTTTCTTTTACCCAGCGACCAACGAAAGGGAGAAGAAGCTTCACACGGAAAGAAGAAAACTGATTCATCGAGTTAGTGAATTCATATGAATGGAAAGCAATGATTAACCTACACAGTCTTCGTTCTTGTAATTATTTTGATTGATTGCATTGTTAGTTCATAAGAACACATATATTTTATAAAAAGATATGCATTTCTCGCCATTTATATTGAATTGAATTGAATTTATGCCTTATTTTACGTGGCGAGACTCAGGCCATGAGGCCTGCTCTCCCGTCTGACCACGTACTCTTCCGTCTGACCACGTAACAAAAACAATTTATGTTATTCCCAACTGACAGTAGTCTGATTTGAAAATCTACGCGTAATTCGACAAGTATAACAGACTTCTGCCTCACTTGCCTTGCCAAGTGCCTTGATAGGATATCGATTTTGTAGAGATTTTTTAGTCTTGTAACGTAGACTTGTTGCGAATGACAAGAAATCATCTTTAATTGCCATGAACATTTTGATTTACTGTATCACAAATCTTTGGATTTGGATTCCCTTCTGGGAATCATTTGCCATGTATATTTAAAAAACTTCGTGTGATCGCTCAATCACCTGATCTCATTCATAACAATTTTATTGATTGTAATTTTTAGACATTTCTTGTTCCGATTGTACTATTATATTTTAGTAGATAATTATGCATTTTTGTTTCACTAACACCTTAATAATGCATAAATGAAAGTAAATTTAATTTATGTGTGCGAGTACGTTGACTAAGACAATACCAATAAATAATTAACGCAAGAGAGAATGAGAAACATTGGGATTGTTTCAATATAGACAAACGGAAATATCGCATATAATTGATACACCACATCCTCGTGATTACAGCTTCTGATCTTTTAAATTACAAAAAATAATTTAATAATTAATATTTGAATATCACACTGAGGTAAAATCCCTAAGAATGTTTTCTTATGAATTAATTCATCTGTATTATGTTGCGTAGCGTTGTTTGAGCGTTGTGAATAATACATGTGTTCAGAAGTATCAGCAATTACATAATAATTTAGAAAGGCGCTTAAATATTTATGTTTGTTATATATTGCAAAGAAAAGTTTTCCTCAACACCGAATACCCCACAACATGAAACCAAAATCCATCCCGCCGCCGTCAAAGCCAGGTATTGAATGAGAGTTTATTTTCTTTTCACGAAAGGTCAGAGCGGCGCGCTCCGTCTGGTTGGCAAGAGATTGTCCATCGCCTCTTCAAGTACCGAAATACTCGAACTGACTCTCCGACGAGTCCATGAACACTGTAGACGAAAGGCAACAAAATAACATCACTTCTTGCGGCTGTTTTTGTAAGGATTTATATTTATATTTTATCCTTAATTCATTATACCTTTGTGCCATAGCAAGTATTTTGTCCTGAGAGTTACATAATACTCATAGTCCGATAAACAACTAAGAATTAATGTTCAAAGAATTCAAAAAACTTTTCCTGAATCCTCCACATAGATTGTTATATAAAAAATTCATTACAACTAATTTAATTTTAGATTAGCTTGTATTTTATATTTACCATAATGTTGTCCGGACTTAATAATAATAATAATAATAATAATAATAATAATAATATCTCACAACTGAAATAATGCAGTGACATTGTTAGAAAACGGTCTCTGCTGACGCTACCCAATTTTACTCCGCCCTCATAATCTGTGTTTTTTTCCTTTTTGTTATTTAAGGTCGCATCAACTTCTAGGTCATTAACGACCACTATTGGATTTCAACGTTATGGTATCTAAGAGGATGAAACGACATGGTGATGATAGGGGGTGAAAAGACGAACACATACAACCACGCTCAAGGCGGGACTCGAACCCTCGACCTTCAGTCCGAGATCCCTACGCCTCTACTGCCTTACGGATCTTGGCCACCGTCAAAGCCTTTTGCAAATTGTGACATTTATTGTGGTGCATTATGCATCAATTTTTCACCATTTATTCTCTTTTTCTTGGGTTTGAGCCAATAGGCTTGTTGTCACTGAAACACTAGTCTTATTTTTACTTTCTCGCACTTACTTCGTAAAAAGGAAAAGTTATGTAATCGTGCGCCCGAAAACGGCGAATTTTCAGCAGAAAAAACACGTAATGCCGGGCCCTGGTAAAAAAATGTGGATAAAATCAGTTGCCATCTATATTAAATTTCTTTATGTAATACGTGGTGTAAAGAGAATCCATGTTTTGTGGGTTCTCGATACCGAAAAATAGATTGACAGCAAAACGTTTGATCATCTGTCTGTCTAGAGATAACGCTAGCGTCAAAAACCGTTCAACCATGTTATCCAAAATTGATATTCCCCGATCGAGCTAAACGAACTCGAGACTTTGGGAGTTTCAAAAAGATATTTTATTTTTAAGACTACAATGCTTATGCTTGAGAGACTCAATGATAATTTTTTTAACTCCGATCCAAACAAACAAAATTTCGATTTCTCTTCCAAACATCTCATTCATTCAAACATGATAATTAGTTGACCAAAAAATCACCGTCGTTGCCATTGTCGGAGTGTTATTATAACATTTACTCCAATGGCATCACGCAGTAGCTTTCCTACTGCGTGATATAAGTAATTTACAAACACACAATGAATAATACATCTGAAAATTGTGGTTTTTGTAACCAATTAACAGTCACTATTGTCGTTATTTTGGACACTGCGCTAAATACAGGGAAACTTTGATTTTAGTAAAAGCAAATAAAGAATAATGAAGAGTAATGAAAACACGATACCCACAGGGAATAAATTCATTCAAAATCAAATTCACTGAAATTGAGAAATATGAAATAGAAATATCAATGAGAATTCTCCAAATATTCATGGCATTGATTCTTTGCGTAATAAAAAGTATGAACACACGAAAGAAAATAATGAATACAAACCTAAAGCAATGTGTAATATCGTAAAATATATGATCAACTTTTTTAAAGTTTTCTTATGTTAATTCGTATCAACGTGCTGGTCGTATTTATAACCCACAGTCATTGCCTTTTATCACTTCAGGGTCAGGGGCTCGGTTCTGTTACATTCCCGGGGATTCCAGACGGTCACCAATTCACGAACCGACGATGTCTCAAGTTGCTTAACCTCCGAGACTAATCTGACAGCAGTTAAGCCGTTCGGCGAGTGACGCCGGTACTTCATCCCGAAACATTGTAGATAATGTTATTTTAAAAGGTAATGACAGGAGATCCGCTCTAAGTTGCAAGTCTCTTGAACCAACACGTTTCTAGAATTGTAGGCGATCTCCCGAAGGTATTCAAACAAAATTGAAAACCACCGTTTCACAAAAACATTTCGACACGTTGTTTGTTTCCGAAACTTCTTCCAGTGAGATCATCAGAATTGTCAATATACTAAAAAATAAATATTCGTCTGGTTTAGATAAATATCCGCTCTGTTCATTAAAAACTTATGCACCAGTTTTTATACACCAGTTAACGCTCATTCACATTGCTTCTTGATGCAAAGAAAGATTTCCAAATATTTGTTTAACAAGCCACTTTTTTTAAAAAAAGGCGATAAAAATAAAATTAAATCTAATCGGTCAACTTCTTTTTTGTTAATTTACGTCTACATTTTTGTTAATATACGAATGGAAACATTTCTCAGGAAAAACAAAGGGTTTTCAGACTCTCAACGTGGATTTAGAAAATTAAAATTTCGGAAAACCGTCATTTTTCTTTTTTTCAAAATGTTGTGTCATCAATGGTTCAAAATTCCACACAACTAATTTAACACATTCAGAACTTTCGACAGCTTTAGACGTCATTGAGAGCAACATTTTTCTTGAAAACTACCTTGATATCAAATTCGTGGTACTAACTTAGACTGGATATAGTCGTACTTCAAATATCGACCGCAAAGAGTAGAAATGCCGTAATGATACGGAAGAGGATAATTTACTCATCGTTCCAGTTCTTTGCCAGTTGAGCATGTGGTTCCACAGTGTTCGGTCAAAGGTTCTAGCCTGATTTTTTTTACGTAAACGATGGGCCCCCGATCACTGGAAACGGAAGGACAGCTTTGTTTGCTGATGACATTAATATTCTTTAAAAAACGGAAAAATAATTAGTTATATTTCAGATGTTTCAAATTGGGTTCTTAATAACAAAATCATAGTAAACGAAGGAAAAGCGGTGTAGTAGTGTATTTCATACTCAATCAATCTCATGCGTCATTGAAAAAGAATATTATGCAATTGGTTGATGTTAAGGTAACAAACTTTTTGAGTCTCTCACTTCAGTCTAACCTCAAATGGAATATCCGTGTAACTGAATTAAACATTAAGTTAAGTTCATTGTGCTACGCTTTCAGAATTATTTCAAACTCAATCTTCAAGCAGCTCGTTTGGTGTATTTTGAAAAAAAGTGCATTACCGCCTGAGATATGGCACAATATTCTGGGAAAATAAATCCTATAGTTTCTAGACATTTATATCTCAGAAAAAATTGAAAGAATAATAAACAAATGACATTTACGTAATTCCTGCAGATCTCTCTTTATTGAATTTGGAATCATGCCATGGCTTTGGCTATTTATTTAATCTATATCAAAACTGGCTTACTTAATGGTGGGAACATTGTATGTTCATGCAGTACAGATTTTTATAATTATAACACACGTCACAGAGATCATATTCATCAGCTGTCAATACCAACAGCTCATTGCAAGAACTCCACATGTAATCCATGTACGTTACTTCACAATACACTCATTGCCAGATAACATTAAACAATTAAAATCGATACAAAAGTGTAAGCGACAACTAAAACATTTCTGCGTTTTTCTATTTTGTTGGCAATACTATAAATGGAATCCTGTAGTTCATCTGTCGATGCAAATACTTTTTCTGTAATTGTAATGTTCTAGTTTTTCAAATGTAACTAACCCCTCTAACGCTAATCAAACATTTCTTAAAAAAATAAGATTTATTGTAAAGTCAATACCAGAAGTACTTTTACGATTGGAAGAGGCGACGATTTTCAATAGAGGCGATATAAGATGACAAATATAGAATGACAAGAGAAATATCTGCCACTTATGTGAATTAATGTTAATTGCATGTCCTATTTGATTCTTAGCAAGTAAATAAAGATAAAATATTTATACTACTTCTTCAATGTCGTTTTATAATTTGTTCTCACTTTCTGAGGCATGTGTGTTCGTCTTTGAATTGGACATGTTAACTAGCAATGAAATGTGAAGTGTACTCTTATTTATCATTTCTTGACGAGAACTAATACGCATAAAAAACGCTTTAGTTCTACTTCCGTTCAAAATCTGTAATAATATAAAAAAGCAATTTTATATCCATCATATTATTGAGTGTAGGTCATTAAACAACACCATTTTAAACTGCCAACGTTTCGGCTTTTTTAGGATCTCTGGGGTCTAACCACGATTATCGCATCAATGGTAAGTAATAATACAATTTTTACATATATTAGTCAAAATTGTGAAATAGTCTAATAGGTATTAGTTTAAGCAATCTTTGTACTTAATGTGAATTTATAAAAAAAATACGTTCGTTTGTAGCCCTGATGAAGGCTTAATAAAAGCCAAAACGTTGGCAGTTTAAAATGGTGTTGTTTAATAATCTACACTAAATAATCGGTCCATAATATTAATCAACAGAGGTCAAGAAATCAAGTACGTGTTTATATCCATCAAAACATTTTGTTGAAATATTCCTGAGGTGCCAACTGCTAGAAGACCACCTACAAATGACAGATCTAGTAAGACTTTCGTACGGAAATTCTTTCACCATGCAATGTATCCTTTGTGTTTTTTTCGTATTCTACAAAATGCTCAGTTTTGTTTATATAGTCTATACCTTGATTGCCAAATAGTATAAATAGTGTGCCCAGCAAACACATACAAGACAAGCCTAACACACTCTCACGTATAGGAAACAGACACATTGAGCCGTGAGAAGTTCAAAGCCTCTATCCAACAAGACACCCCAAATTTCAATTCCAGGAGATAATTCTACATCCAGAAACTTCAACCCTCCCACCAAAAGTTTATTAATTTCCCACATTACTGCAAATTATGAGAATCGCTAAGTCATTACCAACAACATACTTCACTTTATTGCAGTTAATTTTAAACAGATGCTTGTTATGAGAAAGGTTTGTTCGTCGGATCTTAGCCCAGACATATGATATACACGTGGGCTCTTAGCGGATGGGTCCACGCAAATTATTAGAGCAGACCCTCCTCGACAAAATGTACGGAAGACAAGGGACAAGGGAATGGCATGGTCACGACAGATTCATTCACACGAAATGATTCAAACCAGCAACTCTTTAGGCAGACGCAAACAGATGATTCGACTACAGGGGTCGGTTCTAAGGATCTGCGAAAAATGATTCCTCACAATCAGATTTGCCCGATTTTAGTGGCGAGATTGTTTTCATATGTCAAGTCTGAAGCATTTAATTAAATTTATTAAACGGAAATACCACGGTATTTCAACTAATTCAACACCAACACTATTGAATAGTTTATTGATTAATTTATTTAAGGTCAAAAACAGTTAAAACTGTATGTGACATATATTTTGTGAAGAAGTGTATTCTGTACACGTTTACTTAATGCTGGGATCCATATCTTAAGCCAAATACACATACAAATTGAATTCTGAATACAGAAAGAAATGAGTGAAATACTTTCCAAAAGAGTGCATGCGAGTGTGCATAAGGCAATGCTATGTTCAGTGCATAAAGTTAAGTGTGCGTTAGGGTCGTGCATCAATGTATATTGAATAATATGCGTTAAATTAAAATACAATAAAACAGTTTTGTCAATATGCTTAATTCAAAAATATTTTTTTTTATAATCACTAAAGGGTGTATGAAAGAAATTAGGGAAATTTTAATCGATACTTTATTTGAAAAAATGAATTTCACAAATAAAGCAAACGTTAGGCAATGTGTGAATTGAGAGTAAAAGATATGCAAAATTGCATGGATTTATTATATTTGGATCATTTGTCACAATTGAAAATTTAATTGAAATATCCTTGATAGCCACATTTTACAACCGTATACAGGAAAAACATTTTATTTCTTTCAAACTACTTTTGTTCAACTACGATCTAAATTGGAAACTTCACATAATATACCACTATTGTATAGAACTCAGTAGAAGGTTTGAACCTTCTTTTAAGACATTTCGAAGACAATGAAACGGCTTAAGAGTTTCATTCTATTTCTACTTCATGAGAGATACGGATGGTACAGCATACTTGTTCAGGCGACACTTTTGAAAAATACTTGGGGATGAGCAGAAGTATTTATTTCCTCAAAAAAAGATATCACATTTACTTAACTGAGAGCATGACTTAATGGAAAATGTACGAGAAATGGCAACACGGAGTTTGATTTCGAAGGTCCCTGCAATGATGTTAACCTTTCATGAACGTTTTTCGTTCCAATTTCTTGTTAGGCATTCCCATTAGGCACCAAATACGTTTTTGTTCCTTCAAGATATCTTTTTTCACAAAACGCGAAACGACCGCACCATTGTTCAGTGTCGCAAACATGTTAAAATACTTCACAACCCTACCGCTTTACCTATCCGGGTAAACACGTGCGTCTGTAGGCATAACACCTCATGTAAAACTGACACAAACGAAAACCGTCGGCTCCTGCTTTCTTTCAGGATACGAGTCCGAGTCCTGAAGGTCCGCGCGCGAAAACTAACACCGGGTAAAATTTTATTAACGTTGCGACGGTGAAAGCTGTTCCATGAAGCACGGGACAAACCCGTGTGGGCGAGGTCACCACACATCCCGGACGTGCTTGGATCTGTTTCCGGCCGCAGCTCCTGGAGCAGTGTGATGCTGCGGGGCACGCGGGCGACGCGGCGGGGGGCGGCGGGCGCGGGGCGAGGGGCGGCGGGCGGCGGCGGGAGGCGCGAGGAGGGCGCGAGCGGCGTCGCCCAGTCGGCGAGAGAGAGCTCGCACTCACCTGCGGTGTCCCAGTGCACGTACTTCCGGCCGTGTTGCTTGCCCGGTTGGTTGCCCATGGTGCTGCAGGGTGGAGGGCCGAGGGCGGAGCGGGCCCTGCCACCGCGTTACCGTCCCGTCCCCAGCGGGGTGCGCTGCGAGTCCCGGAGCCGCTCCCGCCTCCGCCTCGCGCGCGGCCTTCTCCCGGTCGGCGCTGCCCCGCCGCCGCCGACGTTGTCGTCGTCGACGTCGCCGCCGCTCCCGCCCCCGCCGCCGCCGTCGCGCCGCCTCGCCTCGATATAGCCCTGCGGCCCTCTGTAGTTCGCGGGGCGCCCGCCGGGACGTGATGGCGCCACTCGGCGGCCGCGGGACGCACTCAGAAACGTCGCGCTCCAGGGATGAAAGTGTTCTGCTCGCTCCCAAAAGCATTCCCCTTCGCGTTTGCTTTCTCTTATTTCCCCCTGATTGCTTTCGCCTTGTCGTTCTTTTTCTCCAATTGTCATTTTCTCCATTAACGACTTCATTTCTTTATGTCTCGCGTCTTTGTCCTTTTTCTTCCGCTTTCTTTCTTGTATTTCACTATGGTATTGTTTTCCACGTATTTACTGTGATTTCAATACTTACAAAACTCAAAAATTTTTATTAGTGGTAATAACATAAATATTCCCATTCCATGTGTTGATGAATCCGTTAGAACAATACTAACGTAAATAATATCACAAAATCAATTAAAGCATTAATTTAAACAATTTATTATTTAAAAATAATTGTGCAGATTTTAAGAAAATAATCAACGAACGAAAATCATTAAGAAACTCATTAAGAGACTTAAATTGAAACATGTAATACGAACGACTACAAAATTAAAGAAGCACTTAAAAATAAAAATGTTTAACATAAAGTAAGCCATCGATATGCTAACGATATTAAAAGATACTTTTTTGCTTTATAAAGTCATTGCTGAATCAAAAGATAAAATGTATACCTTCAGACGGGGTGAAAAAGTGCCACATTTTAAGTTTTTTTCAGTTTGGAAGTCGTATTTATCGAGATAATACCTTGAAATTTTTACATATATTTTCTTGTAACGTCATGTTGCAATTTCTGCACGTAAATGCTTCGTACCTTTGCTGAGATAGTAAATATATTAGTTATTTAGTGTGGAACAATCTCACCCCATCGAGTGAGATGAGGATGTGCAATGCAATATTTTAGCCTCTAATAAATAGATAATTCAAAGTGGTACATTTTCACCTCTTCACGAAATAATTTTAACCTCTATGGAGTTAAGGGAATGTGTGAAAATGCAAATCAATCACCTTCTATTCACATTTATTAACTCCGTTTCAGAATTGAAGTTTTATGTCTATAGAATACATGTTAGATTTTCCAGTTATTTTAAGTTAAAGAATCGTTTCCTCCACTGATTTCTGAAATACCAAATTTCATTTGATTCCTCAGGCTATAACGGATGCTTTCTGATTGTTTGTATTGCTCTAATGTTGGCCTCATCTGTTGCGTCTAAATTTCAGGACGTTGTGCCTGAGGAAAAGCGACAACTGTACTCAACAATTACGTGATCACTAACCCCAGCTTGAAGAGATAAGAGTCGAGTTAGCATGATGTTCCACACTGGTACGATATGACCAGGCATTTTCCAGGATATTCTCAAGTAAACCCAAGGATTCCACATTCCAAATTCTCAGCAGTTTTGCCCTTACCTGGAGCCACATTTATCTTTCTATTCCTCTTTTAATGTATTGCGCATCTGTCTTTCACCAAAATTTCTGACGTAAACACCAAACATGGCTGGAAAAAGCGAAGTACACCGAAAGAGTAGATCAGAAGCGATGACACAATCTCACCCCTTGCAGTTTTCGTTTTCATCTTTACATGACAATTCACGCAAACAGTAACATAAACGAACACTGCTTGCGGTGTATTTTCTCCTAATATATAGCTATAGAGCTGGTGGCTGAGGCGTTGCCAGCTAGCGGAGATATCTGGAGGTGTGATACCCCGCAAGACAACGTGCAAATCGACACCGGATTTCACATTCCAGCGGGGGGGGGGAACTCAGACCACCTCCCTGGACTTAACATTAACTAAACTTATAAGATCTAACTCCATAAAGTTTGACACGCCATGAAAAACAAAACAATCATTCAATACGGATATCTTCGTCTAATATTCCTCGTACAGCACTCTCCGCAAATCATGATTGGGACCAATTGCGTACGTGCTTGTTGAGAACAGAACGTCTACAGTCTCGAAGACCCCAGCAAAGATAGCTCAGGGCATCAACTTATGTCATTGCAGTGCCTCTGACCAGGAGGTTCTAGATTCGAGTTCCGACGGTGGCAAAATTTTCGACACTAGCTAAATAGCTACGTCGAGTTCTGTCGTTGTCTGGAGGAAAATTCCATCGGCAGGCTCCTCTGATCGGTAGTTTTCTGTGGATTCTCCCATCAACACCAGACGAATCCCGGAGAAGTACTCTAACAAACGGGCCACGGACCACGCTCGATCTTTCCTTCTCATTCGTTGTCCTATCCTTACGTACACTTACATTTACATGCACAACACCAGGGCTGTCAAACGGAGCACGTGCGTACTCGGAACGCGCTTGCGCTCTGCAAGGGCACGCAGTGCCCGCAGCCAAGGGAAGCCCGCACTCCGATTTCGCAGTCAGGGATGCACAGAAGGCGGTCAAGGCGGAACGCAAGAAGACGTATAACAAGTTTCAGTACTAATGGGCTCTTGTTTTCTTGTGCAGTGAGCGCGGAGGTGATGCACTTGGTTTAATATGCAGAAAGTATTATAAAACAAAAAAAAAAGAGTAGCGTTAAAAAGCATTACGAAATCTTCCATAGCGACAACGAACATTTTCGTTAAAACGCGATCGGATGTCAACTTTACATACTTATTACATATTTTCACTGTTTCCATTACACATTTATATATGTTTTTGGACGTTTCATACTACATATTTTTCCAGTTTCTATTCATCATTACTCTATAAATTTTAAACTCCTTTAATTAGTGCATTTTCTCACGAAAGATATGCACATTTTATTTCTTTTAATGTTTATTTTCAATAAGTGTCAGTGTTTTTCTGAAATTATGATACATAATACTTACTAGATTTAGTATATATTTTGGTTTATATTTATTTTCTTAAAAATAATCATTTGAGTTATTTGTAAATAGAGTTAATATTTCTCATATATTGCATCTAACACTATGTAGAAACGTGCGTTAATGTTTCCTTGGTGTAATGATCAATCATTGTATAACTGCAGTTTCTATTCAAAATAGGATGATCATAAAAGTGGTATTTTGAAAAATACAGCCCAACAAGATAATCGGGGCCTAACCTGTTCCCCTTCATTTCCCCACTGTCGCCCACCTATCCTTCACCTGCACCCGAAATGTCCGTTATCATTTCCCCCTTTGTCATCTACCCGTCCCCCAAAACACGTCATTTGTTAGAATTTACTTGCTCTCAAAAAAAGTCGTGCCCCCATGAGACAAGCAAACCTGGTTTAAAAGGCATAGGAAGCATCGCTTCCGAGTTATTTGCCATTATAATGTGTGTTGCAATAATCTTTTTTTGTATGTCGTATTCTGCAAACTTCTATTTTTTCTTCTAAAAAATGTAGGATGGTGTGTAATTCTTTACCCACCAGTATCACACAAGTCGGTGTGCAATTAAGTGGGTGAGAATCTTGATGGTGGGACTCTGATGCGAGATGATCTACGTGGGTTCTGAGGAGTGTACAGTACGCGTGGTGCTGGCGACCTCAGCTGTCTCGGGGCTAATGGAGTTGCTGGTGTCGATGGTGTTACCGGTATGGCTGGTACCGCTGGTGCGGCTGGTGTGACTGTTATCGCTTGGGGTTCTATGGTCTCATGTTAGCGAAGTCGTACTGATGTTTGCCAATTATCAATTTGTAGAGGTACGCTTGGCGGTTTATTATCTGGAAAGATATAATTTGGTCGATACCTTTTAATCTCCAAACTGTATATAGAGTAATGGAGATCTCCAGCCAGTCCATGACTGTGCCTGGAACCATTTATCCAGATTAGGATTGCCGGACAAGAAAGAGATCTCTTATCCGGCTTCCAGTGTGCGGAATGTGGAGTCCATCTCCGACCGTTGTTTTTCGCTGACCCTGGTGTGAACATTGTTCGGCCTCACCAGATCGAGTCATGTCCGACGTTCTCATCCCAAGAACAGTTGAGCTGAAGACTGACCAGTGGTGGAATGTGGAGCTTTGCGGAATTGGCGAAGGAACTCATTCAGATTGGTTCGCAGGGATCCATTGGTGGTCTTCATCGCATAAAGTGCGTCCTTCACAGTTTAGACATAACGTTCTTCAGAAATTCTTTGAAACACCACTGCTCTTCGGAAATTCTTTGAATTCTTCGGGAACGAACTGTCTGCGGTTGTCTGAGATGACAGTGACAAGAATTCTATAGGCCGTAAATAGATCGTCCATCAAGGCGATTGTTGCGGCTGCAGATGTTTAAGTCGTAGGCTTAACTTCGAGCCATTTGCTGTAAGCATCAGCAACTATTAACAGCATTGTGTCGGACACAGGACCGGCGTGGTTGATGTGTATTTGTTCCCAAGGTGCCTTTTGATAGTCCCAATGATGGTCACGAAACTTAGGAGGTGCGTGTCCGTGGGACGCATATGTAGAGCAAGATTCTGCGAGGTTTTCAATGTCCGAGGCAATGCATGGCCAAAACACAAAGGAACGCGCCACTCCTTTCATTTTTACAATACCCAAGTGTGCTGCGTGCAGATCTTTGAGAACGGCATTTCGTAGAGCTAGTGGAACCACCACTCTGTGCTTGAATATCAAGCGATTAGCAGCGAGCCTGTATTTCACTTCTGGAGCCTTGAACTGGTGACGGGTAAGATCATGGCCTGACTCCAAGAATTTGACGATCCTGCTAAGATGAAGGTCTTTTCTGGTCTCACGTGCGATGGCTTTTGACCTAATATATAGTTGCTGTGCCTGATGAACTGTAAAATAATAGAAAACATCGAAATCCTCCGTCTCTTCCCTCTGAAGAGGAACTGAATTCCGGATGGCATGGAAGGTGGATGGAAGCGGTGCTCGAGAGCAGTAGTCGGTATTTGCGTTGGCTTTTGACTTCTTGAAGAGAACATCGTAGTCAGAATGCGCCAAATAGTCCGCATAATTGGCTGGGACTGATGCACAGCACTGGTAAAGACTTTTCTGGGTGAACGATCTGTGTCAGAGGTTTATGGTCGGTGATCAGTGTGAAGTGGCGGGCATACAGATATTTGATGAACTTTTGTGCTGCCCATTTAATTTCAAGTGTTTCTTTGTCAATCTGAGGGTACCTCTGTTCAGTTACTGACATTGTTCGACTGGCATAAGCGATTGGGCGTTCTCAACCGTTGCTGAGTCGGTTGTAGAGTACTGCGCCCAGTCCGGTTTGGCTGGCGTCGGTTGCCAATAAAAGTGGGAGTGCCGGGTCATACTGCATAAGTACCTGGGGTGATTGTGGGAAGTTGCCGGGCTTGCAGGCCGTGGTCCAACGGAGACTACTCCAGACGTTTCGCCTACAACTGTGGTAGGCATCTTCAGTGGTGATGCTGGCGGGGGCGAAGAACTCTGTCCGGCAGCACGTCGTCGACTGATGCACTACGGCGTCGAGGAGCCGTATTTATACGCGCGGTTCGCGCCGAGGTTCGCGCGCTCGCCTGTAGGCGAAGATGCCTACCACAGTTGTAGGCGAAACGTCTGGAGTAGTCTCCGTTGGACCACGGCCTGCAAGCCCGGCCACAATGAAGAAACCGGCCGTGAAAGCCTACATTGTATGTTTACCTGGGGTGTGGTCAGAGCATCCTTAAGATCCTTGTAGGCTCTGTCACCCGCTGGAGTCCACACGAGAGGATCATTCAGCAGCATGTCTGTAAGTGGTCAATCTCTGGTTGATAAATCTGGGTTAAATGCGCTATAAGTTGCTTTCCCCAAAAACAGCTGCAGTTCCTACGGAGTTGTTGGTTTTGGCGCATCTCGGATAGCTCGGATGTGCGTATCCGATTGATGGGGATGCCTGTCGCATAGATCATGTGGCCAAGGGCTTCCAGGACAGGTTCTGCGAATTTGCACTTCGCTCGGTTCAGTTTGAGACCATGTTAGCCAAAAGGCTCCAGTGTTGCATTGAGAGCCTCAATGAGTTTTTTAAAATTGGCTGCAAAATCAATAATGTCATCGAAGAAACTTGCAACATTTTCGAGACTTTGTATGACGGTGTCCATTCGCCGCGGCCAGATGGCAGCAATATTAGCTGCACCATAGACAGCACGGGTTGGGCGGATCGAACCATCCATGAGTTGGAGTGTTGAGAGTGAGCGCGTGACTGAATTCCTCGTCAACTTCCAGGTGGGTGTATGCATCCGTGACATCTAGCGGGCAAAAGAGGGTGGCGCCAAGCATTCCGGTTAAACAAGTTTTCTGCCTTTGGGATTCGATGATAATTCGTGGATTGAGAGTGAGTTTGTAATTTCCCGTGATTCTCAATTTGCCATTCTTCTTGGCAACTACATGCGTTGTAGATGCCCATTCCTAATATACTACTCTCTTGTAAAAACCGGATGCAATCTTGGCGCGAATTCTTAGGCGTAGTCACCACGCAAGGCCACGAGGACGACTCGAGCTCGAGCAAAGATGCATGTGGCGCCCGGCTTCAGGTGCATCTTTTCTTGTGGGCCCGCTAACTTTCCGGGAAAATCACTGAAGACGTCCTGGAAATGGTTGTTGGTGGCGTCGAGTTCCTTGGCTGCTCCTGTAATAAGAGAGGGCTCGGTAGAGAGATCGTGGATCAATTCTGGTTTGGCAAACAGGGGTTCAAAGTTTATTTCTTGCACAAACTCAGAAATCCACTCTCTACCAAGAAGCGTCTCAAACTCAGCGTCAACGACATAGAGGTTAAGGTTCCTGGATGTGGTACCGATGGTGGTGGTGACTGACGTCTTACCGTTGCAGTTGACGCGGTGGACGGTGTTACTGGCGAAGAAGCGATCAGTTTTCTGTAGCAAAAAATGGTTTAATCAAAGTCGAATTGGACTTGTTTATGACGACCGATTGCCGTCCTGGGGACTGAACTTTTCCAATTATTTCAATCTTTCCGAGATATACGGTGTCGCTGCAGTCGTCTGGTAGTTCTTCAGTCTCTTCAGTCACATGATTAGTCCTCCGCTGTCTCGGTTTGTATTGGCACACTGTGGCAATGTGGCCTTTTTTACCACATTTCCGACATGCAGCATAAAAAATAGGCATTGACTGCGAGCGTGATCACCACACCCCGCGCACGTTGATTGGTCCCCTGCTACTCTCTGATTGGATTGATGAGACCCTTGTTGTGGCCGTGATTGGTTGGCGCTCTGTTGCCGGTTTGTTCACTCACTCAGTGGCCGTTGGTTGTTGCTCTTCCGTGACGGTAGCTTCTCATAAGCAATCAGATCAGTTGATTCGGGGTTTGAGGTTATGTTTCTGGTTTAGTTAGCGGTGTTGAGAGTGGCTTGGAGTGCGTGGGCTATCTCGTACGCAGCGGTGAAGCTTTCCGGTTTCTTAGCGATGATTTCATCGCACATACCTTTCGATTCAAGTCCATTAACTAATTTCTCAATCAGCATTCGGTCTAAAAATGTGCCATACTCACAATAAGTTGCCGCCTGTCTTAATCCGCCGTTACTCGCGCTGTTAGAAAAAATCTAACAATTCTGGATTTGTTTCAATAACATTGACATCTTTCAATGCCCGGAGATAACGCTTGAGCAATGCCTTCCCGCACGATTCAACTCTGCATCCATTCATCGTTCTTATCACTTCTGAGAAGGGAAGCAATATGAGAAGGTGCTGATTAGCACGGCGCGTCGTTTATATATTTTCTTTTTTTTCATTTATTTTCTTCCCGTTCGACTTTCGTCTTTCGGGGATTTTGACGGGTACAATGTTACAATGAATTTACGGGGCCATCCTAAGGCAAATGCGGGTCTCGGTGCAACCCTTTACTATTTTTAAAATTTCATATTTGAATTACTTGACTAACGGAAGATTTGCATTTATTTTCTAGAAGTGGAGGGAAGGTTTTTACGGCAAAGGAGGCAAATGATTTTATCACTCAGGGTGGGCGAAAGAGATCTTTGGGGAATCTGGATCTAATACGTGAATGATAACGTGCGTTTTGACCGAGATTGAATATTGGAGTGTTAGGACATGCGTGGAGGAGAGAATAATATTTTTGAGAGGTTTGCGAGATGAATTCTGAGAGGAGAGGTACTTGAAGCTCTCGATAGATTTGTGAATTAGAAATGAACCAGGGTGCTTTCAAGGTTTGTCTCAAATATTTTATTTTGGATTGTCTGTAAAAAGGATAGATTGGTAGGTGCTATGTTGCGCCATATTGGACAAGCATGTGTCATTGTGGGTCTTATGATCGTTTTGTAGTTGACCATCCCAGTTTCTACGCTAAGGCTGGAATTTCTGTTGATAAAAGGGTATAATTTAAAAATTTTTGCACGTGTTTTGTGGGCGGTTGAAATAATATGCGGTTTCCAAGTTAATCGTTTGTCTAGTAAGACATCTAAGTCTTTGACTGGCGAAGAATGAGAAAGCCAGGGAATATCGGTGTTGTTTATTCGTAAGGGTGCAGGGAAGGGAGGACGTCTGAGTGCGAATGTTTTAGATTGTGATTTTAAGGGGTTAATTTTAATTCTCCATTTTTTGGTCCAATTCGTATAACTGTAAATGTAGGATTGTATGGAATCATAGGCTAATTTGATATCAGTATGTGCAGTGAAAATAGCGGTATCATCTGCATAAAGAGCTATACTTGCTTCGTGTGGAGTTGGATAGTCTGCTGTAAAAATTGAGAACAATGTTGGTGAAAAAAACGAACCTTGCGGGACCCCTGCGAGAATTGGGTAAAGAGGTGATATAGCATAATTTACTTTCACTTGAAAATATCTGTCTGTAAGAAAGCTTTGAATTAGTTTCTGCAGATAATCAGGTGTACCAATTTCTCGTAGTTTGTACATTAGTTCTTGATGCCAAATTCTGTCAAATGCCTGGGAAATGTCTAAAAAGAGAGCTACTGTGTGGTTTTGTCGTTAAAACCGTTTACAATACGTTCGACAAGTCGCAGCAGTTGATGGGTAGTAGCATGATTAGGTCTAAAACCAAATTGGGTGTTGGGAATTGCATTGATTCGTGTTAAGTATGCTTGGAGTCTTTTTAAAACAAGTTTTTCAAAACGTTTAGCTATAGAAGGGAGAAGACTAATTGGTCTGTAATTGCTTGGAGTTTTGGGGATTTTGCCTGGCTTGCAGAATGGAAGTATAACAGCTCGTTTCTATGACGATGGGTGGTATCCTAATCTTAACGATGCATTAAATATTGAAGTTATTATTGCAATTGCTTGTCGAGGAAGTTCTTTTAATGCTTTGTTAGTGACATTGTCACACCGGGCGTTTTTCTAGCCTTGGAAAATTTAATGGCGTTTGCCACTTCTGAAGGAGAAATTAATTGTTTGAAGGAGAAATGAATATGTTTCAATACGGTAAAAATATAATGTTTATTGAATTAATTGTATTCTATGATTTACCTCCCTTTACTTCATATAACACTTCACTTCATGACTGCGATTTTGATTCGAGTGCTTATTATAAGCATAAATTATGAGCCTGCATGTCATCTTTATGCAATATTTCATCAATACAATTTATAGAAATCAATAACAAATGTCTGGAAATATAAATATAAATATTTGATTTATAATAAAACAATAGATACAACATAAACAGTTGTTAAACAAAATCTAACACGCGAGTAATGGCGTTACAAAAATATGCGCGAGTAACAGTGGGTTAATCTCAGAGTGAAGCTGGCGATTGATTCTCCACTTCTTTGCATGGTGCTTCAAAACTTGATGCTTTCTGCGTATTTATTGCGCGTGACGTCGAAATGTTCCGTCAATTTCGACTGGATCTCTTTGTAAGATAGATTTTCCGAGGTCTCTGGGCTCACGAAGATCTTTAGAGAGTCGTTGAGTTCAGCCCCCATATAAACACGTGCGTACTGCGCGTGTTCATTTTCGGGAACTTTACTCAGCTCCAGCGCTCAGGTGAACACTTTAAAGTAGTCTGCTATCGTTGTTCAGTCGGTAAGCTGCGATGAAGAACTGTGGTGGATGGGGCTGTGCCGATGACGTTGGTGCGTTGTTTTGGGTTGAGGCTGTAGATTGTCGAATGGCATTGGCGATCATCTCAGATAGCGCCTGTAGAAGATCCGGCGACACGTTTTGAGCCATGTCTGGGAGAAATGATAGGCTGCTTCTCTAACCCGCGTGGCGTTGGCGTTGAACTGTGCTCGCGAGTCGGGCGCGTGGTCGCGTTGAGGTTATGATCGGCGCGTGGTCGCGTTTTACAATTTCTTGCACAGATTGAACATTATTTATCTATCCCACTTCTGACACCACTTTTGTATTCTTGGGGATGATAAATACGCTATTCCGGAAAACTAAATTATAAAACGTTTATTGTATTCATGATGCATATATATTCATGATACATACACGCTGCGATGGTCAACAGTAGAAGTGAGAGGATGTTAGGCTAAATTTAGGGAGCATATACAATACTCAGAATTACTCGAAAAATACTACGTTCAAAACAATGTTCACAAACAAATGTAAATATCTAATATCAAGGAATAGATTGCATTCAGACTCTTTACCTTGACTAATGTAGTCGAAGGAAGGAGTCAAATTTTTTATCATTTCCATTTATCAAAAATTAATAGAAAACTATTATTTTTTTTCTAAAAATTCTACACGACCATCAAAATATTAATTTTAATTTCTCACACTTACTTCGTAAAAGGAGAAAGTATTGTAATCGTGCTCCAGAAAGTTTCGACAGAAAACTTTTATTGTCGGGCCCTGCTACCGAAAACGAGGATAAATCTTGTTCCGATATACTATCGAGTGGCGGGAGTCGATATCCTGCTTCGGACTTCGAAGAGTTTCAGCGTTAAAGACTTCCCGGTTTAGATTTATGCTATGAGTGAATGCCATGAAGTATGCGTGTCATGCTAGTGAAATCAGGATAAAATATTACAGCGATATCCTATCTCGTTCATAACGATGCATGATGACGTTTAATCACAATGTAAAAACAAACATTTCCCTATATTTACAATCGATTATGAGAAAAGTGGAGTTTAAACTAAGTTAAATTGTATGAATCCATGGATATACTTGATATAAAGGAAAACAACTCGGCAAAAATCAAACCGAGATTTTACACAGATAACAAGAGACTCATACACTGGATAAACAATACGAAAAAAACAGAAAAATTGCCAACCCAAATTTTGCATAGATAGAAAGCAAGTAGTCGTTTTTACGTTCTCCCTAGGGATTAGAGAGAAAGTTGTCTAATGTTGCGCGTAAAAACGGCAAATTTTCGTAAGAAAAACTCTTATTACAGAACTCTGGTAACGACAAAGTGAATTAATTCAGTTGTTAAATTTAATAAAAGATATCACATCACGAGTTCACATTTCACCGAGGAGAAAGAATTTTTGCTGGTTAGAAGCCCTTTTTCAAGTTCATGTAGTATTATAATTCTGCGTGACTGTTACAACGAGAGAAAGTATGTAGTTATAGCACCACTTTTTTAAGCGTTGGGAAGATCGGGCAAAGTTGTGAAGCTGGTGGTGTATGGGTAAAATGACTGGCGTGTTAACTGTACGGCCTTAAGTTCGCGGGGGAAAAAAATTGCTGGTTAGAAACACCTTTGAAGGTTCATATAGTATTATGATATTACTTTGCCGATAGAAATAACGCGAAAAAGTGTGTGTGTTGAAGCACTACTAATTTTCTATTTATGCAACTGATTAACAGTAAAAAGCACAATAACACAGATTTGCTACCCTTTGAATCAGTTAATAACTATAAAAACACTAAAATAATTCATGTGTCAATACATATATATAATAAAATATCATTCACAAATATAAAACAGTTGAATTCTACAAGACGAATACATGCTTGAATACTGGAAGTAGACCAACCCCAACGTCACTAATGATGTGTAATAAAAACAGGTTGTTTCAATAAACTTCTAATTGAAATCGATATGTAACCCAATCCTGCTCCAAAATAGCCCTATTACTTTTTAGAGCACTTCAAAGAAAATTTGTAATAAAATATCTTGAAAACGATATTGTCTGCACACCCGACATAACATACAAACATAACAACGGTGCTGATTGCGCACTGCCAGGTACACTCATGGTCTATAAAAACCTATAAAACAGTTCCGTAAAGATATGATCCACTCTATGGTACACGGCCACGCCGTACCTCTATATCAATTTCAATTTTATGGGATCCTTGCTATCAAAAAACGTATTTTTCTTGCTCCGGCATGTAGTAAATTACTTTCTCAAATGCATAGTGTAGTCAAAAGGCACGTTTTGTGACTTCTTGATACCATAAACGTGTTTTCCCCAAGTGTGTCCGCCCGTCTGTCAACAACACTAGCACGAAAACACCACTCACCATTCGGTAAAAAAGTTGGCAATTTTATGCGAACTCTATTTTTCAGAAAAATTGCAAAAAAAATAACATTGCAAAGATGCAATATTAATGATATAGGTTTTTTTTAATAAAATCTGTTCTAAACTAATGGTGCTAAAACAGCGTGTACTTTCTCGCCTATATTTTTACGCAAAATTACGCGAGAAGTACTCAAATTTTCACTTAAAACATTGTTCCCTCGGTCAAGGTTATGTTATAGCACTAAGTATCACGACGATATACGATCAGTGGCGGCCAGGGATGGGGCAGCTGGGACAACTTCCACATTTTGCTAAAAAATATTTCAACAAAACTGGTAAAAACATTCACCAAGTGTACAAAAACGCTTCAATTGAAATAACAAAACGCAGAAATCCAAGTAATCAGGTAGCCGAGCGGTCCCATCCCTGCATACCAATCTACAGATTTTACATTCGCGCCTTACGAATATATTTTTGTTCTGTTCTGATGCTGTAGCTCGCTTAGTGTTACGTTTAGAAAAAAATATACAAAAGCAGTAAATGTTATTATCTTAAAATCTTCCGGTTTATTTATTTATGACATTCATTCTTCAAGAAGTTATGCCCATCACAGTCACTGTCCCCGCTCAGTGCACATGATGTGCGGTATGTGCATTGTGGGTTGCATAATGATTTTCTTTATAGATATCACTCCCTTCTCACCCGCCCCTCTAGGGGTGTCTTACCCCCCAGTGTATTCTTTTTCCCATTGTAATTGTCCAGTAATAAATTATGCAAAGTTTTGTTGAAAGGGCATTGTTCCCACGTTGAAGAATTGAGCTGGAACACGAACACATATACATATCCAATAATTTTTTTGAAATATTAATATTTTGGCTAAGGGCACATTTATGAGGCTATGTTTGCACAGGCGATGAGATAAATGATAGTATTACAGATAATAACTGTTATATTTATTGGAGGTTGATTATACTCTCGCAAAAATATGTATGTTTGAACTCATTTTTCAAATTTGAAGAAATAGCGCTTTTTCGAAAAACTGTAGCTCGCTTGGTAATTGATTTCGAAAAAAATTTTATACAAAATTTGTAGGAATTTTTATCTTCTTTAAAATTAATTTGAAACATTTTTCTACACGACTTAAGGTTAAAGAGTTGGTGAAAAAAAAACGAAACAAGTCAGAAAAATATCGATTTTTCGGCCCTCCCGGAGTTAGCACTGGGCCTGGGAGGTCGAAAACTTGGGGTTTAACTAGTGCCTGGGTACATACAACATACTCAAAGAAAACGTTTTTATGACCTTTTTCCTGGTAACCCCCCTTTTGTCAGTACTTACTGACTGAACTAAAAGGATATTTTATTTTTACTATCTCATTCTCCTTTTACTTGTACATCCCGACATTTGATGGAGCTGCAATTTCAGGGCACCAGCCGCGTCTGGTTGCCACAATCGATTATGGTAAGAACTGAATTAATAGGAAGAAACTGTTGACTGTTAATGTTCGACGTCTGCCAATCCTCATCGGGAGTGCACTGGCCATCCCAGAATTAGTTCAAATGGCCTGCCGTATCTGAATCTGCTATCTATTCAACCATAGACGGGAAGCGTTTTACGCGGTCCAATGGACCGTTGCACAGAATACGTCACAACAGCTTGGTTCACACTAGCAAATCTTCAAAAGTGGGACTACAATCCCTGTTACGTTTCTGTTTAGCAAAATTATAAACAACTAGTTTTTCGCCCTAGCGGTCCAGAGAAGAAGACCGTTCCCTCGTTTCGTCGCCATGCCACGGCCGCTCCCAACGGCCGGGATCCGACGCCGCGGCGCGCCGCGCGCTGTTGGAAGGGTCCAGGCGACCGCGGCGCGCTATATGTCAAGGTCGCCAACTGGCGACATCTGCCGCAAAACCTGATGGAGTTGGAATGTGCGAATGTGCAACGGCCAATGCTTTTAAGCCTAGCGCGCACTGGGTCGGTACGGCACGGACGGATGGTATGAACGGGATTTTAGTTTATTATATTGGATCCCGTAAGCACTAGGCCGTCATCTTGCGCCGGGGCGATCCGCGCATTCCACCGTTCGCAAGATGTATAAAGGATGTTTCTTGTCATTTTCTTGAAGATGTCGCTTCATCAATGGATCAAAATAAAGCATCTATCGCAATATTTTTAGATCTCTCAAAAGCATTTGACGTCATTGGTCACAATAATTTACTTTCAAAATTTCCTTCATATGGAATTCGTGATGTTGCTTTAGATTGGTAATGTTCATATCTCAAACAACAATCTTAGAATAGAAATACCGTACTGAAATGAAGGGACATTATTTATTCACCTTTCCCATACATTGCCAATTGCTCTTAGGGTCCCACAGAGTTCGATTTTAGGCTCTATTTTCTTCTTAATACACGAAAAAGATATTCCCTCGGCTATTCGAGACGGAAGAACAGTTCCCTCAGCTGATGATACGAATATTGTCTGCAATAAACAGTAACTACTACAATATCAGATCAAATTGGTTATGTAATAACAAAACAAGAGTAAACGAAAGGAAAACAGTTTCAATGCAGTTTTCCATTTCAAATAAACAATTGGCCACTCCATTAATTATGAACGACATACCATTGACTGATGTTAAGGCAACAAGTTTTTTGAATCTCTATATTCAGTGAAATGGAACGACCATTGAAATAAATAAATAAATAAATAAATAAATAAATAAAACTGATTTTGATAGCCTAAATTATCAATAAAATGCTCCGAAAATATTTGTAAAATGCCCTAAAAGCAAAGGACTTTTGTATATTTAACCTTTATTTAAAATCAGTCTTCTTCCTTTCATTTACGTGAAATCAGCTTTCAAACTTTTGGTTTCGGCTGTTCTTTACTAGAAAATCTTTGTGTTTAGTTGTCGGAAAATCGGCCGAACCGACGAAGGTGTTGATAGGAGACCCAAGAAACTTAGATTACATACTCACAACGGTATACTTCTCAATTTCTGAGCAAAGGAATCGAATAGTTTACTCAGGAATTTTGTGGAGAACTTTTGTTGAATCTCGTAAATATGAATTGATGCAAGTACCATTAAAATGATATTAAAATCGATGAAATCAGCGAAAAACGCTTTAAAAATAACGCAAAATGGTAAAAAATGAATTATTTGTCAAAATCAAAGTATCTTCTAAAAATAGGTCATTTCCTTTTGTCAGAGCGTAAAATTAATGTCTATACTATAAGGCATTGTTTTAAATTGAGAAGAAAAATGACATTTCATTAAAATCCACCTTCTATTTATAACTATAACACTCGACCTAGAAATCATATACATCAGGTATCAGTATCAACAGCTAACTCCAAAAAATTTACATATAATACATGTTCATTATTTTACAACTCACTGCCATATGACATTAAACAATTAAGTCCAATACGCAAGTTTAAGTGACAAGTAAAATCTCTTCTGCAGCATAAATTCTATACATTTGGAGGCTGTATTGAGCATCAAAAAAGAAAATAATAATCGTTTTAACAAGGATATTTAATGCATTAGTTACCCTTTAGTCTGAATAATTATAAAAGAGTAAATAAATCTGTAACAAGTATTGTCCCTCAGCTTCTGGGTTAGCGACCACTGTCTCGATCAGGTTTTTCGTCCTCTTTCCCTTATCCTTGTGCAAATGCTGAGATGGTCCCTTGTTTTTCTTCTGGTCATGTAGCTTCACTATATGTGAATGTTTTCTTGAGTCTTTCGGGAATATAGGTATTCCAAAACTCGTTTTCCACTTCATCGCGACAGTAAGTCGATACTTCACGTAAAGCACTATGGATAATAGCCTAAAATATAGCTGATTTACCTATGCAGATAGTTTTATTACATGGGAGCGAATATTTTCATATCAATTATTGCCAAAAAGTTCGTTGTTACATGTATTCATAAATCAACAAAACATGTATACGAGTTAGAAATGACATCCCAGATCTCGAGAAACCATGCATATATTGCACTTCTTTCCATAGTACGTAACACGTTTTTAATTTTTTTAGGTTCAATAAATGAATAAATGAATTAAGGAAAGATCTGAACATTCCGCTATGTCGTTCCGCCTGTATCAATGACGTGATCGGCACGAGCATCAGATCAGGTTGGCCTTTTGGTCGTTTCAGTTGTAATGTTATGTGAAGCATGCGGAGCAAATATGGATACGTTTAATTTTATTATGTTGATGCAAAATTGTCCCAAAAATTAATATGATATTGTAATGGGACGGTCGCGCACGTAACAATTTCGGCGTGTGCGACAATATTTTATTTAACGGGGAGTACTGGAAAACTTGATGTCTAGAAACGTGCGCTTTTCCGCTACCTGAGCGGCGCGAAGGGAGGGCCGGCCGCCGCTGGGCGCGGCTCTCTTTGTTCAAAAACCGTTCGTCGCACCTTGGTATTTCCGCGCGCTGTGTCAGAGCACACCCCGCGTCTTCTCGGAAATTGCAGTGACGTGGATCGCCCACTCGAAATCGGTTTCCAATTGTCGTTGACCCATGGCAATTGGCCGGCACGCATCGCGCGATTCGGCTGCGCCAATAGACGAGAACTAGGCGGGGGCGAGACACGTGATCTCGCGAGCGAGGGAGGTAGTTGCGGGGGTGATATTCTTTCATTCCGATGTGAACGACGACAGCTGCAGCGAGAGGCATTCCGATCTGGGCGACTGTAGCGAGAGGTCTTTTCTGATCTGGGCGACTCCAGCGAGATTACATTCCGATGTGAACGACGACAGCAAGAGGTCTTTCTGATCTGGGCGACTGCAGCGAGAGGCCATTTCTGATGTTGACGACACTAGCGTGAAGCAGAGCTTTCCGGGGGGTAGAGAGAGGCCACGCCATCGCCGCGAGGCGCTAGACCGCCGCCGGCAACGCATCGCCGTCACTTCGCCACCCGCTCATGTGTCGCCTGAAGGGAGAGTCGGAACACTGCACGAGTGTGGGGAACTGAATGGACGAAGGAGCGTCCGGATTTGGCCTGAGGGCCGGCCGCCGCTGAAGGACGCATTCGGGCGGCGCTTCTTCGCCGCAGCCGCAGCCGCCGCCGCCGCCGCAGCCAACGCCGGCCGCGCGCCAGCCCCGCGCGCCGCCCTACACCGCCGCCGCTGCCGCCGGCTGCCCGCCCGGTCCAGGGGACGAGGAGCGCTGCCGCTCCGCCGCCCCACCCCACTAGGGATGCCGCGCCTAGAGGGGCGGAACGCCCGGGCGATGACACAGAAGGGTCGGACTTTAAGTTAAGTTAGTTGTAAGTTAGGTTAAGATATTGTTACAAATTGTAGGAGGCTTCACCCCGTTGGTTACCTTTCATTTTGTTTTAATTAAATTCAGAAACTCAGGAAAGAGTGTTTCACTGCCTAATGCATGAAAATACCCAGTCACGCATGCGTCCTGTCCAAATTTCAGCCGGGCGTATGAGGCAACAGATGAGTGCAGACAGAAATCCAGAGGTGAGTCGGGTCACGCCCCGAGATCCATCCCGCCGAACTCGATGAGAGAGTGTGCGGGGTGTTACAATATTAAGTTTTATTTAATGTATTACACAACACTCAGAAATGTAATTTCGTTGCTCATCTAAACTATCTGTATCAATGAATAACATTTATCAAATTTAAAATACGATACATTAATAAGAAACTGTGCAATATTAGCGAAACTGGGTATATTTGTACACAGTGATACCATCATGTTTTGGAATGATATTTTTCTTTATTAATCAAGGTAAAATATTTGTATGTCTTATTTGCGTAAATTATTATGAATTGTCTGTGGCGATTATTTTCTTAAGTTTCCAAATCAAGTAATGTAAATAATATTCTGTCCCTTAGTTCAATATATTTGTTTTCACTTACAATATATACCAAAATGTTTATTTGTCTTTTTGCTTATAATTACTCAACTATCTAATTGAACTTCAAACATCCTGAAGTACTGAAATGTTTCTTCTTTCAACAGGTCGGGCGATAATATGTGAAATTCCCATTCTGCCATTCTCCAGTCCGTTTATAATATGAACCCAGAATCTGAGCTCTCTTCAACTCCTAGCCTTGTTTTCTTCTTCCACAATTAAAAATGAACATAATGCGATTGCTTTTTACTTAAAATTATGTAGCAGTCGCGCACAATACAAGTCGAGGAGTACGGGTCCAAACTAACTTGGAAACTCTCCGAAACGTCCAGTCCGCCCAGCCCGTCCAGTCTGAACATCCAGCCTCGGCCTAGTGCGCGCGTCCCGCACAAAAACTGCCGCCTGTTCCGTCCAGTTCCGTCCCGTCTCGTCCGTCCGCGCCGTGCCGATTCAGTGCGCGCTAAGCTTTAATCGGACAGGATGCGGGTTTCGGCGAAATGTTAACTTTCTTGGTTGCTCCATGCTTCAACTGCAACCTCTTATATCCGTTAGTTTATAGGGGAAAAGCGCTGTACAGAGAATAACGAATTTTTCGTGAAATATTCAACAAGATAATTTTGATTGCTAAAAAAGAGAAATTCAATACTATCAATTTCATTTCTCTTTTGCCGCTCGTGTTTTGAAAAGCCTGACTACGCCCACAAATAGAGCACAGTACAGTGAATTAAATGAGGAAGCAAATTAATTTGAAGTTTTTTAATTTTCAATAAATTAAATATGTGTATTTTTTGGTTACACGTTTTTCAAATGATGGCTGATATGTTATTAAGACATAATTTATGTTACCATTAGCAATAAAAGAAGAAAGTATGTGCAGTTGTAGTAATACTAGTTTTATTAATTTCAGAAATAGAAACCTATAATTGACAAAGGAATCAAGTCCCCTTTTGGTCATTAATGACATACTCGTATTTAAAATCTCTATCCGAAGCTCTTTTCAAAGCTTAAATGATGCATGTTCCGATATTTTAAAAAAAGCGTATAAAATTGACAAGATGCTCACAGAGTATGACCATGCTATTTCTGGTACAATGGTAATATGTTCATGCATTTTAATTTCTCACAGGGAAACTGGACAAAAACCTGATCGAGGTGGGGGTCATTGACCCGGAAGCTGAAGTACATTACTTGTTACAGGCGTATTAATTTTTTTTAAATGTATACAATACAAACGTAAACTAATTCATTATATATCTTTGTTTTGTTACAATAAACATTTTTTTTCTTTTTGACGATCAGTATAGTCTCTAATTGTAAAGAAACAGTTTTGCAGCAGAAAAGATTTTACTTTTAACTTAAATTTGAATACCGACTTTAATTGTTTAATGTCATCTGGCAATGTGTTGTAAAGTAACGTACATGTATTGTATGTTGATTTCTTGTACTGAGCTGTTGATACTGACACTTGATGCACGTGATTTCTACGGCGTGTGTTGTAATTATAAATACCAATATTGCATGAAAATATGTTCCCTCCGTTAAGTAGGTCATGTTTGACAAATATTACAGATTCGTAAATAAATAGACAAGGCAATGGTAAGATTCCCAGTTCAATGAAAAGAGGCTAGCAGGGATCATGTGGAAGGCACTTTTTCATTATTCGAATAATTTTCTTTTTGCAATCTGAAAGTCTGAGCACTACAGGATGAGCTTCCCCAGAATATTATGCCACATCTCAGGTGGGAATGTACATTTGCAAAATAAACGCATCGTGCTGCATGAAGGCTGACAGAATTTGAAAGAATTCTGAATGCCTAACATAATGAACTTAAATTAGTCTTTAATTCTGTTATTTGTACATTCCATTTGAGGATTGATTGAATTGAGACCCCGAAAAGTTTTGTTACCTCAACATCAGCTAATTGCATATTGTTCACTTTCAATGGAACATGCGATTTTCCGATTTGAGATGCAAAAATTCATTGAAACAGTTTTCTTTCGTTAACAATTAATTTGTTATTATTAAACCAATTTGAAACTTCTGAAATCGTACTACTTACTGCGTCTTCTAGATTCGTAGTATGGAGAAACTAATGCAATGATGCGGAATAAAAAAGCGATTTTTACTTTCTCGCGCTTAAGAAGAAACTTCTTAAGAAGAGAAAGTAATATGTAATGCTGCGCGAAAAAAAACGGCGGATTTTCTGCCGAAAAAACTCTTATTACAGGGCCCTGGTAACGAAAGACTGGATAGATCCAGTTGCTAAATATAGAAAAAATCCCTTAACACGTGGTGCAGTCAGAATCCATGTTTTAAGGGTCCTTTATACTGAAAAAAGTGATTGACGGCAAAAACGTTTGTCCGTCTGTCTGTGAACAACGCTAGCGACTAAATCGTTCAGCCGATTTTCTCAAAAATTAATATTCCCCGATCGATCTGGTTGACATCGTGGCCCCTTGAATTTGAAACCTATATTTTAATTCTGGGGGTACTTTACACGAAACCCCTGGGATATTTTCAAAATTTTCATAAAAATGGCACTAACAATTTAATTAAATTTTGTTGTTGGGTAGTCTAAAGAACGTTTAAGAGAATGGCACAGGTCTCGTGTTGGTTGAAAACTCTGAATTTTCCAAAATTGAAAAAAAATTCAAAATTTTTTCGGCGTCTTCCTACAACTAAAATATTAAAGATACAGATTTTCCACTGGATAAAAACTGCTCCTTAAAAATAGTAGTTTTTAAAATAAGGTCATGCACAATTTTTCGAAAATGTGAGTATTTTTCGCATAATTTTGCCAGAATTATAGGTAATTTTTAATATTGTTTACTCAATTTTTTTCTCAAAAACGACTCAAACCCTTTTGATTAAATTTTATTGTTGGATATTGTGAAGGACGTTTAAGAGAATGGTGCAGGTCTCATGTTGGTTGACAATCCTGATTTTTGGATCATTGAAAAAATTCAAAGTTGTTTCGGCGCCTTCCTACAACTACAATTATGAAGATAATTTTTTTCTTAATGAAATGTGTTTTTTAAAATTTTGAGTATTTTTTGCGTAAATTGAAAAAGAATTTGAAATGGTAAATTCTAATTTCCAGCGCTTCGTTTGAGGCGGTGTCTGTAAAAGTAATTTGAGAGGCAGAGGCTGTTACTAATGAGAGACAGAGTAACAGTTTTTTTATTATATTAAATACTTATGGAATATCCACAATAACCTGCTGGATCTACTGAACAACGATTAGCAACAAAAAAAAGAACTTGGATGATTTATTCCACACATTCAAATGTGCATCATTAATTTTTCAAGGAACTTCAGTATGATACTCCCACAAGCGATTATGCAGCTACACAGTGTAAGAATGGGGAAAACGAGTATTTTAATTTCAATTATTTTTATAACAGTTTCTTTTGCTAATATCTGTTAAAAAAGGCTGTAGAAATAAAAAATGCAAGAATTCAGTACACAAAAAAGTATTTTTTACTATTCTCTCAGTTTAACTTAAAAGATAATAACTAAGAATATTACAAAACTTTCAATTCACAAAGGAATCAAGTCTCACAATTTTATATTGTATTGAAAGTATCACACGAAAGCATTTAAATGTGGCATTTTTAATCCTAGAATAAATTAAAAATAAGTATTTTTTATTATTCTGAAGTTTTCAAACATTATAAACTTTTCTCTGTAATTAAATATTTCGTAAAAAATTGTGCCTATTTTTGTCAATGTTGATGGAAAAAATCGCCTATAATTGATTGTTTGTATTACTTAACTGTAAAATGTAGTAGCATCATTTTTATAATTAAAGACAATCACTTCTTAATACTTTTTCTTATTTCGAAATATACTTATCCATTGGTATTTTACTCTTGAAATATTAGAAGAATAAGTCACATACGTTTTGCAACCTCGTGGTTACATTTTCAGGTACTCTAAAATACAATAAAACATGAATCAGAATATTTTTTCTAATTACTTTTTAAAACAATAAGATAAAAATAACAATTAATGTTAAATAAAGCAATGAAATAATGACTGTTCAGTTAAATATTAAATTAATATAACAAAAACAGTATCACCAATAAAAACAAAACATTTTTAAGAACATATGATCAAAGACAAAGAAGAAGTATCAGCCATGAGATACTCAACTTGAGATATTTCATATAAATTTTTAGACAGTTAAACTTAATGCGTAAAATGTAAAGGTAATACGCAAAAAGCATTTCGCACAGAACATTCAAAAACTCTAGAGCTCACCTGGAAACATATCATCAGATCAAAATTGACGTAAATTGTGGATTGGAAGACACCGGTTTGGAGTGAACCAGGAGCAACCAAGAGAGTCGGGGTTGCACTGTTTAGCGGGTTTATGCTGTATTTCCCTAATTTTGGAAATGGCATTGTCATATGCTTTAGTAAAAATATTAGTTTCTACTATCGTGTTTAGAGTCTGATGATTTTGAACAGTTAAACAATAGTTAATGTTTTTGTTTTGCCCACCGTGCTACAATTACAAGGAGAAAACATTTGTTCCTTGGGTGATATGTTAATTGATAACCATCGCTCAGAGCGGACCCACCCATCCTCGCATCGTCTTAAGCTATGAGATCGCGATTCCTGTGAGCAGTTACGGTTCTCCCCATCAGGGTTCCCGGTGGTGTACCGAATCGTCGCATCTGATCATCTTTATTCCTATAGAATAAATAAGCACAGCACAAAATGAGAGTAAAATTTAAGTAATTTTTTTATTTAGATTAATATATTTATTACGTTTCTTATTGATATTATTTTAGGTTTATTTATTCGTGTTGTTAAATGACTCGCATACTGTGTGTATTGGTTTTTAATTACTTTTCCTTGATACCAAATATTTCGTAACCGGTTATTTGAGTCTAATTGAGTCTACCTTACTAATTATGGCGCATAATTATGACATAATTAGTAACGTACTTATCTTAATTGGAGGTGAGAAATAAACTTTAACAAGAAAAACGTGATTTGCCGTAAGTTTTACAAAGTGAACCAGAGACTTTTGGAATTGGCAGACTCAATTGTAGTCCGAAGATGGAATTGCAAGTCCTGAACAGTCATTAAAATAAATATTGTATGAAGATATCAAATTTTGAATATTAGAAATGAAGTATTCTTGACTGTTCTTAACTAAAGAAAAATTAATTAATGTTATGGATATGTTACTTTTATATTGCTTCTAAATCTGTGATATAATTCAAGTATGTGAACTCATATTGTTTTCTTATGAAGCAGATATTTAATACTTCGTATGAAATATTTAATGCTGACACAACTACTTTCAAGTACAAATGAGTTACAAGTAAGAATGAAAGATTCTTACATGTTTTTCTTTTCGAAAAAAGAAGAATTTTCTGTTTATCTTAATACATTTACATAAATAATAAACGGTAAGTCATGAAATTTTCCAAATATCATTCGCCTCAGCTGAACTTAAAGAGAAACGTGCAGACTTAAATCAAACAGAACTCGAAAACGTGCACCAGGCAGTATTTGGTTATCAGCAATTATTACAGAAACGTAATGGCACTACATTCACATCAGTTTGTGAGCAAAAACTTATCTTTACGATGGCTATATATTTCGGTATCCTTCCTTTCATAACGTTGCCTTCTTTATCCTGACAAGAATGTATAACACGGTTGCTATTTTACTTAAGAGATTGTATGACAATCAATTATACAACCTTCTCACTTCCACAAGAAATGTTTGTTTTCTACTGAATACACACAATTACTACTTTCAAGGAAGAAGAAAAAACCTTGCAGGAAAACATAAATATCGACATTTATGTTCATAATGCCAAGACTCGTCTATTTGTGCATTTTAAGGATATGTTCAATATACTTATATTTCTCATTTTTTCGTTCGATTCCAATCTCTCATTAATACGTAAAGTTCACAAAACACTATATCTATAAATAAACATTCAAGATATTTTAAACACCTGAAGCTCAGTTCGTAGGTATAAATGTTTCTCTGCATAAACTGATATGAAAGAACCACATATGAAATGTCTGCCATAAAGGCAAATGTTATTGCTCAGAGAGATTGCCTTGTTCGTTAAAACTGTTAAATTGTTTCCATGTCATCGTGAGGTACGTGCATCCTGTCAGGAATAATTTATTATGTCGATTTACTTATTACTTCGGAACTTTTTACTTATGACTTCGGATCTGGGCAGCCGAGATCACTAAAATACACGCGCCTTAGCCGCCGCGATTGGAAAGGTCGCGGGTTGGAATTCCGCCACGGGCACGAATGTTAGCTTTTACGTAGAGCCATGGTCGGTGCTTTTTCCAAACCGCCATGAATCACCTTAAAGAAATAACCCTTCCTTCTCTTCCTTCCCTCCCGACCCGGCCCGGTTAGAAACTAGGTGGAGCGATTGCACGAGGTGGTGGTCTGCGCGCCGACAGGGGAAGCAAACGCTGGGGCCACGCCGGGCCACGGGCCTCGATTTGCGCCAGCTGTCCGCCACCTTTCCTCCGCTCCTCTAAAAGTTCCAAGAGTTGTTAGGACCCGTGGGCTACAGCCGGCGTTGAAGGCACTAGCCGCAATGCGTCCATGACCTTCAGCGATGCGAAAGAGAGGCAAGCTGTGCAGGTGCATCAGGGTGTCAAAGGGCAGTGATGAATACTGGGCCGACGACAGCGGTGAATTCCTAAGGGAAATACCAACGTCCAAGCCCGATGATGATACCTCGGAACCTATAAATCCGGAACGTGTCACAACGCTCTCGCTTTGGGACGGTCGCTACTCAGTTCAAACACTGGCGCTGGCGGCTTAATCGCGGCCGGAGCAAGTGGTAAAACAGCTTTTGAAGCATCTTTTGGAGCAGTTTTTGAAGCAGCTTTTGAAGCAGCTTTTGAAGCAGCTTTTGGAGCAGCTTTTGGAGCAGCTTTTGGAGCAGCTTTTGAAGCAGCCGCTGGCGCAGCGGGCGCTGCAGGAGATGGCTTCGGCCTGACGTGCACCATGATGTTTGTACCTCCCTCGAGCGTACTTGTTGAGCAAATCCAGCGGGTCTCGGTCGTACCGCACCGCTACTTCCCGCAGGAAGCCTGCGAAGCGTCGGGAGTTAGTTATCGCTTGTCTGTGCCGCCATGGCGGTCTGGAATCCACCTTCTGGAAGCCCCAGTGCACCAAGAAGGCGTTGTTCAGCACAGAAAAACTTCCAACCAGCTAAAAACATCTCGTACGCCTGTGTAGAACAAACATTATTATTATTATTATTATTATTATTATATTGTATTACTAGTAAGGTACTGTTTACTTTCAAAATTCTTAATTGTATAAAAACTGGGAGAACTCTTGTATTATTAATATTATTGTTTATTATTAAAATAATTTGGTTTTACTATTGTATTACATTTTGAATATTTTCTAAGATTATTGTATTTGTAACTTACCACCGAACAGTCCATTTGAAAGATAATAAACGTATTATTAATATTATTATTATTATTACTATACTCGTATTATTATATTATGATTATTATTATGATAATCAGACATCTTCAGTACTTTTGGAATGTGGACCTCTTCCCAGCCGCCATATGCCAGTTTTAAAGGGGAAATGGGTCCCACTCTCCCATGTCGTCCCACTCCGAATTGCATTGGGCGAGATAGATGGGAAGGAAAAAGAATGGGAAGGGATGAACGCGTGCGGTCCTTGACGCGTTGTTCAGGATGCTGCTTTTCATTCGCCTTGATGTGACCCCCCCCCCCGTTTACTTCCCAACGACAGCGTTTTCTAGCGAGCGGACTACGCAGACACAAAAGATTACTTTTTTTTTTAACGTTTGTTACGTCTTGCGCAATTGCACTTCTGTTCATAGATTACAATCTACGGCACTCCCGCTTCTGAGTAGATGAGTATCTCATCTTCAGTGTTGTGCAATGGTTACAAAATACTGAACTTCTTTTAAATGGGCCCAAGATTTCTCCAGTGGCGTATTGCTGGATGTGTTTTCTTCCGCGAGAGAATAACGTGAATATATAGTTATAATTTGTCGAGTTTTCTAAACTTCCTAACTAATTGCGTGGCCAGGTTCTCGGATGCCTCGTTGAAGGAACTCGAAATGGGGCCCCTATCTGCAATAAAAGTTAAATTAACAGTTTAAACCTAATTAATATACCTAGTTAATACCTAAGGTTGGATAGAAAGTAATGAGAATATTTTTCTCTGAAATGACTTTATTAACATAGGCATTTACATTTGCACACCTTCCACATAATCGCCTCCGTTATTAACGACCTTTTGCCAAATGTTAGGAAGGCGTCGTACACCATCTGCGCGTCAATTTTTGTGTTGATGTCCCATATTGACCGCCCTATAGCATGAATAATTTCACATCTGGTATTGTACCGGGTTCTTCGCAGTGGTTCTTTAATTTTGCTGAAGTGATCATAATGACAAGGGACAAGGACTCATATCGGGTGAGTAAGGTGGATGTTCCAGAATCTCCCATTGCCAGCGGTGCAAGAGTTCTCCACGTGGGGTCGTCCTGTACGGACGTTATCCTTCACACCATCTCTGCCTAATCTGAAAGCTTTAACCTATCGTGCGACTGCGCAGTCCCTGAAAACATTCTTGCTTACACCAACCTCGTGCCACTTCAACTTTGAGCCACGAACGCTGGTTTACCTTTGTAAGCATGACGTTAGTGCCCTTGCACTATTGCAATGAAGCTCAACGATTTACACATTGCAGTAGACTGACAGAGTAATGTAACCGTTCGTTGCACCACACTCGTCTAATAGTCCTTTTTGTCAGGACAGATCGCAGCACGCCTACTCACCGGCTTTAAGTTACAGCAATATTCTCATTAGTTTTTATCAAACTTATGTAATAATGTGGCTGGTCCAATGGAGAAAATACGAACGGGCTGTGATTAGTTTTCTTTGCCAATATCCGTCCGTGGCGGTCCTTATTAAAGGCCCCTTATTTCGGAAGACCGGTGCTGTGCATCTACTCATCGATACGCTTCTGATCCGAACGACGAAAGACGGATTGGAAAAGAGGAGCGAATTTGTAATTATTTTGTTATATGTTTTGTTGTTCTAGAGAGCTATTAATTATTAGTTTTATTTAATATATTCTTGTAATCAATGACCAGATTATACCTATCAATCGCCGATTCGTATTCAGTTATAGACAACCAATCGACCACTTGATCACCACCGACCCCGTTCAAAATTGCATGGACCCCCAGGGGTTCGATACCAACCCCTTTGGGAATCCCTGGGCTAGAGCAACAAAACAAAACTGTGAGAAGAAAAAAATGTGTTAATTATTATTTAATGGCCAAGGGATTTTCTGAAGCCGAAAAAGGAAAAGTGTTGTACAATAAATGAAGAAAGGCAAGCCATGTTTAGAATTTAATTTTGCTACACAATTAATGCTTTAGTTTCTGGTTATAAGTTGACGCATATGTTAAGAGTGGACGGTCACAATATTAGTTCTGCAATTGCCGCTGATTGCAGAAGTTGATTCCGACGATCGACATTTAACGAGCGACAAATATTTGACGTCACGGTACGTTTTGCCGGCACTTTTGTGGTAGCAATGACGCTCCATTAACTTTGACGATTCGTCAAGGAACATGCGTTGATTTTTTTCCTACAGAGATTGCTCCAATGTCAAGTTCAAACATGATTCCGCATTGGCTGCTGAATATCGTTGAAGTATTATCTAATATATTTCAAATATGTTTGCACTGTTTACACATTTAGAGAGCAAGATATTTTTCAGGTTCGGAATCATTCTATTTCATTTTCCCACAGACAAACCTGGCACATGTATCGAATCGGTCGTCTCTGTAACTCCAGGAAAGTTTGAAAACATGTTTGCCTTATTGCTGAGGCTTCGGCATATTCTGGCCATAGAGGCAATTGCAAGAGCAATTAGTGGTCCAACAGAATGGCACAAACTTTCTCTTACTATTTAGTTTTCTAATTTCTTAGGTCTGGGCCCAACTTTTCTGTCTTTCCACATACTTTTCCCAGCTTCCAACTATCGCCGCCCAAAGTACATTTTTTACATGTTTTCTGAATTTCTCGCTTTACTAATAGTGGAACCGAAATATTACTTTAAGAATATTAAAGAAGAGTAAACCTCATCATAAATGGCAATTTTCATTAAATAAATTTGGAGCAGTTTTTAAAAAAATGGCATTCAAGCGTTTTTGTAAATCCGAGATTTGACGCTCTTTTTCACAGAAAAGTTTTGAGTTTTCGAAAAACTTGACTCAAAGACATTTAAAGCACTTCCACTAACAAATGCAATAATGTTTACAAATTGCTCAAAATGTACATATTAACGGCATGAGACATTAAAAAAATTATGGAATTTTTGAAAAAACATTATACAACAAAATTAATCTTGTGTCATCTCAAAGAGTACAATTAGCACTATATGCACGAAAATGTGAAGAAAAAATTTGGAGCCTTTTTGAGAAAATGGCGTTTGAACGTTTCAGAAAATGCAGAATTTTGAGGTCATTTTCACAGAAAAGTGTTCAGTTTTCGAGAAACTTTATCTAACATTATTTAAAACATATGTACTCATAAATATAACAATGTGAACGAATCGCCGTTAAAGTAAATATTAACAACGTGAGAAACAAGTCAAAAAATACATTTTTGTAATTTTTGAAAAAAAATAGAGTAATCTGGCGTTTATGTCAATTTACAGCACTATCTCCAACAACTTAGCACTATCTCCAACAAAATTTTAAAGAAAAAATTTGGAGCCGTGTTCGAGAAGTCTTGCTTTTGTGATTTTTCAAAATCGCAAATATTGCACGCAAGATTGCGCGAAAACTACAAAAAATTTCAAACAATGGTATAAGAGCTTAATGAAGGAACTAAATGTGGAGATCAAATTTTATTTAAAGAAAAAATCTCTATCTTCAATTTTGTAGTTGTAGGATGACGCCGAAAAAATTTCAAACTTTTGCAATTTTCGAAAATTCAAAAAATCGTGAAAATTGGAACTATGCCACTTTTATAAATGTATTTTACTCTATTCTTACAAGAAAATTAAAGAAACAATTTCGAGCCGATTTTGAGAAAATTTTGAAAATGTCCCAGGGGCATTAAGTAAAGTACCCCCACATTTAAAGAATCTTTTTAAAAATCTCAAAGCTTCGATTCGAGCCAGAATTGTGTTCGATCAGTCTTTGATATGAGTGGCAAAGAACAATAAAAAGAATGACTGTCTGCCTGATTAGGGTTTCAAGAAGTATTAGTAAATCATACTTCACTATGTCCCCCAGAAGGGATGGGTGGCAGTGAAATGAATTCTACAACTGCTTTTCCTCGTGTCAGCGACGTGAATTATATTGCAGTCCCTGTTCAATCTCACGAACAATCACGAGGAAATTCGCTAGCAGGGCGCAGCTCCAACTGGTCTTTCATCCGCGCCGCCAGCATTCTTCGGCTGCCCCACCCTCAAAGCCTCTCATTGGCAGTCTAGCACGTCCATACAAAAATATAAAGTGAAACACAGATGTTCAGGCAATAAAACAATTCTCGTTGAGCCCTCTTTGCCGCGAGCGCCGAACCCGCCGCGAACTCCTTGTACTAGACCGGGAAGGGGCGACGGGTCATTTACCGAGCGCTAAGCCGCCGCCGGCGCGCGGCGGGTTCCTCACGCCATTAACCGTCTACCTGCCCTCTACTCCGCCTTCGGCGGCCAGATGTGTTTTACAAACATTCATAAACATCGCTACGTGCCTCCGCACCAATATTGGCGTTAGCTTTCGCCGACCACGGACACATCTGCAAGGCAGCCGCGCCCGCGCGGCCGCCCCCGTCTCTCAACCGGCGCACCGCGGTCACGTGGGAAACATCCCAAACATTGCTAATGAGATGCAGCCATCTCGGGCACCGCAAGTGCCGCGCCAAAGTCAGTGACACACTTCAGACAATAACAGCAAATAGCGAGCAACTTTCGCGGCACACTGCGTCTCACCGCATGTCATAGACTAGGTGCAAATATCACGTGACTCCTCCCCTCTGCACTCGGAAACATGCTCTTCAAATAAATACGGCAACTTCGCCCCCAAGCGCCACTATTCAGACAATACTAGCCAGTCACTTCTTCAGTCAACTTCTAACAGTCATTTCTACGCTACTACTACAAACTCTTCAGTCAAACTCTCAGTCAACTGTTTCAATCAATCACTTCTATCAGTCGTTTCTCTACGCTGCTACTGAAATTTCTACAGTCAACTATCACGGTCAAACTATTACCGTCAATTTCTATGAGACAATCAACTATCATTGACACATTTGTCAATACTCGGACGAGTGTCAATGCTCGCTCCATTCGTCACTCAGCCTGAGAACGAGTCAGCTGTCCTTGCTTTGCCTATCAAGGCTCCGGTAATCAATCAGCGGGGCCGCAATCTACATTCGGGCCACCCGTTAAACAACCTTCACCTGGCCAAGTCTACATTAACGGGCCGCTCCAGTAGTCGAGTACGCGCCCATGGTGACATCCAGGCCAGCTGTATCATCTGCAGCCAATCTCAGCCGACGGCATACACACTCAGCCGTCTGACCTAGGTTGGGTGTTTGCCCTACACTATCATCAATCTGTCAGTAAATGTAAACTTCAAGAAAGAAGAAAGGTAAACTGTATAACATTCATTGGTTCTCCGGCTTACTGTTAAATTACCTATTTGTATAAACTATCTATTTTCAAGAATTAAACTTAAATTCATTCACTAGTGTACATTACCTTTCATTTGCCTCTAAGAAAACAATCCCCTGAAAACCCGTACCGATCCTGTATGTAGTTGCATTCGCAGCACGGAACTTCCCACAGTGCTGCATCTACTACAGTCCCTTCCTAGGGATCCCGTCCTAGGGATGGAGTGAAAAATCAGACAATAAAGATATTATTAAGAAACTTGTCGACTGCTCTCACTCAACAGATGACAAGACGTTGAAAATTGAAATTTTAAAAATTTTTAAAGTTGAACGTACAATAACATTACACGTCACTTAGCAGCAATTGAACACATGATAAAAGTTGGCTGAAGAAATTTTTGTCCAGACCTGAAAGTAAGGGATCAGAACGGTGCACTGTGACGAAAGTTTAGTAATTCTAAGATAAGCGAGTATATATATGTATATATATATACTTATATTAAACGGGTTGTGAGGGACCAGATAATTTCCAAATGGCAAGTCAAAGATGAGTCAAGAATCGTCATTTAATAACCAAATACAATGGTGAAGTTGCACACCTCAAGAAGTACTTAAATTACTGTTTCATCCCAAGAAACCGACGGCCAATAATGCAAGAAAAGCGTCTGTTGCAGCAATCTACTACACTCTGGTTCGTAAAAACTTAATATTTTTTAAGTTACTGAGATCCCACTTTAATTTTTTCTGGGGTTGGCAGCGATACCCTAGAGTGTTTTTAAATTTTTTTAAAAATGTTTTAGCTCATCGAGTATACAAAAACATTTAATTTTCAATTTTTTAAATTAAAAATTCGGGAAATTAAATATTTTGCAAATTCTCAAAAATTGAACGTGTTTTTAAATTTCGAATAGAATTTGAACGGAGTTTCTCTAAATAGTGTATAAAAATATGTGATATGTTCACGTTAGTTATGCGCGTCATTTTTAGCAAATTTCATTATGCAATATTTCTGAAAATAATAAAGTTGAAAAAAAAGAAAATATACGTGTTACCTTATTTGACCCATATAATAAATAAACAAAAATTGAAAATAATTAAAATATGATGGTAAAATTTTGGTCTTTTTTGTGTGAATTGACGTGGAATGGCTCGTATATATGTATGTATACGGGAGAGTAAAAGTATTATTGTTCACAAATCTGCACCCTGTGGATGACAAAATTCCATTGCAATCGCCGATCACAAGATGGAAATGTCCTTTAGCATAAAACCTTAGAGCTATTAACAACTGCTGCGTGGACATTAAAAGTTTATTTCTGTTCGTAAGGCGGTGCTATTTCTTCTAACTCTTCAGGAGAAACGCTTTCGACATTCTATAACTGTTTGCAAATTCAGCATCGTCCAATTCATAAAAAATATTTTTTGTAGTAAGTGCTCGTCCTTGACCCAGGGTTTCTGAAGACTTAGTAAACAAATGTTAATCATCAAAATTATCTCCCATGTCAGCAGACATGCATCATTTGAAGAGCACAAAAGTAAAATAACATCAATGATAGAACAATGCATGTATTTAATACACCGTACCCTTAAAACATAAGTTGAACGAATCGTCGTCGATGGCGGGGTACCGGTCCGCCAAAATTTGGCGAATGTTTTGACGATTGTCAAGGGAAACGACCTCGGTGAAACGAGAATATGGCGCATAATGAGCCGAAAGTATTGTGACGTCTGTCAAAACCACAATCAAGATTGATGAAATCGCCCGCGAGTTCGATAATGGGAGGACAAGCACCAGTAAGGATGGACACGTACATTCGTTAAAAATGATAATATGTGACGTTTGGAGATTGAAAACAAGACTTAGCGATATTGCGAAGAAATCTACTGAGTCATGGGCATAGTATCTTTAACAGCATGTAGGTTACTGAACCAAGATAAAGTGTCAGAGAACGTCAAAAGTGGATTGTCATTCCGCCTCATTTCATAAGTTGTTCACAGAATCTATAGACTAAACTAATGTAATCCCAAAGATTCGTCAGTCTGGCAGGAGTGATAAATAATGGGAGCAAATTTTCTGGCTTTGACACAATGTACCTTTGACGGGGCCGACGAGAGAAAATCCGGTTCGTGATATGATTGATTGATTTCGTGTTTCCAGGATAGTCAACTGCTATGGTCAATAGTCACATTAAAATAGTGAAGGTGTTCCACGGGAGGTGGCTTCCCCACTCGATAGTGATATCTGGCGCCGGCCTACACGTCGCTTAGCGGGGATTATCCTAACCAGTTATCTCCCACCAGAGTGGCACCGTGTAATCACCGGCACATCAGTTGATGCCCTGAGCCACTTAAGCCGGTAGGGTCTTAAACAAAGAACGTAGTATGTGGACTCTTAAAACATATTCTACAGACACACACACACACACACACACACACACACATATATATATATATATATATGGGTGTATAATTATTTCATAAAATTGTCGAAAGAAATGTAAAAGTAGTTTATGCAATTGGTTTATAATGCTAAGCTTTGTTGCATGTGTACATGTTTTGAAAACAAGCGACATTAGGAGCGAGTTTTCAAATTTGTACGAATGCAATAAAGAAACATTATTAGCAATCATTCGCGCGGTAAAATGCTAAGACGTCATCATTTGTGCCGTAAAAGGCCTTTTTATGAACGATTTCTTGCAGAACAGAAAAGGTCGTTAACAATGCTTGTATACAAAACAGCTGTCTTGTGGCGTATAATACGAGAAGTATAAATCTGTGCACTTTTCGTGAGCTCCACAATCCGTTCCCAATCGTTTGGATATGCCCAATTGAATGTACCAACGAATCCACATTAGAAATAGTTGAAAACTAGAAGTTTTCGCTCTCGAGTTATACTAAAAAACTAGTTTCAATCGGTAAATGAACTATATGTTTGATTTTATAGAATTGTTAACGAAAAAATAACCCAGACCCCCGTGTCTATTCCTACTACAACTAGCAAAAGAAGAGCTCTACAAAACGTGTGCATAACGAAGTTAAATGTAGGTCCAAATGAAAAACAAAAAAATCACAGTATTTTCTCAATGAAACAGAGAAACTGGAAGAAAAAACGATCGAGACGGGGTCATTGATCCGGAAGCTGAAGTACATTATTTGTTATGGATATATTTAGTGTTTTAAACTAAAGTGACTACGGTGACGTTCAAGCTCCCAATTGGATGATAGTGACACAGCTGGCCAAGGTAACGGACTTCATGTTTTAATCGAAGTATTGTCTCTAATAGTGCAGAAACATTTGTGGAACAGGAAAGGTTTTACTTGTCATTTTAACGTGTGTATCGATATGGATACATTGCTGACACAATATAAAATAACATACAGAGTTGACACATTAATTATACATTTCGATAGGTCTTCCATACTTCGGCACTGCCGGTTCACAATGGATCTATTCCGCTTTTACAAATTCGCGGTGTCTCAGAGCGTGACATAATACGCACTGTGACACGTACGTGACATAATGAACATTTTGAGACATGTTAGGTTTCATTAACACTCTCGACCTCCACAGGCCTCTTTGACATTCATAAGCCCCGGCGCTATGTGCCGGCTGTACCACCTTCCCCTTGGACCTGATCTTGAACACAACTATACAGTCCGATGTCCGACGTGCTTCTTCTTGGTGACGATGTAGAAACGAAATATATATCAGTGCCATACTACTAACAGTTTGTCTCAATTTCGTAAATTGTTTTGCTGGCTTCAGATAACTTCAGAACTCTTAATTTCATATCCTTTATTTTATGAACTATTATGTACAGACCAGTCTTTAATGCGTTATAGCAGGCACGTCAAACCGCGCCCGCACGAGCTACTTGCGCACCTGGGAAGTCTGGTGCTCTTACCACGGTTAACTTCTCCTGACTCAGCTCTATTTTACCTCGAAATCCAGAAAAAGGTGTACGCGCGCAAGCTGAAGCGGCGCAAGGCGAGGAATAGTGGCTCTACGAAAATGTGTTTGCTAGATTTGTTCTATCAAACAACCGAGATTTGAATTTTGCGTATATTCTTTACTATTTATTACTATTTCATGTTTACTTTCTTTTTGAATTCTGCCCTGCACTAATATTTTTGCCACGGGGCGAGAATATGTTTAATTGGCAAATTCTTTTCTTGTTTTCGTTTTGTGTTGTGCTATTAAATCATTCCGCTATTGATTTATTTAGCAATAATGTGAATTAAATTAACAAGTCTCTATAAGTCAACAATTCTCGTTTACGGATAGACAGCGATTTTTAAGAGACAAAAATCTTTGTCTGTTAAATGTTCTAACCTGAATGTAGAAATTTAATGCCACAATATTACACTTAAGTAAACACGATTACAAACTCAAGATACTTTCGATTCAAAATGTATAATTTTACTCTCAACTGAAACTGTGAAATTTGTTTAATGTATTATTTCATTTCAATGGATTATTTCTTTGCTTTAAACAGGTAATGGGAATTAAAATAGCTAAATTTGTGACAATAACTGTCAATATCTTCTCACAGACTATTATGAGCCAGGTGTCCGCTACTCCCGAGCAATTTATTCAACTTTTACTCTTAAATATCGCGCCAATATCTCTGGCGCAGTACCCGCAAGCTCTAGTACGCTTGTTACCTTGCCCGCGACCTTGACATGCCTGCCTTACCGCTTTATTTACAGCTGTTCTCAAGCAGCCCTAGGGAAGTTTTCCACATTGCACCACTGAGTATTTCATATCCTATCAAACCATCTGATGGTTCGTTCTCTAATCTGTAGATTCCTAGTAATCCTAATTTTTAATCGAGACTAATCCATAAACTATCTGTTTTTGATAAGCATTACGTAAAAACGTTACTCGCCTCTACGAACTCTTACACTTTCGCTCGAAAAAAGAGAAAAAAACACTTAAACTTTAGAACAATGAGCGTGTTATCATTTCTAATTTCTCTCAATCGATAAAAATGAAGTTGACATTGACATTGAAAGGGCTATGAAGCAGCACATACAGGCATGCGCTATCACAGCTTCCAAAAGTGATAAGCAGGAGATATGGCACACCGCGCCCTGGCAGCCTCTGCGCATTCGGCTCGGATACGTCTTGCTAAATTTCGTTCGACTATTACTAAATGCCCCATAAGGTCATACGAAATTGAAGAGGTAGATTGCAAACACAGTCGTATTTTGATAATTTTTCATTTTGCGATAAACACTGATTTTAAGGCATTGATGGATTTCATTAGAAAAAATACTACTTTACAACAACTAATACGTCGCGAAGTTACCCAGCAAAAAACCGTGATTTTATCCAAGTCGTTCGTAGTCATTCATTGCACATTCCATAACGTACTTACTTGTTAGTGAGAGTCCGCTCTACTGCACATGCGCAGTCGTGCTCACGGTTTACTTTCAATACTCTACAACAGTGTTGTCTAGGTCGATGCCACGAGCGGGAGTCCGTAACAGGAGTGCCACGACGAAATCGCCCCTCCACGCTGTTCATCACCCCGCCACTAGAGACAACGCCATCCCTATTGTAAAACGGTGGGGTTATTATTACTCGTAATAGTTCCCTTTCCCGACGCTAGTTGCGCAGAGAATCTCGTGGCATGCTACGGTGCAACGACACGTGCCACAGCCACCAGTAGAAGAACTTGACACCATTGCTCTACAACACTACTCCCAAATCAGGAGCCACAGTTTTATCCTCCTGAACGAGTGTTTGAAAGAATTGAGGAAGAATACAGTTGCAACAGATACATTTAGAGTCTTCTATTCTAATTTGTTTGAGGATATACGTTCTTCGCATTAACTGGTGATTTCTAAACTTCAAAAATTGGTCTGGTAAAGTTTTGAAACCAAAGCTACAATTCCTGACGAGGCAGCAAATATTTATAAAAGGGGTAAGGAAACACTGCAGCCAAAGACAAATATTGGAGATTCAAGAGCATACAATGTTCTGAAGAAGGTATAAGCCCTTAGATTCAAACAAGTAATCTAAATTGCAATCTGTAACACGCTTAAATTGTCGGAATCCACGTTTTTTTATAGGTCCTTGATACCGAACAATCGATGAACGACAAAACGTCCGTCTGTCTGTCTTCGGTGAACGCTAGAGCCTAAACCGAGTAGACGATTTTCTCCAAAATTGATATTATCTAAACATCTAGACGAACTCGAGGCTCTGCGTGTTTGAAGCGAATATTTATATTTTTGTGAGTACTTTACATGAAGCCCCAACAACATTTTTGAAATTTTCTTGAAAATGGCTCCAAATGTTCGGATTAAACTCTGTCCTCTCATAGCGTAAAAGACGATTAAAAAGATGGTGCAGGTCTCAAATTCGTTGACTTGATTTTTCTAAAATTTCAAAAGTTCACAATTATTTTGGGCGTAAAGAACAGCAAAAAATTGAAGCAGGTCCCATTTTCGACGAATATTTTCGGAAAATGCAAAATTAACATTGCAAAGAACAATATTTAAAAAAAGATTTTGTCTCAAATAATATGTTCTTAACAATCATATCTTTAAAAAAATCATCCATACATAAAACTAGTGGTGCTACAGAATGGCACAGACTTTCCCGTATTGGTTTTCTAATTCCTTGGGTCTCGGCTAGATATTCATGCTTGCCACATACTCTTGCCAGCTGCCATGTATCGTCGCCCATACTACATTTTTTTGACATTTTCTTAATTTTTCGGTTTCCTAGAGTTTGAACGAAATGTGAATTTTCGAATATTAAAAAACACTAAACCTCCACCTAAATGACAATTTTCTTTGACAAATTTGGACCCGTTTTGAAGAAAATGGCGTTTAAGCCCAACTAAAAATGCGAATTTGACGCTCTTTTCACAGAATTTTTAGTTTTCGAAAAACTTATTTGAAGTCATTTGATGGATTTTAACTTACAAACACAATAGTGTTTAAAAATTACTGAAAATGTGCTTATTAACGTTGTTAAAAATCTTTCAAAAAATTATATTTGTGTAATTTTTGCAAAAACCAAAAAATACCCCAAATTGAACTTTGCGTCATATTAAAGAGGTGTAATTAGCACTATCTGTTCGACAAGTTTGAAGAAAAAATGTGGAGCCATTTTTTGAGAAAATCTGGTCCCGTTATTAGAGTGAATGTTTACTGCAAGTGGCGGTGGTGCCTCCCCCTCTGGATGGTGAGATCCGGTGCCGACATACACATCTGTTTGCGTGGAATTTTCTTTTTCCAAATGCCAACGGGGCACCACCCAAGCTGGCACAAGCTCTAAACTCCCAACACACCTCACGAAATGTGCTCTAGTTAGTACATGTGTTTGTGCGTAATGTAAGAGGAAAGGACAAGAAAGAGGAAGCAAAGAAATGCACGCGGTCGGTGGCCCATTTGTTAGAGATCTGTCCCGGCATCGCCTTGTAATTTACTAGGAAAAATACACAGAAATCTATTGATCGAAGCAGCTAGCAGCTAGACCTCTCCAATCAGCGGCTGCATTAGACCGCGCTATTTAGCTAGTGTCAAAAAATCCGCCCCCGTTGGCACTTGAACCTACGGCCTACCGGTCTCGCATGGTCGCATAAACAGCGGAAACGTTGGCTCTGAGATAAAGTCAGCAGGTTCAATATTCTTGTGGGAGATCTGCTTCTCTGTCACAGCAGTGCAATAAGAAAACTTAATTATCCTTCGTTATACTTCGCTGAAAATGTATTGTCCACAAAATTTTGCCATTCGCAGTATAAAAGTCTTAAAAAATTGAAAACTGAAAAAGTAGAAAAGTGAATGCTATGTAAGAAAATAATTTTTCGATCAATAATACTTTCATACGCAACTTATATGATTCAGAAGTTTATACCCAAATAAATAAATTTTACTTAGGAGAAATGCATTGATGTAACTTCTATGTCGATTGTTATTGTACTCTTAAAAAGTAATTAAGCTTATAATACCACTTTTCTTTATACTTCTGGCAAATAATAGACAGGTTATCGAGAGGAGTCGCGGTTCTCTTATCTTCAACGTTTCCTGCTGACAATGCTTATCGAAGAACCATAAAATCATACCAAATTTCCGGACTCCAAAAGGACACGCCATATTCCACGCTGGACTTTCTTATAATAACGCCTTGAATGTTTGCAGTCTGACGTCTGGCAATAAAGCAGACTGACGTCTGGCAATAAATATGTCTCACCTGCGTGTTTCGGGTGTGCCCAAAGCCGATGAGAGCGCTCGTCAAACGGCGGCACCATTCCGGGGTGGCGACGTAGATGGGCTCGAAAAAAGAAGGCTTACTTTTTCCACTTTGGCGACACGTTTCAGCGCCGCGTCCTGGCCGGCGTAATTCTCCCAAAGAGTCAGTTGGACAGCCCTGATTAAGCGGGAACACCTGACAACAAAGATTATGTAGTGTCAATATCACATGACATATAATGAGATGGTGTTTAATCGCCAACAACAAATTATCACAGGAAAGAAATTACATACAAGTTTCGTAAAAGAGATAAAACGAACGTATATCGCAACTGACATGGAATTTGTATAAAGTTATCTATGAATGACCAGGTGACGGGTCGTATTGAAGACGGGTGTATTATGATAAGGTGACGGTCCGTATTGAAGTTGAAGGAGTTCATGAAGGATTGCTATTTTAATAATATATATTTTAATTACTAGTATAAAGATTTACTACAAGAAGATGAACAATTTCTAAATTATAATGAGCTTCAGCAATAATGTTGAATTTCATTATAATTATTTTAATTATTATTATTTTATTATTATTATTCCATTACATCACGACTAAAGATGTTATGAGTCGGCTGAATATAAAATCTACTCCAGGTTGCAACCAGCTACCTAAGGAGCAGATTCGGTGACTATCAGTGCCTCTACAATACTTTACGCAAAATGTGGGCTGTTCCAAATAAAGCAATTTCTTGCACTTCCCAGTCTTTTGAATTACCTGGGAGTTTAGACAAGTTCTTACTCAAATTTTGCGGAACAAATCCCAGAGCTCCGATAACTATCGGGACGACCTGTGCTTTTACGCCCCACATTCGGCTGATCTCGATTTCCAAACTCTTGTATTTAAGACGTTTCTCTGCCTCCTTGGTAACGACGTTTTGATCGCAAGGTACAGCAACATCGACAAGTAAACACGATTTTTTCTCCAAATCCCGGATAACTATATCCGGTTTGTTTGCCGCTATCGTGCGATCAGTTTGAATTTGTTGGTCGTACAATATCGTACACAATCCAACAGACGTCACCGGTTTCGGTGAGTGTTCGTACCACTTGGGGCATGTGTTTGGAACTTCGAGGGCGGTACAGATCTGCCAGTGGAGGTAGCTACACACCCTGTCATGTCTTTTAAGGTATTCGGTCTTTGCTAGGATTGGACAAGCTGAGACAATATGATCAATGGTTTCTACTTGCTCCTGGCAAATGCGGCATTTATCATCTTGGGAAATTTTGAGAACCGCTTTATCATAATGTCGTGTTCTCAAGGCCTGATCTTGGGCAGCTATTACAAGTGCTTCCGATTCTGGCTTCATTCTTCCCCTTTTAAGCCACATAAATGATTGATCTTTATTGATCTGCACCTTGTCCATTCTTTTTAGGTATTGTCCGTGGAGTGGTTTGTCTCTCCACGATTTCTTTAACATTTTTTGTGTCTCACACTTCATGTTTAGCAGCATCAGAAGTTCAGTGTCTGTGTTATTCGACGTGTCTTGCCTAGTTTTCTTCGCAATGCTTCTTGCTACACTAACAATGCCTCTGTTTCCCATTCTTCGGTCAGATTTCATGACCTGCCTCATTAGAGGGTCATCTTGATGGCTGACTACATACTTTCCCAACCCGACTATTGCGTTGTGCCAGGAGGCCTCAATTTGTCTGAGGCCTCTTCCTCCTTCCTTACGTGACACATAAAGTCTATGTATATCAGCTCGAGGGTGGGAAACATGATGCATTGTTAGCAGTTTTCTGGTTTTTCGATCCATGGTGCGAATTTCTTGCTCAGTCCAGTCCACTAGTCCAAAACTGTATTCGGCTACAGGTACCGCCAAACTACCTATTGCAGATATTTTATTCCTGGAATTCAGAGCGGACTGCAGGACCAGTCTCACTCTTCTATAATACTCCCTACGAATTCTCTCTTTCATTCTGTCGTTCGAGATGGTTTCACATTCTTCAATGCCCAGATATTTGTAAGTTTTACCTGGCTCAAGATCTTGAATCACAGTGTGCGTATCAATTTCAATGTTCTCAGACGTTGTGAGTTTCCCTCTTTTTAAATTGATTTTTGCACACTTGTCAAGACCAAACTTCATGCAGATGTCATTGCTAAAGTCATTCACGACAGACAGCATTTGGGAGAGAATCGCTTCATTCTTAGCAAACACTTTCAGATCATCCATGTAAAACAAATGTGATACTGGCCTTTCATCACCATGGAGCTTGTAACCAAAGTCAGCTTGCGACAACTGTCTCGATAGTGGGATCAAACTAATGCAAAACAGCAGAGGGGATAGTGAATCTCCTTGAAAAATACCCCTGTTAATCTGAATACTTCTGGTTTCTACTGCTTCCTTTCCGCTGTGTATTAGTAACCTGGTACTCCACGACTTCATACTAGCCTTGCAAAATTCAATAAGTCTAGGATGAAATCGATAGATCTCCAGGGTCTTCAAAATCCAATCGTGTGGTACACTATCAAAGGCCTTTTGGTAGTCAATCCAAGCCATGCTCAAATTACGTTTTCGTTTCTTTACATCATTCAAGATGACTTTATTCAGTAGCAAGATTTCCTTACAGCCATAAGAGCCTTTACGACATCCTTTTTGTTCAGCTGGCATTAGATGATTCTTCTCTAGATGTCTATACATTTTGTCAGCTATGGCTGCAGTTATAACTTTGTACAGTACTGGCAGACAAGTAATTGGCCTGTAGTTCTTCGCCAAAGAGCTGTCTCCCGCTTTGGGTAGCAAATACGTGATGCCGCGTGTGAGCCATTCCGGGAGTTCCTTTGGGTTTTCTAAAATTTTATTAACAGCCTTTGCTAGATGAGAATGTATTGCTGTTAATTTCTTAATCCAATAAATCTGGATCTTATCAATCCCGGGGACTTCCAGTTTCCCATGTTCTTAATTGCTTGGAAGAGGTCCTCTTCCGAGAATTGGTGAACATCTTCCACTGTTTCTACAAGTTCATCGGCAGCATCAACTTCAGATTGAAGCCAAGATGCGTCTTTGTTGTAGGATCTGCTCTCCTCCCAGATTCCTGCCCAAAATGCTTCGACGTCATCTTTTGAAGGAGTAACAGCTTTGCCATTCGGTTTTTGAGTCAGATTGCGATAGAATCTCTTCGCGTCTGTTTCAAACAACCGGTTCTGTACACGGAAATCTATTCTACGTTTGTACGTCTTATTCGTTGAGCCCATGCTTGAATTTTCTCTTTTAGCTTCTCAACTACCATTAGCCTGCTGGTGTCATTTTCAATTTGGTATTTTTGTTCAACATTGAATATTTTTCGTTGAACTTTAGAGGTGTGCGTTGATTTAGAAGATGCCTCAGCTAAGAGTGATATTTCACGCCGGGTGTCGGCTATCCGTTTCATAATTCTGTTCATCCATGGGGGTACAGAGCTGTTTACTCTGTTTTGCTGTCGGCCGTCGGTGTTCTTGGCTGGCCCCAAAATTATCTGAGATACTAGATATCCAGTTGCATATATGATGTGATTGATTTCAGTAATATCTAGATCTCTGCCTGGGGTCTCCACCACCTCATTTAAGACAGAATTCGCTGTTTCTATCACTCTTTTAGCTTTGGCATTTTCGTATATTCTCCTCAACGGTTCGCGAGATTCAAACGGAAGTTGACTAACTCTTTCTATCTCGCGCCGAAGGAGATTTCGCATCATGTCCTTATCGTGTAATTCATTGCCAGATGAATTTTCACCACTGACGTGTGTTTCACTGGAAAGAGATGAACCTTCCACGGGATCATCATTTTCAAGTTCTACATGTTCGTCATGTGGATTGTTCGAGCGAAGTACATACTCCGCATTTCTCTCAATGTCAGCAAGTTGTTCTGCTGTGAATTTTCCACTGCTGAGTATGTATCGTCGTTGACTGGCAAGCTTCTTTGAGTCTAGGGTAGGTCTCATATCTGGGTTCCGCTCTCTCCATACCTTGAAAACTTCTATTTCTGAGCCCCCATTTTTCGCTTTTGCATAGTAAAAGCACCACATCACCTCCTTTAATTCATCCCGGGTCCATCTCTGACGATGGCTTCGAGCTACTGCCGGCTCTGGGTCCCTGGGACTAACATCCGTGGGATGGCCAGACGTCGACAAGGTGACATTAGCTCGGTTTCTGAGCAGGTATGGGACATTGGTAGAACAAGGCACGTTAAGATTCATTACATTGCTTGTTCTATCC
>JAHLJT010008446.1:216449265-216578283 GCA_031308135.1 Acheta domesticus
TTATTATTATATTATTATTATTATTATTATTCCATTACATCACGACTAAAGATGTTATGAGTCGGCTGAATATAAAATCTACTCCAGGTTGCAACCAGCTACCTAAGGAGCAGATTCGGTGACTATCAGTGCCTCTACAATACTTTACGCAAAATGTGGGCTGTTCCAAATAAAGCAATTTCTTGCACTTCCCAGTCTTTTGAATTACCTGGGAGTTTAGACAAGTTCTTACTCAAATTTTGCGGAACAAATCCCAGAGCTCCGATAACTATCGGGACGACCTGTGCTTTTACGCCCCACATTCGGCTGATCTCGATTTCCAAACTCTTGTATTTAAGACGTTTCTCTGCCTCCTTGGTAACGACGTTTTGATCGCAAGGTACAGCAACATCGACAAGTAAACACGATTTTTTCTCCAAATCCCGGATAACTATATCCGGTTTGTTTGCCGCTATCGTGCGATCAGTTTGAATTTGTTGGTCGTACAATATCGTACACAATCCAACAGACGTCACCGGTTTCGGTGAGTGTTCGTACCACTTGGGGCATGTGTTTGGAACTTCGAGGGCGGTACAGATCTGCCAGTGGAGGTAGCTACACACCCTGTCATGTCTTTTCAAGTATTCGGTCTTTGCTAGGATTGGACAAGCTGAGACAATATGATCAATGGTTTCTACTTGCTCCTGGCAAATGCGGCATTTATCATCTTGGGAAATTTTGAGAACCGCTTTATCATAATGTCGTGTTCTCAAGGCCTGATCTTGGGCAGCTATTACAAGTGCTTCCGATTCTGGCTTCATTCTTCCCCTTTTAAGCCACATAAATGATTGATCTTTATTGATCTGCACCTTGTCCATTCTTTTTAGGTATTGTCCGTGGAGTGGTTTGTCTCTCCACGATTTCTTTAACATTTTTTGTGTCTCACATTCATGTTTAGCAGCATCAGAAGTTCAGTGTCTGTGTTATTCGACGTGTCTTGCCTAGTTTTCTTCGCAATGCTTCTTGCTACACTAACAATGCCTCTGTTTCCCATTCTTCGGTCAGATTTCATGACCTGCCTCATTAGAGGGTCATCTTGATGGCTGACTACATACTTTCCCAACCCGACTATTGCGTTGTGCCAGGAGGCCTCAATTTGTCTGAGGCCTCTTCCTCCTTCCTTACGTGACACATAAAGTCTATGTATATCAGCTCGAGGGTGGGAAACATGATGCATTGTTAGCAGTTTTCTGGTTTTTCGATCCATGGTGCGAATTTCTTGCTCAGTCCAGTCCACTAGTCCAAAACTGTATTCGGCTACAGGTACCGCCAAACTACCTATTGCAGATATTTTATTCCTGGAATTCAGAGCGGACTGCAGGACCAGTCTCACTCTTCTATAATACTCCCTGCGAATTCTCTCTTTCATTGTGTCGTTCGAGATGGTCTCACATTCTTCAATGCCCAGATATTTGTAAGTTTTACCTGGCTCAAGATCTTGAATCACAGTGTGCGTATCAATTTCAATGTTCTCAGACGTTGTGAGTTTCCCTCTTTTTAAATTGATTTTTGCACACTTGTCAAGACCAAACTTCATGCAGATGTCATTGCTAAGAGTCATTCACGACAGACAGCATTTGGGAGAGAATCGCTTCATGCTTGGCAAACCACTTTCAGATCATACCATGTAAAACAAATGTGATACTGGCCTTTCATCACCATGGAGCTTAAACACACAAAGTCAGCTTGCGACAACTGTCTCGATAGTGGTAAATACAAAACTAATGCAAACAGCAGAGGGGGTGTAGGTGTTGGGATCTCCTTGAAAAATACCCCTGTTAATCGGAATACTTCTGGTTTCTACTGCTTCTCTTTCCGCTGTGGATTAGGAACCTGGTACTCCACAGCTTCATACTAGCCTTGCAAAACTCAACAAGTCTAGGATGAAATCGATAGATCTCCAGGGTCTTCAAAATCCAATCGTGTGGTACACTATCAAGGCCTTTTGGTAGTCAATCCAAGCCATGCTCAAATTACGTTTGCGTTCTTTACATCATTCAAGATGACTTTATTCAGTAGCAAGATTTCCTTACACCCATAAGAGCCTTTACGACATCCTTTTTGTTCAGCTGGCATTAGATGATTCTTATCTAGATGTCCTATACATTTTGTCAGCTATAGCTGAAGTTATAACTTTGTACAGTACTGGCAGACAAGTAATTGGCCTGTAGTTCTTCGCCAAAGAGCTGTCTCCCGCTTTGGGTAGCAATACGTGATGCCGCGTGTGAGCCATTCCGGATTTCCTTTGGGTTTTCAAAAAATTTTATTAACAGCCTTTGCTAGATGAGAATGTATTGCTGTTAATTTCTTAATCCAATAAATCTGGATCTTATCAATCCCGGGGACTTCCAGTTTCCCATGTTCTTAATTGCTTGGAAGAGGTCCTCTTCCGAGAATTGGTGAACATCTTCCACTGTTTCTACAAGTTCATCGGCAGCATCAACTTCAGATTGAAGCCAAGATGCGTCCTTTGTTGTAGGATCTGCTCTCTTCCCAGATTCCTGCCCAAAATGCTTCGACGTCATCTTTGAAGGAGTAACAGCTTTGCCATTCGGTTTTGAGTCAGATTGCGATAGAATCTCTTCGCGTCCTGTTTCAAACAACCGGTTCTGGTACACGGAAATCTATTCTACGTTTGTACCTTCTTATTCGTTGAGCCCATGCTTGAATTTTCTCTTTTAGCTTCTCACTACCATTAGCCTGCTGGTGTCATTTCAATTTGGTATTTTTGTTCAACATTGAATATTTTTCGTTGAACTTTAGAGGTGTGCGTTGATTTAGAAGATGCCTCAGCTAAGAATGATATTTCACGCCGGGTGTCGGCTATCCGTTTCATAATTCCTGTTCATCCATGGGGGTACAGAGCTGTTTACTCTGTTTGCTGTCGGCCGTCGGTGTTCTTGGCTGGCCCCAAAATTATCTGAGATACTAGATATCCAGTTGCATATATGATGTGATTGATTTCAGTAATATCTAGATCTCTGCCTGGGGTCTCCACCACCTCATTTAAGACAGAATTCACTGTTTCTATCACTCTTTTAGCTTTGGCATTTTCGTATATTCTCCTCAACGGTTCGCGAGATTCAAACGGAAGTTGACTACTCTTTCTATCTCGCGCCGAAGGAGATTTCGCATCATGTCCTTATCGTGTAATTCATTGCCAATGAGTTTTCACCACTGACGTGTGTTTCACTGGAAAGCGATGAACCTTCCACGGGATCATCATTTTCAAGTTCTACATGTTCGTCATGTGGATTGTTCGAGCGAAGTACATATTCCGCATTTCTCTCAATGTCAGCAAGTTGATCTGCTGTGAATTTTCCACTGCTGAGTATGTATCGTCGTTGACTGGCAAGCTTCTTTGAGTCTAGGGTAGGTCTCATATCTGGGTTCCGCTCTCTCCATACCTTGAAAACTTCTATTTCAGAGCCCCCATTTTTCGCTTTTGCGTAGTAAAAGCACCACATCACCTCCTTTAATTCATCCCGGGTCCATCTCTGACGATGGCTTCGAGCTACTGCCGGCTCTGGGGTCCCTGGGAGCTAGCATCCGTGGGATGCCAGACGTCGACAAGGTGACATTAGCTCGGTTTCTGAGCAGGTATGGGACATTGGCAGAACAAGGCACGTTAAGAGTCATTACATTGCTTGTTCTATCCATTTTGCTCATTGGTTTGAATTGAAGATTCGCAGGACGCAAGTTCGAGTTCACAGATCACACTTAACCCTCGGGTTGTTTCCTGCCATCCGTTACTGCGACCCACAGTGGCCTCGGGGCATCCCCCGCAGGGCCCAGCAAGGGGTCCCTCCGATCGCCAGTCGGCATTACTAAACCCTACGGGATTTTCACTGACTGCTGAAGGCAGCCTCCTTCGCTGGCTAATGCAAGGTTCGGGCCTCCACTCTAATCAGTGGCCTGGTGTGCCAAACCAGTTTCTCTCCTGTACCCTCTATGGGCCGACAACAGGAAGTCCAAAGGTTCATGACCCTTCCCTCTCTACTTACTTCCCACTCTCCTCAAAATGGAGTACTTCTTCGTCTGACCCCTCACCTTCAACCCAATTCAGCAAGGGAGGCCCCACCGGTAGCTAGGCTACCACTGACATAGCTTTAAGGCTCATGGGGGTACTCAAGCTCCACCACCAACTGCAAGGTCCGTGTACTCCCTAGGTGGAGTCATCTATTATTATTATTATTATTATTATTATTATTTGTTTATTTTTCTCATTTTTTGTAATTCATATTATTAATTGTACAGATTTACAAAATCAAAGCACAATCAAAATACAATATTTGTGCAACATGAAACACTAATTTAAACTGCATAATTTCCCAGAAATTTCCGCACAATTCTTATTGTTGCTATCACCTCTACTTCTGCAGAAGTTTGTATATATCCACTTTCACTCCCAGATGTTGAAGGCTTCGCATCAAATTTCTAGGGATGACACCTGTGCTTGAGAGGATTACTGGGATAATTTCAACTTTTTCAACATGCCATTGTTTCTTTATGGATTCAGTGAGTTCTGAGTACTTATTAATTTTTTCGGCGTATTTACTTTGCAGGTTGCTAGTATTTGGGATAGAAATATCTATCAGCGCGACATATTTCTCTCTCTTGTTAAAGACAGTCAGATCTGGTCTGGTGTTCATTGCCGTCCGATCTGTTAAAATAGTTCTATCCCAATATAAACGCCATTCTTCGGTTTCCAGCACACTTACAGGTTGGTACTTAAAATATGGCACTTTAGCTTCAGTGAGAAGTTGAAATTTCTCAGCCAACGTTTGGTGTAAAATCTTGGCCACTACGTCATGCCGTTGCTTTTATTCTGTTCCACAGAAATGTGTGCATCCCGAAGTAACATGTTGGACTGATTCAACATTTGGGCAACCATATCGATAGTACTCATTCTCCACACTTCCATCTTTGACAATTAGCTTTAGGTAACTTCTTGTTGGGATCACTTGGTCCTGAATGGCCAGCATGAAACCTTCAGTTTCTGGGAAGATTTGTCCTGATATGAGCCAGAAGTTCGACGCTTTCATATCGACATGAGCTTGACTCATCTCATGACGGTGTCTTCCATGAAGAGATTTCGCCATCCATGAATCTAGCTTCTCACGATCACGGCATGTGAAGTCAGCAACCTCTTGTCATGACAACTCTAAAGGTGGTAAAAGTATCTGCTTCACAATTGCTTTATGCAGACGTGATGCATTTGCTGCTGAAATGAAAAAACTTTCTCATATTAGTCACTTGCTGACAAAGCTGATTGCCAATATCCACCAGTCCTCTCCCATCCATATTTCTCGGTAATGTAGTGCGTTCAACTGAAGACTGTGGGTGATGCATGCGCGCTTTTATCATTAAAATTCTAACCTTCCGTTGTAAGCTATCAATATCGGTTCTGCTCCATTTAATAATGCCAAATGAGTAGCTCAAGACAGGAACCGCATAGGTGTTAATAGCCTTGATAATATTTCTTCCATTAAGTTTTGTTTTCAACATCTTCCGTATCCCTCGATAAAATTCTTCAGAAAGTTCTTCCTTCATTTACTTTGGTCACGACGCCTTAGTTGTCTCATTCCCAGATATCTGTATGTTTCCTCACCCGATATTGCCTGTATCATCTGTCTGTCTTCAAGTTCAAAGGCTCCTTCCTGCAGTTTTCCTTTCACAATATTTACTGTTCTACATTTGTCCAAGCCAAACCTCATCCCGATATCTCTCGAAAATGATTCTACAATTCTCAGAAGATGTTCAAGTTGAATTTTCGTCGACCCAAACAACATTAGGTCATCCATATTGCAACGGGTCTCCCTCTGTTTCACTTATTTATTTATTTTCCCTTCTCCTATTTGCTCTTTACTCAGGTGCCAATGCAACGGTACCTCTCTTACCACTACTCAATTTATCAATATTATTATTTAATGGAGTTGCATAAAATTTATTTGGGTCGTAGGTCGTGGACGGCCCCGTACGGGAATTACCTGTAAACAACGTTTAACAAAGCAGCATGCACAGGGCTACTAAATACTGAAATAAAACATATTTCGCAAACAGGAAAGCAAGAATTTTAATTCCTTATCTATTTGTTTCTTTCGGCAACAATGCACAGCGCGTAAAACATTTACTTATGCTTGGCAATATTGTTATGATTTTCTTTAAAATGCCATTGCCCAATTGCCTGAATCACAATTAATTACAACACGAAATGGCCATTAATTAACCGTTTTACAATTTACTAATATTTAGGAATTCCTTTCTTCAAAACAAATCAATGTTATTACCAACACTATGTACGTACGTACTTCCAAGGCAACAATGAAAAATGAAAAACTAACAAATACTAGATCCTTGCTGACAAATTATTATATTACATTAATTCCGCCTATAAAATTTCGGAAAATTTTAAGATTCTCATGAACGTTTATTTACGTCTTGAATATGCGCAAGTTCAGATCTGATTTTTTTTTTGTTGATTATTTCGCGAATGCATCACTTTCCTTTTTTCTACATCGTCGAAAAACAGCGCCGTTGCCGGTTCGGTGGTCCTATGCGCACTCACTCGCACGCATTCAATGTCCTCGCGCGTTCCAATCGTGCACGGGCCGGTTCTCTTCAAATATTTCTCCCCAAGAATTCCATAAAATAGTCCAAACACCTTGCGCCACAAATTCACTACAGAAAATAATACTTCTTCTCTCTTCAAAATGTTTACTGCATTAACAATGTCTGTACAGTTATATGTCCATTATTCACTTTCTATCCGCCGCCCAAAAAATGTCTAAGTCCGAAAGAATTTAAAATCATGAATACGGCAAGCGTGGAAACCATGTCCTTTCAACCGCTGACTAGACCGAAGTGAAGTCAAAAATCGTGTCGATTTAACATGTTAACTCGGATTATTAAAAAATGCCGGCGAAATCCATTTCGCTTTTTTCATTGTTGTTTCCATAAAAATTTTTTAAAATGTCCCATATTCTTCGTTTTGACTTGTTTTCGTATTTATTCGTTTCAGCTTTTCCCCAATGTTAAGATTTTCTTGTCAAGACGGCTGTTTTCTATTTATTTCACGTCGAAAATGCTAATTTTTCTGTCGACATTCCACAGCAATAATTCGTCGCTTGTTTTCTGGTATTATTAGTTTGTAATATTTATTTATTTAGGGCGTTCAATGTTTTTATAAACTCTCGAAACCATTTATAAATTTTGCTAAATTCATATTACGACGATTCCCGCCGCCTCTCGTTGTTTAATTAGCATTTCTTCGCGAAATCTTGATAATTCAAGTTATGCTATTTAACATGTTCGACTGGGCTTTTCCTCTAAATTTTCTAATTACAATTTTAAGAGAACCCGTCGTCCGATCTCGTTCAAACAAAAATTACAGCGTTCATTTAATTCTTCTTCAACTAACTGGATCGTCAAAATTTCTTTCCGAATTTATTGAACCCCTTAAAATTCTCCAGAAGGATCGAAATACACCTTCCGCGGCGCGCTGTTCTTTTGTCTTGTTCATCGATTCATCATACACGTTGTTTACTTCATAGACTATAGATCCTAAATATTTACTCTTTTGTCCACAATTGTTTTGGGGAATGCCTAAGAATAATGAAATCATTACAATATACAAAAGATGATTTACGCGGTACATCACAGTTGACCCTACTTAAATTCCAAAGCCATAGTTTGAGGAATTCAACAGATTTGACAAGGGATTCATGCAGAAGACAAAACAGAGAGGGCTGAGTGAGTATCCCTGGAAAATACCTATTCGTACTTTAATCATTTCTGTTTCGATATAGTTAGCGGGTGTACTCAGGATGACTTTTGTTCGCCAATTCAACATCACATGCTTCAAGAACGAGGTAACATTTGAATTGATGTCGTAGATCTCAAGTATTTCTATCAGCCAAGTATGTGGCAGTGAATCAAAGGCTTTCTTATAATCAATATATGCCATATGCATATTGCGGTGTTTTAGATAGGCTTGACCACATAGCACTGAATCAATTGTCAATTGTTCTTTACAACCCCATGGACCCTTTGCTAGAGCCTTTCTGTTGCACTGCAATGATATTATTGTTACTACAGTGAGAGTATATGCGTTGTGAAAGTAACAATGTGATGATTTTATACATCGTTGGCAAGCACGAGATAGGGCGATATTTTGTTGGATCTTCTTGATTTTGGAAGTCTTTTGGTATTAAATACGTAACACCCTGAGAAAGAAATTCTGGCATCTTATCTGGGTGCTGTGGAACATCGTTAATGAGCTCAGTATTTGGTGAGTGCACCAGAACCTTTTATACCAGAAATTATGAATTTTATCTGGTCTTGGTGCTTTCCAGTTAAGCAAGTTTTTGATTACTTCACTAACCTATTCATTGGTAAATTCTTGGTGTTGCATAGCAGTAAAGCTCTCACAGGGTTTCTTTTCTTCCCCAATCCAACTCGGCGTCAGGTCGCCTTCCATCGGATTGGACAACTGATTACTCCAAAAATCACTCACTTGCTGCTGTGTTGGGTACAATCCCTCGTAATTTTCTTCCTCTTTTTTCCCTAGTTTTCGATAAAAGTTCTTTTCAGATCTTTCAAACAAAACATTCTCTCTCTTCCTACTTCTGCTTGTTCTGTATTTAGACAGCCCGTTTGTCAGGACTGATAGCTTCTGTTTCAGCGTATCTATACACTGTTGTACTGTCTTATTAGGCTCATCGTGATGAGAGTGGGTGCATGTTCTGTCCATAATACATTTCACTATCTTTTCCAGTTTTGTTGATCGAATATTATTATTATTATTATTATTATTATTATTATTATTATTATTCCACTACATCACGACTAAAGATATTATTATTATTATTATTATTATTATTATCTAATCTCTATTTGAATTATAGTTAAAATTACTACTACAAGTATGCATTATGTTTATACTACTCCTGTTTGAATCTTCGTTCAATTAACCAAAACGTCAAAATGAAATGCTAAGATAAAACTCCAATAAAGGTGGCAAAGTTACTTAATGATTTCTACCTCACGAAAGAAAATTTGTCTATGCCATTAATTACACTTCATTTCTTCCGTGAATGGCCTTCTTCGAATGTGTTCACCAAGGATTTCATATCCTTCTGTGATACTTCTAGGTTTACGGGTGTTACTAATGATTCAAATCACTAGCAATAGTCAGAGTCGATTGAGTAACATTTCAAGAGATATTTAACCCTTCAGTGGTTGGGCTAGAAATCGTAAGGCGAGTGGTCCATTACAACAGTAATCCATAAAAAAATGTTATTAACTTCCGGTTATGAAGTAAATCGTTTTCTTTATCATATATAGGATGTAAAGGCATCGAAAACCGAGATCAGTTGCAAACTATTATATCATTTATTGACAAATGCTGATACATTTTAATGTTTATTTTTTTAATACAATGTTATTGTTGACAAGTTTTAAATGCTACAAAATGCAAAAAGCAAAATGCACTTTTTCGTTTAAACAGATATGTCCATAAACATGCGAGAACATGTGTTTTTGAAATGTCTTAGGTTTATAACGTTTGTGCATTTGATCATCTTTGCCTTATGTAAATATATAGATGTCCCACAAATTATGGGTCACCTCGTAACTTCTAAACCGTTCATGATATCGAAATACAGTTTTTGCTCAACAATCCGCAATCATTGGATAGGTAATATGCTGTGGAGAAACTGTTCATAATATTTCTAGTTTTCGAGAAATTTAATCATCTTTGATTTTTTAAATGGAATGATATATTGGATAGCAATGGATAGATCATAAATAGAATACAATGATTTATCAAATATGTTTACATTTTGATAATAATATGAGTATAAAATTAGACTTTCTGACAAGTGGTTTTAAATTAAACGGACAATGTATCCTGTAGCAGGCCTTGCAACTGTCGCCTTTGGGAAAGGTGGCTTTCGCGCCGCCGGAAATTTTGCAGGGAGAGGGAAGACTGAGCAGTGTGGTAATGGGGATAAAGTTGTAACTACAGTAGTCCATGATCTCGTCACGACGGACACAGGAACAAACGTCAGTATTAACGATGTGAAAGAAAGATTTTTTCATTAATTCATCAGAATTGAATTTCTCCTGTTTGAAATTCCAAAGCATTGATAAAGTACAGCACAACAAATCACTACAGTTAGTTCGTCTGCCCTTGCACACATGACAACTGATGTGCATAGCTATCGATGGAGAACGCAAAACAGTAAATAATTGATGTACATATGTTTATTTTGTTTTTCTAGTTATCTACGTTTTATTTTATTTTTGTATATTTACAATGAGAAGCAGAGTAACAGCAAATAACAAAATTTTACTTTTCGGTAAATAACTACCTTCCTATAATCCGATGAATTATCTGGAGATATTATACTGAAAATCTTCAACCTTTCATTCCCTTTCCTTGTATTCGAAGTGTTTTAAAATGCTGGTTTATTCTTACCGCCATTAGACTTCAGCCAGATTTTTGTGAAGTTTGAGAATATCCTTTTCTAGTTTCTTCTTTATGCTACCAGTTTCTTTATATTGTTCATTTCAATAATCGACTCTTTGGGTTTCAGTCAGTTTGATTGTTAGTGATTCCTGGCGCGTCAACGATTAAGGTAATAAGTCTCGTACGTGTAGTGCATGTCTTTTGTCGGGAAGTGCAGTGATCTTTCCCGCTGGATGGCGAGATCTGGCGCCGACCTAGCGGGGTTTTCCCCAACCAGTTATCTCCCACCAACGGGGCACCGCCCCAGCTGGAACAAGCTCTAGGTCCCCCACCCTTCTCCTGGCATGTGTGGTAGAGTAGTGCATGTTAGTGTGAGTCTGTAAGGACAGGACAAGAAAATGGAAGGAAAGTTCGCACGCGGTCCGTGGCGCGTTTGTTAGAGTACTGCTCTGGGTGTTGATCGGAGAAACCACAAAAATTACCATTCAGACCAGCCGGCCGCTAGAATTTTCCTACAAACAGCCACTGATTTCGATCTAGCTGAAAAGCTAATGTCGAAAATCTTGCCGCTGTCGGGACTCGAACCTAGAACCTCCCGGTCAGAGACACTGCAGTGGCATCTGTTGATGCACAGAGCCACCTCTCCCGGTGAATTTCAATCAGTGAAAGAATAGTTCAATTTTATGAATCAATCGGAAATCTTTTTTTCATATTGTTGATATTCATGTTTCGTCCCGAATTCTTCTAGTGAAGATCACGTATTGCTGAAATTGCGTTTGTATCCTCAGTGACACCCATTTCAATCTCATCTCTCCTCGTAACAATCTCTTCGCTCCAAAGGGAAGACCACTTTCCCCAAAGGCGTCAGTCGCAAAGGATACAACAGAAAATTTGGTCGGTTGAATTTGCAACCGCATGTCACAAATTATTTTATAGTAAATTACTGTCAAAACATTATCAAATGATACATCATTGTATTCCTCTTTGTATGGTATTGCTAGTTCCATTTAAAAAGTCAAAGATGTTTAAATTTCTCGAAAACTAAAAATATTGTGGACAATATCTCTAGAACATATTACTTTTCCCATGATTGCGCATTGTTGAGCGAAAACTGCATTTCGATATCGTGAACCTTTTAAAAGATATGAGGGAGGACACTGTTGGTGGGACACCTGGTATACTATAATATAAAGCAGATAACCAAAAGTGTTGAAACATTTTGTGCCTATATTTTGATTGCGTTTCAGTGTCCGCGTAAGATAAGCATCATGCACAGATTTTCTGTGGGTGTCTGGATACACCAATTGAACACAATTTTCGCAGCTTGCTTCGTGACGCGTATTGTTTTTATCCAAGTTCTTTAGGTTTTCCCGATGTTGCTGGTGTTTTGACTAAATGATTTTGAAACGTCAGTATAATACAGCCAAGCAAAGCTTTCTGTTACTGCAAGCGGTACTTCATGGGTAAACTACGTATTACATTTCCACTGCTAACGAGTTCTGATCTTCTTTAAGTACGCATTGGCAAACAGAAAGATGATCTGTAACATGTTCTCGTCTAAAAACTATGACACATAAGATGTGATGAAGTCTTCGTATTTATTGTACGGTCTTTAAGAAACGACGGTTCAAAAACGGTTTTTCGCAAGAGCGCGCGTGACCAGCGGCGCTCAAATTCATTCCAATTATTGCCGTATAAAATACCTATTTGTGTTATCAGGGATATCGTCGTCTTGAATACTACCTAGTGTTTTCATTGATTGCTGCGCACTGATTCCCATAATTCATATTCATCACTGTTATGTTCCCCTTCCAAAAACATCAATACATTCTTCTCCCTCTTTTTCAATCGCTGCCATAATCATTTTCTTCCCTACTGACTAAACAGTAATATTATTATCGAAGTCTAGAACCGCCAATGCGCATAGAAACTCTGTCCAACGCACGAAACCCAGTCATTGTCGACTTCCTTTGTCAAAAACTGTAGCCCGGGTCATTGTGCGGACCAGAAGCATATCCACGGTATGGCAGACATGACACGTGCCTTGGGCGCCACTCAAAAGGCGTTGTTTACAGTATACCCGTCAAAACAAATAACAACACAACTGTGAAGTATCCTGACAGAGGCGCAAATTATATGCTTGCCATGGGCGCCTCAATACCTAGATACTCATCTGGTGCGGACGACTATTTTAGTCCAAGCTTACCCAAACCGCAGCAGTAATCACTTTAGTAATATTTTGAGGTAAATCATGAGAAAGGGTACTCCAAAATTTTGTCAACTCTCTCTGTAACCAACGAATCAATGAGACTGGATTACTATAGTAATCCACGCGACCACTGAAGGGTTAAACTGATGTTATCAAACTTAACTAGTTGAGTAACAGTGAAATACAATGAAATAATAAAACTATTACAGTAAACTTCAAGCAAGTAAATGTAGGCATCTACATAAAAACTCACATGTTAATAATATTTTCGCCGGAGGTTTTTTTTTGTTATTTAAGGTCGCATCAACTACTAGGTTATTAGCGATTACTATTGGATTTAACGTTACGGTACGAGGATGAAACAGTATAGTGATGATAGGGGGTGAAAAGACAAACACACACAACCAAGGCCAAGGCGGGACTCGAATCCGCGACCCCTCGATCCGAGATCACTAGGGCACTACTGGCTTAGCGATCTCAGCTACGGGGCCAAGAGTTTTTCCTTTATTATTTACAAAATGTAGTTATTTTGGAAATATTTTATTTTCATGTCGAAAACTGATAAGGCGATTTTCTCTTCCCAGCTTAAGGGGAAACTGTATAGAACAAAAGAATAAAAAGTAAAGATCATAGCATTTCATATAAAAAGGTTTTTAACTTGTCCAATTAAATGTTTACTTGTAATATTTGTGAACTGTAATAACTCTTGTAACGTATCGTTTCCTGATTGTATCGTAGACTGCCGCGAGTCCGTCCGTAGCTGGAGCATGCGAAGCAATGGACGCTTGAGGAAGAGTGGGGGTACTGGGAATTGGGTGGAATTACTTTCGCGTGAGCACAATTGTATCTTCCATTATCAACGTAAAACTTGCCTTAGACAAGGATTAACATCCCGATGCAAATCGGTTGCACACTACATGCTGGAGTTTTCCTCGTTCAAGAAATATTTTGAAGAAGTAAAATGTATGTGATAGTTCGGGGGTATATGCCGCCCCTCTTAATTTGCAACTGACCTTCTCCCACTAATGCAGACTCTTACCATATGAGAGGCGTCTATAGTTTTATCAGGTACCCAGGAAGTCCGAAAAAATCCAAAAAACAATGAAACAGTTTCGCTCCTGAGAACTGCAAATATTTAATTGAGTAATTCTGACTATTCTCAAACTATGCGTATCGAGTGAATTCTAATACTCAGTGTAACACTGCTTACGACACATCTGATGTCATGCGACAGCAACCACTCAACCTAGCTAGGTAGTATGTGGTTTGAATTCAGCCGCCGTGTACAGGAGAATTCTAGCGACCGGCTGCTCTGATTGGTAGTTTTCCGTATTTTCTCCACTGAATGCCAGGCGAATGCCAGAGCAGTACCCTAACAAACGGGCCACAGAGCGCATCCAAGCTTTCCTCCCTCTTCCTTGCCCTGTCATCACCCATTACTTACTGACACTTACATGCCCTTCACTATCACCAGTTCGTGAGACCAGTCAGGAATTCAGGGCTAGTTACAGCTGAAGCGGTGCCCCGCTGGGGCGATATACTTGGATGGAGAAAAACCCGCTAGCCGATGTGAAGGTTGAAACCAGATCTCGCGAAACAAAGGGGGAAGTTCCATTCCCATTCTCCCGCGATAAAAACATTCACTACGCGTACAGGAATAATTATCAAAGCAGTTGACGAGTCCGAAAACACGAAATAATCAATCAATCGAAAGAAAACTATCAACCCCAGCCATGAAAGACTGTCGTTATGATTTCGTTGAATTCCCAGGAAGGCGAAAAAATCAACTTTAGCAATTTGCAATGCGCGCAGAAATTGACGGAAAAAATGCAACATCCGGCCTTGTGATTCACTATTCACGTGTTGTACTACGAAACAACAACCTTTTAGATATTCTTGATATGTAAGGAACTGTTTTACTTTGTTTTATTTTATAGTTGTAATTTCTGTACTTGTAAATTCAAGAACAGAGTTTTTGTTAAAATATATAATTTATTGCAGCTTTATACGAGATAATTTTATTTCTTGTTCTTGCGCCCAAGTGTGGATACTACTTTAAACATTGTGATTTGTTTCATTAGAATTTGTGCTGCGACAAATTATATGTTAGAACTGCTTTATCGTGGGTAATATATCTCAATTCACTCGGACCTTCTTAGCATTGCAACAATACATGATTAAGAACTTTCAATATCAAATTCGTAGCTCTACAGACTTTCTGAAAGAAAATACACTATAAGTAAATAAGTGCCTAAATAATACAGAATAATGTTCAAAATGAAAATGTTTATATTGTATCAAGAATTCTCAATTTCTATTTTTGAGGAAATTATTGTCTGAAAACTTCAATAAATTAATCTTAGGTTCCTTTACTCACGGACAATCAGATCAGTAAGCCATTGTTATTAAAATTCCAAGGATTAAGAGATACCAAGCACAATAGTAGATTCTACTATTGTAGTTGATACCTCTTTATCCTTGGAATTTTACCATGGACAAGATCTCTGCTGCCACCACAGAATTTATTGTTATAAAGATTTTTTTTTTAAAAAGGTTTATAGCAAAGTTTTTATTTTATTTTACACGATTCAAATTCCGAAATTGGTGATCTGACACCGTGAATGCCCGCCCCGTTCCGATCCGCCCCTTTCCGCCCACCTAGCCCCACCCCGCAAAGCTCCCACCGCCCCTTCCCTTCCCGGCAGGCCTGGTCCGCCTTCCCCGCCACACCCACCCGCCTTTCCCGCCCCGCCTTCCGGCTCCAGCCACCCGCTCTGTCGTCGCCGCCCTGCCCTGTTCGGCTCCACTCGGATCCCGACTCACCCCGCCCCGACCTTCCCACCCGGCCCCCGGCTCCGCCCACTCCGCCCCTCGCCCCGCCCCCTTTTCTACCTCACCCGGACCCGCCCCGCCTCGCCCTCGCCCTGTCCGCGCAGAGCATCTCAAGAAAGCAAAGACAACAACCTGCAGGTGGAACTGGCGCGCTTTCTTCTCCTTGACGAGCTGCACCAGCTCCGTCTTGTTGGCCGGAGGCAGCTGGTCTTGGCGCACTTCGTACACCGGCACGACGTACGCGCAGCGCCGGCACCTGCGCTGCTCGGGCCGCTCCAGGAACTCGACGAGCTGGTGGTCGAGGCCCTGCAGCGTCACCACCATGTCCACGTCGGGGCACAGCAGGTACTTGCCGGGGCACGTGAAGCGCGCCAGGTTGCGCATCACGTTCTGCGGGTAGGGCAGCTCGTTGCGCCACCGCTTCATCATGTCCGGCGGGCGGCGCGCCAGTAGGGCGAGCAGCGCGTCGCGGGGCGCCGTCTCGCAGCTGGCGATGGACTTCGCCATCGGCTCCGTCCAACCAGCGCGCCGGCCACTCCACGGGGTGCACGAAGTGGAAACTCACCTGCGCACGCATGCCGCTCTCACTGGGGGTTCATCCGTTCCTGATTCTGGGCACGGCAACGGCTACGGTTTTGACTGATTATTTCTTATCTGCAGGCGCGTCAACTACTAAGGTCATTAGTCCCGTAAGTATGTGTTTTCCTCGGGAGATGGCGGTGATCTTCCCCTGCTGGATGGTGAGATTTAGCACCGACCTTCAATTCGGCTGGATGGGAATTTCCCCAACCAGGTATCTCCCTCCAGAGGGACATCGCCCCAGCCGGAACAAGCTCTAAGCTCCCGACTGATCTCCAGACATGCGTGTAGTACATGTAACAGTGTGTGTGGGTGAAAGTAAGGGTGTGTACAGGACAAGAAAGAGGAAGAAAAGATCGTCGTTCATGGCTCGTTTGTCCGGGTGCTGCTCCGGTATTTGCCTGGTGTTGATCGAAGAAACCACAGAAAACTACCAATCAGAGCAACGGGTAGCTAAAATTCTCCTCCTGACAGCGGCTGAATTCGACCTGATTGAAGCTGTTGAAAATCAATCCAACCTAGTGTCGAAAGTCTAATCGACCTAGTGTCGAAAATCCTGCCACCGCACCGTCGGGAAGCGATTAGGACCTCCCAGTCAGAGGCACTGCAGTGACATCAGTTGATGCTCTGACCCACCTAAGCCAGTACTGCTATAGTCCATGAGTCCCATCAGTGTAGTGTATGTTATATCTCAAACGGTGGTGTTCATCTCCCGTTGAAACGTCCAGTGCTGACCTACACGTCGGCTTGCAGGGTTTTCTCCTCCAAATAACTGCCTCCCCCATTGGGACACTACCCAGCTAGGGACAAACGATGAGCTCCCGATTGATCTCCCAGCATATGTGGTACTGTAGTACATGAAAGTGTAGGTGAGTGTGTGTAATGGAAAGGAAAAACAAGGATGAAAAAGGCATGATCGTGCGCACCGTGGCTCGTTTGCTAAGATACTGCTGCGGCATTCGCCTGGTATTGATCGGAGAAAACACGTAGCAGTATCAGAGCACCAATCCGCTATAAATCTCCTCCGTAAAGTGGCTGAATACAGTTTAACTCTCTAGCTAATATCGAAAAATTCATTACTGTCGGGACTCGAATCCTAGTACCGCGCGATCAGAAAGCCTGTAGAGCCAAAGTTAAAGATGCTTCTGAACCGATTCAGTCTCTCTACTCTCAATAGAATAAGCACCGCTCAACATTATTTGGATTTTCAGATTAACATACATTTTATTTTTAAATGTGATTAAATTGCTACATAGATTTTTTTTTCATTGCTTGTGGTATTTTATTTTCACTCTGATAATAGAGTGCCTCTAATCTCAGGAAAACCGAAGCTTGAGGTGAATACATATATTATGAAGGCGTAAATAGGTGCATTTCTTAAATTACTAGCCGCTTACCTCACGCTTCCCGGCCCCGCGCACTCGCTTGGCTCACCTCCCACAACTTGCCTGTTTTTTATTTTATTTTACGTCAAAAAACAATTAAAATCCGTGTGTGACGTGCTGCGGGGGAAAGTGTATTCTGAGTACGTTTGCTTAATTCTGGGATCCCTATCCATACCCTGAGCTATATAGTACAAGTTGAATTCTGAATAAAGAAAGAAATAAACATATGTGGCAAGAATTGATAAGAAAATATTTGTACCTATGTAATAAATCTATTTTCAAGGGGAAATCAGCTATAGATTTGGGCTCTGGTCTCTTATCACGTCCTTCGTGAAGAAATATACTTCCTGCTGCGACAGCACGAAGAACGATAAATGGAATAACTATATTTCCACTGAACTCTAGAAGACGTGCGCAAATAATGAAGTTATTCTTACATTTGTGTCCAGAAGCAAAATAAGGAGCCATCTCAGCATTTGCTCAAAGGATCAAGGAACTCGAAAATCCGATCGATATGGGGACCTTTGACTCACAAGCTGAGGTACAGTACCTAGTACTGGTTGTTTAGAATTATACAGTCCAAATGGTAAATAATACAGTAAAAATCATTGTTAAAATTAATATTACTTTACTTTTGATGCTCGGTATAGTCCTCTAATTATATAGAAACAGTTATGCAGCAGGAAAGTCTTTACTGGGGAGTTTTGTAACGATTTTAATCGTATAATTGACTGTTCTTATCATTCTAATAACCTCTAGCCATCTCTGAATTGTCGAATATGACAAACGTTTAAACTTTTTCGACGCTTTTTTTCGACTTTTTTTTCTTAAATTTTAATTTTCTTTAAATTTTTTTCTTTTAAACTTTTTCGACAAATTTTTTCTTTAAATTTCTTATAAGAATAAAGTAAAATACACTTATTAAGGTGGCATAGGTCCTAATTTCACGGTTAGCTCTGGATTTTCAAAAATGAAAAAATTTGAATTTTTTTCGGCCTCTTCCAATAACTACAAAACTAAAGATAGAGATTTTTTTCTTCAAATAAAGTTTGTTCTCCATAGTGAGTTCTTTCATTACCGAAATGTACATTTTTATTGAAAATTTCAGTCGTTTTCCTCGCAACATTGCGTGCAATATATACAATTTACAAAAATTACAAAACAAGATTTTTTTCAAACACGGCTCCGATTTTTTTCTTTAAACTTTTGATAAGGATAGCGCCTAATTTACTTTATGAGGTGACATAAACGCCATATCGCTCTATTCTTTGTTTTTTTCTAAATTACAAAAATGTATTTTTGACCTGTCTTTCACGTCGTCAATACTTACATTGGCGGCGATTTGTTCACATTATTATATTTATGAGTACATGTTCTCTAAATAATGTCAAGTAAAGTTTGTCGAAAAATCTACCGTTTTCTTTGAAAAGTAGCTCAAATTCCACATTTCAGAAACACTCAAACGTTATTTTCTCATAAATGGCTACAAATTTTTTTTTCAAACTTTTCGAACGGATAGCTGCCTAATTGCACCTCTTTAATATGACGTAAAGTTCATTTGGGATATTTTTCCTTTTTTTTTTCAAAAATTACACAAATGTAATATTTTTAAAGATCTCTCACACCGTTAATATGCACATTTCAGCAGTTTATAACAATATTGTATTTGTTCTTCAAATGAGTTCTAATGATGTTTTCGAAACTTAAAAATTGTCAAAGAATTGTCAGAAAATGTCAAAGAAATGTACTTTGGGCGGCGATAGATGGCAGCTGACAAGAGAATGTGGCAAGTCCGAATAGCTAGCCTAGTCCAAAGGAATTAGAAAACTAATATGGGAAAGTCTGTGCCATTCTGTAGCACCATTAGTTGATTTTGTTTCAAGTGCAGCTTATTTAGTTACTATAAATCAATTGTTAATATATATCAAGGAGTTGAGGGAGTAACAACTTTAGTCACAATCGTGAATTATGTTGGACATTTCTCTGACCTCGTTTTATAACATACAATATTAATTTTTGACTTGGAAGGTAAGTGGAGTTTCGTCGGGTCAGATTTAACAGTTATACTCGTTATATTATTTTTAACGAGACTACAAGTAAATGTACAGTATACGACGTGGGCGGCGTGGGGAAACAAGAAAAGGCTTTATTTACAGTCCACAATCAAAGGAATGAATCGTATCAACATTTTCTCAGTTGGTCAAGGGAAAGTGGACTAAAGAAACTAATAGAGTTGGGGAAACACAAACCTATATCTTTACAACTGTTACGCCCAAAAAAGTCTTTGAAAATTGTTGAATACAACGATTACTAGAGATTTTGCTTGCAATGAGTGCTAGAGTTCCGCTACGCAAAAAATATGAGAAATACTACCAGATAAGATTTTTACTTTGCACGCTATCGTTCAAATAGAAATAACAATAGTGGACACAATCATTTTTACTATAGTAAATACCAAGTAGAGATTATTTCTACTAAATTGAACTATTGAAACCACGCCATTCACCGGAATTAAGTAGAGCAGAGTCCTCAGCGTCGGGGCGGTCAGCGTTATCTGGCGGCAGATTAATGTGTACCAGTTAATATGAGGAGGGAAAGTAGAGGAGAATGGAAGTAGGAGCTGAATGGACGAGAACTCAAAACCATATAGTTGAGCCTCAGAAAACAAGTTATTAGTGGGAAAAGAATGCTGAATAACTAAATATATGTTCAACTGCTGAATAAACAAAACGTACCGAGCGCCAGGCATCATTCAATACGTACCTTCAATAAGGTACATTCAGGTACATTCAATAAGGTCCCTATTGACATTTGAAAAGAAAGAACATTTTATAAAACGAATCAACAAATTAAAAATATTAGCTAGATGTTTTTTACGGTAAGGAGGCAGTTGATTTAGAATATGCAATCTACGAGGTTCCTATAAACCTGTCATACCAAGCTCGGAAATGGAACTGCCATGCTGTTTTACATACGAATACAGTGCAATCTGCATTAAGCGATCACTGTTGGTTCCATGAAAAAAGAGGTCTTTAGAAAGGAGGTTACTTAATATGAGGAATGCTATTTTTTTACAAAAAATGATCTAATATTTCTACTCATGGAATGTTAAAGAAAATTTTCTATTTTGACTTAATGAACATGTTTAACGGTTTTAGCATATGTGCACGAAATAAAACATTTACTAGAAATAAAACATTTTGGAAAGTTTTATTTTGCGTTGTTTTTTTCTATTATAACGCAAATAACATATTTAGTTCAGACATATTTACTATCTAAATGAATTTTATAAAACAATATTCATATTTCATTTCCTCGGTTAAAAATAAACGTTTAAACATTTTTCACTGTTAGTATTTCCAATAGTTATCTACTGGTAGCAAACCTCCATTTATTTTTGTACACTGTGTCATTTAGGTATGCTTGACACATTTTATATGTTAAGAGCCCCAAACTCGCTCTTCATTCACTTCGCACAATTGAAACAAAACAACAAGCGGTAGTATATCAATGACTTCCGACATTTATACATCACCGTACCAGGTGTTCTTCAGAGGAAAATGTAAGGCACGCTCTGTTAATTCAAATAATTAACACTGCCACCTCTCCGGAGGGCATACACTTCACTTACGCGATCAATGACCTTAGCAGTTGATGTGCCCGGAATCACTAATCTCCCACTCAAATAATTAACCTTAGGCCACTATCATATCCGCCATCCCTTCAGAAGAAATGAAACTAAAACGGAGCGAGCAGCTGTGGTTCGTCAGTAGCCACGGTGTATTGGTACACAATTTCCAGAATCTCCTCTGCACCCCATTTCCTCAAGCTCGAAGCTCAGGCATGAATACCGTTTACAACGTCGCCAATATTTATTTTAACTAAAAATTCTATATACTATATTCTTTCAATTTTTCTGAAAGTTGTATCTCAAAAGGGGTAAATAAAGAAACTTCCTGTGAAGAAGCTGTTTGGAGGTCGGGAAGAGGGATGGTCTGTTGACAGGGGTAGAATTTACATTCAATATATGGATTTCAGAGGCCGTTCCAAGAAATATCGGTCGTTGAGAAGGGTGAACATGTAATAGAGGTGGAGTTTTCAGAGAGGTTTCACTGTAAGTTGTTTTTGTCAAAACTTATTAACTCAAGGGAAGGAATATATTTTCATCCAATAGAAATTTCTATAATTACAACACGACTTAGGACTCATATGCATCACGTGTCAGTATCAACAGCTCACTATAAAAAATGTACATATGGCGCGAACTATTTAGGCGACAAGGAGATCCCATGCCAATTTGTGATGGGATGAAAGGTTCTATTCAGAGACACAATGCGATGTTTTCTTAAAGAACACATGTTTATTAAGTACGGGAACTTCTACAGTGCACACCCTTGGTAAAATCTATATTTTTATTCATATACTCAATGTCAAAAAATGGATACAAATTGTGTGACCTACTATGGGGAGATAGGCAACGGGTCCATGTTTTCTTGAATTCTAGGAATCTTACCCTGACTCGTATACTCATAACTCATGTACTGCTGAGCATTTTTAAATTTGGCTTAACTCCTACCAAGTGATATTTACTGCCATGTTCGCCACCAGAAACCGATACAACAATGGTCTCAGTCTTATTTATCCATAAATTATGTCGTTTTCTGGCTAAGCGAATATGTGATCTGATTACTATAGGAACTGTCGGAGGATTTATTTTTTCTGGGGTTCTATTAGATGCCATGAGCACGATATAGCATACTGAAGATATCCCACCCTTTGGAAATTCACCGCACCACAGTCGGGATTGTATCCACAAACGTGGGTTTAAGGAAGTCATTCCTCAATACCACTCGAGTATGCTGCGTGAGAAAATGTAACAAAAAATTACAAAGTTACAAAATTTACAAAAATTTTGCAAAAACTACTCATATTTGAAAACATTGAACATAGTCTTATTTAAATACCGAATTTTAAAGAACAAGATTTCTTTCAAGAAAAATATATATCTTCAACATTGTAGTGGTGGGAATGAGCTAAAAAATTAAACTTCTGAAATTTTCGAAAATGCAGGGGGTTCAACGAAAATGAATTCTGCGCCATTTTTATAAACAATTTGCTGAAAAAAAATTAGAGAAGAAATTTGGATACATTTTCGAGACAATTTTGAAAACGTCGTTGTGACTTCATGTTAAGTACCACAAACCTCAATATATCCGTTTCAAATTCAAGAGGTCGCGACGCCATCTAGTTTGATCCGGGAATATTAATTTTGTCTACCTACGGTTTATTCACTAGCTTTGTTCGCAGACGGACAATTTCCCCTCAGCTAATTTTTTACTATCAAAAACACGTATTATGACTATACGAGTTAGAGCAAGTAATTTACAACATCAAAGGACAAGATTTATCCACTTTTTCGATACCAGGGCATAATAATACGAGTTTCTATTGTTGAAATATCTCCGATTTTTGCCTCAGATATATAATACTTTCTCTTTATTTTAGTAAGTAGTGAGGCGAGAAAATAAAAAGTGAATGAAGTATTGCGAAGTCTCGACATGTAGTTGTATTAGGGGAAAAATCTTCGTCCGCCCCACTACAACCATCTTCAATGCAAACGTGAGCGGCAGGGGGCCAGATAGAAGAAAAACCTCAGCAGTCATACGTTTGCATTGAATAAGGCCGTAATGCAATAGAAAAAGCTTTTTGCTTAAATAAACCTACGAGATGGGTTTAAACTTTAGCTCTCCAATGCTTCCTTCAGATAACTTACAACATCCGCAGAGAAATTATTGTCAGAGAAACGTATTACGGTTTCATTTGTTTTTGATTTGCTTGTGCTTTCACGACAGCGCGTGAACAACTTTACCTTTCGACGCATCTCCGGAAAACACATCCGTAAGTACCGGATGTAAATGCGCGCCAGTTGGTACTCCACATCCGGCGTGAAGACTGCGATGGAGATGGGCCCTGTCCACGCGTGGACGGAGTCCACGAGATGGTGCAGGTGGTCGACGGTGGCGTGTGTGGCCAGGCCGATGAGCGACTTGGAGATGTTCTTCCACTCGGTGGCCACCACCACGAACGGGTGCTTGACGTAGCGCTGCGACTGGTCCCGCTCGCCCAGGCTCGTGTCGAAGGGGCGCTCCTTCTCCGGGGGCTCCGACATCAGCAACTGCACGTCCTCAGGAGCGTTCTCCGTCGGATCCTGTGGCCCAGCCCACAATCAAGGGCGCAATCCGCTGAGTGTGAGTTCGTGCTGTCGTGTAAGTATTTGGTGTTTGCGGGTGCGTTAACTAGTGTGCTAATTAGCTCCGATAATGTAGTGCATGTTATTTCCCTAGAGGTGGCGGCGTTCTTCTCCTACTGCGAAGCGAGGTCCGGCGCCGACCTACCTGACGTAGGATTACGAGGTCTTCTTTCAAGTTCCCACTTCTCTCCCATAACATACTGAAATTCCTGAAGTGTGGGGGTGAGCCGCGGGCGGGACGGTCGTTTGAAGGTGCGCAAAATAAGCAAATACGTATTGCTGATAAATGTTGAATAAAAATAAAATTACTTCCGTGCACTGAACTTATTTAAAACATCATTTTTATAAGGGCCTTGTCGTAAACAAAAACAAGAACTTTTCAAGCCTATAACTCTAAAATGATTAATTTTACAACAATACCTTATAGGAACTTGGTTGTAGGAAAGTTTAATTTTGCATAGAACATAATTTTTTGTGGGATTGATAGTTATGGAGATACATGCAAAACACGTCGAAAAAGCACCTTCAAACGGCCGCCTCGGCCCCGGCTCATCCCCCACTCCTCCGGATTTTTAGTATGTTATGCAGTAAGTACCAATAAACAATCACGCCAAGTTTCGAAACTCTGGGATTTTTTCACTCGATTTGTCTAACTTGATTGAGCTAGTACACAGATAATGAAGCTACATTAGGTAATATTACTCTCAATGGCAATAGTAATTAATGAAACGTCCTAAAAATGATATTGAAATAACCGACAGTTCATAAAAATAGTAGTGCTACAAGACATACTTTTCTCGCATTATTTCTAACTTTTGCAGATTTCGTAAATACAAATACTCCTGCGCCATTTTTAAGCGTCTTTTGTTCTACGCTGGAAATAAATTAAAAATTGGAGTTTTTTGAGAAATTGTTTTTTTATATAAATTACATTAAATTCAAGCAGAAATTTAAAAACGGGAAACTACTCGCTTTTTCAAAATTATACATGACCTATTAAAAGACCTGAGCTTTAGGAATGATTTTCCTTAAGACAAAAATTCAATGTTATGGTTTTGCAATGAAAACTTTTTTCAATCATCGAAAACACAAACTTCGCCGGAAATGAGGCTAACACCAATTTTTAACCGTCCTTTGAGACATACGAGAAGAAAATTGAAAGATAAAATTTGTAACCGTTTTTGAGAAAATGATTGTTTAAAAATTGCCTATACTTCACGCAAAATTGTGCAAAAACTACTCAATTTTCAAAAATTGTACATTACCATAATTCAAGATCTGTGTTTGAACAACATATTTCATACGGAAAACATCTTTTTCAATATTGCAGTTATAGGACGACGCCAAATAATGTTGAAGCTTTGCAATTTGAAAAATCCGGGATTTCAACGAAACTGAGACCTGCGCCGTTCTTTTAAGAATCCTTTGCGCTATCCGAAAACAAAATTTATTTTAAAAAATCACATTTTTGACAAAATCATGAAAATCTGACTGAGACTTCATGAAAAGTATTTCCAAATTAAAATAACCTTTTCAAACTCGCAGGGCCTTGAGTTACTGTACGTCGATTGAGAAGTAGTACGAGGAGGAGTGAGGAAGAGGAGGAGAAGTATGGCTTAAACACCTTTTTCTTAAAAACGGCTCCAACTTTTTCAAAGGAAATTGCCATTTTGGTCGTGGTTTTACTGTTATGTAATATTCTAAAATTAATATTTCCGTTCTACCATTAGGAAACAGAAAAATTAAGAAAATGTCAAAAAAATGTGCTTTGGGCGGCGATAGATGGCAGCTGGCACGAGTAAGTGGCAATTCCGAATAACTAGCCCAGAACCAAGGAAATAAAAAACTAATACGAAAAAGTCTGAGCCATTCTGTAGCACCACTAGTTCTCCTTATCAGTATTAGACACTCTTAGCTTTCTGTTCACAAGTAAACCACTCGAAAGTATTTCTGCAATCTGAATAAGGATTGACATCACTTACATTTAAGTTAGATTGTATGCACAATTTCTACTGAGGTATTTCGATTACTATTCTCAGCGAATATACCAGTCCGCTCCGAGTTCTCCGATACAAATCAGTTGTCTATTTTCCTTCAATGTTTGGGATTCCCAAATTCAACAAGTAATACAAAAGAACACCGTAAGATAGCTGCACAAGCCAAAGGAGCTACCAACGTTATTAGGGGAGTCACGAGCGCAAAGCGATCGAATAAACATCTTTGTGTGTAGCGAGTGTAACGTGACTAAGGAATATTGTTATTTTCGGTTGAATTTCTAAGTGACTGAAATCTCTGAACTAATTCACAGAATTATTTCAAGAAATAGTGTTTATTACATACCTAACCTTTGAAGTAAGGCACATATCACAATCCCCCGGTTTTACCGGTCGGATTTGATATTTTACAATGGAGGTAGAGGAAACTGATTGGAACTGAAGGAAAAGGAAAGATGAGACGGGGGAAGAAATGCTCCCTGACATTCAAACCAAGAAGAAGCTGATTCTACGGGTAACGAAGTTGGCAATTCACCAGGATGGGAGATTAGTCCGGAAGGTTATTCGGAGAGAAACATCGGTCCATATGGCATATGGATCGGCAACAATAATCGAAGTTCGAATAACTTCGATATTTACAGGATTGGCAAGATTGTTGTGAAGAAGTATCAGTACATTACTGAAATTAAGAACGGAAGGGCACAGCAAAGCCGTTATGACCTTTAGAAAGGGAAGAGACCAACCAAGCATTGAGTTACGAGGAATTACAAAACAATGGCTTCAAGGCTTTTACATCAGACTTCAGGAAGGTGAGAAAATGAGTTATCAGAGTCATCCCAGTCAACCTCGGGGACGGAGACCTTCTCAAGGACTTAGTCTCGTCAGTTGAAATAGTGAAGGTATCAGGATTAAATAGAAAAGATCCATCATCGTCAGCGGACGAAATGAAGTGGATCGGTACCACTTCCGTGTTGATCGTGTTTGAAGGTAAGATGTTGCCTAAAGAAGTTGCACTTTACTTGGTGAAATCCAAAGTAGATCCCTACGTTCGTCGCCCAATGCAGTGCCTCAATTGCAATAAATTTTGTCATTTAGCGAAAGATTGCCGTGGTAAGAAACATTGTGTGACTTGCGGGGAGGAAGAGCATGGCGAACTGTCCAAAGGGGCGACTCCGAAGTGTGCGAAATGCAAGGGTGACCATCAGTCTATTAACCATGATTGTCCAGTTAAAAAATATAAATTGGTATATGAAAAAATGCCATTTGAAAATATTTAATATCCAGAAGCCCGAAGGAAAGCTTTTGGAGTCCCTAGAGCCCCTAGAAGAGTAAAGGATGACTTTCCCAAAACTGAAGAAGGTCCTTCATACAGAAATGTTTTAAAACAGAAGATTTTCAACCGACGAAGAGATGATCGACACGCATGTCAACGCCAAAGACTCTGACGGAGCACAAGTCACACCACTTGAATGCATTCTGAGTAATCAAGAGGAAGCTTGTTCAACAATCATAACTTCAATCCCAAATAGTTCTCATAAGGACGATCAGAAGAGTCGAAAAAAGTAAGAAAGATAATAATAAGAATAATAAATACTATAAGTGCTTGCTTGATATTCAATAATTAGCCAAAAATCTGCATCCCTATAAAAATGATTAATGATTTCACAAATTAAAATATTACAATGGAATTACCGTAGCATTATAAAAAAAACATTTTTATACTAGCAATTTTGATGTATTACTAGTAGAAACTTGGATAAAAGACAATAATAACTCTACATTGAAAGATTTTTGACATAGCTAGATATGACACATATAATGACATTTATTGTTGGCGATCAAGGAGGATTCGCAATTTTAATTAAGAAAGGAACAATCTTTGACAAAATTAATTTAAATTTTCGCAGGTGTTCTTTAGACACAGGTTCAATAACGATAAATTCAAATTATGGGAAAATTTTAATTACCGTATGTTACAGGAGGCCTCAAAATAATTATTTAGACGCAATGAAATGGAATAGTTTTATGACGCTATGAATCAACAAAACGCCCAACAATGCATTGTACGAGGGAACTTTAACGCCCATCATCAAATATGGGGGAGAATGAAGGATTACGCAAACGGACGTATAATAGCAGACAACTTGGACTTTGATAACTTTGTCATCTTGAATAACAAAGATCCAACTCATGTAACAATAACACACTCTACGGAGCGAAAACGTGAGGAGCTCTGATTTAGGCACTACTTAGTATTGCAGGTACAGGCAGGAAGACAGGCAGACGTAACGTCATTCGATTTTTCTGTATCAAGGACTCACAAAACATGGATTCTGGCTACATCACCTGTTAATGGAAGTAATTTCCCATACACAGAAACAAGATTTATTTACTTTTTTACCAGAGCCCGACAATAATCTTTTTTCTGTCAAAAATTGCCGCTTTCTGTCGCAGCATTATAGTTCTTTGTTTACTACGTAAGTACTAATAAGGCGAGAAAGTAAAAAATGTATATCATGATTTTTTAAGTCGTTTGCAATTCCGATTTTTGAAAGTATGGAGAGCGGCAATAAGCCAAAGTTGGCACTATATATAAAAAAGAGTAGTTTTCGTAAAATTTCTGCTTGAAGTTAATACAACTTTCGAAAACTAAATTCTCAAAAACGACTCCAAATTATTTCTTTAAACTTTTTCTCGGAAAGGGCAGAGAACGATTAAAACAAAGGTGCAGGTCTCATTTTCGTTGAACTCTCTTCACTTTTCGAAAATAGCAAAATGTATAAATAATACGAAAAAGAATGTGGTATAGCATTAGTAATTTTCCATAAGGTTACGCAGTCCCTCATTTTACGACTATTTTTCTACGCAATCTATTCCCAGAATATCTCAAAATTCCTAACCTCATTGTCCAGCAAATTGTGATGTCATAGCATTTGGCTCGGCTCTTACGCGCAAAGGCGCGCGTGGCCAGGGGAGAGAAAGAGCTAAATGCGTTTGCGCCAGGGTGGCGGCGACCAAGGGAAGGTCCGTCTTTGAAAGCACCTGAACAAAAGGATGGAAATCCCAGAGCGGAGGCGAGTCTGCGTGTGACGTGCATCTCTCGAAATGCAGCCAGCCGGCAGGTTCTGCGTTGCACATGGGTCGGAAACGGGATGTGTATGTGCTGGCCAGCAGGGCTTGTAGTGGAGGAGGCACAGTAACGTGATTCTTTGGTATACAAGCCAGCGGAGCAATCCGACTGGCAGGATTAGATTACCAGTGAAATCTCCGTGCTCATACACATATTCTCCACCCTTCCGGGTTCGCCATGGGACTTAAGGCGAGGGGCGACTCGAGTATTCGCACACTGGGGTTCTCAGAAGTGTAGAACTGTGGCGACTTGCTTCAGAAGTTGGAGGCTGCAGAGGACACCGGAAAGGTTCCTTAGGAGTGGTACAAATTATGAAGAAGAGTTATTGTTAATGCATATGTAAATAGCAGCTTCGTCTCTGTTAACGTTATCAATCCCGACATGTCACAAAATCTACTACCCCATGAGCAAATATTGTACAGGAAGACACTTGCTGGGGCCTCTAACTGAACAGAGATCGGGGAATGTCAATTTTGGAGAAAATCTAACAGTTTAGGCCCTAGTATTGGCCACAGACAAACGGACGGGAAGACAAACGTCAACCAATCTTTCGGTATCAAGGAATAACAAAATGTAGATTCTGACCACATAACATAGCGGAGGATGTACTTCATAGAGGAAAGCATGTATCCCCTTTTTCAATATCAGGGTCCCCAGGTACGAGTTTTTCCGTCAAAAAGTCGTCGAATTTTGACGCAGCATTGCAACTTTCTTTACTACGTAAATACGTGTTACTACGTAAAAATGATGGCATTTAAGGGACTTGAATCTTTAAGAGCAAAGATAGTTATAGATGGCCAAATGAACAAATTAGTGAATATAAATATCTCGGATATCATTTTAATTATATTAAATCAAGAGATGTGGAAATAAAATTGAACAACTTCACATACTTGTGTGGAACGTTACAACGAACTCTAAAGCATAATGTGCAAAAAGAAACTCTGCTTAGATGTTCCAAAGTTAATGCCTTGCCATTACTGCTTTATGGAAGCGAGAGCTGGACATTAACATCAGATCAGCTGCGAAGAATTGAATATGCAGAAATGAGATTTCTTCGTTTTGTGGCAGGATATTCACTATTAGACCACAAAAAAGGTGTAGATATCCGAGAAGAATTAAACATTGAGCCAGTTGTAGAAATTATAAAGAAATATCGAAAAAATGGAAAGATCATGTTCTGAGAATGCCACAACAAAGGCTAAGTAAAATAATCCTTCAATATGCACCGAAAGGAAAAAGAAGTGTAGGAAGACCCTTAAAGAGATGGCATGAGCAATGAGACGGAACAGATCAAACGGTCTAATCCTTGCTGTCGATGATGATGATAATGATGATGATGATGACGACTTCCTGCAACACACTCATTTGCGCGCGAGCTTTGCGTGCGTGAATGAAATATTTTTATTACATGACAATGGGATTCTTTACGTTGGTATGCAAGCGATAATCAAATATTAAATAGGCATAAAATAAAAGATGCCATTTCTTTGTAGTTTTCAAATAAATTAATAAACATCCTGCAAGACACTCACTTGCGCATGAATGAAATATTTTTCTGACATACGACGGAATTTATTTTTGTTTACTAGCTATTATATAATATTAACATGACAAATAAAAGTGTCATCTTTTTTTCATTTTTATAGCTATTGACGTACCTAGAAATGTTCTGAGTGTTATGCCGATGCCAAAAGTTAAAAATCGAGGCGGAGCGTAGCGGAGCCGAGATTTTTAATTTGGACGAGGTAGTTATAACTCTAATATTTTCGTGGAATGTGCAGCATTTTATCGGTCACCATAAAATCTCACGCTTTTTTACGAAAATTTACAGTACTGCGAGAGTAAACAAATTAATTCTGCTGCTGCGGCACGTTACTACGATATTGTGGGGTGATGCTTACGATATCTATTTAAACAATATTCGTATACCGTGGGTTGAGAAAAGAGAGAGCAAATAATTCTTCTGAACCTAAAGATACCTAAAGAAATAACGTTTGGTGAGGAAGTTCGCGCGTCGACACCTTCAGATCGTCAGTAAATATGATTACCGGAGAAGAGTTTCATTTGGTGGAATAACAGGAAAATGAGGTTAATTTATCTCATTCACATTTCATTGCATATTCATTTTACAATTAACAATAATTTTCCAAAAACCTAATAAGAGTTACTTTTATTTTGAATTGTTTGAATTTTGTTATATACATCGCCATGTTTTTTAAAATAAACATTTAGCTTGCGATGAATCGATGGTTGTTTATTTACGTTGCTAAGGATGTTAAATTTCTAAAGGTAGGTGCAAATGCACTTAAAAACACGTTGCGTTGCATGTTAACATGGGTTAAAGATGCATGTGACCGATAGTTATTTATATAACAAGGGGTTTATGTAGAGCTTTATTCACGAGGGATAACCGTTGTGTCCCGAGCGCAATAGCGCGAGGGACATCTCTTCCTAGTGAATAAAGGGTCAGGTAAAACCTGTGTCAAACACAAAACTTTATTTTTAAACAATATTTCTTCGCATGCGCATCTATGTCAGGAAGGACGAAGCAGTATACTAGTCGGCAGGCATATTTGTGGGGGTCACTTTTAAGGTGCTGTGATTTCAGCTGGTTTGTATTCAGCTTGGAAGAACGGGTTAATCTTTGAATCAGACAAACGACACGTACTATTTAGACTCTGGAGGTGAAGATCTACAAATTCCTAATATCATGAAAATGGAGAATGTGATGGTTCAAAGTTATTCCCTGAAAAATCAAGGCATATCTACGTAAAAGTGTACGAATGTTTCTGCAAATTGAAAAATGACAGGAAATAAAGAAAAGTTTCAGAAGAAATTGTACTTGCGTATTTTTACAATATATCAAAAGCATACAAGTCTTCATAGTTTTGAAGGTATTATTCAATAGTCAGGGCAACGTTAAGTGTCACGGAAAATGTTGATACCTCTAAGTATGTTCGTATGTATTTCTCCACGAAAAATTCTTGATGACACGTGATTAACAATTAATTGATATTGATATTTTTAGATACTGTAAATTAATTAGATTTTTGAAGAGACATGGAAAAGACTACTAGCCAAGAAACACTTCTAGAACGCTTGGATTTTTCAGATTTGTTAAAGAAGTTTGTTACGATCAGTATTTATTGAAGGTTAGTTTTAAAATAAATTAATAAACATCCAACAAGACACTCACGAACTTTGCGTGCGTGAATAGAATATTGTTATTACATGACGATGGGATTCGTTATATTAGTATACTAGCAATAATAAATATTAAATAGGCATAAAATAAAAACTTCCATCTGATTGTAGTTTTAAAATAAATGAAGAAACATCCTGCATCACACTCATTTGCGCGCGTGAATGAAATATTTTTATTGCATGACGATGGAATTCGTTTCGTTGGTATACTAGCAATAATCAAATATTAAATAGGCATGAAATAAACGATGCCATCTCTTTAAAGATTTCAAATAAATTAATACACTTCCTTCAACACACTTATTTGCGCGCGTAAATGGAATATTTTTCTTGCATGACGATGAAATTCGTTACGTCGGTATACTAGCAATAATCAAATATTAAATAGGCATAAAATAAAAGATGCCATCTCTTTATAGTTTTAAAATAAATCAATATACATTCTGCAAGACACTCACTTGCGCGCCATCTTTTCCCGCATGAATTGAATATTTTTGAAGGGATATGAAGGGATTTGTTATTTTTGTATATTACCTATAACATAGTACTAACATGACAAAATGAAAACGTGACATTTTTTTATCTTTTTAAAAAGATATTTATAAACACATGGGACGACACTGAATTGCGCGCGTAAATTGAATACTTTATGATGTGACTATTGTGGATACTTTTTTCATGAACTATAATATGTTGACTTCACATAAAATAAAGTTACAGTTTTTCCTGTTTTCTAAGTTATTTATAATCTCATTTGGTCATTGCTACCATTGCCGCCTCCCTCTCCCCAATTCAAAGAGCGCCAGAACGGAAGGACCGATAATATTAATAATTTCGAGCGATTGAGTGAGTACTTCTACGCTCACTCGAAGTACATTGTGCTGGTTGATGAACTCGAGCTGCGAAGTTTTCTTACAATCCAAAAGCTTCCTCGCGTTTCTAGTTGTCTGATATCTCTGATATATGTCAAACTACGAGATTCCCAGCAAAAAGGAGTGAAGTGATCAACGGGATTTCACTTCTGGGAGTGATTAGAACTTGTTCGTTTAACGTTCCGGTCTGGGAACGTCTTAGTCCATTCGTGGCATGCATTTTCTAATGCAAATTTTGTTTTGTGTTGCCCGGCGTCGCCTGTGTTTATTATTATTATTATTATTATTATTATTATTATTATTATTATTGCAATGAATAAAAAATGCTCGGATGCACTGGCAAAAATGGGTTTGTCAGAAGAAGCTGTTCTAGTAGGAAGTTGTGTGGTGTTATTGATATTCTCATTATCAGAATTAAAAATATCTGGCATAGTTTCATCTCATTATTTCAATATTCATCTTTTTCGGCCAAATTTATATCTTCAACGCGAAAATTTAACATATCAATTGCACGAAGATAAGAATAGAGGTGAAAAAACCTCATTTGGAATATGAAGAGCAAATTACAAAAATTAAGCACAAAATCGATAAATTTCTAATTTTTATTAATTTTATCATCACATAAAAATTTACCTATTTCATATAAATTTTAAAATAGTTCCATATTATTTGTCAAACTGATCGATTTTTTGCTTAATGTTAGTTATTTACTCTTCAAGTTATTTTCCTTATATTGTGTTCTCTCAGAAATATTGGTAATTTAGGAAGTCCTTATTTGATTGTAGCACTGAAAAAGCTTTAAAAGGTAATGCATCATAATGAAATTACGCCAGATTTTTTAAAATTATTGATTTAAATTCTGTTAATCTCCTAACAATATTCAATCCTCAGCATTGAACACTGATAAATTCTCCTTGAATGTAGCCTTTTTGTCATGGACCTTTTATCTGTATCGGCCAGGGGCTGGTATTATTTTAATATTTGGTACCGTACGGAATAATAAAATGCAATTTTGAATTGCTTTACAATTTCGCGTAGTACGTTTTCCGAAGATTTGTAGATGGGAGGGAGGCGGGATGTTCGTTATTTCATCAATATTATTATTTTAATTAAAATTTCTCTAATTTCGTGAGTTAAGAGAGGGTGCATTGCTATCCAATCTAGAGCTTCAATTTCGAATCACATCTACATGCTCTACCTCCCGCTTGCCAGAGCAAGTATTAGTATTAGAGCAATAGAGCAAGTATTGCTCTCGTTTCCATTATATGCGAGCGAACAATTCCACCAAATATTGCCAACAACGCTAGCAATTTTTTTTATAAAATAACTGCATAGTAAGGTCAAAGAGGGAGGGATTTCGGAAATAACGAAAACATACTCTTATAATACATTGAAGGTAATATGCGGTGGCGAATCCTCGGGGGAGGACGCTGTAGCACCCTGGATGCTCGTGCGCTCCACCCTCCTCCAGCAGCCGTAGACGTATATCTACTAGCGTATATAGTTTTTAATCTTCCATTGTAATTAAAATTTTATCTCAATGGAAAACATTATTAATGACCAAAAATCAAATAAAAGTTTGACATATGAAAAATTCTCTAAGAATACAAGCCAGCTGGATACTACAGCCACTGCCTCTCTCCCCTTCCCCGCAAAAAAACTGGTTGTGCCGCGGTATTTCTTATAAGTCCGATGATTCTCGAGGTTATGGTTTTCCTGCTGGTTAGCTTGCATCTATGCTGTGTCAATGTAAAAATCGTTCATCAAGTACTTAATAAAATATAAAAACGCGTGGTTATGATTGAGCCCCATGTCGTACACAGTAAAACAATATTCCTGTGGCTTAGAATAGTAAAATATTAATAAGTATTTCAGTTTTTTAAAAGCTGTTAACTGATAGAATATTCATTTTTTCCTATTTTTATTTTTAAGGGGACATGTGATCCAAAATTGTTTAGAGTTTAATTAAAGAAATTACGTTTTTAATTTTTTTTGTTTATTGTTTATTTGGTCAAAAAATTTATTTTAAAATTTATTTAGGGGATACTGTTTTAAAATTATTACTTGTCATTTATTGCATGAGTTATTTTGAAAAGTTAATTAAATCTTTACTCCCTGAAGTTTTTTTGAAAACAGTTGTTAATCTTCTTAATCATTATCCAATAATTACTTTCTAGTAAAATGAAAATATTTGTAAAAATATTAAATATTTTAGTGATTTCAGTGTCATGTGCCTTAAAATTACGTATGCTTTATTTCGAATCTGGGCTTTTTTTCTCAAGGGCCCATTTATTTTCAAATCTCTAATTTGTACTAGAGTTGTTTCCACTTATTTATTTTGTGTTTACCCTAAAATACTTTCCAGAAAATAACTTTGCTTATCCTACATTGCTATTATTAAATACATACCCAGCAATGATAGGGGACCTGGGTTTGACCATTGCTGATAAATTACTTTTACAAAATGGTTTGCGTAAATTATGTGAGGTAATTAGATATTAAAATTTTATGCATGAAGTATGCATTGTAAGAAATCAATTACTTATTGTATAAGGGTTGTTGTTTCATTATTATTATTATTATATTTTATTAAGGCTGCTGAAAATCAATCCACAAGACTTTCCTCTGAGTCATCTTCTGCTTCTGAATCTTCCTATGAAGAGCCATTGGTATTTGCAGTCCAAAAAAATGGGGAAAAATTGAGAGTGGATAGTATTATTCTCTTTAATATCAGAAACTCTTCGCAAGACCTGCACGAGGAAGACACTGAAGAAGGAAGGTTCTGCAGGAATTAATCCTGCAAGATTCTGATGTTCACGGTGAGCATGTAAATCTTGATGTACAACAGGAAAAAGTTGAAGCAACTCGTGTATGTGTGGGTTTTTTGTGGGTGTGGGCATTCAGGGCCAATGGATTGTTGGCCTTCATGCATTGAGGAAAATTGATAACTCTGCTCATTGCACCCTTTCATGTTTGGTGATATCTAAAGAGTTTGGAAGAAATCCAAATACCACGTAAGATTGTTAATATTGATTACAAACCTTACAATAACGTGCAGATTGCTGTACTTAAAATTCATTAATAGATCTTTTTTTGTAGAATTCGTAGTTCACGATTTATGGAATTGGGTAAAGCCATTGTGGAGATCTTCCCATGTGAAGTTATTGTCAGAGTCAACTTGCTTAATTTACATGCTTTTGGGCACAAATATCTCTATTATATAATTCTGGCCGCTGGGTAGTGACACAGGAGTGCATAGTAGGAGGCGCGTACGCAGAGATGCTACCTGGCGGTCCTCTTGACTGTGACAATTAGTAATGAAGGATTACTCACATGCCCATTCTTAACGGAGGATTACTCCCAAGTGCAAAGCGCTCAATGCCCCGAAAGGGGCTTAGAGATGCAACAAATGTAAAAAAGAAAGTAAAGAAAAAAACATCAAATCTGCTACAAAGCAGGCTTTGAGATCCTGCTAATGAAGAGACTAGAGTTGTAGATTATATATGTAAATATCCTGCTTTGCTGCAACCAGGTGGCCACTTGCTCTTAGAGCATGATTTCCAGGTTCTGTTCCCTATATGCAGAAACAGATTTGTGGAAAAGTGGGGAGCTTTTTCAGAAAAACTCACGAATGAGCTGCTCAGAATTCGCACACCTGAACATGTTTTAGGTATGCAATTATTTGAATCACACTCTCCATATTCATGATCGCAAATATTAATTTCAATTGCAATAACTTACTCTTTTATTTTCAACAGATTGCGATGCAGCTTTACTCTTTTATTTTCCACATCTAATGTTATTCCCATGAAGATCCCAAATAGCAAGCCTTGGCGTGCCCCTATGGGAGACATTCAAAATGGCTTGTTGGTGCATGTCCAGGTAATCTGTATTGAAGTAATAATATTAACCCTCTGATATCCAAGGCAGGGTGCAATTACATGGGCTGGATATTCCTTGTAAAAACATTTAATTAGTGGCATAGTCATTTCATTAATGGTTATTTCTTTATTCTACTATGCAGGTGAAGTGAATGTCCCAACTTCTCATTCTTAAAATATTTTTAAATTAATGTTTCATTATCCCTATCGATTTATAAATTTTTTTAAGTGTCTGCACATTGACATATCTGTTGTACCTAGTGATTAATATTTAATTCTTTACCTCTAGAATGAATTTAAAAAGTTAATAACAGAAAGTTGTAGCATTGCCCTTTATTTTGGCTGTTTCATTGGGGTGTGAAATTACTCCTTTGGTAATCAGAAGTTTATTTAGCAATTTATGTTGAGGCTATATTGGCAATAATTTTGAAACTGATGAAATATTTACATACAAGGAATTATGTGTCCTCTTGAATCACAAAGTATACTTGTTAACATAAACAAATAATTTTTCTAAACAAAAATTTAGAGATTGTTCAAAAACCAACAAACATTGATGATTCACTGGATATTGGGGACTTGGAAAAGTGGCTGAATCATATCAGAGCTAAGGCACTACAGAAGGGAACTCAGGTACAACCAGTGCCTTCTTTCTTCCAATTTTGGATTTGGATTATTATTTGTAAATGATCTTTTCAGGTAGTCCTATTTTTAAGTGATTTTCAATTAATTCACTAAATTCAATGTGAATAGTTTGTTTGTACTTTTTATTTTCTTAAATACAATTTTAAAAACTTTTTTTATTTTGCATGTTTGACATAGTTGTAGCATCTGTGTCAAAGTTCTTCTCAATTCATCTAATCATTTTGACTAGGTTTTCCTATCATAATTGATTTCATATCATTAGTTTTGCCAACCTTTTTTTTTTTTCAAACTCTTTTGTAATAATTTCTTGGTCTTCTTTATTACAATCAATGTTGAGCCATATATATTTTGGTGTTGTTTCTACAGATCACTAATATTAAAAAAAATTATTAATAAAAGATAACAGTTCGGAAGTATACATGTTTTGTGTTCTTAAGTTATACATCTTCTTGTGCTAGTTAAGCATTTACTCAACTTCAGTGGTATTCTTATTTTATTTACACATACTTCTTGTTTTGAAAGCATGTTTGCATAGGCAAGTGTCAATACGATGCTTATTCCAAAGTTTTCCTTTTAACTTTACATAAATACTTTATTATAATATTATTATTTTAATGCAGAAGATATGGCTACATGTCCTGAATGTGCTGTTCACTGCTGCTGCACAACGCAAGATCTCCTCATTCATTTGCAAGTAGAACATATAACAGTAGACCTTAATGCAGGAATAACATGCTGTGAACCTGGATGTCACCAAAGATGCGTCAATTTTTCAAACTACCAGAAACATTTTAAGAAACATCATTCACTAAATTGCTGGCATTTATCTGTTCCTCAAGATGATATTCCAATGGATGCAGAGGAACAAACTTTTTCTTCCAGAATTTCTAATGTAGATTCAGAGACATCACAGATAGAAGACCCTATTATGTCAAAACAGTGCAATTGGCATGAAACCTGAGCTGCTGACATTGGCAAGTAAATTATATGCGTATAACCAATTGCCTCGAAATCATGTGCAATTCATGTTGACAGAAGTAAGTGACCTATTCTCATCCTATGCTCCAAAGTTGAAAACTTGCATTGAGCGGACAGTCTTGGAAAACCATGTATCTCCTAATATTATAATAAAGGTAAAGAATGCTATTGCCAATTCCTTAGAACTCTTTAGTGATCTCTCCACTGAATATTGACATCTCAAGGCCTTTGACGCAACTGAATTCTCAGTTCTTGTTGAAGAAATAGTTGTTGGAAGCAGGATTGAAGACAGAACCCATTCTGATACAGTTGTTAAGGAAACCATCCCTGTCCATGCTTCATACATTCCAATGAAAAACGTTTTGACACAATTGTTCAATATCCCTGATGTATACAGTAACATTAAAAGTTACATTGAAATATTGCAAGCTGAAACTGAAATTCTAGAAAATTTTATTCAAGGGGAGTTGTGGCGAAATTAAATGTCCAAACATTTTGAAGGAAAATATGTTCTTCTAATATTCCTCTATTTCGATGACTTTGAAATAAACAATCCCTTAGGATCGCAAACAGGTAAAAAAAATTGGTGGCCTTTACTACACCCTGGGTTGTTTTCCACCCGAAGTAAGTTCCCAATTGCACAACATCTTCACTGTTTTGCTGTTCCACACATACGATAGGATAGAGTTTGGTAATCAAAGAACATTTCAAGTTGTCATAGATGAACTACATTACCTCCAAAGAGAGGGAATCCTTATTGACATGCCACATGGCAGGAAAAAATTTACTTTGCATTAGGTTTAATTTTAGGTGATAACCTTGGATTGAATAGCATCCTCGGTTTTGTTGAAAGTTTCAATTCCAATTACTACTGCAGACTCTGTACAACACATAAAGAAGTAGTTCAATATGAAAGCACAGAGAAAAGGCTCCGAAGTGAACTGTATGATAATACTAATGGAAATAGAAGTAATTTAGATGTTAAAGAGGAATGTGTGTGGCATTCTGTTAATTATTTTCAGGTAGAGTCAAATTTTGCTGTTGATTGGTTACATGATGGCCCAGAAGGTTGGTTTAATTTTAAAATTTATTTTTAAACTAACTTTTTGTAATTATTACTTATAAGAAGTTATCCTTAATGATTTGTGGCAAAGCTTCCTCTCTGGGTTGCTTTAGGTTGTCAAACAGAATTCATAGATCATTTATTATTTATACAAATGTCAGTAAATATGCTAGAAAATTATATTTTTTGTGTTGAACATTTTAATGGAAAGGGAAGCCACAAGCTCTACTGTAATGCCTCTCTAATTTGCTACTATTAATGAGAAATTTAATGATCTAATGACAGTACTGAATGCAAATTTCAATAAATGATCAATGACAGTGAAAATGTATAAGTATGTGGTTGTATACTATTTAAAAATCCCTAAAAATATGAGAATATTGACATGTCCATGTCAGTTCCACATTTTCTTTTCATTCTAAATAATATAGCATTGTAGTTCTTTAAAACTATGGTTTTAATACCTGTAAACCATACTAAGATTTGTTATGAATTATTCCAGAGGATACTGTTCAGTACTATCCAACAATTATTCAATGATTTAACAGTAATTCTAAATCCTTTAAGTTCACTACCTTTGACTGCTTCATTTCATCCCTGGACTTAATTCATTGTCTACATGGTGCATGGGTGTTTATCTAAAGAGCTTCTGTACATAATTAGCTTATAACCAATTAAGAAAATTAAGAATGGAGAGCTAAAATCCATGCTCATTTTCTTGGGTTCTGGAATCCTAATTGCTGACCTTTAAATTAAATTAAATTGAATAATGAGTAAGGTAGAAATGAGAATTTTTTTAATCTTTGAGGAAGTTACTACCATTTTTATAAGAATTTTTTACCATTATTTACAAGTTTAGAGCAAATTTCTACAATGATGGCATTAGTACTTGTGACATGTCAATTCATTATTCATATGAACTTATAAACTTTCTCTAGTACACGGTTCATTTTGTTCTTAAACTTTTTCTTAATGATTACAGCCTTTTTCCACCTCTCTTCCAAAGATCACATTAGCCCTCATTGATTGCATCATTTCCATTCTTCTTCAGAATATTAACAATAATGGCGGCTGTTGTCCAAAAAAAATGAGGATTTACTTTCAAAAAAATATAATGAAGTGCAACTAACTTTTCTAACTTCGTTAAAACAAAGTGTAAAAAGTATTCCCGCGCGTACAAATTACACCATAAAAATATCGTGCACATGGTCAGATGAGATTCTTACTTTGTTGGAGTATTCCATATTTGCTTTTCGCGAGCTGTTTTCTTTGAATGTCGTAGGTGCAACGATACCAATGAAAAAGGTAACACTTAAGAAACTAATCATCTTGAATACAAACACTTATCACACGTATTCACATCAATATTATCTTAACACAAACTAATTCTAGCTAAAATTTTCACACACTGCATAACGATACAGACTATGAATATAAATTCGATGAGCACTTAACGTATCAACGTATTCAATTCAAACGCGTAAGGCAATCAACAGAAAAAAAGAACACAAGAAAGTCAACTTTACCTCAAATGAAACTAGTCTTAAAAAATGTATTTTCTGTCAATTAAAGTAAAATCACGTAAATAAACGCCGGAACATATTATCAAAACCTTCGAGATTGCGTGAACATTATACTCTTAAATACTGTACCGTGTAAATTAATACTAGAACGGCGGCGAATCTGATACACCTAGAACAGCGGGAAGGGGTCATTTTGACACCTTGAATACGATGTATTGAATTTCGAGCTTTATTTAGGTGAGCATATATTTCTTACATCTAAAAAGCATCTTAAACATTGAAATGCATTTTTTGCAATTGATTTCCACTTTTTTTGCACATTTTCCACAAACAGCTTCATGGTACTTCTCACACAAATCGCTGGTTTTGTTGCCTTTGTATAAACCGATCTGGCACATCTTTCGCTTTTTGGATCAAACTACAGGCTCTTCTTCTCATTTGTGTACATCTTCTGACCAATACCCTCCCTTCAGTTCACTAGACAGTTGAAGAATGAACTTTTTCCTTTTCATCTTTTCATTAGTTACATGATTGTAGATAATCCAAGCACAGATTGCCGCCATGTCCAATATATTTTAGGAAACATGCATCGGCCATCTCCTGCATGCTGCTCTGGTGCCATATTTCCGAGTCATTTGGTCTACTACGTCTTCCCCATATTTTGTGGCGTTATAGAACGTCACAGTTTACGGCTTCTTTTTTCCTTCATCACTGACAGCCACTTCACGATGACGTGTGCTGAGAAGTATGACGTTCTTTTTTTTCTTTGACTGATACACTGTCAAGGTGCAGTTTGTGTTATCAGGAGTGTGTCGTAAAATAACAGACGAATGAAGTTCAGCATTTCGCTTCAACTCATCAGGGATTTCACGACGGATCGGGTTGATTGTTCCCACTAATGATGTTTCTTTTCTCTAGCAGCTTTTTAGCAAGTTGAAGAGACGTGAAAAATTTGTCAGTTGTCACGTTTCTTCCTTGGTTTAGAAATGGCTCCATAAGACGCAGAACAACAAATTCACCCAATGGTTGTTTATTTGGTCGAGCATTCTCTTTGCCAAGATAGGAAAAAGCATTGCAAATGTACTTCGTTGATGCATCAGCCGCGACCCAAAATTTGAGTCCGTATTTGTCGGGTTTGTTTGGCATAAACTGGGTATATCTACACCTACAATAGTTTTGCTTGGAAGTAATTACTCATCGATTGTTACATTTTCACCTGGGCGATAGCAACGAATGTAGTTATGCACAAACCTCTCCCACATTTCTGACACTAGAGCAAACATATCAGCACGAAGGCGTTCAGTTCGGGTTGATTTTTCGTCAAAACGGAGAAATCTGAGAAGCTCATGAAATCTGTCTCTTGGCATTGTGTCCTTTATGACTTTTGGTCCCCACAAAACGAGACCAAAGATCATCAACTGAGATACCCTTTGCACAAAACGCTCCTCGTGCGTACGTGATGCCGATCATTGCCTCCAACTCTTCGAGAGACACGGTCCAGTAGTTTTTTTTCAGTACTTTTCGTGCTTCTGATCCGGTGTGCCTCTTCATGAGGCGAAGCATTGATTCATCAAATAGCAAACGGAAGGAACTTATCACAGATCCATTTGTTCGCTGGTACGCCCACGAAGTGAGACCACCTCGTTCTTTCAAGACATTCACAGCTCCTCTTCATCCAGCTGACGAGGAGTTGGCGCTGATGGCCTCCCACTCGGTTCCATCTTTGGCAACTATTTTCAGTGTAAGGGTATTTGGCTGCTCCTGTTGAGATGATCGAGGAGAAGATTGGGTTACATCAAAAATTGCATCTTCTTCCGCTGACAGTTCATCACTCAAACTATTGGCTTCATCCTCACTATTCCTTGGCACAAAATCTTCATCTGAATCGGTTATATCACTTCCTGACTCGATATCCGAATTTTCTAGAATACGAGACAACTCGTCCACAGAGAGCCCAATTGAACCTGACATTATGACCGCACAAGCTACAACATTCTGACAAGAAAAACTAAAATGAGAATATAAAACGGAAATAAGCTTATCACCGATCGATACGCGCTGAAACTTGCGCTCGTTTCATTCGTGACCGGTGAATTTCCTAACTTAAAATTGCTTTAAAGCTGATAATTAATTTGAGAAGAAAACATATGTGACACATCCAATACAATACAATGACACAAACTCTTTCCACCTGAAAGTGATGTCCTCTTCCCGACCTATGATTCCGTCTCACCCCGATCCACGGTCCGATTAAAAGTAGTTGGTTCTGACAGTTGCGAGTAGAAAGAAGCGACGTTGACAGTTTGCGTACCACTGAGCGTGTTCTCGGGACCAATGGCATAGTTAAGGAGGGGCAGGGGGGCGGCGCGCCCCGAGTGACACCATTCTAGGAGTGACACCAATTAAATTATTTTATAGATGGAATTATGTAATTTAAATAATTTACTTAAAAATTTTATATATTAATAAATGGTTTTCTTAGTTTTAGTAGTTTGAAAATTTTATTGTTGGAATTATATAATTTTTATGGTTTATTTAAAATTATCTATATTAATTTAATAAGTATAAATTGAAATCATAAGCATAGATTGATTTAATTGCAATTATATTGCAATTATTCCTAATTACATATTTATCATGTATTAAAAAATTCTATTATGTGCAAATATGTTTGTATTTGTAATAAAATAATGTACAACCACTGCAGCAATAGATTTTTTATACCTAATTTATGGGGGGGGTGACACCATTAGCTTCGCCCCAGGTGACACTATCTGAGCTACGCCACTGCTCGAGACACGAAAATAAACTCTTGAAATAAATGCTAATAAAAGTAACCAAATAATTTTGTATGAAGCAATTGTTTCAGGAGCACTTATTGACAAATCACCAACTTATTTTAATCAGATCATATACTAAGCAAATGCGATGATTTATCATGGCCTTTCCACTATTCATTCTCTGATCAGTGTGCACTTTTTTTTTATTTAGCTTGGCCATTGGCCCTCTGCAGCCGCATAAGATAAATACATTACTAGTAGATATATACATATATAATATTCTAGTTTTAGATATAATACAATATCGTGCTTTCAGGATTTATCATGAGAAAAGATTCATCAGTGAGTGTGTAGTGAGAAGTGCACACTTCTCGCTACAATTTCTGTGGTGGTCACATCCAGGAGATAATAACAATGGTTGTCATGTTATTGATTTGGTGGGTGCATATGAGTTATGATTGCATGTCAATAATGAGCTGCGCGTGTTGTAATTAAGCTTTGTAATAATAATTCCCAAAACATTCATTACAGTACATTACTCGGTACATTGTCAAACTGGCCAAAGAAATGTTTTAACAAAAAACTAATCTGATTTAAATTGCAGACCGTGCAGATCAGTCTTGTCCTACTAACGTAATTATATTTTTGTTTCAATTTTTAAATTAATTTCACTAATCTCATCTGATTTGTATTGCATGTTTGTACGTTTACCAGTCTAACCACGGCCGGCTCTACACCGTGGCTTAACAAAAATTAGGCCGTTGTTTAATAAAATTAAAATAATATGTGCAAAATATAAATATGTTTTAAATTGGCGATGTTTTCAAAAAATTGCTTGATTTAAATTGTATATAAGGCATTCATGAATTCGTTATTGTAATTCAAAACGAAGTGTTAATTTTGTATGATGTATTTTGTGCTTGTAAATGCAATACAAAGAGGGGTGGATTAATATCTTAAAGATCACTAAACATTACCAAACTATGAAATCAAAATTAATATACAAAATAAACAAGAATAATTATTACATTTGTAAATTGAAAGATTATAAGTTGAAAGCTAATATACATAAAATTCATTTGATTATAATTTTCATTTACATTTTAGCTACTGTTTAACTAGCACTTGGCGTTTTTACAAAACAAATATTAAATTAATTTGTATTTATTGGTGGTAAATAAAATTAGCTAAATATTTGTATGGTTTTATGAACCAATTTTGTTGAAAAAATTACTGGGGATCCGTAAGACCCTGCCTAGTCTCCTTATGTGCATTTGTTAATACACCCCTTATAACATTTATTAGTATATGTATCAATTTTATATTGTAATGTGCTTGCAAACAATTTTCTGTGTACACGGTGTAATTCACTTTTATTGTTAATTATGATACAGTTTAAATATTTTTCTTGTCTGAATAAATATTTTAATGTTATATTCTGTTAATATTTTATTTCTAGGTACGTGCTAATTTAGTTTATTCATTACATACGTATCTACAACGGATCATTTGTTTTATTCAACTGTGTATATGTTATTGATGTTTATAATACACACTTCCTCTTATATAATTAATAGTGAAAGTAAATTATCACTAATCGCATAATTTTTATGCAGTTATTTCCATTTGGTGCGGTGTGGGGTTGCCGACGTAAAGATACACATCCGTTGTTGGATTAAAAATATGTAATGAATATTCTATTAATGGCACGTACCAAGGAAAACCCTTTCCTATCGACTTTCAATCCTACATGCGTCAACGATCAGTAACTTGTAACACCTATAAGGAATGCTTCAATACGGCAACACGGTAGCCATGTTACGCCGTCCAGTGTTGCTCGACAACACCCACTCGGAGGGCTGGCTCCTCCAACGAGTACTGCTGTAATACACCGAGTCGGTACGCTCGCTCCTCCGAACTGTATTACCCCAATACGCCAGGTCGGTAGGCTGGCTTCTCCAACCAGTATTGCACTAATATGCGGAGTCTTTAGGCTGGCGTCTCCTATCAATATTGCTCGGATACGCCGAATTGGTAACCTGCTTTCACAATACGGTTACAAGTCGTAGCCGTGCCCTTCTGATAAGAGGTGATCAGATGTATGCTGTAAGGTTCCCTTCACAATGCAATTATTTCCTTCCAGCAATCTCCTTCACTAAGGAGCAACCGTGTTCCTGGTTGGGTCTATATTATCATGCATCCCCTTGTTGCTGTAAAATGGATCAGGTATACTGCAACTGTTCCTTTTTTCATGTATGGAATAGAAATAGAGGGAAGAAAGTTGCGAAACCTTAGGTTCACAGATGATGTAGTTGTGTTTGCCAAAAAACACCGCTACCAGCGTCTCCCCAGTTTTCTAACAGTGAATCATTGTTGTTTATTGTGTGTAAAAACGAAATATTTTACTTCTCAGTGAAAAATTAATGGTGCAGCAAAAACTATATTTGCAACAAGTCCCCTACAAACAAAACACTCGCAAAAATTAACAAACTTTACCCCGTAATAAACAAGTCGTCCCTCAGTCTGGAATGCGCTTTAAGCATCTTTAAAACGACGGTATGTCTCTCATTAACTTACACCTGTCAAATTTGGAACAATAAAGCAAATATTAATCTGAAAAAATTACAAATTGTTCAAAACAAATTCTTGAGAAAAGCCGTACATGCCACATGGTTTATTCCTAATAAGCAAATTCACAGAGCTAAAATTCCATCCATTAACGAATACATACGAAGATCAGCAATAAACGTTTCATCCTTCTTCCGTCTTGTTTAAGTGCACAGATATTTAATCTAGACAAAAATGCCACCATTCCATAAAATCTCCCGAACCCCAAATAAACCCATCGGGAGAGGTGGCTCAAGGCATCAACTGATGTTCCTGCAGTGCCTCCAACCCGGAGGACCTGGGGTTCGAGTCCCGACTGTGGCAGGATTTTCGACTCTAACCAGACAGCTGAGTCGAGTTCTGTCACTATCTGGAGGAGAATTATAGAAACCGGATGATCTGATCGGTAGTTTTCTGTGCTTTCTCCATAAATACCAGGCGAATACGATCAGTAATCTCCCAAACGGGCCACACACCGCGCGTGACCTTTCCTTCCCATGCTTTGTTCTATTCTCATCCCTTATACACACACACACTCACTAACATGCACTACATATGGGGTCCCCAACCTTATGCCCGCGGCCACCATGGCACCCGCAAACCGTTTTAGATGTGCCCGCTGCTCATAAAAGCCGCCGCTGCGCTGTGTGATTGTACGGCTTCTACGTTTCGGTCTCGACATGAGTAGTGGGGGTAGCGGTGTGAATAGTGAATGCCAGTTTGTGTTGTGTAAGTTAAACATGCATTCAACTTATCTAGTTCGTCATTTATTTCTAGTTATATGCTCATATTTGATGTCTTCTACTTTTGTTTTTAAATACTTTGTTATTTTAACCCCAAAATGAGTGGTTCAAGTAAAAGAAACCGAACCTATAATTTTAACGCTGGGAGGAATCGTATTGTTTCGTCAATGTTAATGATAAATATGTTTGTTTGTTGTGCAGCTGTAGTGTTGCAGTGGCAAAAAAAGACAACGTGGAACGACATTTCAAGACAAACCATGCCACTTTTTAATACCAATTATCCACGTCAATCTGAATTAAGAAAAAGAAAATAGCTCAACTAAAATTGAATCTATCTGCCCACAATCTGTTTTTACTAGGCCTGCTGGAAAATCTAAAATGCCACTCTTTCTTCTTTGAAAATTTGTCACATGCTCGCAAAGAAGAAAAAACCTTTCCAGGATGGTGAATTGTTAAAAGAAGCATTTCTGGCTGGCGCCGATTGTTTATTTGAGGGATTCTCTAACAAACGTCAGATTTTGTCAGCAATACAAGACTTACAGTTGTCAGATAATGCCGTAACAAGAATACATGACATTTCAAAGGACAAGCAAAGTCAATTAAAGAGTGATTTCGAAATATATGACTACTCACTACAGTTTGATGTGTCTACAGATATAACAGACAAAAGCACTGTTAGCAATTATGGTGAGAATGGTATTTAGTAACTTAACTGTAAAAGAAGATCTACTAAAATTATTACCCATGAAAGCACGTACGACAGGTGAGAATAATTATAACATATTTTTAACTTATGTAAAATTGATAGATATGCTTTTGCACAAGCTTTCTGCAATAAACAGATGGAGCACCAGCAATGGTTGGTAAGATCAATGGATTTATTGCTCTTTACAAGAAAGATAAATGATTTCCAAATTTCTTTTCCTATCACTGCATTATCCACCAGGAAGTTGTGTGTGGTAAAATACTACATATTGAACATGTCATAAAAATAGTTACGAAAATTGTCAACTTTATTCGAGTAGCCCCTTTGCAACACCGTCTTTTCAAACCCCTTATTAGAAAATTCTGAAGAACCTGATCTTATTCTTTATAGTAAAGTACGTTGGCTCGGTAAGGGCAAAACTCTGTCTAGATTTGTCAACTTACTTGAAGAAAGAAAAAAAAATACCTCAATTCCAAAGATACAAATTTTTCAGAATTAACGAACTCTTGCTGGTTGGTGGATTTGGGTTACATCACAGATATAATGGAAAAATTGATTAATTTAAACTTGGAGCTGCAGGGGAAAGACTTGCATATAGCTTCAATGATAGGGTCTGTAAACTCTTTTAAAGCCAAACTCGGTTTGTGGATATCACACCTGCAGATGAAGTCACTTGTACATTCCCCAAATATGAAAATATGATAGGCGACGTTGAAATTGACTTATCAGTTGTTGTCAAGTGTCTTCAGTCACTTCAAATCAGTTTCAACAGTTTACCACCATCGAGCCAATGGTCACCTTTTTTGTCAATTCTTTTACTTGCCAAGTGAATGTAACGAAACTGGCTGCTCACATTGCAGAGCTTGTTCAAGTAAACGCAGAAGAAGTGGAGCTAGACAGTTTGGATGTTCAGAACGACTTTATCCGACAATCCAACACATCAGATGAGAACTTCTGGACTATATTAAACAAAAATAATTTTCCATTATTGAAAAGAGCATTATACAAAATAAAATCTTTTTCGGTTTCACGTATTTGTGTGAATCATTGTATTCAAAAATGAATATTATAAAATCAAAATACGATCTCGACTAACAGATGAACATCTTGATAATTGCTTACGAGCGGCAATATCGCCATATTCCCCTAATGACGAAGACATTTCCAACAGAATGCAATGCCAAAGATCACATTGGCTCGAGATTTCTCATTTATACAAACAATTTTTGCATTATTATTTAGTAATTATTGGAGATGTGCGTTAATTTTATCCACATAATTCTATGTTTCTGAATTAAATTAGATAATGAATGATTAGTTCCACATCTACTTTTTTGTAATCATGTCCTTTTCATAGTCGTGTTTTGACATCCTTGTTACTGTTTATTTTTTATTTTGGTATATTATTTTATTGTTTATTTTTACACTTACAATGTTTTCACCTTTTGGTGAAGTAAGTAAGAAAAATATTTCATTTTTATTTTTGGTCAAACGTTTATTTTCGCAGCAAAGACCCATGTGCCATTATGTAAACATGTGTGAAGTAAGATATTCACTAATGTTCACTAATCAATGTTAATAAACATTTTAAATTTATTTTACATAAAATAAAAAGCAACGATTTTCATGTTTAAATGGTATATTTTTTTAATTAAACATTATTTTTGCACATTTTGTGTATTATTGCCAATGTCCAACTATAAAAATACACCTTGAAAAAATGAATGGTGCCCGCCGCCTCATTTGCATCATAGTATGTGTTCTGAAGTGCAAAAAGGTTGGCGACCGCTACACTACACTGTCATATATGCCGGGAGACCGGTTGGGAGCTTCGAGCTTATTCCGGCTGGAGCGGTGTGCCGCCAGTGGGACATACCTGGTTGTGGAAAACCCCGCTAGCCGACGGTAGGTCGGCACCTAATCTCGTCATCCAGAGGGGCAAGAACACCGCCACCTCCCGACAAAATCATAAACAATACACTTACGGGACTATGACCCTAGCCGTTGAGCGCTTGGAATTACTAGTAATCAATCAGTAAACCAAAGAGTTCCGGAAACCATCGTAGATTATATTCAATTCAATCGCAGCATTAAACAGCTCCGATGTCGAAACCATTAAATAAAAGAATTAAAAAGAATCACTTCTGAATTCCTACTCTGCATCATTTTTCACGAGATAGACGTGTGGCCCTCCTCAAATACTGTTAGCTGAAAGGTTGTCAATATGTGCATATAAAATATATATTAAAACCCCTGAAATGCATATTATGTCGAACAGGCATTAAAATTATTTTAAACATAAAAAGGAATGCATTAAAGTTGGCCTCACGATGAATTTCTTAAAGATAAAAGTTATGACCAATGGTGCCAACATTCCTGTCAAAATTGAAGATACCACCGTAGATTATGTTGATGAGTACAGATAGTTGGGGCAAATACATGTCTAATCTTATTCGTACACATTTAGCAATAAATAGTTACCATATCGCGTCGTAATATATTTTAAAATAATATTTGACGAATATAAAATAAACCTCTTCGGATCGGATGGGATACGTCAGGTCTGGAAGAAGCCAAATACAGACAGTTTGTTTCATGAATACAATTCCACTGTGAAGTATGGTGGTGTATCAGTGGGGGTATGGTAGTGTATATTGTGGGGTTGTGTGTCTAAAGGGGTCCAATTCATTGATGGAATTATGGATACCTACGATTATTTCGACAAGAAAAATATCTAAATGTTAGAATCAATAAAGGTTGCAAACAATATTGGCAAATAATATGCCGACCTGGATTGCTGAGGTGGGTAGAGTGTATGCCGACTCAGTTGGAAGTGTCACGTGTTCGAGTCCCACCGAGGGCATGGTTGTTTGTCCCTTGTCTTCCATGTATGTGTGTTGTCGCGGAAGGCCTTGTGAGTCTACTGGCCACAGATCGAGGAGCCCGCAAGTACGTCTAGTGTGAAGGTTATGTCCCCATGAAAGACATAGTGGGTACGCGGCGCGGAGAGCCGAATTCGGCATCGCCTGAAAGCTAGAAAAAGCCCTCGGAAGAAAGAAAGGATGAATACTGGCTAATAAAAAGGAAAGTATGAAAATTAAAGAATTGCATTCACGTATACTTCCCGTACACTTCACCTATACTTCAAGGACTAATGTACAAATTACTAACATTAAGAACCCCCCGATTATCTAAAAAAATATCAAAATATCAAAAAGTTAAAAGCTTCGGTGCCTAGAAATGATCATTGAACGCCAATGCAGCTAATCTATTAAGAATATGGCAAAGAAAAGCAGAGAGAAAAATGCTTGGGGTATCTCTCCGAAACAGAATAAGAAATGAACTTAAGAAGAAAACTAAAATAATAGATGCAAGGAGAGAAGCTAGAAGCATAAAACAGATAGGCAGATCACGTCATGTGGATGAACGCCGGTGTAAGAAATTCTCTTTCAACGTGGGATGAACCCTCACAAGGGATGCACAGGACAACAGCTTTGGATTCCAGGACAAGAAAAAGACATGGTGGACAACAAAAAAACGATTAAATGATGGTTTGAGAATACGTACCTGCAATTTATAGACAAGGTTAGTAATGTGCAGGTAAGCCAGGGTTAAGAGTAGTTCGGCAGTAATTTAGAAAATGTTATGAAAAGTGAAAAAATTAACAGAGAATAATAAACAATGATTTAATAAGCAGAGTATAATGAAAATTGTTCAATGAGCATTGATCAAATTAACAATTGAGAAGGAAATAGAATCGCAAGGTACTAATAATATAGTTTTCGCTTAAGCATTTCAGAGTCTTAATGCTCTTTAGGACTGACTCACCTGAAAGGGTTTTTGCATGAGCCACACCCCCATCGTGTGGGAGGCCTTGTCCTGCAATGGGATGTATGGCTAATAATATAATATAATATTTGGCATAATATAATATAATATCTGTAGCCATTTCCGCTGAACGCTTATTGTTAAAATAATTATCGGATAAAACTATTTTTAATAGAAATAATTAATTTGATTTTACTTTATTCCACCTGCAAGCAGCAGACATAGTTGTGATTTCTATGAGCATTATTCTTATTCTTTACGTTCAGAAACAGGCTAAAGCCTTAAAAAAAATTACATTTTAAAATATAGCTCTTTGCTGCTCCTTTAGCCTTACCGCTTCAACTGAAGAATTCTCTCTACTCGACGGTGCAAACCGGTCGATTCGCAGACCGCTGGACCACCCGATGATAACCATTGTCAGGAGGGCTAATGTCGTTGAAGTTGTCACCATCAGCACGCAAGGAAGAAGTCGGAATCGCATCGTTGATGATCTCTGTGCACATCCACAAGACTTATTCAAAACCTTGAGCTCAATAATGCTGAAAATACGATTAGTATGGGGTGTGGATCAGACTAGATAAATATTCGGTAATGTATTGAAAAACGCTTTTGTACAATACGATTAAATATTGTTTATCATCAACTTTATTAGAATCGGTAAAATAAAAAAGAACTAGTGAATGAGAAAAAATGTGTACATTTTTCATAAATGTTTTTTTAGATCTAAATATTTTTGAAAAACAAACTTAATTATTACTCTTAATTTGTAATGTGGAAAAAACTGAAACGACATCGTAATAGAGGCTGACGCAACTACCTTCGTGAAAATGTCCCTAGAAAGAATGCTAAAACTCATCTTTGGGGAAACAATGATTTTCCAAGTCAATTTCTTTCTCGTATCTATATTATCAAAAGACTTCAATTTTGAATAATCATTGCGACAGTGTCATAATATTTCTCATGACTACTTGAAGTTATCATAATGTATGCTTATCTGCATCACTATGCTCCTCTAAAATAGCAAATGATATTATAATATTCTTATGATTCAGAGATGGGGCGGATGTATACATTGATGGCAATGATAATTCATTTGGCTATATTGTTTAAAATAAAAATATCGACATTCTCACGAAGTCATCTTTCGCAGTCTCTAGTACGCTCATTTTTGGATAGCGTTATGTTTACGATATTCAGCAGGGCTGGCAATTTTCGTGCTGAGCACCTTATATAATATGGTAATTGTATATGGTGTGTGATAATTGACAAATCATAACTTGAAAGAACTGAAAAAAGAGATCTTAGGATTTCAATCAGAGGATTTTAATAATGGAATTCGATAGGCACTATCAATCGCGCAGCACAGAAGGCGTTTACGTCAACCGAGACAAAACACGCCGCGATTGGTGGCCCTTCAAAATTAAATCTGAGTATTAGCGAGATGAAATACTTAATTGCAACAATAAATAGAAAACGTCTTAATAAATGTGGCAAAGAATTATCTGTTTACGAATAATGGAATTAAAACTATTTAAACAAGCTATGTAACCATATGTGGAAGCGTATTCGAAGCTGTTGACAAGAGAGTTGTAGGTTTATGTTCAGGAGGAAATAGATTTTCGACATAAAATACTTTCATGGAACTTAATCATCGTACGGCAATGAATAATAGAAGTTGGCTTATTTGATTGATAATTTCTTTTAAACAAGCTATGTAACCATATGTGGAAGCGTATTCGAAGCTGTTGACAAGAGAGTTGTAGGTTTATGCTCAGGAGGAAATAGATTTTCGACATAAAATACTGTCATGGAACTTAATCATCGTACGGCAATGAATAATAGAAGTTGGCTTATTTGATTGATAATTTCTTTTTACATTTCCGCCTTTCTACGTAGGTAGTGAAGAGAAATCGGCGTTTTTTTCGATAGAAAATGTGCATTGTGGGGCTCTAGCATAAAAAGGTGGACAAATCTTGTTCCAATATGTAGCAAATTACTTCCTATAACACGTTATACAGTCAAAATCCTCGTTTTTGTAGGTCCTCGATACAGAAAAATCAATTGACGGCAAAACGTGTCTGTCCGTCTGCCTGTGGTCAACGATAGGCCCTAATCCGTCCAGACGATTTTCTCCGAAATAAATATTTCCTGATCAACCTAAACGAACTCGGGGTTCTGGGAATTTAAAACGAATATTTTTGAATGAACTTTGACGTTGGATAGCGTAAACATGCTTAAAAGAATGGCGCAAGTCTGATTTTTGGTTGAAATCCCTGATATTTCGAAATTTGCAATGATTCAAAATTTGTTTGGCATCTTCCTACAACTACAATACAGAAGATAAATATTGTTTTAATTAATGAAATCTCTTGTTCAAAGATAGATCTTAAAATAAGGTCATGTAGAACATTTCGAAAATAAGTAGGTTTCGCGTAATATTGTGTGAAGTATATGGTACATTGTAACAATTATTTCCTCAAGATCGTCTTCCCATTTTTTCTTTAATTTTTCTCTTCGTATGCATCAAAGGACGGTGAAAAACGTGGTTCATGTCCCATTTTCAACAAACTCTCGGTATTTTAAAATTGGAAAAAAAAATTAACGTTATAAAAGTACAATTTTGAAGACATATGTTTTGTCTTAAATGAAATCTATTCTAAAAACGCAGATCTTTAAAATAGGTCATGTACAATTTTGAAACAAAATAGTCCTTTTTGCATAATTTCTGCTTGAAATTAAAGCAATTTATAAAAACATGTTTCTAAAAAACGGCTCCAAATTTTAACTTCAATTTTTTTTTCGATGTATAAAATTTAACGATGGTTAAAAATGGTACAGGTCTCAAGTACGTATCACTCTATGTATTTTCGAAAACTGAAAAGTTAGAAATAATGAAAAAAGTGTGAACAGTTGTAGCACTACTATACTTCGATTTTTTAAGAGTGACCTGTCAAGGTCACGGCCGAAAACGGAAGAGGGGAGGCAGGTTCCAATAGGGAGACGTAAAAGGGGGAACTGTAGTGACGTTGCAGCTCCCTATTGGAGTCTGCCTTCCCTCTCCTTTTAACGTGTGTGACCTTGATAGGCCACTTTAGAAACATCGAAGTATGATTTTTAAAAATAGACATATCGAGCTTATTCATTCCCTAATGGTCTGTACGGAAAAACGTTAAATTCTATATGTAGTTTTGTATTCATATTGGTATTATCAGCCCATTGAGAGCAACGGTTGTGCTGACTTCCGTCGGAAGTTGACATGAAAATTGATAGTCTAGTCAAATGGTAGAAAATAGGGGAATGTTTTGGTGTAGTTTTGATTTTTGGGTCCTATATGTTTTTGGGGTCGCTGAGCACGAATATTATGTTTGTTAACAAAAGTTTTGCCCGGAAAAACCCGTTTTTTCGCAATAAACATGTTAAAAAACCGACATTTTTCGTTTTTTTCAACATGACTCGAAAACCATCCACTGTTCGTAAATAAAAGTCATACATAAAATTAAAGAAGATAAAATTGCCTACATCTTATGTCTTGAGGATTTTTTCTCCAATGTACCATTTAGCCGATAGAACAACGTGAATTGTGGTGTTTTTATGAAGAAAATTGTGAAAATGGGATTCGTCGCATTTTGTTACAATGTAGCTCAGAAACTACGCGTTTTCGTAAATATTGAGCCTATATGAAATGAAAGATTATACAATTGTCTACACTTTAGAACTTAGAGGTTCTTTGTCTGATACACAGTTGCGCCGCTACCGCGCGTCGAACCCAAAGGCAAAAAATACTTGGATGTTACTGTGAGAATGGCACCTCACTTACCCTCCTTCACTTACCCTTGCAAGCAATGTAGTTGCCTGTTACTAAATATGACGGCTGTTGAATCACTCCAACAGAAAAAAGCAAAGTTGTTAATAAACAAGGTAAAACGAAAATTAAATATTTTCGAACCCGATGCACCTCACCTTCATCGACGCTTCTTTTTGTTTGACGGCCCTGGCTTTTCATTTGTTCTGTTCATTTCATTTCATCTGTTACATAGAAATAGAGAAATGGAATTTTATCACCCTCGGCATTGTGTATTGTATTATTTCTGAACATGTGGTAGATGGTGGCCATTGAACAATTTCTCATGAAGTTAATGAGACTTCATGTAGGACTTACACATGGTCGTGAGGTAGGGGAAGGTGTATTGGCAAGATTGACAATGGGAATGACATCTGTACAACATGTCTGTGAACAGATTGAAAATTATTCTGATGTTACATTTCACCCTTCTGAACAGCACATAGGTTTGGGGGACTCCAGAGTAGAACAAGACAAGTATGGAGCCAAAATGTGTAAATGCAGCATTTTCCCTTCCCAAAAACCCTTGAAAAACCCTATTTTCAACCAGCACTGGTATTGTTGCCGACGATAGAATTAACAGCCGCAAGCCTTGGGATTTGGGCAATAAGGGCATCAATAGAAATATTGATGGTGACTTCGCAACTGTAAAATTCAAGCGGAGTTAGAGCCTCTAGCTGTAATGACGTAATGTAATGACGTTTGACTGTAATACGAACAGACAACGAGTTGATTCCTGTCAATCCAACTACTCTGTTTCAAAGAATTACCAGCGCTAAGAACACGGATGACCAGCTTGAAGAGTGTTTGAGGTACGATTTAGGCCCATATTCCATGTCATTATTCGACAATGGTTTAAGAAAAGGAACAAAGTCAACTCTCTTTAAAGCATTCAAACCACAGAATCCAAATTCAATAGAGGCCAAGTTGAATAACTCACAAACGGAGGATTTTTATTGTATAGGCTTCCTTAGAATATGAATCAATCATTGTCTTGTGTTTGTGATAATTACATTAAATACGTGAAATCAAGATATCAATTGCAACCCGTGGTTGTTTTTTATGACTACCATGATGGTGAGAAAGGGGGCAGAAAAAGTGCAGAGCGAATCATCAATCAAAGATCAAGAAACTTGCTTCAGCTCACATTCTGTTTGACGAAACAATGGCGCCAACGACGTCAAAAGAAAATTTTCTTGTTAATCATTACAACCAAAGTCGATTTATAGCAATGCTGATTGCAATGTTTTCTTCAGCGGGAATGCAAGCAAGCGAAGGAAGACGTAGACACCCTGATAGTCAACACAGCTTTGTCCTTAGCTGCAACTAATGAGACTGTGATTGTAGTTGGTGAGGATGTGGATCTACTGGTCATTTTGATAGGCCTCTGCCAGCATGAAAACGTGTTCTTTTTAAACCTGGAAAAGACAAAGTTTCTACAGCTATGTTTTCTCCAATTGATGCTGTAAGTGAACCAATTGCCGAAAACAAGAAGAACCAAGAACCCTAATCATGTTGACACAATAAAAATATTCAAGAACTCCAACGCGACTCAAGAGCTGGTTTCTGATGCTGGTGAACGTTTTCTTGTTTCATTATACGGCTACAGCGGGAAGGAAGCGTCATCACTCAACAAATTAAGAAATGGTAGGAAATGGTGTGGTGTTTACGATGCTTTTATAGAAATCTATATAAGGTGTTGCTCTTCATCGTAACTCTTTATTGACAGTCGACGGTCTTGTCTGGATTATCGACAGTCTTGTCTGGACTGAGGATCACAGCCGCCTCTAATGGCACTGAAGATGGCCGCAATGCGGCCGAAAAAGCTTTTTGCTAGAATAAAGAGTTACGATGAAGAGCCAACACCTTATATAGATTTCGAAATTAAGAAATATTTTTTACATCAAATCTGCCTGCAATTACAAGCCAATCATTGCTGCACTACCACCACCAGCAGGTGCAGCACAACAACACTCTTTTAAGAGTCTACCATCAGGTTCAGCAATGGCTAGGCGTCGAAAAAAACCCTGAGGAGTGGTGATGGAAAAGAACTAAACAGGCCTTGCGCCTGTGACAACATTGTTTCCATCCGAACCTTCAGCTTTATTGAAACTTGTTTCAAGCAAATGCACCAAGAACTGTCAAAAAAATTGTGTCTGCCAGAAGGCAGAGCCTAAATGATCTAATTAGTGCCTCAATCGCGAGAATGGTTCTGATAACACGACAGTGGTTACTGAAGATGACCTAGAGGATTAATTAGAATTGGAGGACGAGATTAAGCCAGATTTCCCAACCTATGGAACTGACGAAGAGGGTGGACGTGGAGCAGGATATTCCACAAGGTAATAGTTAATACCAAACCTTAAGAAATAATACAATACACAATGCCGAGAGTAATAAAATTCCATTTCTCTATTTCTACGTAACAGATGACGATGAAAAGCCAGGGCCGTCAAACAAAAAGATGCGTCGATAAAGGTGAGGTGCATCGGGTTCGAAAATATTTAATTTTCGTTTTACCTTGTTTATTAACAACTTTGCTTTTTCTGTTGGAGTGATTCAACAGCCGTCATATTTAGTAACAGGCAACTACATTGCTTGCAAGGGTAAGTGAGGGAGGGTAAGTGAGGTGCCATTCTCACAGTAACATCCAAGTATATTTTGCTTTGGGTTTGACGCGCGGTAGCGGCGCAACTGTGTATCAGACAAAGAACCTCTAAGTCCTAAAGTGTAGACAATTGTATAATCTTTCATTTCATATAGGCTCAATATTTACGAAAAATGCGTAGTTTCTGAGCTACATTGTGATAAAATGCGACGAATCCCATTTTCACAATTTTCTTCATAAAAACACCACAATTCACGTTGCTCTTGCGGCTAAATGGTATGTTGGAGAAAAAATCCCTAAGACATAAGATGTAGGCAATTTTATCTTCTTTAATTTTATGTATGACTTTTATTTACGAAAAGTGGATGGTTTTCGAGTCATGTTGAAAAAACTGAAAAATGTCGGATTTTTAACATGTTTATTGCGAAAAAAACGGGTTTTTCCGGGCAAGAATTTTGTTAACAAACATAATATTCGTGTTCAGCGACCCCAAAAACATATAGGACCCCAAAATCAAAACTACACCAAAACTTTCCGCTATTTGTCATTTTTGAGCCCCGTTTGACTGGACTATGATGCTGCGCAGCAAATTGTGTACTTTGGCCACATAAAAACGGCATATTAGCTGCTGCTTATTATACGCTAATCAGTGTTGAGTTTAAATGAAATGGTTGTGCTAACTTCCTGGTCGGGTTTTATACTCGTATATTATTTCCACGTGCTTGTTGGTGACATTAACTTATCGTATTCAAAATGCTAAGAGTTCGATTTCTCTTTGGGTATATCTATATCAAACTCCATTCTGTTTCATATGCATAGTGTTAATAAATATAAGCGGGAAGTCAGTGGCGTGGTAAAAAGTATATTGTCCCACAGAAAATATCCGCCACGTGATTCGCAACTACATGAAAAAATCCGGTACCGTTTTTCTCCTATAAGCACAGTTACTGCTAAAATACTTTTATTATTTATTAATTGCGAGCATTCTGTACTACGACTAATCTAGGCTACGCTTCCCGACGAGCACCACTGCTGTCGTGTACCTAAACGGCACCGCGACAACAGGCAAGGGATCCAGATGGCGCAGATAAAGGCCGTCGTTTTCCTTCCCATAATTTGTAAAATTTAAAACATGGGGTTTTTGGTGTCAAGAAAACTGTTTTATTTCTAGTGAAACGTGGAACACAGTGCAATACATCAGCATATACTGTGATAACTTTTCCAGATGTCCTCAATTAACAATTAACTTTAAAAATTGCATCTCATTACTGGAGCGTTTGTCCGCAACATGCCACAAAGATATTTTGATCAATATAATATCTAAAAGACGGTAAAGATTTTAAGCAGGTAAAAATAATCACCTGTATGCAAATGTAAACAAATGGAAGTTAGATATGGGACGAAGGGCAGTCTCATAAATATTTAGTTATTTCAATTTATTTAACGTCAAAAACAGTTAAAATCTGTTTGTGACGTACTAGCATTATCTCTCATTCAATCAATCTAGTATCCTCGCATTCATTATTTCAGATGTCCTATTCCAGAGCCATTCAAATATGATAGATGCGTAATAATATATTATACTGTAGTGTCTCAGAGGATTTACAGTCAGTCACTGTATCCCTGTTGTCCAAAGGTTGTCAGGAATTTTCTAGATCAATGGGGGATGGACCTTATAACGATCGGAAAAGGTCCATATATCGGTCCTTACGTGTGAAATGAGTCTGGATGGGGGAAAGAAGGATCGCGAGAAATCCATGAATCGCTGTTTAAGTGGTGATTCATGTGGCTCGAATTGATCAGATGAAACCGTGGGTACAGAAATTCAGAGCAGTCTTCCTCTAAAATACTCGGCTGTCCGTGCATGGTCTTGATCCAGGTATTTCGCTGGTCTCAAGAATCCCTCCACCAACGGGAATCGAATACAAGGCCTTTCACTCAACAAAATTAGCTCTTCAAAAAAGGTCGTGTATAGTTTTCTCAAAAAAACGTGTAGTTTTTGCGTTATTTGCGCTTGAAATTTACGAAAAAATATTCTCAAAAACCGCTGCAAACTTTTTTCTTTAAATTTTCTCCAGATATGCAATAAGGGACAGTAAACTAGTGGTGCTATAGAATGGCACAGACTTTTTCGCAGTAGTTAGTTTTCTAATTTTTCCTGTCTGGCCTGACATTTCGATTACGCCTTATGCTCTTCACGCTGCCTTTCTTGGTCACCCAAAAGACATTTTTTTCACATTTTCTGAATTACCGGCTTCCGAATTATAGAGCTGATACAATTACGTCTTCACTAATATATAAGTATCTAGTCCGCAACTAACTTGAATGGTCGAGCCGCTTAAGGCGAGTGCGGACAGAGCACTACAGATTGAAAGGAACCAGATTCGAATCCCAGCCAGAGATTTTAATTTGATGAATGTGTTGTTGCAGAAAAAACTATTGAGGATCGCAGAAACTTCATTGAAAATTATTTGAAGTATTTCTACTCACAAATATAATCAATACAGATAAATATACAAGATAGGTCTGTATGTGCTTTCCCAATTTGCAACTTTTGAACATTTTTTCAACTCTGTTATTAGATTTCTGAAACGTATGTCACGTCAAATTAATCGTTGTCTTGCGTGCATCTGTATAAATCGATTTAAGTAAAATTATGAATATTTCAACATTAAATTGAAATACAATTTATCCGGAACCCCATGCGATCAATTCACATATCCCTAACGGTTTTGAAATTACTACTTTCTCGCCTTACGAATACTTTTTAAGAAGAGAAAGTTATGTAATCGTGCGCCGGAAAACGACGAGTTTTCCAGTTCACTGCGTTTGTGGCGTAGTGGTATCAGCGCCAGCACTGCAGGATCTTGGTTACGGTGTCAGAATAGAAAAAAACTAGCTGGTTGTAAACACTTTTGCTGGTTTATGTAGGTGTATGTTATGTAAGCATCTAGAAACAATGCAAAAATGTATGTGCTTTGGTAGCACTCCGGGTTGAATTTGAATGAGAAAGGAAAAAATATGTCTTATACACATTATATTTCGCCGATGACCAGGTAGTAATTGCAGAAGATGCGGACGATTTGAGTTTCCGGAAACTCAATGAACACTTTTTAAAAGCAGGACTTGCTATTAACGTGGACAAATCTGAATACCTGGCAGTTGGGAACAATAAGATAGAAGATCTTCTTCTGGCAAATGGAATAAAAATGAAAGGAGTAAACAAATACAAATATTTGGGTGTACTCTTTAACAAAATGGGAAAGAGTCAAGAAGAAATTGAAAGACGAATAAGCTTGGGGAGAAATCTGATACGAAGTACAAACTCTGTCTTATGGAACAAAACCGTTACTAACTCTATTAAAAGACGTCGCCACACTAGTCAAGAGTGTTACAACTTATGATTCAGAAGTTTAGGAGGTTGATAAAAGAACAAGAGGGAAGCTGTTGGCCCTTGAAATGGACTACTGGCGTAGAAGTTGCTGTTACAGCAGACGTGACAGAATCAGAAACGTTGAAATAAGAAAGAAAATGGATACAAATAAATCTATCCTCGACGAACTAGAGAAAAAACAACCCCGTTTGGTACGGTCATGTTATGCGAATGACAGATGCAAGATGGCCAACACGAGTCCTGCATTGGGTGCCGACAGAAAGACAGAAAAGAGGAAGACCCAGAATTGCATGGCAGCAGGGAGTGCGAGAGGCTATGACGGCAAGAGAAATGCAAGATGATCTATGGTCAAACAGAGAGGCATGGAGACTGAGAGCGGAGAAACGGCGACAGCTGTAGAGCAACTCCGTAGTATATGTCTATAGTGGAATTTTTTTATATCTTGTCCCGAATTATTTGTTTGTTTTTTTACATGAATCGGGCATTTACGTTTTTATACCTCAGCCCGAGTTCGGTTCATGAGCGCTTATGTGGTGTAGTGGATTGAATGCCGGCATGTTAACTCTGAAGATCTGAGAACGCGTGTCGGAGCGGAAAAAAAATTTGTCGGTTGAAAACACTTTTGCCGGTTTGTGTAGTAGTATAATATTGCGGAGTATTTAGGAACAATGCGAGAAAGTATGTGCTTTGGTAGCGCCACTCGTTTTGTTTTATGCGCTGTTCTTTCATACTACCTCCCGTAAACATTAATACCGAAAAACAGAGCTTCAGATTATGCTTAAATCAATTTTTCCATACTGCTTACTCCGGTTCTTTGTTTCTGAAACACACAACTTCGATCCTGTTAATTATATGGCACTATAAATGTCTTAATCAACAATTTCCTTTGACAAAAGATTACTCTGGAAAATGAATAATAGACTGGGAAATGAAATTTCGCAAGAGAACTATTAAAATCTCGTTCTGCTCATCATTATATTCCATAAAACGTGATCGGAATTGAACATAAATGGATTGCTAGTGTAGAACACAAAATATATACGCGATTAATAGCTTGAAAAGGGAGACGCAAATGATTGGTAATTATTAATTACAAGAAACAGTTACATTAACAAACACTGTAAATTCACACATGCCATTTTAAATACTGAATAGAAAATTCATTCGAATCAAGTCTTCGCAATGCCCAGATTTGTGTGTGTGTGTGTGTGTGTCTCTCTCTCTTTCTCTCTCTTTTTTGTTGTAAAAATCGAAACCTCGAGAATAATGTAGGTCTTTCATTTTCATCAACAAATTCACAGAAACAATGAATCTTTGCTCAAGTCTCGCACATCGTTAACAGAGAAACAGTATTAAAACAATGAACATCTTATAAATAGAAAAACCCTGTTAAACCTGTACACAGAAATTCAAGGTTAAATAAATCCACAACACTTCCATTTCGAGTTAGTATTGCTTTACAATGGTTTCTTGGCGACATAATAACTACCGCACACAAAGACGCTCAGATTCTATTGTTCTCGGCGATGAGACCAGCGTGCCGAGACCTCTATGTCCGAGAATGCTAACTCCGCCTCTGACATTATTAAGAACGAACGAAACTAGGCAGCTTATCGGGGTGGGCCCTTCGAGTCGGCGGACGAAAAGGCAACGGTAGATTACGAATGTAGGAGGCTCTGGATCTCTCGACTCCGCTTATTGTTCAAGAGTTTCTATTAAACATTTTAAACGCATTATTTATTTCATTTTAAGTAGATGAGGTAACTATATGTGCTATAAACTAGAATGGCATACTCTACAACGAAAACTGAATAAAAAGTTGATCTTAGAAGGCAAATTGCAATACACTCCATACTTGTGCAATTGAAATTGCATGGGCTCGAAAGTGATGTTTTTTTTATTTTCATTTTTAAATTATTTTCCTTTTCTCGCCTACTACGTACTTTCGACGTAAAGAGACAGTATTGTAATGCTGCAGCGGAAAGCTATTTTTCAACTGAAAACGTCTACCCTCATACTGAAAAAGTGGTTAATTCGTGCCGTTATATATACGTAATAAATTAATTTTCTAGCAAATTTTGTGGTCAAAATCCACTCTTTGTAGATCCTATATACCTAAAAACTAGTTTACGGCAATAAGTTGTCCGCCAGTCTATTCGTTCGTCTGAGGACAATATTAATGCCTGTATCGTTCACACGATTTTCTGCAAAAATTACATGCAGTGATCAATCTGACCGAACTCGGGGACCTTCGGCTTTGAAACCGATATTTCGATTTTTGAGAGTATTTTACATGATATCTTACCAACATTTCCAAAATTTTCTCAAAAATGTCTCCATTTTTTTACTTTCTCGCCTTACGAATACTTCGTAAGAAGAGAAAGTTATGTAATCGTGCGGCGGAAAACGGAGAATTTTCGCTAGAAAATCTCTTATAGCAGGGGTCTGGTGACAGAAAAATGGATAAAACCTGTTGCTAAATTTAGAAAAAAAATCCTCTATCTCGTGGTGTAGTCAAAATCCATGATTTGTTGCTTCTTCATACTTCAAAATCGATTGACGGCATTCCGTCCGTCTGTCCGTCTGTCCGTCTGTGGTCAACGCTAGCGCCTAAACCGTTCGATCGATTTTCTTCAAAATTGATATTCCTCGACGATTTTGACTCGTCTCAAGGTCTCTTGAATTTGAAATCGATATCTTAGTATTTGAGGATACTTTACATGAAGCCCATTTTGAGATTTTATGAATTAAAAAAAATGGCTCCAAATTTTTTGATTATATTTTGTTGTTGAATAGTGCGAAGAACGTTGAAGGGAATGACGTAGACATCATTTTCGTTTATAGGCCCTATTTTTCGAAAATTGCAAAAACTGTTTAAAAACTCCAAAATTGAAGATAGAGATTTTCGCTTCAGACAAAGTCGGTTGTACAAAATTAGCACTTCAAATAAGGTCATGTACCATTTTTGGGAGAAACGAATAGTTTTTGCGTATATTGCGATTCAAATTGACAAAAAAACTTTTCTCAAAAACCGCTCCAAATTTTTTCTTTAAATTTTCTGCACGTGTGTAAGAAGGGAAGGTAAATATATAAATAAACTAGTGGTGCTATAGAATGGCACATACTTTCTCGCAGTAGTTATTTTCCAAATGTCGATCATTCGATAAATTATGTGGAGTTAACCGTTTACCGCTGCCTTTCTTGGTCATGTTTTTTTGTAAAGACATGTTTTTCGCATGTTGACAATTACCTTCTTCCTAATGATAGAACTGATTCAAGATCGTTTTGACTGAAATATTAGGAGTTGTTCCGCAAGTCGCTCCCGTAGCGCGATTGGTTAATGCACCTTGGGTTGAGATCTTCAATAATGAAGGTACCGAGTTCGATCCCCGTGGGGAATTTTAATTTGATGAATGTGATGTTTCAGGAAAAAATCACTGAAAAGTGTAGATACTTTATTGAAAATCATTTGAAGTACTTCTACTCACGAATAGATTCAATATAGAAAAATAGACAGGACTTGTCTGTGTTTTCCCTAACTGCGTCTTTTAAACTATTTTTCAATTCTGTTATTCGATTTCTGAAGCGTATGACATTTCAAATCAATTGTTGTCTAGTATATATCTGTATGAACCAATTTAAGTAAAATTATGAGCATTTTAACGCTAAATTGTAATACAATATAACCAGAAGGCATGCGATGAACTTACATATACCTAACGGTTCCAAAAATTGTTATTACTTTCTCGCCTTACGAATACTTCGTAATGCGGTTTATCGCTGCCTTTCTTGGTCATGTTATAAAGACACGTTTTTTCGCATGTTGAAAATTACCAGCCTCTAATGATAAAAGCGATAGAATTACGTTTTGACTAAAATATAATAATTGCGATAAATGTCCTGGAAATGTCTGTATATATTTGTTCAAATAATTAACTTTTAACAATTTTTTACTTCTCTTGTATTTGTAAAGCGTTTTGCCATCCTATCAATTGTTTCTTAATCATGCATTTGCATTTTATAGGTTGGTTTTATTCTTTCATGGTTCTGTTCGACAGAGACGGTGTTGGTGTTGCGTAGTGGTTTAAGTGCCGGTTCGTTGAATTTGATTTTCGGTTGTCTGGTCTTGGTACCGAAAAGGTTTGCTGGTATAATACACTTTTTCTGGTTTATGAAGTAGTGGAATAGCAAAAGGACCGTATAGAAGCAGAGCGAGAAAGTATGTGCGTTGGAAGCACCACTAGTTTACTTTTAAGGAAAGATATTGAAATAATCACAACAAAACGATCTCGAATTTTCCCATATTCAAGCCAATTCTTTAACTTTCATGAATCCAATACTTTTAAGGAAAAGTATTGTAACTATCTCAACAATACAATTTCGAATTTTCAGCCGTAAAATCCATGATTAAAATTCTTTGAAGTCGTGAATTGACACACACGTGAGGAACAATGTATATTAATGTTGTTCCGCAGATGGTTAAGATTGACGTATTTGGTAAGGAGATACACCTAATTTTGTACCCGACAATCGGAATGTCTGGATGGACAGAAATATGTGTCACTCTAAATGATCTAGTTTTCATTTACCTTCGTTTATTTGGCAAAATTGATATAAATATTTATGTTTGAATTATTTAATTATTATACAATAATATTGTATAGTATCGTATCTACAGTACATAAATAATCTACAACATAATAACAATTATGTTTATTATTTAACAAAAATCTACGATCACCCCCTCCCTCCAAAATGATTGGCTGGATCTGTCCCTGGAGACAGGTATAACTCTGGCACATTTGAATCTATTCTTTAAAATTGCTATATAGACATTATAAGCCATATGGACATTTGAAGAATATTATTCATTATTATGTCGTGTGAGCTAAGGAACAGTCAACAGATTAATTTTACTTGTCGAAAAAAATGCATGTCGTCAAGTTTACAAAGATATCGATGTATCTTTGACAGTATAAATTCGGGATTGGATGAATACATACCGTTGGTCATCTAGCACGTGAGAGGAAGTGTATAGTAAAGAAGCATGTGTTATAAGAGAGCAAATAATATTTCAATAGATCTTTTCTGGGTTTTCTATTTTACATACGAAATCAAGATATATTTAATAATTTCTGCATCAAATGAGTTAGTTCAGAACATTGTTATATTACTTTATGTTAATAAAATGTTTTTCAGTATCGCGTTATAAATGCCCTATACGATAAAACAAATGTAAGAAGAAACGTGATTCAGACGTGTGACTATCAGGAGAGATCATTTGCAGCATTCAAAAAGCTACTACAGAGACCACTTTCAAACTAACAAAAATATTCCACCACCTGTTTTTGATATTTTTATTTCATACAGAAATCGGAAGATTACACAGGCCAACAAAAACAGTTTCAAAAATCCGCATTTGAACTCTGTTTCCATCACCTACAGTTTAATCCCAATTTTAGCTAGTAAGCTATGCTAAATATGTAATAAAAATGAACGATTTTTTAAAATATCAACAGAACTTTATTTAAATATAGAAGATGGCTTATGTTGTTAACATTATATTCTACAAAGGGTTTACGCGTCTATTGATGTATACTTTCTGGTACTGCTTGTCAAATCCAACTCTTACTGTGAAACCGCCACACTTATCAATGCGTGGTAGGGAAAGGGATCACAATGTAGAAATATTTTACAACACCGTACACTGCCCTCTTTGTCGTCCTAATACTTTTTCATTCTAATTTCCTGCATCTCATTCGTTTCTAGAGACTCGGAGCTGCATTTGCCTCGTTATACAGAGAAATACTAAAGTGGTAGGTGATACGGCATTTTTAATGTTAGTTTTGGAATCACCACACTTAAAACGATAAGAATTTAATTAACACACACAAAAAGCTTTCTGGCCTGGTCGTTGGCCTGTGTTATCGTAGATTGAAAGTATAAGAATCGAAAAACATTGAAGGACACGATAGTTAATTTTCGTTATAAACTCGCTAGTAAAACGAAAACATGCTATATCATAAGTTCTCTCGTGCAATGCAGAAACTTCGTCACACACCGTTCTGAGAACTTTGACCAGCCGCAGACTCTTACCTTTGCGTTCTAATGGGCTATATCCCTAACCATACATTTGACATGAATACACATGTGGACTGATTAGATCTGGAGTCGGCAGAAAACGAGGCCTACCATTATACAACCAATTCAAAAATAATGCACAAACTTTCGGGGGCCTCGGGTCAGGAGATTCAAATCTATAACCCTTCAGACCTACTTGGTGCGCAAAGTACCTTTGCCATTGAGGGCGGCTTATTTCTGCCCGAGTATATTTATTTTGCAGTAAATTTACTGCCGCATCTCGTGTGGTCGCAACCACATCTTTATAATAGTTTATAATTGTTCAAGTGCTTGACAAAGAGTATGATCAGATCTGAACTGACATGTTAGGAATAACGATATTTTCTAAAATACCGATATGTCAATTTTCCAGTTTACTGAACACAAACCGATATATGATATTTATTTCAAAAAATATACCAGGATTTTGATATCCAATATCGTTTTATTTTAATGATAAATGATAGAGTAAAAGAAATCAATTGATGAGCAATTTACCGCAGGTTTTCAGATGTTAATGCATTCTATAGTACGTATGTGTCCCTGTTGAAAACACGTGTATGCAAGAATTACTCATTGTTCCTTGAGACAAATGAGTGTCCTACAAGATAATTCTGACGATTTGCGTTTCGAATTAGTTCCATCACAAACTAAATTAGAACAAGTAATATTTTTCGATGTATTTCAATAACTCGAAACAAATTTCGATTTCAATATATTGGTATATTGAAAGACATGCCGGCTTAAAAAAGCGACATCCCGTTGCCATCCTTCAACCTACCTTCATCCTATGAATGACGCGAGTGGCAATGTACGGCACGCGCTGACGAGGCATTCTACCACCCCCAACGAGAAGCGACTTGCGTTTCGTCCCGTCGGAGGCGGCGTGGGCGGCGGCGTCGGCGGCGGCTGCCTGTTCCAGCAGCGCGGGAACCGCCGCCGCGTAGCAGCAGGAGCCGCAGTATGCGAATAGGAGAGCAACACACCACATATGAAACAGCCCGCGCGTGGAGGGGGAGAAGCGAGCCCCTCCCACGCCACCGCCGCCGCTGCTGCTGCCTCCGCCGCCGCCGCCGCCGCCGCCGCCGCCGCCACGGCGCTGCCGCCGCCTTGGGGCTCAGACGGTTACGTGCCGCTGCCGCTGATGTCCAGACCTCCGGCGCGAACGTGGGTGATAAGACGGGGAAGCAGTCAGCGACGGACGTAGCCCACAATATCTGGCTACGCACTGGGAATTATATACGCACGTTTTCTTGAGCCCGGTTTATGGATTGATGGATTAGTGATTCCGGGCCGCGTCAACTGCTAAGTCATTACTCTTGTAAATGTAGTGCATGTTTTACCGCGAGCTATGGCGGAGATCTCCCCGTTGGCTGACGATTTTCCGCGCGGACATACGTCGGTTAGTGGGGATTTTTCCCCAATCAGATATCTCCCACCAGCAGGGCACTGCCCCAGTAGGGACAAGCTCTAAGCTCCCGACTGGTCTTCCGACAAGTGTGAAAGTGTGGTGCGTGTGAGTGTAAGTATATGTAAGTAGGAGTGAGGAAAGGACAAGGAAGAGTAAGAAAAGACCACTCGAAGACCATGGCCCGTTTGTTGGAGTACTGCTCCGGCATTCGCTTGGTGGTGATCGGAGAAACCACTGAAAATTACCGATCAGAGCAGCCGACTACTAGAATTCTCCCCCCAGACATTGGTTGAGCTCCAACATACCTACCCCCTCTCCTTTCCTAACATTAAATTATGAATAAATTATAGCAACGAGCGTTTTATTGTAGACATATGTATTGATTTTCAGATGGAATACTTCGTTCAGAATTAAATACTTTACAGATGCATTTTCAGGCTTGTGCTAGTTCAATATCTAACAAAAAGATTACTTAATCTGAAGAGGGTACGCTAGGGGAGAACCTCGAGATTATGCATCTTGGTCGGATCAACGAGCGTTGCTGACAAAATCTGATAAACAGAAATGTTCACTCACGTGAAATAGAAACTATTTTGCATCTGCTGCAGATTTGATATAATAGTTCTGTTGTCGAAATACCCCTCCACTTCTTTCGCATCTACTCAAATGAGAGCTCAAGAAAACGTGCGCTAATATTTCGTGCTACGGGCGCTCATGTGCTGGGGTTGTACAATGCTGTGCGTTGAACGTCCTCAGATTGCGTGTCGCAAATCCGAAATCGCGAATGCGAATAGTGTGCTATCTTCGCTCGTTATGAAGTAAAATAATTTCCACTGAACATTTGTTTTCATACAATTAGAAGCTAAACTGAAAATAATAACACTATGAAGAAAACTAAAAATAATAATTACTATGGGTAACCCTTTAAATATGACGAAATCAAAATAACATATTTATAATTAATTATATAGAATGAATAATAGAACAAAACTTATTTTCTTTAATACCAAATTTAAGATTTTATTTCATTTGCAAATCCTTTATTATCGGTCATAGGTTCTCAAGCCGTGTCCATGGTCCTGCAGGGCAACGCGAAGCCAATTTAAGGAGATCATGAAGCAAATTTTGAGTTATTTTTTCTTGTCACTGGTTGCCCCGTCCTATAAAAGAATCGAATTTAGTCCTTTTGATATTTGATATAGGCATTTAGGCACACTTCTTTGTCGGAATCCAACGGCGACTCAAAGATAGGGCCACCGAGTTCTCTGAAATCGCACTAATATGCGCTCAGCAAGACCGCACTGGCATCTTCCAACCTCTGTCACGGTTGCAGAAAGCTCGGCCCCATATCTTCAGGGTTGTCCTCCCTGTCGAACGTATTTTTATTCGCATTATACTCTTGCTTATTTATTTGTTTATTTTTTTCAAAATAATTTGTTGTATGACATTTTTTTTAATTGATTGATTAATGTTTCCGAGGGTCAACGGCTAAGGCAATTAGTCCCGAAAGTATAATGCAGGTTTATCGCTGCCTGTTTTATCGTTGGTGGTGTCGATCGTTTCCCGCCGCATGATAAGATCGGGCGCGGACCTACATGTCGACTAGCGGGGTTTTCCCAACAAGGTATCTCCCAACAGCGGAACGCCGTCCCAGCCGGGACAAGCTCCAAGCTTCCGACTGGTCTCCCGACATGTGTGATAGTGTAGTGCATGTAATGTACGTGTGTGTAAGTAAGGGCGGGATGGGACAAAGAAAGGGAAGGAAAGATCGCGCGTTGTCCGCGGCCCGTTTGTTTGGGTACTCCTCCAGTATTCGCCTGGTGTTGATCGGAGATACCAAGTACCAAAACTACCGATCAGAGCAGCCGGTCGCTAAAATTATGCTCCAGCAGCTGAATGCGACCTAGCTATCTAGCTAGTGTCGAAAATACTGCCACCGTCGGAACTCGAACACTGGGACCTCTTAATCAGAGGCTCTGCAGTGACATCAGTTGATGCTCTGAGGCAACTAATCTGGTCATATGTTCTTCATAATAAATCGATATTTTTGGTTTATTCCATTAATTGATAGTGGAATTAGTTAAACCTGACAGTGCCTCTACAATTCAGATTGTAACTTTCTCCTAATCACTAATATTGTTACGTCCGTAGCACGATTTACAGCCAGAGATATTTTTTGTCCGTTTTAAATATAGTGATATCAGTGGCGAATTCTTCGATGCACCGCGTATACCGACGGTATACTTAGAAATTCGAAGTGTAAAAGAAATGTTTCATGAGTAGAGTAGTCCCATAAAGCATTATTGAGGTTTTGAACATCTTTAAAAACAGATGCCAAAATGTAACAGTTTGGTACCAGTAGCCAGTCTTCCGCATCCGTAAGTTTCAGCGCTAAGTAGTACGTCAGAGGGAGAAGTTTCGAGCAGGTCTTAACGCTGCCCCGAGAATTCACTAGCACAGGGGAGGCACCGCATGCCAACTGCGATAACCTTCGGCTCTTCTGTTTCAATGGCGGGGAGAGGGGAGGATGCGCTACTGGACTGTCGGTAGGTACCTCAAAATATTGCGGTGAACACTCCTTCGCTGGTCGTAAGTAAGTTTCGCTTCTCTCAATTTTTTTGTGAAAATGGTATGCATTAATAATCCAGAAGCTAGTGGTTCATGTGATTGTGTTATAGAATAATTATTAAGGATTGAATTTCTTAGTATTGGGTTTTCAGAAAAGCTCAAAATAAAAGACAATGGTAGGCCTACACCAGAACTTCCTGGTTGGACTGCAAAATGTCAAGACAAGAAGCAAAAGCACAGTAGACACTTTTGTACTTCTAATTATTCTAGACACAAATGGGTAACGGGTTGCCCTAAATTGAACAAACATTTTTGCTGGCCGTGTCTTCATTTTAGCAGTGGTAAGTGTAGTAACGTTTGGTCAATATAAGGATTTGGCAATATAGTTTCTCTTGCTTCGTGTGGATGATGTAGGTTTCACTTTTAAGGGAAACTATGGCAGAGATATCTTCCGTAAGGTGCGGTATACTTAAAATAAAGTTCAGGACTCGCTACTGAGTGACTTGTGAGAGTTTATCATTTGTGACCTCAGCGGTTGTCCAGTCGGGAAGTTCAGTACCAAAAATTCGTAACAAAGCTCCTGATTCGATAATTGCATCCACCTGATGATCTGTTCCATGTGGCAATATTTAAATCGGGCAATTATCCTTCTGCGACCACAGTTCTCGATTTCCGAAATGTAAAATTGCCCGAGTGTGCGCGCAGCGGAGCTCGGGCAATTGAGAGAAGTCAACAAGTCCAATTGTGCACATGTTAAATTCACTATTTTTATGTTACTTTTTCTTAAAATGTATCAAGTGTATCTTTTGAGGTCTAATACTGATAAAAAACATGTTTACACATACTGTAACGGATTTATATTATTTAGATTCTTAATAACTATTATATAACAAATATAATGCATGGTAAAATTGTAAATAACTATAATTTGTGGACTTTCATAGATAAATCTGCTGCAGTACTTTTACTATTCATATTTCAATCTGCTGTGTTAATTTCGCAATCATTCCTTGAGTAAATTCTGATATAAAGAAGCATTTTTCCAAACAAATGTAGTTTTTCCCCCAAAAAGTTTTTAACTAATACATAGTACAAATATGACCAAGTAACACAACTAACCACTCGCAAAAATAATATAAACATCAAATACATCAGTGACAATGCATGCAACCTCTGAAACGAAACTTTCCGACAAGTATAAACAAAATTCACAGCCTTCGAGTCAAATTTAAGGATTTCTTACAAGAACCAAACTAATCCAAATTTGAGATTTTCAGGAGACAACAAAACTTCATGGCGTAGACGTGCAAAGTAATGAATTTATATTTTGGCACTTGCTGAAAGGAAATGTCCCAGCAGATAGCGCCAGTTGTAAGAAATACCTTAGCGAAATATCTACAAATATGTAATTATGTACCTGTTTGGGTTCTTGTAAAATGCTTTGAATTAGTTTCAAAGTTACACTCACTTAAAATTTTGCGTATCAAGCTTGGCAGTGAATTAGATGCAGACATGTAAATGAATAATATAAAAACATGTTATGTTTGAAGCTACACCATACATGTTATATTGTAGTGACTAACCGCCCACTACAACGAGTCGCCCTTGCCCGACTAGACACTCAGCGAGGGAAAAATGGACTTCGCCAGAATTTTGATGACTGTGATCTCAGGGGATAGTGCATCTGCCGTCTACCCGCACTCACACGTTAACGGAAGATTAAGACCTGGAAAATAGGAGCGAAATTAAAGAGATTTTTTCGAACATGATAGATTGAATGGCACCATTAATTGTTTATCAAAATAGGGGCTGAAAATCGCAAGGCGCATTGACGCTACTTTAAAGAATTTATTGAAAGAAGTAAAGAACTTTACTTATTTTCTATGACATTGATTCTATTCACTTGCTACCTATGCAATTATTTTTTGCGTTAATTTTACAGTTCGCAAAACAATAATTATTTTGTACGGGTTAGCATTATTGCTTTCCCGATTTCTCTCACAAAACTGCTTCCGTCGGCTTCCTACTAAAGAGAGAGAGAGAATGAAAAAAGAGAGAGGGAGGGAGGATTAGTGGGAGTGAGGATGGGGAGGGTGAGGGGGAAAGGGAGGAGAGAGAGAAGGGCGACCCGTTCGCCTTACTGAAGTCGCCAGACTAGAGATTCGAGGGTCGTTTCGCCTCCTCAGACGCCGCCCGCGTCACCCCTTCTTCCGCAAGCTCACTGATCACCCCGCATTCTCCGCCGCTTGAGATTTACCATTGTATTTGCTTGCGTTTCATTTGCCTCTCTACCACACCACAGGTTTAGTTCATAATTTTTAAAAGTTCTTCCATGCACACTACAGGCTTTAAACGTGAGGTAGTAAAAGTTCAGTGCTAATGTCACAGATTTATAAAACAGTGGAATGCAATCAGGGAGTTCACTCGTAGCCGCATTAACTGTCAAAACACGTAGGTTTAACTTGAATAATAAAGTACGAATAATGTCAGACTCGTAAAGCGATGCTATGTCAGAGTTGTAATCAGAGTCCAAATCAGGATTTGAATATTCTACTGAAAATCCGAATAGTGTGAGCTTCTCGAATCTGAACAGAGTTGAGAAAAATGTAATCTTATATCGGCTCCTCACTCATTCTAGCTATTACGAGGCCTCGGTTTCCGTTGCCAGTACATCCCGGTTCTCCCTTCTTTTCTCCAATCTGTTCAAGATTCGTTTTGCTGCGCTACAACCTTACGTTCAATTGGCTATTGATATACCGGGTCGCCGGCCATGTCAACACTCCGGCCGCTTCGTCGTATGCAGCACGTGTGCCACCCTCGTAGCGTGCATAATTTGCCCTATTGTGCATCCAAACATTTGATTGCAGTACGGCGCCTTATGGAGTATTGCCCTCTCTTTCTATCCAATACAATTTTACATAAGACTCTCTCTTTCTACCGCAAGCTGTGTTGCCGATTCAGGAGACTCGGGGTTATTCGACACGTCCATTTTGTTTCACGCGCCAAATACTTAACAAGTTCATTCAACGAAAGCTTCAGTTGTGTTAATCTTAGACAATTGAGTTTTTTTACCAGTTATTCCCAGAACTCTTATGAATGTGATGGTTATTTTGTAATTTTAGTTTTATGGGTTTAATTTCCATGAAATTAATTATAATGATAGACAAATGCTTATTTCTACATTTTGACGTTCTTAAATTTTTCACTATGCGAGAAACTTTTTTATTATTGCAGAAAAGCACAAACACCCAGCGGATGAAATAGACAGGGAAGTCCAAATTTTGATATGAGGACCAACCACATTTCTGTATGAATCATGGTTCTTGAGTTAGACGGTAATAAAAACAATATTTCGTGCGCTTCGAACGAAACATTTCATGTCGTTAGTGATCTTAAATACTTCACAGCGATTCTCAAGAGGCGATTTGAAAGGAAAAATAGAGGTATTTATTTTTGAATTTCACTTATTAAAAACAGTGAAATGCATTTAAACATATATACAAATGAATTAGAAATTTTACTGTTAATAATATTAATGCCAAAGACATTCAACCTGTAGTTGTCGTAAAATGTGCTTTCAAATGCAAATAGGTGACGAATTATTTTGCTGGGTGTTCGAAAAGAATATTACGCATTGTCCGCACAAACCCTTGCAGTATTGATACCATCCATGTCATCTCACCTTTGTGAATGAATTTTCCCTTTATTTTACATAAAAAGGTGGATGTATTGGACGTATAAAATGACTTGGGACTAAAAATTAGCAATATTGACCTTGGTATCGATGTCATTCGCGCAAAACAATTCAAGCCTCGTCAGTATGTGATGAATTAACTATGTTCCAACTGGATTTGGACTTGTTTTGCTATTGATATTTTAGTTTTAACTCTCATTTAAAGGCCTGTTTTTTAAGTAATAATTCTAATAAAAGAAATACATCTTTTTTATCAAAAATCTTTAATTTCTAATATTAAGCAATCTATTTAACATGTTTTGAAATTATTTCCGTTCAAGTGGTATTCAAGGTGCTGAACAAGCTGGCAAAATTTCATGTCAATCCAAGTATTCAGCACGGCGAGTGTTGCGTATAAGCGCCGCTGAGAAGTGACAACGCTGTTCTCCATAAGCTCTGTACTGCAATCAAATGCTTGGACGCTCTATAGAGAAACCCCAGTTTTGTAAACGTCAAGTATGTTCGTGTTTATGTGTGATTATCTAGAGTTCTTATCTTCCTCATAGTTCCTAGCTATACTTCGGTTTTTCTTTCTTGGCGCACGGGAGTGTGTCATAGAATGGAATATGTCACGGTATTTCGCGTCGTTCTCGGTTGTGCCGCTAGGAGTATCATGATCGCGACTGTGTCAAGCACTGCTGACGATCATGCGACTCCTGGCGGCACAACAGATAACGATGAGAAAAAACTGTGAGATATTCCATTTTATTAACACACCCCCGTGCGCCAAGAAAGAAAACCGAAGTATACTTTTCTCCGCCCCCAGCCCCCTCGGATCAGTCACGCTTAGGGTGGAAGATGTTTATTCCTGTCTGTCCTTTTGTTGAACGCTACGCAGCAGAAACATCTGGTCTCCGTCTGTTTCGTCTGATTCTCTCTCTAAGTTTGATGTGTGTCACATCTCAATATCAAAATATTCAGAAAATCTAAATATTAAAATAATAGTAAATCGAAAAAGGCATTTATTAGATTGTTCGTGTTTATTATTATTTAATTCATGCATTAATACATTGATTAATTGTGGGGCTCAGAGGAAAACGATGCTAGGAGACATTTTGAGGGAAAAATTGAGCGTATATTTGAACACTAGCTTCTACATTCTATTAGAGAAAAAATATTTCTGTGGGTCTTGTAATCTATTGATTACAAGGCCACACACTATCATTCAGGAAAATGAATTGAAAAAATACATATTTACTTGACAGTTCTGGTAAGTGCAGAACATAGAAATGTGTACGTGTAATAATCGACTAGATAATATTAGAAAAGCAGATGAATCGTAATACACAAAAAAATAATTGCTACTATTTCAGAGATCACAATTTACGACAAATGTGGAAGTCAGTTTTTATCTTTGTAAATGTTAGGTTTATATTTATTACTTAATAGGATCAATGAATTCTACTGACTTATGAATCGTACCTGAAAAACAATTGTCACCAGCGAGAGCGCAAGAGATACGTTGTTGTTGTTTTTTGTTTTGTTTTTTTGTTTGTTTTTCACTCTGGGCTTCAAGAAAATGTGTGCAGATAATCTCTTCCCCCATACGTCATACACAGTTTTTACTGTTTTTTGACCAAATAAATAAATAAATAAATAGCGAGTAATACATCAAACGGGTACATAAGACACTTTCTGATCACGTTTTTAATGGTAAACGTGCCTGTATAGTAAGGTTGTATTTTTCTAGATGTGTATGGTTAGTTTTATACTCGGTATTTAATAATTGGTATTTTAAAAATTAAAGAATCAAACTGCTTTTTATTTAATTGTTCGCCTATAATATATATGCCATTCTATTTAGATCATCTTTTAATATTTTCTTTTCTTTTTTTTTTTTTTTTGCGGCTTCCTACAACAACAATATTAAAAATGGAGATTTTTCCTTAATGAAATCTATTCATTAAACAGAGATCTTCAAAAAAAAGGTTATGTACACTTCAAAAAAATATGAGTCATTTTCGCATAAGTTTGCGTGAAATTAGGTATTTAAAAATTTGTTTAAAATATTTTTTCTCAAAACCGCTCCAAATTGTTTCTGTAGATTTTTTCCTCGTATTTAGGTATCAAAGAACGTTAAAAATGTTGTTATTTTTATTTCTGATGGACTCAATATTTTCAAAAAGCCCAAAATTTTAACATTTAAAAATAAAATTGAAGATAGATATGTTTGCTTTAACCAAAATTTGTTTTTAAAAAATCAACTCTTTAGAAAAGACGTACAATTTTGTGAAAAATACGAGTAGTTTTTGCGTAATTTGTGCATAAAATTAATACAATTTATAAAAAAAAACATTTTCTCAAAAACCACTTCAATTGTTTTTCACTGATAGAACAAGAGACCCTTAAAAGAATGGCGTGGGTCTCATGTTCGTTAAACACTGAATTTTGGAAAATTACAAATTTAGAAATAATGTGAGAAAGTATGTGCTGTTGTAGAACAACTAGTTTAATTTGAAGTTAAACTTTCAATCCAATTCTCTCCAAAATGTGGCTTAGCCTCATTTTCTTTTTTAGTCCCACATTCATACAATCTTAATATATTATTTAATTTTTAGGTAGTACAATTCTGTGACATTAGTACTGCGAACTTCTAAAGAATAAATACGCCTGCACAGGTAATGTAACTTCAGCTTCCAGGTCAGTGACGCCCATCACGATCAACTTTTCTTTGATGCAGTGCAATTTTCTGAGACGGCCTCTGACCGACTTTGTTCGGGACTTAAATATATGTAGGTACAATGTTTGCTCATCTTGTCATCGGCACTATGAGTATTAGTTATTTCGTGATCAGGACCCCCCCCCCACATAATCGTTGTCAATCGTCTCGTGGAAGTGATCCGATAAGAGATAAATGAGTAAGATAAAGGGCATGATAAGAGATAAAAGATGAATAATATGAATGAAACTGATGGTTCGGTAACAAAATTTTGGGGGTCTCTCAACTTAGTTGATAGTCAAATGGAAAGTTCATTTAAATGAATGGAACAGAAAAATAAGTTCAATACGCGTTCAGAATTCTTTCAAATTGGAGCCAGCCTTGATACTAGCTCGTTGTGAATATTTCGCGAATGTTTATTCCCGCCTGAGATAAAGCAAAATACTGTGTGGAAGCACATCGTTTAGTACCCAGACTTTTGATAACAGAAAATAGTTGTGTGATTAATAAGTACTCGTAAATCCCACCCACATGATTCTTGTATTTTTTTATTCATATCCTGCCCGTTCGGCCCTTCCGGCCTTTCGGGGTTATTATTTACAAAATATACATACATCAATTACGTAACAGTCTCCTTCAGTTACATCAGGGCACAAGTACACTTACTTGAGCTCATGTTTTAATCTACTTATAATAATACTACTTTACTATTTACATTAATAGAAAGTTACAACACTGTGTAAAAACCACATTTGTGAATGATACTACATACAGTTATAATCATCACATAAATATTTACAAAGTCAACACCAGCAATAATTCATGGCGGCTTTAAGCGATCTTTTGGATAGCGTGACAATATCCTGGATGGTGTGTGTATACGCTGTACGGCCAAGGTTGAAAGTTCTTTTGCTCGGACAAGCTTCAAGCCTTAAATAAAAATTTTTTAGATAGTTTATTTATGTGTGCTTTAATGCAACTAATGTTCAATTGCCTTTGGATTTGCGCATTAGGAATAAACCAAGGAGCTTTGGTAATTAGTCTTAGGAATTTGTTGTGTATTATTTCTAATTTATTAATATGCGTGTTTGCAGCTCCTCCCCATACTGAGCATGCATAGGTGAGCGACGGCCGAATTATAGATTTATAAATTGTTACTCCGTTTCTATTCTTAATGTCGATTTTTTATTTATTAATGGGTAATGTTTACCAAGTTTTGCATAGATATTGTTTGCAATATCTATTATGTGGTTCCTCCATGTTAGTCGTCTATCTAATTTGACTCCTAAGTATTTGACGGATTGGTTATTGTTTAGCCAGGGAACCGGATTGTTACTGATTGTTAACACTGGAGGGGTTATAAATCTTTTAAGGGAGAAAATTTTTGCTTGTGATTTGCTTGGATTTATCTGGATTCTCCATTTGTCAGTCCATTTGATTAATGTATTTAAATCTTTTGAAGTATGTATTTAAATCTTTTTGAAGACCTTAACATCTGACAATGGTACAAAAGGGATGTCAATGCAGGTCTTGCGAGTCGCTGATTTCGCCGCCTGGTCGGCCAGCTCATTCCCTGTGATTCCCACATGGCCTGGAACCCAACTAAGTGTTAGGTCATACTCGCCGGAGAGAAGACGATGAATCAGGTTTTGAACTGAGTTCGTGAGGTGGTCTGACGGGAAGCAGGAGACAGCTTGAAGCTTATTTGTCTTATCCTCACCTCTTACTTAATCACACTTACACTTACATCCACTACAATACCACACATGTCGGGAGACCAGTCGGGAACTTTAGGTCTTGTACCGGCTGGGGTAGTGCCTCGCTGGTGGGAGATATCTGGATGGAGGAAACCCCCAAGCCGACGTGTAATTTGGCGCCAGATCTCACCATTCAGCGTGGGAAGAACGCCGCCATCCCCGAGATAAAATATGCACTAAAGGGTCCCCCGGATAAGATGGTAAAAAGTTCCCCTCAACCAAATTACACATGAGTGGTTACACTATAATTCTATCATAAAAATAATATTTTTGAAAGGTTTCTTAGCCCCCGTCCCACCACCCACACCTCTATACAGCCAAAAACGTGTTTTTTGAATTTCAATTTTTTTCGACAACTTAACACTATTTTATCAGTCTGAAAAAATATGATAAATAAGAATACAATTTGAACTATCAGAAAAATATTTTTCAATATTTTTTCAGGCCCAAATTCAAACACAAAAAAATATTTTCGAAAAAAAATTTCAAGAAATATTTTTACTGTGTCTGAGAAGCCTGGAACAGGCTCGAAAAAAAATATCAAAGGTTCCTCTTAAAACACAAATTGTTGTGCATTTTTTTCAGATTTTTTCGATTACTGGGCTGCAGTTAAAAAAATAAAAACCATTTTCCCGACTTTAAAACACCTGGACTTTCAATATACTTTGAAAATGACTGCAACGGTTCTGTGCATTTATTTTAGTGTTTATTATACATATGTATCCATTGTTGTAGCACCCAATAAAGTTTTGATTTTGGAATATACTTAAAAATTATCATTTTTGAAAGCTTTCTAATCCTTTTTATGAGAATATTATACGCTAAGGAAAGATAATAGTGTTTGGCAGTTTATTAAATAATAATTCGGTCATATTTGAGAGATAATTGGGGGACATGTGGAAAAATGAAGGGGAAGAGGTTAGACCCAGATTTACAAGAACTGTTTTACTTGTCTTAGAACACAGACACTGGCACGAAAATATCTTAAAACTTCATCTCAGAATGCTTGTGAATTTTTTCATATTCTTTAATAGCTGGGTCATAGTTTTTTAAAAAAACTAAGACATTTGTAGTCAACCACTTGGCTGTTCGGCAGTTGCCGCGTCCTAGGAACGTGCGACCTTGCTTGAGGAGGAAGGCCACAGAATAGCAGCTGAAACGTTGACAACTGAGCCTAGAACGCAGCGTCTCCCAGACAGATAAATAGTAACGCATTGGTTGCGGAAGCCTGTGGTCTCACGTCTGTAGATGTTTCAGACTAGAGAAAAAGTTGTCTTTTCCTTTACTTAAGTATTTGTTCTTGAACATGTATAAATATGGAGACACTCGTACAATCTGTACATATGCGAAAACTCTGCACTTTGTAAATAATAATTGTACGAAAATTGAAAATTGATTTAATGTAGAATCCAACTGCAAACTCCCATTCCCCTAAAAGTAGTTTACGGCATTATAGACCCGGTACTGTGCGAGAGAATTCATTCCAATATTGCTGAGCGTTGAGATAAAAATTCGCAGAAAATAAAATAGTCCCCTTAATTTTATCGTGAAAGATAATTTCAGTATTTTCCTTAAATTTAATTTTACATTGATATCGGCTTCTCTTTTCTGTCCATCTGTGCTACGGAAAGGTGGTACCCAAAATATCTAATATACAAAATTGTAAAATAGGATGATCATAAAAGTGGTATTTTGAAAAATACATCCCAACAACATAATCGGGGCCTAATCTGTTCCCCTTCACTTCCCCACTGTCCCCATCTATCCATCACCTGCACCCGAAATGTCCCTTATCATTTCCCCATTTGTCATCTACCCGTCCCCCAAAACATGTCGTCTGTTAGAATTAACTTGTTCTCAAAAATAAAAAGTCGTGGTCCCCTGAGACAAGCAAACCTGGTTTAAAAGGCCTAGGAAGCATCGCTTCCGAGTTATTTGCCATTATAATGTGTGTTCCAATAATCTTTTTGTATGTCATAATCTGCAAACTTCTATTTTTTCTTCTAAAATCTGTTTGATGTAGGATGGGAGGTAATTATTTATTCACCAGTATCACACTCACAAGGTCTTGTGTCGATTGTTTCTTATAAATTGCCAAAACTATCGTCTTTCCGTAGCGTACGATTACTTATGCAAACGATTAGAAAGCTTTAAAAAATGATACTTTGTAAGTATATTCCAAAATCAAAACTTTATTGGGTGCTACAACAATGTATACAAATGTATAATAAACACTAAAATAAATGCACAGAACCGTTGTAGTCATTTTCAAAGTTTATTGAAAGTCCAGGTGTTTTAAAGGCGGGAAAATGGTTTTATTTTTTTAACTGCAGCCCAGTATCGAAAAAATCTGAAAAAAATGCACAACAATTTGTGTTTTAAGAGGAACCTTTGATATTTTTTTCGAGCCTGTTCCAGGCTTCTCAGACACAGTAAAAATATTTCTTGAAATTTGTTTTCGAAAATATTTTTTTGTGTTTGAATTTGGGCCTGAAAAAATATTGAAAAATATTTTTCTGATAGTTCAAATTGTATTCGTATTTATCATATTTTTCAGACTGATAAAATAGTGTTAAGTTGTCGAAAAAAAATTGAAATTCAAAAAACACGTTTTGGCTGTATAGAGGTGTGGGTGGCGGGACGGGGGCTAAGAAACCTTTCAAAAATATTATTTTTATGATAGAATTATAGTGTAACCACTCATGTGTAATTTGGTTGAGGGGAACTTTTTACCATCTTATCCGGGGGGACCCTTTATGGGACTAATGACCATAGCAGTTGACGTGCCCGGAAACACTAAGCATTCTAGAGCATTGAAAACTAAAATTTTGAGGCCGAAGGCCTCAAAGAAACGTTTCTCACACCGTAATCTACAGGATGAGACCTTCATTAACATTCTATTACATTTTTGCTGGTCCGGCGCTTCTCGATATTACTTCACCTGCCCAGAGACGTGCAGAATCTGCAACTAAATATGAATGAGAGGGACAGAGAGAGGCAAAGACAGAGACACACAGAGACAGCCTGAGACTGTGACAGGGAGAAACGGAGAGACAAAGAGAGAGAGAGAAGAGGGAGAGACAGAGAGAAAGGGAGATGAAAAGAGAAACAAGGAGATGGAGGGCAGAACAACGTTTGCGGGGTTCCGCTAGTATAGACATAAATGTATTTAGAGTTGATTTGGTGGTGTCCTGTTAATTGGACCATTATTTATTAGTATCGGGGGGGCAAGAATGGTCTTAATGAAATATTATTGATTTTAATAATCTTTGGGTTTAGTTTTGTCTTCCATTTCATTGCCAATTCATCTATTTTATTCAAATGTTGAATGTTTGCACTGCTGTGTGTCAGCATGCGACTTGATATAAATATTGCCGTATCTTCAGCGAACTGTACAAGTGTGTGATGCGTGATTGGGATATCTGCTGTGTAAATATTGAACAGCACTGGAGATAGTGGTGGGCCTTGAGGTAATCCCCCTCCTCATGTGCGTGGGTTAGAGTTACGATTTTCTGTTGTTACTGTGAAAGATCGGCCTGATAAAATTGTGATGATGTTTAAAAAGTATTTAGGTGTTCGTATTGTTTTGAGTTGAAGGAATAATTCGAAGTGCCAGACTCTATCTAGACGTAGCTTGAGCTACGTCTAGGAGTATTGCTATTGTGTGTTTCTGTCCTTGGAAGGCTATATGAATGTGTTCAGTTATCCTTAGTTGAGATGTGGTTTCAAAAGCCACATTGATGACTTGGAAAGGATTCTGAATTAGTCAGATGATTACTCAATCTTAATTTTTTTTCAAATATTTTTGAAATAGTTGGGAAGAGACTTATTGGTCTATAATTTTCTGTAAGGCTATGATTTGTGTTTGGTTTAGGGATCTGGATTATATTTGTTATTTTATAAGTGAGTGGAAAATAATCTGTTGAGAGACAAGCAGTTCTCTCCTGCGCGTGATATGAGTGTGACTGCCTGCTTCCTTGGTGAAGTCTAAACTCTGTAAAGGGTCCATAGGCTGCTACGTGCGGGCCTCACAAGACGACGTGTACATAGGTCAGCTATTGCTAGGCAATATTTGTATTCTCTCGAGCCTCGAGCCGGGAGAGGTGACTCAGGGCAACTGCTGTCACTGCAATGCCTCTGACCGGGAGGTCTTACGTACGAGTCCCGGCGGTGGCAGGATTTTTCGACACTAGGTAGATAGCTAGGTCGAATTCAATTGCTGACTGGAGGAAAATTCTGGCGGCCGGCAGCTCTGATTGTTAGTTTACCGTGGTGTGTCCTATCAATACCAGGAATCCCGATAGTGAAATATATCTGGAGAGGGTGTCAGCAGTTTCACTGTCCCGCGACTATAAATTATTAATTATATTTGTCGAGAATCCTGTCGACAGATTGGTTGTTTCCATTGGAGATAACTTGTCTTGCTTTCCCTTGAACGGAAACATTAAAGGTTTCTTGTTAGTGTAAATGACGAATTTTCCCACTTCTAGCGAATACCGAAAAGTATGTAAGGTAAATGCATAGAAAACAAGGTTATTCATTTACGATAAACTTATAACACACATATTCCTAAACACACGAAATGTTTACATAGAAAATTTACAAACTTACATTCTGTAAAGTGAAGTGGGGCAAGTGCGTTTTGGGGGCAAGTGCGTTAGTCGGCCAAATTTCTTTGTGTTTCATCAAAATCGACATAATTCATAGTAATGAACTAAGTTTCGACTTAAGTGAGTTTTCATTACATCCACAGCCATCTCTAGAGTATGGTGAAAAAACATGCCTATCCACGCAAACAAAGCGGAGAGCTCTGGTTCAAGAGATAACATCACTGGGAGGTTTCATACGAGTAGTAACGTATGGTGTTTCAACTCTACGGTCAAGTTGATGGTGTCTGAATGAATCCAACATTAACCAAAATATTTTTCGGCAAACTAGTAGGATAAGTTACATGTTCTGTTGTAGCAATTTATGCACATAATTGAAAAATCATTTTATCTTTTGGTTTGAGTAAGTTAAGCTATAAGATACAATCACCTCAGAAAAAATTCAACAAGGGTAAGTGAATTATAAAAACGAAAGGAAAGTGCATGATAATCCGCACTTGCCCCATGTTACTATTTCAAATAAGAAACATAGGTAAATGGTATTTCGATTATATTTTTCGTTCGTTTAAACAAAATAAAGCTGAAAAGCCGAATGCAAAAGAAATATCGCTAGTATGTTGGTCAAGTATTGCAATTCTATAAAGGAGACCCTCGAATTAAATTTGAGGAAGAATTCATCCTTCGGCGGATCTACTTCATTTCGATTTCCCGAAAGAGAAGACATCAATTCACTTGAGAAAAAAGACATTGTACGCATTCTTCCTTCCCCTAAAATTGGTCGTCGATGAGAAGCTTTTTGATTTTTTGAAGATTTTTATTTCTTTTTTCAGGTTATTATCTTTGTTAAGAAATTTTCTCTATTTAACTTTATTTGATAAAAATCTACTTTTGCATTAATAAAAGAAGTTAAAAACTTCGTTTTTGTATTTTTATCTTTTGACCTTTTTATCCAGATGTGTACTTGATGTAATGCAAAACACTATAACTCAGGGATTATTTTTTCGATTTGAAAATTTCCAGGCTCAAAATGATCGCTTGCAGCCGAACGTTTTTTACACTTTCCCCGTCGAATAATTAACTCAGCAATGGATTTTACAATGAGGTGAATCACTTACCCCGGGTTGATGGGGCAAATGGGCGTAACTCGGACTTGAAACATTTTTCCCATCAAACTGATGATAATTTTTAAGATATCAGAAAACACATTTGCATCATTAAAAGGAATAAAGTTTAAGGTACGCAATTCAATACAAAATAATAACCTATCATTAATAGCTGATTTTTATGCCTGGTTGATGATGAATTTTGCGCTTCATATGATGCACTTGCCGCACTTCATCTTAGAAAACAAATTACACTCTATATTAAAAATAGGATATATAATTTTATCATAAATTTAGGAACAGTGTGTTTTGAAAGCCTTGAGCATGCCTAATTGCAATATTTGCAGACAAAATACAAGTATATATGTATGCCGAAAATGTTGTACGGCAGCGTAAGTAGTGTAAAGTCTACACTAATACGTAGTTCAGTGTCAGTCTCCTCTCTAAAAACAACTCTAAAAGTTCTCAGTTGAAGTTCGCACTTTCCTGTTGCAAAACCATCGATTGTTGTAGCAGATGCATCTGCAAGTAGAGATAATGTCTGGGAGTCAGAATGAGCCAATCAATTCGCTTCAGCGGATGCCTTTTTACACTCTTTTTAAACGTTTGATGGTTTCGCTTGCCAAGAAATAGGAACATTCCGTTTGGGGTCTTCAGAAGGCCAAAAGGTGGTGCTTGACATACAACTGTTTTTGGCGAAAAACTACTCTAGAAATTCAAAAAGTCGAGGAATCACCGCAAGCCCTTCACATCCATTGTTTGAGATAAATTCGAAGGAGTTTAAACACACCATGAAATGGACCCTATATCCTTTTCTGATAAGGTGGTATATCTTTAGAAGGATATTCATATTGTGCGATAAGGCATTTATCTACGTCAAAAAACTAGCAAACAATGTGGCTGTAGCCTTTGATTCACAAAGGAAATTTTTTATGGCTCTCATTGGTCGGTTAGACATTATACTGTTTTTGTGGATATCATAGAACGTGATAATTTAGTGCGTGAATAATCAATTTAAACTGTGATTGTGAGAGGAGTGCAATACTTATCAGTTTCAGGGAGTTAAATTCAAATAAGACGCACACTCTTTTACTGCTCTTTAGATTGAAAGAAAATATTGTAGATTTTATCTGAAGTGAAAGCTTACAAATTTTGAGATAAGAAAGATTTGAGTATTCATTATATCACACACACTTAACTCGACGCCAGATCCTATCAAAACCTTTATCATCTCCTCACTGACTGATGCTTGACCGTTATCATCACAAACTAGTAGTGCTACAATTGACTGATTTTATTGATGTTTCCGGCAACATCAACTGCCATTGTCATTACCTCCGTTAGTGTATTTAAACTCTTATGCATTAAAGTGGATGCGTTCCTCTCCCACCGGAATGTGAGATCCGGCGCCGACCTACACGTCGGCTGGCTGTTAATTCCCACTCCAGGTATCTCTCTCAGAGGGGCGCCGTCCCATCCGAAACAAGCTCTAAGCTAATTACTGGTTTCAAGATGTGTGTAATAGCATGTAAGGGCATGTAGGGGCGTGGTGAGTGGCGGACAGAAAAAGCCCGATTGATGCATTGTTAGTGATTCCGGGCGCGTCAACTACTAAGGTCATTAGTCTCATAACTTCAGTGCATATTTTCCTCGGATGTGGTGGTGATCTTCCCCCGCTGGTTGGCGAGCTCCGGCACTGACCTACCGTCGACTAGCAGGGGTTTCCCCAACCAGGTATCTCCCATCAGCAGGGCACCGCCCCAGCCGGGACAAGCTCTAAGCCCCCAACCGATCTCCCGGCATGTGTGGTTATGTAGTGCATGTCAGTGTAGGTGTGTGTAAGGGGTGAGAATAATAAAAGGAAGAAGAAGGAATGATCACACATGGTCCATGGCCAGTTTGTTACGGTACTGCTCCGTCATTCACCTGGTATTAATCGGGTAAACCCCAGAAAACTACCGATAAGAGCAGCCCGCCGCTAAAAGTTTCCTCTAGATAAGTTTTGAATTCGACCTAGCAATTTAACTAGTGTCAAAACTCTGACACAATCCGGTCTCGAAACCTACAACTTCACGGACAGAGTTACGAAAGAGACAGAAGCCATTCCGGTTTCCGCTAAATTCGGCCGATGGATGCTACAACGCACGTGCTTTCTCGCATTAGTAACGAGAATGCAATATTAATGCGACCTTAAATAACAAAAAAAACACATTTAAGTCATCACTTGTAAAACTCATTACCAATCGTAACGCATTAGGTGCCGAAACTAAAACTTTTAAACATCAACACAAATGCGACAATTCAAAATTGCGTTTCATAAACCCAGAAACATTGCCCAACAATGACATATAATTCTGATAATTATAAAATGTATAGTCGTGGCGTTGCCATTCTCATATTGCGACCTGTTACCTCGTGTAACTCTCTTCTGTAAAAAAAATACCGCAGAATATTCTAATTAGAAATTTAGAAGATTTCTCGTAACTACCCATATTTTCAAAAAATTGTATTGACCGTACTTAAATATTTAATTTTAAAGAACAGATTTCTTACAGTAAAGTATCTCTGTCACCAATATTGTATGTTTGCATAGTGATCTTCTAGCAATTTCCGAAAATACTGAGTTCACTGAAAATGGCTCCTGCGCGATTTTATAAGCGTACTTTGCAGTATTTGAGTAAACATTACAGAAAAAATGGAAACCGTTTTTACAAACAATTTTTAATTTCCTATATTTTATGCAAAATTATGCGAATACTACTCGTATTATCGAAAACTTGCACATGATCTTCTTTAAAGTACTGTCTTTGAAGAACAGATTTCGTTAAGAAACTGGAGTCACTATAACAGCACTATTTCTTCGCATTATTACAAACAGTTTTATAATATTTTAATACAGCAATTTCTCCTCTGCTAACTCTGCAGTTAAAACTTGAGAAATTCCAAACCAATTCAAACAAAACGCCTGTGGTGCATATCTGTATTTATTTCGATAGTCAGGAACAGTTGTAATTTCTTTCTTCTACATATCAAACATACAGGAATAATCCCAGAGTAAATGAGTCTTGAGTAAATGAGATCGTTAAGACTGAAGGGCCGTGACTTCCGCGGCTCGACGGGTCTCGGGTCAAATTCCGCCCCATGCATGCATGTTTGGTTGTGTTCATGTTGTCCTTATGTGTGCCCTTACAGTTACTCCAATGTTAAAAATCACTGGGGTCGCTACATGACCAAACTGTTAAAAAGGGACCTTAAATAAATTTTTTTAAAAAAAACAAGAATAAATTTAACTGTTACAGTATTTCCAGCACATTAATCAGACAAACAAAAATAATTTCACACAAGCGTGCATTGATTAAATTAAAGTGAGCTTCCAATTTTTTATGTCATAATCAGATATTAAACTTTTTTTTAGTAAAATAAGTGTTTTTGTTAGCTCTAATTTAAATCTATTATATTCCTTGAATCTATTTCCTTTCGTAAGAATATTATATACATTATGACTTCAAATCTGTTAATACACACATAACATAGTGACACAACATAATTGTTACTGAAATGTGTTTACGTGGCGTTCGGGAGAAACATGAAGTGGCGTTCGGGAGAAACATCCGATCTTGTGGATAGTGCAATTATCCTGCACGACAATGCAAAACCACATAGTGTGTAGGGCAGCTACTTCGACGTTGGGGATGGGAAGAAATGGAGCACCCACCGTACTCTCGCGACATTTCGCCCTGTGACTTTGATCTCATTCGCAAGATTAAGGAACCACTACGTGGTAGGCGGTTTGCAACATGAGAGGACTTTGCTAATACTGTGCGCCAACAGGTGACCCGATTCACACATGGTGCGGAAAATGCTGAGGCTGATGGTATTCAGCACCTCCCATTTCGTTGGCAGAGTGTGGTGACAGTAACAGGTGACTACTTTGAGGGTCTTTAGGCCCAGGTTTGTCACGTCAACTTTATGTGTACTGTGTTGTCATTCTTTTGCACCGTGAAGGCCATATTGCCCTGTATACTACCGTAATAAATTAGTGTGTTACATGTCAGTGCTATTCATTGTCCACGCATGTAGTTAACACCCTGTCCTATCGTCTGTATATTTCACATTTTCCAACCGGACTGGTATCTTCAGAAAAAAAATAGTTGCCATGACTTTTGCCCCAACCCTCATATATTAAAGTATTTCGTTGCTGTGATAATTTTTGTGTAAGTGCTGCAAAATGCCTAAAAGCAAATCTAGCAAAAGCGCATTAATAAGAACATGGATTTCTCATTTTCAATCTTCTACAACAGATGGGAAAATAATCTTCTGTCAGGTTTGCATAAAGAGGTAAGCTTTTTACGGTATTTTCTGTCATTTTTATTATTCACATCATGAGACCATGTATGTTAACTATCGCGATTATTGCACCGTAAAACTTTTTTATCTGAAAAAAAAATATCAATTTTTTTGATGCGTACTATTATGTCCAAAACTGGGGTCTAACAGTATAACAGATCAAATAAATACTAATTTTATAAAATACAATTTTTTTAAAAGTAAAACTAATTTTTATGTAAATTATATGGGTTAATCATTTAAAAATTTAATTATTTTAACAAAATATGATTATACCGACATTAAAATATATGTATACATATATTCTTCTATTTAAGGTTTCTCCCGAAACACGAAGCCACTTGGTATAACACGAGAAAACTTCAATGCATCAAGAAAATTCTAAAAAGAAAGATTCTCAGAAGCAAACTTTACTTACACAGCCCATGCTCTCAAAAATAAAATTCCAGCTCTATTTTGATACGTGTAAGGCATTCGCTGCAGCCAACATTCCTTACAATGAAGTTGAAAATACAGTAATGAGGTTATTTTCAGAAAAATATTGCAAAGAAACAATACCCTCCGAATCGACACTCAGTAAAAATTATCTTGAGATGGTGTATAAATTACAGCTGACTGAATGAAATAAGGTCAGGAATAGGAGATTCCTACATCTGGATTTCCGTAGATGAAACCACAGACGTCCTAGGGCGAAGTATATTAATTTAATTGTACGGAAATTTGATGAAGAAAATTTTGGGAATTTGCATTTGATTTGTTCAAAGGTATTGGAGAAAACTAATGCTCAATCAGTTGCCTTCTTCGTAAACTCCGGACTAAAGTACTGTATCCGAATGGTATAAAGAATGAAAGGGTGTTGTTACTGTACACTGATGCAGCGTCATATATGATGGCAGCTGGAAAACTATTGAAGATATTTTTCCCGAATTTAACTCATGTTACTTGTCAGGCTCTTGCACTTCACCGAGTAGCAGAAAGAGGTTCAAAACCAGTCCCCAAAATCAAAGATGTAATATCCTCCATAAAGAATTTTTAATGTCAAGTTCTAGAATTGCAGCTTGCAACGAAAGATATCCCAATCTGCCTTCGTAACCAACGCCTGTTGTGTCAGCATGAATTACGTGGCTGCAGGCTGTGAAGTATTACAGTGAGAATATTGACAGTGTTGAAGATATTGTAAACAGTTACGGAAAAATAATCGCAATATGTAAAGGTTGCCCAGAATGTCCTGAGAGAAAGGTACCTATCATATTTTCGCGCTAATTTCCCATTTTTTGCTGATACTACAGAGCAATTAGAATCACCAAAGCTCAGTCTCACTGAATCAATCACATTATTTACAAGAGCAGAAAGTCAGTTAAAGGAAGCTGTTGGTGAGGTTAGGGAAATTGTTTCCAAAAAACAACAAATGGCGCTCGCCAAAAATCCTTGACATACGGTTCTGAAAGAAGTATCAGGTATTTTAAGTGCACGTGAGGTAGTTCTCCCTACAGGATTTAATCTGCATGTGGTTTCTCTTTTTAAAAATGAGGCGTTCAGAAGCCAAGCCGACTAACTCCATCAAACGAAAATGTTCAGTATGAACAGTTAAAGTTTCTTATCTATAAAAAAAGCCCATACATTTTTCAGTGTATTTCGAATAAACTCATTCATGTTTTTAGAGTTAAGGGTATGTTTTCAGCACTTTATAAATATATTTAAAAATCTCAGTATATTTAAAAATATATTTATTAATTTATTTATATTTAAAAATCTCAACCATAAAAAGCCACTTTAGATGGAGTTAGTAGTCACATTGCTAACTGAAAGGTAATGGCATTGCCAACTGAATCGTTTCTAAACAAGTTATTTTATTAAACAAATTCGCCAGAATAAATTTTTTTATTACAAAAAGTTACCAGAATTATTGCAAGTAATTAAACAATAGTAAAGAACATGTATGTGGATGTGTGTGTAAGTAAGGGGTGAGCATGGGACAAAGAGGAGGAAGAAAACATCGCGAGCGGACCGTACCCGGTGTGTTAGGGTACTGCCCGGGCATTGACTTGGTGTTGATCGGAGAAACCGCAGAAAACTATCGATCAGAGCAGCCGGCCGCTAGAATTCACTTCCAGAGGCAAAAATCTACCTAGCAATCTAGGCACCGCCAGGTCTATAACTCTAGGACAGGTCAGAAGCACTGCAATGATTATTTGATGCGCTGCCCCACTTTAACTGGTAAACAGTTCATTGACCTTACATTTCTGAGTTTGCGTACTTCTTATGATTTCACTCCATTGAATGTGGTATCTTATATTTTTTCTGGGGGTGTAGTAGTTAAAACAATTTGAATGGAGTACCACACTCCAAGGAGATTGCTGTGTAAAAAAACATTGACGGATTCCTCGCCGCAATCGTACGGCCATGGCACGACCCATTCAAAGACTTTTTTTCGGCGGGTAGTTTTTTTTCAACCAGGCAGCCCTCCCCTGAACAAACAGGTAGCGTATTCAGAGTGTAGTTGGTTGAATAGGTCTGGCTAGCTCGTCGAAAGGGTCGTTCAATGAATGAACGCCCTCATTCCCTTGTCATCCGGGCGACGTGAAACGTCATCCGGGAGTCTGCGTAATTCAGTGGGCATTGCCTTTGGTCACTGGCGGACTACCTTAGCACGTCGAAATCGAAAAAAGGCGTACGAAAATGAAAGCTGTGTTGATGTTACCCGAATTTTTTTATACTCGGGTTTTTGGGGTCGCTGATTATGAATCTGATGCCAAAGATTTAAATTTCAAAATGGTGGATACAATATGTCGAATCAAATTTCTTGAAAATCATTTAATGGAACTAAAACTTGTTGAATGAACGTGTTTGAGGTCGCTGATTATGAATCTGAAGTCAATATAGGAAAAACCAAAATGGTGAATATAATATAGTGAACAGTATATTTTTTATTGTTTGAACTGTGCGATATTAATATTGTATCCATATCAAAGTACGTAAAACAAAAACTGTTTATTAATTTTCATAATTAGCTAATAGTTTTTGATCCTCGCGCGACAAACTTTGTTTTCTATGGTACTACTTTTCAATTTCCTGACGCTAGCTGTTTCTGGATCCGAAGATATTAAGAAACTGTGAAAAATCTTCCATAGTTTCTTGATTGGATGATTTATTTATTTATTTATTTATTTGTCAAAAAACAGTAAAAACTGTATATGACGTGTGGGGAAAGAAATTTATCTGCGCACATTTTCTTGAGGGCCACAATTTAAAAAAAACATGAATTTAGAAAATAATTATTTTATAAAAATCAAAATATTTGAAAAATGTTTTTTCCCGAGTTATAGAAAATCAATTTCAACTGTAAATGAACTACAAGCAAAAGGAGTGCTCAACAAAACGTGCGCACAGTGAAGCTACATTTACGTCCAGGAGCAAAACAAAGGGCCATCTCAGCATTTGCTCTATGGATCAGGGAAACTGGACAAAAACCTGATCGAGATGGGGGTCATTGACCCGGAAGCTGAAGTACATTACTTGTTACAGGCGTATTAAATATTTTTTGAAAATGTATACAATGCAAACGTAAACTAATTCATTATATATCTTTGTTTTGTTACATTAAACATTATTTTTCTTTTTCACGATCAGTATAGTCTCTAATTGTATAGAAACAGTTTTGCAGCAGAAAAGATTTTACTTTTAACTTAAATTTGTGTACAGACTTTAATTGTTTTATGTCATCTGTCAATGCGTTGTAAAGTAACGTACATGTATTGTATGTTGATTTCTTGTACTGAGCTGTTGATACTGACACTTGATGCACGTGATTTCTACGGCGTGTGTTCTAATTATAAATATCAATATTGCATGAAAATATATTCCCTCCGTTAAGTAGGTCATTTTTGACAAATATTACAGATTCGTAAATAAATAGACAAGGCAATGGTAAGATTCCCAGCTCAATGAAAAGAGGCTTGCAGGAATCACGTGGAAGGCATTTTTTCATTATTCGAATAACTTTCTTTTGCAATCTGAAGGTCTGAATACTACAGGATGAGCTTCCCCAGAATATTATGCCATATCTCAGGCGGGAATGCACATTTGCAAAATAAACGCAACGAGCTGCATGGAGGCTGACAGAATTTGAAAGAATTCTGAATGCGTAGCATAATGAACTTAATTTAGTGTTTAATTCTGTTATATGTACATTCCATTTGAGGTTTGATTGAATTGAAAGACCTAAAAATTTTGTTGCCTCAACATCAGCTAATTGCATATTGTTCATTTTCAATGGAACATGCGATTTCCGATTTGAGATGCAAAAATGCATTGAAACAGTTTTTCTTTCGTTAACAATTCATTTGTTATTATTAAACCAATTTGAAACTTCTGAAATTGTACTATTTACTGCTTCTTTTTTGCAAAGAACATTCGTGTCATCAGCAAACAGAACCGTTCTTCCATTTTTAATAGACGAGGGCATATCGTTTACATATAACAGAAAGAGAATAGGACCTAAGATCGAACCTTGCGGGACCCCATGCTCAATTGGCAAAGAATTGGAAATATAAGTATGTAATGTCCTTTCCTGCCAGTATGGTATTTCTACTCTTTGAGTCCGATGTTTAAGGTAAGAAGTTATCCAATCTAGGACAATACCACGAATTCCATACGAAGGTAATTTTGAGAGCAAGATCTTATGGTCAATAACGTCAAAAGCTTTCGAGAGATCTAAGAATATTCCAATGGGTATTTCATTTTGGTCTATTGATGAAGCAACATCTTTGAGAAAACAAAAAATGGCAGTTTCCGTAGATTTTTATTTTCTAAAACCGTGTTGTGAGTCTGAAAACGCTCTGTTTTTCCTGAGAAAAGTTTCCATTCGTAAGTAGAAAAGCCTTTCTAAAATTTTTGAGAAAACTGACAAAAGAGAAATTGGCCGGTAATTTTGAATATCATGTTTGTTCCCTTTTTTAAAAAGTGGCTTAATTTTTGCGGTTTTGAAAATATCTGGAAATATTCCTGTACATAAAGAAGCATTGAAAATTCGAGTTAACGGATGTATAAAGGCAGGTGCACAGGTAAACAATCCGGAAATTCATCTAAACCAGATGAATATTTATTTTTTAGTTTACTGACTATTCTGAGGATTTCGTTGGGAGAAGTTTCGGAAATAAACATCATATCTGAAATTTTTTGGGAAGTGTAAAATGTTGAATTTTGTGATTTCAGTCCCTTCGTGAGATCAGACGCAATTATAGAAAAGTGTTTGTTGAAGAGATTGGCAACTTTTTCCGGATTACTCGTTTCTCTTTCATTATACTTTAAAATAACATTCTCTACAAGGTATCGAGATGATGTTGTATTTTTTACGATATCCCACATTGCTTTAGTTTTGTTACTAGCGCTCAAAATGTCCTGACTATTTTTCATTATTTTTGCCTGAACTATTACTTTTCTTAAAATTCTTTTATATTCTCGGAAGTATACGGAAACCGGGTGATACGTTATGTTTAGAAATAAAGTAAAGCGTACGTTTGTTTTTACACGATGTTCTAATTCCTGGTGTGATCCAAGTATTACTTTTGCTTGAAATGTTTAATTTTCTCTTTTTAAGAGGAAAGCACGCGTTAAAATGAATTGAAAGCTTGGAGAAAAAATAAATTATATTTTTCATTCGTGTCAACAGCGTTATAAACTGCGTCCCATGATTCCTTCATCAAGTAGTCCGTAAATAATTTTATATTAACTTTAGTGAATGCTCTGCACATGCGTGTATTATTTATTGTGTCAGTGTTTATGTTCTTAGTAATTGTAAGAATTTGTGCATCGTGGTCACTGTATCCTAGATTATTCGTTATTATTTCATATGTAGTTGTGGTTTTGTTAATTATAATTTGATCTAATACTTTTTGTGATTTAAGCGTATTCCGTGTAGGTACATTCACTGTAATGTCTAAATTAAAAGAATGAAGTAAATTGAGAAACTGCTCTTTTTCGTGGGATTCGCTCAGAAAATCAATATTGAAATCTCCACATACAACAATGGATTTAAAAGAGAGTTTACTAATTTTGCTCAGAATTATCTCTAGATTTTCCAAGAAAGTGAAATAATCTGAAGCTCGCTTTGTTGGAGGTCTGTAAATGCAAAGTAAGATAATTTTGAGCGTAGTAAGATGTACTACTGTTGTTTCAAAAACTTTTTCAACTGCATATAAATTGAATTCTGACAAGAAGGTAGAATCAATATAATTTCTTATGTAAATACACGAACCTCCGTAAGCAGTGCCCTTATTTGATTCCCTCGCCCTACAATACGATCCTGCAAGGTAAAAGCTAGGAATTTGGAGTGTGTTTATATCATTTTGAGACAACCAATGTTCTGTAAAGCAAAAAACATCTATTTGTCTTAGATCACATTGTAATGCTGCCTCGATAAATTCAATTTTATTTGAAAGAGATTGCACATTATGATGCATTATTCGAATCTTTTGCCTGTACCTACACGGATGTTTTTCTGCTGCATCTGACTGTAGTTGCTATTTATTTATTTCATTTTTACCTCGAGTGCGTGGTCGAAGGAAGTATCGTGTCCCAGCAGTGACAAGTGGTGAGGAAGGAGGGGTGACAAATGTAGAGGAATGAATAGTGGGAGAGGTAATACACGGATTAGGTTCAGGGGATAAGGTAATTGGGTCCAAAGGGGTCCCAGAGGATGGAAGAGAGCTAGGAGATGTGGGTGGGGATGGGTCTTGGGCAGGACACTGCCAAGTTTGTGAAATGATGTGTTTTGCAAGCTCACTACCGAGTGCATGTTTTCCGACAAGGCTCAGGTGAAGACCATGTCCGGTGAAGTGTTTTTCTGAGAGAAACTTTAGCTCAAACAATTTAACATGTGTGCCTCTCAGATGCAGTTTCAATTGGTTGTTTGCGTGACTAATTTCTTTGCGTAGTGTGGGCTTGTTGTACCAGAAGGGCAGAGTCGAGACTACAATGTTCGTGTTTTGGGCGGCACGTTGTAATTTCTCAACATGTTCTTCAGGCGTAAAGTGACCACCCAAATTAATGTCATTCTGCCCTCCTATGATGATGACCGTATCCCGTTTGGTGAGGGTTTTTGTGTGCGTATCCAACTCACTGGTCACGTCGACAAACCTCCCGTTAGGTTTAAACACACACATGGCAGAGAAATTGGTTGGGAGTTTCTCACTGAGCAGGGAGGAGATTTGGCGCCCATGGCTATCTGCTAAAATGAGTACCTTTTTGATGGGCTCAGTGGGAATGTCCTTGTTTTCTTGTGAGCCAGTTTGCGCAACTCTACGTGTCTTTGTTACTTTGCGCTTGCTAGCCTGTTTGCGTTGGTTTGTGAATGGACGTGTCGATGATGGGTGGGGGTGGTGAGGATTGGGAAGGCAAGGAAACTCATTGTAGTAGTCTAATACACAAAATCTGTTTTGAGTCGTGATTGGTGGTGGTGATTGTGTTTTTGCTTCCGCGAATGGACGGTTGGAGGTTTTTGCGGTGTTGCCTATTGTTGTCCAACCGTCTGTGTTTTGAACGACCTCTTCGAGCCTTCGGATATGTTCATCTAAATTACTGTTGATGTGTGTGAAGGCTTTCAGAAGATCGGCTTTGAGAGCGTAGAGAGTAGAGAGTGTATAACGATTAGTAGCCATGTCACGAATGCGTGTCAAGTGCGTGGTAAATATGAAAATAAGTAAATAGATAATTCAGAATACTACAAAAAAACTACTCCCTAAATTATCTTTTAAATTTAATTGTATTAACTTATTTAAATTACGTTACGTATTTATTTAAAAATAACGGTGATCTGATTCTAATTAGTATTTAAATGTGATTAATTCAATTCAAAAAGCGTTCAGTGTGTTTAATGTAATAGATTGAAGCTGCAAACTAATAAATACAATTAGATTACTATACTTTACCTATTGAAAGGCCACGAAATTCACCACTCCCACAAATTTAAATATAAAGTTCAAGTCTTTCCGTTACTGTGGTAGGTGAAACTTTGAATTTTTATGTTTTCACAATTTTCACAACACTTTCACTAATAGTTTAAAACTTTACGCAAATTTCAATTAATTTACAGAGAAAAATTAATATGAATGGTCTTTACACTGTTCAAATAAACGTTTGTCCGTTACGCCGTCTTTTAAACCAAATATTTGGATTACTTCTTTTTCACTGCTTCGGACAATATAAATCTCTTTCAGCTTATCTGTAACAAGTAAACAAGTAAAGAAGACAGTTTAACAGCAAAAGTCAGCTGAAATATGTAGAAAAGTAGCTGAAAATTAGTAAAATATTGGAGCACAGCCACAGCACGTCAGTCACGTAAGCAAGCCAGCCAACCAACCAATTTTCTTACGCAACATCCCCAAATTTGTTTCTGGTCTTTTGGAATAAAATTCCAATTGGCAATACACATAGGCGTACGTACAGAAGGGCTGCAGCTCCCCCCCCTGGAAATTTCGAAAGGTGACCCTCAATAAAACATGATTTTCCTTAAACACGATCAATTCATAATTTCCATCTTTTTAACCTGACAATTTGGGGAATTGATGCACAACATTTGGGGAATGGGCTCTCCAAATTCTGGCAATGCTGTAAATGGTTGTGCATAAAACCAATTGTATTTATTAATTATATCATTAATATCATTGAACATAAACTTATTCAAAGATCCGTCTTTAAGGGACAAATATCGTTAAGGATAGAAATCAATATATCGTCTTCCATATAATCTTCAATATTATAGTTGTAGGAAGATGCCCTGAAAAAATTGCGCTTTTTCAACACAGAGGGAACAGTGAGAACAAACTTTCAGTAAAACCTGTCTCAAATTGAACAGAAGTAAGAGTAGTCCATCAGCCGCCACGCTAGCAGAAGCGCGGCAACCAATGGATTGTTGTGGCGGGTTGCATACAGCCCCTTGGCTCATATGAGTATTTTTAATGATTATTTGTTCCTTGAAAGATATCATCAAGAAAATTTAATAGCTTCTAGAACATCCTAAACTCAATATTATTGCAGATTTTCATAATTTTAAAAAGGATGACTTTGGAGTAATTGCGTTTTAAAAAAGTTTTTTATTCTTGCCAAGAATAGCACAATGTACATTTGATCTTTAATGAATAATTTAACTACGTATCTTATATATACTCACAAATTTTTACAATTTTTAGAAACGTTGATATGAGGGCCAAAAAACTTGAAGAATACAAGGGTGTTCACAACAAGCCGTAGATTTTAAGAGTGCATTGTTGCCGAACAATCAGAAAATTTTAATATTGTACCTCGACGATGTAGGCATCATGGACAACAATATCCCAAAATATTTTCAAGTTTGAAGAAGTCATGTCATAAAATCTACTTCTTTCCATGGAATGGCCCTTCTGCGAGGTTATACAAACACCTCTCACGATCCCTGTTTCTTCATCTTGATATTTCTCCTCGTTACAACGGCGCCCTCAGCAGATCTGCTCCGTCATCGACAAGCAGACGTCTCTTCAAAAAAATATCTTCTCGTTACCAATTCGATAATCTTCACATCATCTACGCTGCATTGTTTTCGACAATCAGGCACTCAAGGTGTAGTATATGGCCGGCAATTCGAAATTGCCGCGGCAAAGAGCGCCGGCGGCGTGCAGCACACAGCACAGATCGTCGGCAGCAGGAGCGCCGAGTTTCGCCGAACGCGCCAAAAAGCGCGCTCAGAACAGCAATGACTACTCCTTGGACTTCGCGCACCATCGAGCCAGCCAATTAGGAGGAGCCGCACGCGGGAGCTGGCCGACATAAAAGGGCGCCGGCGGCAGATCTCCAGAGAGAAGAGCGCGCTGCGTAGTCAGTCAGATGGCAGAATGTTTCCTCAGAGTGTATTGTGGCATTTGTACATGGCGGCCGAGTGGTCCAAGATTGTTCGGTTAATAAATCTTCTTTTAAGAAAAGTATGTGTTTCTGAGATACAACACAAGGTTCTTGTCTTCGGCAATCGCAATCAATCTCCCTTTGGCGGGGAACTGTATTTCGATAGAATCAGCATTCACCTTCTCATTCACCAGCGCAAAACCGATCTCATGAGTCGCTGCTTACGTATTTCTGCTGCCTAGGTTCCATTTAGGGAGAACACATGACATTGAGGGTGAAATAAGATTTTCATATCAGTTCGGGGTGCGAGGATAATTTAAAATATACTCACCATATTTCCACTGTTTCGGTTTACCTATTTAATACGTATCTATATAATAATATTATAATCACATGATTTATTTCCCTAAAGACATTCCACAACGAAGATATTGACATATTTAGAAATGGTTTCATTAATGTTCAATTTAAGATTGTTACTATTGAAATGCATTACAAGAGGATAATATTGATAAGGTGTTGCTAGATTTATTTTGTATTGTATTGAAACGTATTTCCAGTTTATTGTATCTAATATTTATGTACATTCATTATCTTATAGTACTGTGTCCTATCTATATTCCACTTCAGCACTAATGGTTGAAGCATTTTTAAAATTCATGATTAAAACAAAATTCATTTTAAAATGATTACATTTTATGGAAGTTTATCTTATGCGCATGGCATTTATTTAATTCTAATCATTAAAATACTGGTATTAATATCTTGTTTGTTTATAGGACAAATATCCCGTGAAACTCATCATGTGAACCCCTATTCAGCGGGAAGCGGCTAGCACATGTTTTCCTCCGTTTATAGTTTTGATCTCTCGTCCATTTTGCCTCGGGTCGTGGTCGTGAGCATATAGTCTCCATGCTGCTGCTGCTACTACGACATTGTTACAAATGCATGTTTTTTCGTTAAGTGTACTTTCTTGGTAATTTAACGAGCGCGTTGAGGGCATAAAAATGTGATCTTATTTTAAGACATTATGCCTCATTCATTCCCGGTAGTTAAAATCTAATTTACATAATAGCATTACATTTTAAATAATGTATAGAGTTTTCATTTTTGTCATAATTTAAATAAAATGATTCACAAGAATTTTCTCCATTGTAATGAGAATGTAATTTCAGTAGTCTTTTTCGTTATGTAATAAAACCAATTAATTTAATGTAGCGTTACTCAAGAATCTCTAGTTCACTGATATTTTTTATATTCAAAGTAATGCAAAGATCATTACTCTTAGGTAAGAAAAATAACAGATTTCATTTGAAAGAGTAAACAAGTATTTTTTAATTATGTAATGCTTTCAATATTTAATTACCCTATAAATTTCTTGCATCTGCTCTCTCGCTTTCTCTGTAGTTCTCCCTCTCGCCCGCTCCCATCTCGCCCGCTCCCATCTCGCTCGCTCCCTCTCGCTCGCTCCCTCTCGCTCGCTCCCTCTCGCTCGCTCCCTCTCGCTCGCTCCCTCTCGCTCGCTCCCTCTCGCTCGCTCCCTCTCGCTCGCTCCCTCTCGCTCGCTCCCTCTCGCTCGCTCCCTCTCGCTCGCTCCCTCTCGCTCGCTCCCTCTCCCTCGCTCTCTCTCCCTCGCTCTCTCTCCCTCGCTCTCTCTCCCTCGCTCTCTCTCCCTCGCTCTCTCTCCCTCGCTCTCTCTCCCTCGCTCTCTCTCCCGCGCTCTCTCTCTCCCGCGCTCTCTCTCCCGCGCTCTCTCTCCCGCGCTCTCTCTCCCGCGCTCTCTCTCCAGCGCTCTCTCTCCAGCGCTCTCTTCTCGCGCTCTCTCTCCCGCGCTCTCTCTTCCGCGCTCTCTCTTCCGCGCTCTCTCTTCCGCGCTCTCTCTCCCTCACTCTCTTGTCACAATTCATATAAATGTGAGTCGAAATTCAAACATTATACAGTATGTAAAGTTCAAACTCAATGTTCATTCAATGTATTTACTTCAAAAAATACATGTCACAATAAAAGGTATGTGCATTATGTATATACTAAGTATGTGTATGAAACTAAAATTCAACGTTTATTCAGTTTCGATCTACATATAATACATTTTACAATAACTCGTAAGTGAAATATTTTTAATTCCAACTACCGTGAGTTGTTTTCAGTGATTCAAGAATTTACTCCATCCAGCCAGCACCATCCCTTTCCGAAGCTGGTCCGCGATTTACGGCCCGGCACAACGGGGCGGGCGCGGCGTGGCGTTAGACTGGTCCCTTTCAGATCACTGACGCAACCTCCTCTTTCTCCGACCATTCGTCTCCTTTCTGTTCAATGTCGACGATTTTCTTTCTTAGTTCATCCAATTTGTTGAAATTTTTGGAATTCACTAGCCACAAAAGCACATTTTTGCAGATTTCGTATAAGTTACGTCGTTAATAATTTTCCCGTCTACTATGGTAAAAATCATGTACTACTTCAAAATGTTCTTACTTGCTGAAGTCTTTCAGGGGATGACTGAAGAGATAGTAGAATACCTTACGAGTATTACCTATCTCTTTCAGATAAAATGAAGTTCATATTCTTTCTCATTCTATCAGTAAGGGATAAACAACGTGTGTAGCGCTACTATAGTTTTTCCGCAAGTTATTTTAAGAAATGTACTAAATTGAAGTTGAAGAAGACCATTTTATGTTCTTTAATTTTGCGCTGTTAGCATTGTCATGAATGCGAGTTGTTAGTACATCTATTTGTATTTGTTTAAGACCGCATTTTTTACTATTACATATCTTCCTGTAGAATTTTGCATATGCGAAATATTTTCTTGTTCTTGAATGAATATCTGCTCTGAAATTTTAACGTATTACCCTTACGGACAAGTTCATTTTCAGTTCATAGTAAACGGAGAGCTGCCGTATTGGAGGAGTTTGTGATATTTTAACTAATATTTTAATAAGTGTTCTCTTACAACCTTGCGAATCCATATCTCAAATAACTGCTATTTGTCTACTTCTAACATCATCTTATATATTATTTCTCAAAGGGCTGTTTGGTCTTTTCAATAAATTGGGCGACATACGAAACCGATCTGTATAAAGAAGCAATGGATTGAAAAATCGTGTTTCTTTTCACCTGCACATGGGACATTCGTATTGAAAAAGGGCGTTAAAAATACCTAAATATTAAAAAAAGTAGTAATTCGGGATCTGTAATATCTGATTGCCGCGCGATCTACCGGAAGAAAATTACACTCGGACGGTGGCGGGAAATGCAATCTCAAGCATTTTTGTTTGTTTCAATTTAGTGTAGGTTGTGTAAGCACGTGAACGTGATTTTCTACATTGAATAGAAATCTTGAAATATGAGAGGTTAGTGATCTTAGTGAGGTTAGGTCGTTTATAATGCTGGAATACAAAAAAAGAATTTATTTAAGCAGAAAACAGTTTGGTTATTTGACTAACCGTGCGATTTAATCGCACGGGGTCTCACTAGTACTAACAATTTGATATTTCTCCTATTTTATATTATTCTTACTCTTTTCTACCTTTGTTCAGTTAGAAATTCAGTCATGTTTCGAGACATCTTATCCAAGGTTCAGCGAGGAGGTAATGACAAGGTAAACAAGGGATAAGAATACTTTTATATTGTTCCTTGATAAATATTTTCATTTATCTAAATGAAAGTAACTTTGTGATAGTACTAACGTAAGAAAATGTGACGATTTATTGGAGGAAAAAGATTATGAATTAAAAGCGTATTGAATATTAAGACGTTCATTTTGGTACCAATAGACATCTTCGAACGCTCCACTGATTTATACACATCAGCACAGACCTAACGTAATGAATGAATCATTTTTATAAGAAATAGAATCCTATAGATTTTGAACAATCAATGAAGAAATCAAAATCAACTAGTGTGCTACAACTTATACTTTCTCTTATCATTTTTAACAGTTAATATTGCAACTTGTATCCTACAAAGCCTTCACTTACCTCAAAACGCTGTTAATCAGTGAAGTCCGCTGTACAAAATGTATATTTAATTATTGAAAATTAAGAAGTTTTAATGAAAATGGCATTTGTATCATAGAAATCAGTATATTGAGCTCTATCAGCTCTATCATTTCAAAAGCTTAAAGAAAAAATTGAAGCTGTTTTTTGAGAATTTCTAGTTCGTGTGATTTCAGAGAATGGTAAATTTACGGCGCAAAATTATGCAAAATTACATATATTTTGAAAAAATTATACATTAAATGATTTAAAGTCCTAATATATAGTAAAATATTGCATTAAGAAATAAATATCTAGATTCAATAATAAATGTTAATAATAATGACACTATTGAAAAAGTTAAAATTTTACGATTTTCCAAATTTCAATGATTTTAATAAAAATCAAACATGTGTCGCATTTTTATGCACACTCTGATTCCTTTGTGTAAAAAATTAAAGGAGAATATTTGGAGTAATTTTTCAGAAAATGTTGAAAATGTCCTTTACTTACATACTCTTAGAAATCCTTGTGAAATACACCGAGTCTCGGGGACATCTATTGGGAAATGTGAATTTTGTGGAAAATCCTATGTAGTATGATTTACGCACTAGCTTTGTTTACAGACGTACTTATGTAAAAGAAAACACTTCTTCGGTATCAGGAACCACCAAACGTGTCTTTCCGTAAAAATCTTGAAATCGATTTTTTGCAGCTTTTTAAAAGTTTCTCTGCATTGCGTATTCGAACAAGTAAAATGGATAATTGTCATTCACTCTTCCTGAGCGTGCTTACCGGAGTAAATTATTTTAAATTCACGGCTCGGTTCCATTAATTAGCATTTTGAGATATGAGTGACCCACAAGCGGACGATATGGTAGATTTCGACTCTGCACTTCACGTTCAAATCACGGATAAATGGAATTTATGGTGAGTAAAGGGAGTTAGTGGCAAGTTCGCCAGTCCCTCGGCCTCCTCGTATTATTGTCCATTTTCATGCTCATTATTCACCACATTATCTTTCAGTCATAATCACATCTTAATGCATGTTCCATGCCAGAGGGACACACCAAGAGCCGTAAATGGACATTGAGTGTTTAAACCAATAGCGAGTGTTTGCACAGCGGTAAACAATGGTAAGATATTGTACACGTTTAAGTACCAACTTCAGAGCCTGTGTACAAGCGCGAACTCGACCGTGACGTTAGAGAAGTACGTGATATTCTACCTCCTGATTTATCGGATTCTGCAGCGCGTACTTAAACGCTACAATAATAGAAGTGATTCCAACTTGTAACTAGTGTGTGCTGATATCGTTAAACTGTTCGCTTACGGACACATATACGAATAGAAATTCATGTATGAAACCAATAGGATGTCACTTCATTAAGGCTAAATGTACCGAAAATTGTTGTAGGAAAATTCAATAGATCGCAGCACCATCAGCAGGAATTTTCTTTACCGATAACGTCTGAACAAACTGTCCGATTTTCGATCTGTAAACGGCATTTGACTCCTGTTTATAATAGAATTTACGCTAGGAAGACCTTTTTCCAAAAACACTGGCAGAAACTCGATTTTTAAATTTTTTCTCGTACTTCCGGGAACAATTTCAAAAATGTGGGCTTATAGCGCGATGGCGACACGCTTCCAGAATCCAACGCCGTGTCAAACATGCAAATCGGATAAATAGGAGCGACGGAAAGTGAAATTTCGAAAAACACCTCACCCCACTCCCCCTTCCCCTTCCACGCCGACGGTTCATCCGCCCCTTGTGGGCCGGGCGGCGCGGCCAAGCCGGCACGGGCGACGAGCCGGCGCGGCGACGGGCAAGAAGGCCGAACTTTCGGGGGCAGCAAGCCAGGCACTTCGTTGTCACTTCGTTGATGCTTCCGTCACTTCGCATCTCTAATTGCGTAAATATCACCCACATTCCATCTCCTCACATCGTAATTTAGATATATTTTACTTCTAAGATCTTCCATTACCATTTCACTACCGGAAAGAACAAGCAGATAACGCAGAGCTCTTTTATCCTACGACTCGATTTATCATTTCGAAAGGGCGTTTGTCACCTTGATAGAATTCACCTGGTTAATCCCCTTTTCCAAGTAAAACAGCCGAATCGAATTTTTAAAACGTTTTCGTACTTCAGGACAAATTGCACATACTTTCTCATAGTAAAGTGTTCTAATTTCTTTGGTCTGGGCCAGTTTTACCATCTTTCCCTATCTTCTGACATCTTGCTGACATCTATCGCCGCCCAAAATACATTTTTTGAACTTTTCTCATTTTTCAGCTTCTTAATGGTAGATACGAAATATTACTTTTAGGATATTAAAGAAGAGTAAAACTTCGTCCTATATAGGAATTTTCATTGATAAATTTGGAGCCGCTCTTAAGAAAATGGCGTTTAAGCGTTACTGTAAATGCGAAAATGGAAGCTTCGGAATTTTCACAAGAATCCTTCGAGTTTTCGAACAACTTCATTTGGAGACATTTAAAGCACTTCTACTCACAAATGTAATAATGTATAAAATTTCTGGATATGTGAATATTAATGGCGTGAGAGACACTTAAAAAATACATTAGTTTATTTTTTGAAAAATCAGAAAAATACAGCCAAATTCATTTTATGTTAACTTAAAGAATGCAAATAGCATTCGTACGAAAAGTTTGGAGAAGCAATTTGAGAAAATGGCGTTTGAGCATTTGTGCAAATTCGGAAGTTTCAGTTCATTTTCACAGAAAACATCTGAGTTGTCGAGGAACTTTTAAGACATAATGTAAAGCACATGTACTCGTAAATGTAATAGTAGGGAGTTTTTGCACCCTCGAACGTTACGTACTATCGATCTTCTGCTCATTCGCAGTGCAAGTTTCACATCACTTTGGTGCATCTGCGCATGCGCAAAAGATCGATAGTACTTAACGTTCGAGGTGGCAAAAGCTCCCTAATGTAAACAAATCGCCGTTAATGAAAATATTTACGAAATGAATGGCTAGTCAAAGAATTACATTTTTGTAATTTTTGAAAAACAAAGGAATAGAGCAATATGGCGTTTATGTCATCTCAGAGTACATTAGGCACTATCCTTTCAAAAGTTTAAGGAAAAAAGTTGAAGTCGATTTTGAGAAAATCTTGTTCTTGTAATTTTTAAAAATTGCACAAATTGCACTCAATATTGCGCGAAAACTACTAAAAATTTCAAAAAAATGTGCATGACCTTATTGAAAGAACTAGGTATGGAGAACAAATATAATTTTAAGGGAAAATCTCTATCTTCAATTTTGTAGTTGTAGGAAGACGCCGAAAAAAATTCGAACTTTTGCAATTTTCCCAAAATCAGAGTCAGCAATGAAAATAAGAGCTATGCCACCTTTAGTATATTTTACTTTATTCTTACAATTAATTTAAGGAAAGCATTTGGAGTAATTTTTGATTGATTGTTAGTGATTTCGGGCGCGTCAACTACTGTGGTCATTAGTCCCGTAAGTGCAATGCATGTTTATTTCATCGTGAGGTGGAAGAGATGTTGCCCGCTATGCCGATGGCGAGATCCGGCGCCGACCTTCCGTCCACTAGCGGGGCTTCCCAACCAGGTATCTGCCACCAGTGAGGCACCACCCCAGCTGGGACAAGCTCTAAATCACCGACCGATTTACCTGTCGGCTTGCCGGGTTCTTTCTTAACAAGGTATCTCCCACCAGCAGTGCACCGCCCACAGCCGGGACAAGTTCCAATCCTCCCACTGGTCTCCCAGCATATATGGTAGTGTTGTGCAAGTTAGTGTGTGTGTGTGTGTGTGTGTGTGTGTGAAGATAGGACAAGGAAGAGGAAGGAAATATCGCGCGCGGTCCGTTTGTTAGGATATTGCTCCGGCATTCGTATCGGAGAAACCACGGAAAACTCCCAATCAGAGCAGCCGGTCGCTAGACTTTTCCTCCAGACATCGGTTGAATTCTACATCTAGCTGACAAGCTAGTGTTGAAAATCCTGCCACCGTCGGGACTCGAACCTAGAACTTCGACTCAGACCAGATCGACAGGGGTTTATTCAGTTGAGCAAAAATTCGACACATAGTTTAGGCGCTAGTGGTGTTCACATACGCCCAGACAGGCAGACACAGACAGATGGACGGACGAACGGACGTTAAAAAGTCAAAACACACATCCTTTCGGTATCAGGGAACCCCAAAACGAGTACTTCCGTTGAAATCTCGAAATAGATTTTCCGCAGCATTACATAACTTTGTGTAACTAACACGAGAAAGTAACTAGTGGTGCTACAGAATGGCACAGACTTTCTCGTATTAGTTTTCAATTTCCTATAGTCTCGGCCAGCTATTCGGACTTTGTCGTAGTAAAATTTACTATTTTGTTGGCATGGGCTAGATTTATGGCGTGTCCCCATCTTGCCACCTACCATTTAACGCACCCAACATATTTTTAGGTTTTCTCAATTTTTCGGTTTCCTAATGGTAGATTCAAAATATTGATTTTAGAATATTAAAGAAGACTGAAACATTGTCCTTCACGACAATTTTCATTCATAAACTTGAAATCGTTTTTAAGAAAAGGGTGTTTAAGCATCTGTGTCAATGCGAAATATAAAGCCCTTTTTCACAGGAATCTTGAGAGTTTTTTTAAAAAATTTATTTTAAGATATTTTAAGCTCTTCCATTCACAAATGCAATAATGTCTACAAATCGCTGCAAATGTGCATACAAGGCATGCGAAATATTTAAAAAATACATTTGTGTAAATTTTGAAGAAAAACAACAACAAAATAATACAACAAAACCTTTTTTGTTTCCTTAGACAGTGCATTTCGCATACGTACAAAAACTGAACAAAAAATTTGGAACCTTTTTCAGAAAAAATTGGCGTTTGAGCGTTTCTGAAAATGCGAAATTTCGAGTTCATTTCCAAAAAAATTTTTAGTTTTCGAAAAACTTTAAATGATATAATTTAAAGCACATGTGCTCATAAATCTAATAATGTGAACAAATCGCCGATAATGTACATATAAACGACGTGACAGGCTATTCAAAAAGTTTCATTTGTGTTATTTTCGCGAAAACAAAAGAATAGAGCAAAAGAGCGTTTGTGTCATCTCAAAGTACATTTCGCAAAATCCCTACTAAAAGTTTAAAGAAAAAAATGGAGCCGATTTTGAAAAAATCTTGCTTTGTTATCTTTTAAAGTTGCAGATATTGCACACAAGATTGCGCCAAAACTACAAAAATTGTTTTAAAAGATTTCATGACCTTAATGAAAGAACTAATTATGTACAACAAATTTCTTAGAAAGGAAAAATCTCTATCGTCAATATTGTAGTTGTAGGAAACGCCGAAAAAATTCAATCTTTGGCAATTTTCGAAAATTCACAGTTATCAGTGAAATCGGACCTAAGCCATGTGTATTTTATTCCATTTTTACGAGAAATATAAAGAAAAAATTTTGAGCCATATATGAGCAAATTATTAAAATATCCGTGTAATGTAAATTCGTGTAATGTATCTCCAAAAAGTAATGCACGTTTTTGAAAATTGCAGATCTTCGACTGATAGTAGATCGACAGCTGGTTTTTTTTCAGTTTAGAAAAATGTGTACGCAGTGTAAACGCTAGTGTTGTTCACATACCCCACAGACACTGACCCTACAGACACTGACCCCACAGACGTTTTTCCGTCAATCAATTTTTCGGTATTAAGGACCCACAAAACATGGATTCTGACTACACCACGAGTTACAAGAAGTAATTTATTATACAACAACAGGATTTATCCACATTTTCATTACCAGGACTCGGCTTTGAGAGTTTTCCTGCGCACGATATAACTTTCTCTTCGTATAAAGATTGAGAAGAGAGATAAAGTAAAATAAATGTTCACAATTTGAAATTCCATTAATAAAATATTAATTATATCGAATTTAAAAGTAACTACTTTTTCTGCCTACTGTTTTTTTTATTTCTCTCTATCAGCAATGAAAACAAAGAGATGCACGTAGAAAACTCAGAGACGAACAGAGAATTTTTGAAGCACTCTGTTCGAAATCTTTACGTGCAGCACATAGGAATGTCAGCAATTCTGCATTAGTATAGACAAAATATAAAATATGCATGGCTAAAATATAAACACACATTTAAATAAAAACTATTTTTCAAAATTAATTAAATATATTTTCGGAAATAATTTCAAGAAAATTTGGTAGATTTGTGAAAATACCTTAATAATTAGCAAATAATAAATATACTGTTAAGCAGATATTAAATGATCAGCAAAATATGTCAAATACGTAATACAGTACAAAATTTGTAACGAAAAATTTAAATATTTTGTTAGGATTGCAATAGTTCGCCGAGATTACAAAATGAGAATAGTAGACAAAACATATGTACTTACATTAGACCCGGACTTTAGCCATGAGATCGTCAAGCAGTACCGCGAAACAGAATTTTGACGTGACTGAAGATCATTTTTTTACATGACTAGAGAAGTCTATTTATCCGATTTCAGTGTATGATATGGCAGTGTATGATATTCAGGGTGCATCTCGCCAGCGCGCTATTTTACCACTTTTTCAAATTTGTCCGCAAGTATAAAAACATTTTAAAAATTCGATTCGGCTATTTTACTGTGAAAAAGGGATTAACCAGGTGAATTCTATCAAGGTGACAAACGCCGTTTTGAAATGATAAATCGAGTCGTAGGATAAAAGAGCTCTTGCGTTATCTCTGCTTGTTCTTTCCGGTAGTGAAATGGTAATGGGAGATCTTAGAAGTAAAATATATCTAATATATCTAAAATACGATGTGAAGAGATGGAATATGGGTGATATTTACGCAATTAGTTCTTTTTTTTTTTAAATCAGCACCAAAGCGGGATCGGTGTTTTGAGTGATACCTCAGACATTCTTATGATGGTATTCGAAGGAAGATGGAATATGTGAATAAGATAATAGTTTTATATTATTATTAAAGATGATACGAGACCGTTTTGCCCCTATTACAGCATCACTAGTTTCATATGTGAGGAAAAAATATCTTAAGATGCGAAGTGACGGAAGCATCAACGAAGTGACGGGGTGCCTGGCTTGCTGCCCCCGAAAGTTCGGCCTTCTTGCCCGTCGCCGCGCCGGCTCGTCGCCCGTGCCGGCTTGGCCGCGCCGCCCGGCCCACAAGGGGCGGATGAACCGTCGGCGTGGAAGGGGAAGGGGGAGTGGGGTGAGGTGTTTTTCGAAATTTCACTTTCCGTCGCTCCTATTTATCCGATTTGCATGTTTGATACGGCGTTGGATTCTGGAAGCGTGTCGCCATCGCGCTATAAGCCCACATTTTTGAAATTGTTCCCGGAAGTACGAGAAACAATTTAAAAATCGAGTTTCTGCCAGTGTTTTTGGAAAAAGGTCTTCCTAGCGTAAATTCTATTATAAACAGGAGTCAAATGCCGTTTACAGATCGAAAATCGGACAGTTTGTTCAGACGTTATCGGTAAAGTAAAATTCACTAAATTTGGTGCTGCCACGTGGTGGTGACAAATTGAACTAGTGTCGGTACATTTAGCCTTTACTTTTAGCGATAGTAATACACGCTGACGTTCTAATCCAGAACAGGTTTAATAAAGGTTTGAATTTACAAGTTCTTAGTTTGCCGCCTATCAGTAGATATGACATAACATGGTCACGTGGTTACGTGTAAGAATTATTTAGTTTCACGCGGTGTAAAAACTCTGTATTGGCTTAGGAACAACGGCAACCGTGTCGTTTCCTGTTATTAAAATAGCAATGCAATGAATCTAAAATATCAACTAATATAAATGCACTCTAGTAATTGACATTAAATGTGGGGGAAAGGGGATTATGGATGTTGTGGAAAGAGAACTATACTTCGGTTTTTCTTTCTTGGCGCACGGGGGGGGTGTCAGTAAAATGGAATATCTCACGATATTTCGCGTCGTTCTCGGTTGTGCCCCAGGAGTCGCATGATCGCCAGCATTTCTCGATACAGTCGCGACAGACGCGAAGTATATATAGTGGTGCTGCAACAACATGAACTTTCTGTATTATTTGTATCTGTTGTGTGATATTATACACTGCGATTTATTCACAGTTGCCTCTGACAGGTCATCAGATACGGTGCCATCCAATCGGGACCTTGCACGTCACTAGTGACGTCACTATGGTGGTGTTCAACCTTCCGATTGGATGACACCGTAACAGCTGATTTACGTCAGATGCAGCTCTGAATAAATCCAAGTATAATACTATTTTAACGTGCAAATTTCCCACTCGCTAAAGTATTTCCACGGGTTGGAATGCTAACCAAAACACATAAGTTTCCCCGGCTACATCACCTGACTGATAGCATTTGAATGGCACTTCCGAACCATCAAAAAGAATGTTGATCGTCTTTGCCCTGAGGAATCCTGCAACATGACAAGTGAAACGTCGACCTCTTAGCCTGCGACGCGGCGTCACCCGGATAACGCAGATGATATGGACTCGAGCCGCGGAAGTTAACGTATCAATCGAAAATGAGGTAGGGACTGTAAATAAATTATCCCCCAAAATTAATAGGGTAAACGATACAGTGATTGGCCAATTCCCAGTGATTGGCCACTCCAACTATCATTTGAATTACCGCTTGTTCTAATACCATGTTCTCATATTTTGTTTGAAAATTGTGTGAAGGGACGCTTTTTGGTTATAACGTAATATTTACTTTGACCGCAAGAGTGCAACTGTTGCCTATATGGCGGACGTTTGTTAACAGTGCGATGCGTGTTCATTGTATGTAAAGATTTCTTAAGATTTTCTTTAGAAACCTGATATCCAACAGCGCTGTTTGTTCATTACGGCGGTAAGTAAATCACCTTGATATGTCAGAAAACACAAACCTTATTGAGTGACAATATCAGCTGAAAATGAGAAGCCCAGCTTTGCATAGTTACTGACAGGGGGGCAATGACTGTATCTTCAATTGTGTGTGAATTGTGTTATTAGTCACTCTGCTAATTATTGGTGTCAGATTGTTTTTAATTGTAGTTTAATATTATTGCACACAGGTATAACCTGCATGGACCTGAAATAAGCGATTTTACAATGCCAAAGAAGCCGAAGCAGGAGTATGATGCAGAATCCATAGCAAATGTATTAAAAATAATGGGTCATATGGGCGTTCTGCTGAAAAATTATTTAATGTTCCGAACACAAGTTTGCAGTTTCGTTTTAACTATCCAGATCACAAAACAGCACTAAGTTCTGATACTCTATTATCTAAAGAAGAAGACATTCTTGTTAGGTGCGTACTTGAACCAGCCCGAAAATGTTTTCCAAGGAAGAAGGAAGATCTACAGAGTAGCGTTCAACAATTTTTAGCTGCTAAACAAAATGCTCAATCCGTTCAACAACTGTCCATGAGAAGGCTGGGTCAAGGCATTTTAAAGAAGACATCCCATAATCACTAAACGGACAAATGAAGCAGTGACAGCCGCTAGTCCATGTGTCAGAGAACAAGATATCATAATGTGATAATGGGGTACATAGGGAATCAGAATGTGTTATAGGGTACATCGAGAGAAGTAAATTGGATGAGAAAATAAATTATCCTACAAGGGTCTGTAATGGAAAATAGTCAAATTTTGAAACGTCCAATTACAGGGAAGGTTTTAACTAAAAAAGGAAAGTAAGAATGTTTACTCAGTAAAATAAAGATCTTCAAAAGAATAGGAAAGTCGTGTTCTGCTTTGCATCATGGACTTGTCACTATTCCATTGACTTATCTATCCATACCAACGAATACCAGAAAAATTGCTGGCCAGACGGCTGAGAGATTTGAAAAAGTGACAACGGATGGATTACAAGCAAGGTATTCTACGAATATATTTGAAGCATATTCCGTCCATTTCTATTAAAAAATGCCATCACACTCCCTGTGACGGCCGGCTAGAAGACACATCTGACATAAGAATTGAGTCGAATATGCTCAGATTTGAAAATAGAGGATTTACCCTCACAACGCTTAAACCTTAAAGATATAGTAAATCTGTATCTTACAAATTATGTGCTTCCCTTGGTAATATAATAATTAATTGAATATATCGTTATACTAGTTGTTTCTGTTAGTAATAATTCAATGGCCAATCACTGTCTTCATGGTGGCCAATCACTATAATTTCTGGCCAATCACTGTACAAAATGACACGTTTTTATGAAAAAAATAATTGATTAATTGATGATTCCGGGCGTGTCAACTACAGAGGTCATTAGACCCGTTAGTGTAGTGCGTGTTTTCTCCTCGGGAGGTGGCGGTGACCTTTTTCCCGCTGGATGGCGAGATCCGGCGCCGACCTACCGTCGACTAGCGGAGTTTCCCCTCAATCAGGTATCTTTCACCAGCGGAGCACCGCCCCTGCCGGAACAAGTTCTACGCTCCCGACTGCTCTCCCGGCATGTGCGGTACTGTAGGACATGGTTCGTGTAAGTGTGTGTGTGTATAAGGGAAGAGGATAGGACAAAGAAGAGGAAGGAAAGATCGCGCGCAGTCCGTGTAGTGTAGTGCATGGTTAGTGTGCGTGTGTGTGTGTGTAAGGGGTGAGGATAGGACAAGGAAGAGGAAGGAATGATCGCGCGCAGTCCGTGGCCTGTTTGTTAGGGTACTGCTCCGGCATTCTCCTGGAGTTGATCAGAGAAACCACGGAAAACTACCGATGAGAGCAGCCGGCCGCTAAATTTCTCCTCCAGACAGCGACTGAATTCGACCTAGCTGTCAAGCTAGGTAAAAGGATCATTGGACAGTAGAAAGTCAGTAGCAAATTTTCAAAATTTTACTTTTCAAATGGGTTAATACGGTCACAACTCTTAAGTGGTCAATCACTGTACTGTTTACCCTATATACACTTCAAATTCGAGGGGCCGTGGCATCAGCTAGATCGAACATGTTAGTGAAAATCCTGTTTACGGTTCAGTCGCTGGTCTTGTTCACAGCCAGACTTATGAACAGACAAAGCAGCAGTCATCTAGGGAAATCTATTTTCGGTATCAAGAACTTACAAAACATGAATCCCGACTACACTAAGTATTCAAGAAAGTAATTTACTGGATATAAAAGTATGAATAATACTCTTTGTTATTATTGAGCCACAAAACGTATTTTTCATTCCGGAAACAAGTTTTTCACGCAACATTACCAAATGTTATCTTAGTACGTAGAAGTAAAGGAGAAAGTAAAAGAGCTTTAAGTTCTAAAAATGTATAAGGATGTTCTAAAATCACTTCCTCGCTCAATCAAAGACATTCATTTGATTCGTTGATATCTTTCAATGATCTATAAGTCGGTCCACGAGGAAAGGTGTTCACCTAAACTCTAGTGATTACATTCGTTTTCCCAATCTCATCTCTTGAGTCACTGTATAGCATCATCAAAGCACAAAAGGCTTCTTCACGGTTTCCATTATTCACAGGGCGTAGCTAACCAGAGGAGTGTCGGGTAAAATACCACTAAAATACTTGCTACTAACACGCAAAATCGTTTGATTTTCAAATTACTCTTTGTTACATTTCTTGCTCCTAGATATTAAAATTTTGTTTATAAGACATTGATGTCTTTTATCACAAGCAATAGACCGACATTAACTGACCATATTCAAGGTATAGAGACCTGACAGCAAAACAAGATTCAATATGAAATATAGGTTTTGTTTCTGCTCATAAAATTTTGTAACGATTCAAACTGAAAAATCACTTAATAAAACAAACTGTAAGTAAGATTGGTCTCAAAAGATTAGAATTTCTCCCAACTTTTTAAGAAGAAATGTACGAATTAATATGCATTTTCACGTTTTACTGAAGGAATACTGCAATCCTGCAAACAGACATCTGAATCGTATCACTTTTCCTGTAATATCTGATCTATTTATCTGAGAATAGATTCATCTCCTGGTATTCGCATCGTACGAAAAATGTTTGAAAGAAAAAATTACTAAACCACACACCTGCGCAAACAGTTCCTCCTCGCTTGCCGAATGAACATCGTTGATATTAATTTGAATAAACCGTCTTTACTGCATATTTGGATTTTGCGGTAATAGCATGTAAATTGCCAGAAACATTTCTTCTTTTTCGTATACTATTCACTTAGCACAGAGAGAGCATTGTAAGGTTGCAGGGAAAACTAGCGATTTTTAAACAAAAAACTGGTGTTGTAGGTTCCTGGTATCGAAAAATAGATCCTTCTGTTTCCAATAAGTACCAAATTACTTCCCCAAATACGTCATGTAGTCCAAAAATTTAAATCTCTTCAGGGTTTTCCTAAAACTACAATACTGAAGATTGAGATTTTTTTATTAATGATATCTGTTCTTTACAATTAACTCAAGGTTTATTTTTTAATAGAAGTTCTGAATTTTGGAAAATTACGTATGCTGAACTTTCTGTTTGAAACGTTGGGAAACGTTCTTCACAATTCAGATGTTTGATGTAACGGATAAGTGAAGGGCATAAAACACTTGGCTGATCGTGCTTATTTTGATTTAAACCAAGTTTTTGTGTAAATCGTTTTTATATCAGAATACAGTTTTTTGGTTAAAATAAGGCTTTTTGGATTAGACCACGCAAAATAAATATTTGAGTTCGAACCCTCTGTGGGCAAACAAATTTCGCGGGTTGGAAACACACTTGCAGGTTCAAGTAGTAGCCTACTGTGAAACAGGCCTAATATTACGAACGTAACTATTACAAATAATGGGATATACTGCTGTTGTAGCAACCCTAGTTTTCATACAGGAGGGTGTATTAAACATTAAGCCTTTCACGGTTTCTTCGATTGGAACCAGTCATGCTTCATTTGTTAACAAACCTGCGATGTAGAATATATGTTTTTCTAAACGTTTTTATAACTCGTACATGTATCTCTACGTTCCACGAACATTGAAGCACATCTTTCATAATTCAGACACTATATTGATTTAAATAAATTATAACTGACTAATACGTAACGTACTCAACCCTCAACAAATTGAAAGTATGTATTTTTGTTTTATTTACTCGCTTGTTTTGAATTGAATGCGTTAGAAATTATTCTGTTAAAATCAGCATAATCCCTGAGTTTCTAAAAATAGTTTTTCACTACTTTGCGCTGAAATGTAGCGAAATTAACTTGTTGCGCAATTAATCAAATCTACTATGGTTCATGCAATATTCACGCGAGAAAATGTACAAAAATATTGACTACATGAAAAAAGTGATAGGATTTGATCGAAAATTGGTATGACGGAATAAGTGAAAATGCTTTACATTTCTATGAATCGTTTGAGTTTATGCGTTAAATAATAAACAGGTTATGCATTTAATGCGTGATGCGCAGATTCCGTAGCATCACATGACTTACTTTTTTGTTGAAGAGCAGCAGAAAAAACACCAGGCACCTTGCGGTTGGAGGAGTAATATACTGTCCGCTGTCCGGCGCTGACAGCTATCAAATGCAGTATGGAAAGACCTTGAAAACTGAGACCATGAAACATATCGGTGGCAAGGAGTGAAATTTTCAGGAAAATGAATGTCGGTCGGTCAGCCGAGAGTCTTAACACAAAACACTCCAATAATAACGTTGTATTACAGAGGTTTGTCATGATACCAACAAGAAAAATTGAACAACCTACAAGAGAAAGAGAGAGTGATTAACTAAAGTTTTACGCTAGTTCTTCAAAAACACAAAGAATCAATAAGGATATTATTCCGAAAATCACATATTTAATGAAAAGTTGCTGGCAACTGAAACTACTTTATTTTGTTTGTCTATACATTTTTGCACTATCATCCAAAGGGCATGCTAGTAAAATAAAAAGAAACTATGTCATGAGCAGAAGCGAGTTTTCACTTGACGTCCTGAGCAAAAAATTCAAAACAATTGTTTTTTTAAAAAAACAAAGGAACGTCGTTATTTTAATTTAAATAAATATATTGTTTAAATTAAGATTTTCGGTTTAAATAAGGTTTATTGGTTAAAATAAGGTTCTTTGTAAAAATGAGTCCAAAATAAGTGGAAAGCAAGTTTTTTATTTAAACTAATTTTTAATTTTAATGTTTTAATAGGATTTTTAATAATCATATTTAAATAACTTTCTTGAAATAAATGTCATGTTAGTCGCTATACGTTTATTATAATTCTCCAAACAGAATATATTGTTCAGTGAAACACAATTTAACACTAACAAAAAGCGGGGGTGTAAAATATTAAAAAAATAATTTGAAACACGAAATATTTGCCTTGAATGGTAAACAATAGAACAAAATATATACAAATTCAATATTTTTAATATGAGAATATAAATCTGGCATAAAGCATGAGTAAATAGAATAACAAAAAATAGTACTTGAGACCAAATACGTTATGAATTATCTAACGAATGTATTAAATGTTTGCGAAACCAGACCTGAAAAGTAGCAACAACGATTAGCAAGAATTAAAAAAGATAGACTTCATCCTTAGTCTTCAACAAATTCTTCACGTCATTGTTGTAACATTTAAATGTAAAACAGTTTTGACGCTTTAGCTCATTTGACATTCACGAAAATTATCTAAATCAATATAAAATTGACATAAAAACAAAACTTATCAAAATTGTATTTATAAATATTATTTTACTTTCTCGCTCTTTTTATTTATTTTACGTCAAAACCAGTTAAAAACTGTGTATGACGTGCTACGGGCAGAAGTGAATTCTGTACACGTTTTCATAATTCTGTGATCCCTACCTTAAGCCATATTCTAGTTGAATTTTGAACACAGAAAAAAATGAGCGTTTTTATTTTCAAGTATTGTTGACAAGATACACGCTCCGATGTAATAAATTATATTTTCAAAGTTCAATTAGCTATAAATTTGGGCTCTTAACCCTCATCATGTCCTTCATGAAGGAATAATACGAAGGAATAATAGGAAGGTTGTCTTGCCGCGACAACATGGAGAACGAAAATTTGAATAACTATATTTCCCACTGAATTTTAGAAGACGTGCACAGACAATGAAGTTACATTTATGTCCAGAAGCAAAACGAGGGGCCATCTCAGCATTTGCTGAAAGCATCAGGGAAACTGGACGAAACACCTGATCGAAATGGGTGTCATCGAACCAGAAGCTGCGGTACAATAATTGTTATAGGTTCTATAGAAACACGGTATACAGTCCAAATGGATAATAATCGATTAAATACAATTGTTAACATTAATGTTACTTTCCTTTTTACTTTCTCATATTACGAATACTTCGATACTTTATGTAATCGTGCGCCGGGAAACGGAGAATTTTCGCCAGAAAAACTCTTATAGCTGCGGTCTGGTAACGAAAAAGTGGATAAAATCTTCGGTAAATTTAGAAAAATCCTCTATCTCGTGGTGTAGTCAAAATCCATGTTTTGTTGCTTCTTGAGACTGCAAAATCGATTGACGAAAAAACCTCCCTCTGTCCGTCTGTCGTCAACGCTAAGGCCTAAACCGTTCTGCCGATTTTCTTCAAAATTTATATTCCCCAATCGTTTTTACTGATGTCAAGGCTCCTGGAATTTGAAACCGACATTTTAATTTTGGGAGGTACTTTACATGAAGCCCGTCGAAGATTTTCAAAGTTAAAGAAAATGGCTCCAAATTTTTTGATTAAATTTTGTTGTTGAATAGTGCGAAGGACATTTAAGGGAATGATGTAGGATTCATTTTCGTTGATATTCCCAATTTTTCGAAAAATTGCAAAAAACTATTTAAAAACTGTAAAATTGAAGATAGAGACTTTTGCCTCAGAGTCGGTTGTACAAAATTAGCGCTTTAAATAAGGCCATTACCACTTTTTGGAAACACGAGTAGTTTATGCGTAAATTGCACTTCAAATTTACAAAAAAATGTTCTCAAAAACCGCTCCAAATTTTTTCTTTAAACTTCTTCACTTATGTAATGAGACACGATAAAAATACGGTTTTAATTCCACTTCTGGGAAATACTTAGTTTTTTGAAAATTGCAAAAAAATAGTTTTAAAACTACAAAATTGTAGATAGCGATTTTTACCTCAGACAAAGTCTCTTGTACAAAATTAGCTGGTAAAAAAGGTTATGTAGAAATTTTGAAAAACGAGTCGTTTTTGGCGTAATCTTTGCTTCACATTTTCAAAACAAAATTCTCAAAAACCGCTCCAAAGTTTTTTTTTAAATTTTCTCCACGTGTGTTGTTACACGAGACGGTAAATAAACGGGACGGGACGGTAACGGGACGGGACGGTAAATAAATAAACTAGTGGTGCTGTAGAATGACACAGACTTTCTCGCAATAGTTATTTTTCTAATATAGTTCGTCGGATATAAGATTTGGAATAAGCCCTTCACTGCTGCTTCTTTGTCGCCCAAAGTCATGTTTTTCGCATGTTAACAATTACCGGCTTCCTAATTGATAGAGCTCAAACAATTAGGTTTGGACTAGTATATAAGTACACAGTCCGCATCTCATCCAATGGTGAAGTTGGTTAAAGCGTGTTGGGGCTGAGCGCTTCACTTCGGAAGATGCCGGGTTCGAATCCCAAATAGGGATTTTAATTTGATGAATGTGTTGTTACAGAAAAAACATTGAAGAGTGTAAAAACTTTATTGAAAATCATTTGAAGGACTTCTACTCACGAATAGAATCAATGCAGATAAATATTCAGGACTTGTCTGTTTTCCCAAATTGCATCTTTTAAACAATTTTTCAACTCTGTTATTCGATTTCTGAAACGTATGGCATGTCAAATCAATCGTTTGTCTTGTGTATATCTGTATGAACCAATTTAAGTAAAAAGAGTATTTCAACGTTAAATTGAAGTACAATATAACCAGCATGCATGAGATCATTTTACATATCTCTAACGGTTCCGAAATTATTATTACTTTCTCGCCTTACGAATACTTCGTAAGAGAAGGAAGGTATGTAATCGTGGGCCGGAAAACGGGGAATTGTCGTCAGAAAAATATCTTATACCTGGGGTCTGATAACGAAAAAGTGGATAAAACCTCAAGCTACATTTATAAAAACTAGTGGTTCTATAGAATGGCACAGACTTTCTCGCAAAACTTCGTTTTGTAATCTCTAAATTGAACTAGTTTTTCTGTTATGAATGATGATCTTCCCAGATACCTTCTTTGAGCGCCAAATGACATTTTTTACATTCTCTGGATTTTTCGGCTTCCTAATGCGAGAAATGAAACCACAATACACTTATTACTATTATATAAGTGTAAATGTCATGCATAACCATTGTGGCCGCAATCATTAGTCAGGGTGCATTGGCACAGCTCTTCCGATGGAAGCTTCGCCGGTTCGAGTCCTGGTCGGGGAATATTATTTGTCAAAATTCTTCGTTTCACAGGAGATCAATTGAGAATTCTAGAAACTTTATTGAAAACCACGTGAAGCCGTTTGAATCACAAATATTGATAATTACGATAAATGAACGAAGTGTCTGTATATATTTTTTTTCGAATTTTAACTTTCAACAATTTTTTTCGTCTCTTCTTGATTTGTAAAGCGTATGTACCATCGTATCAATTGTTTCTTTATCATGCATTTACATTTATAGCTCGGTTCGATTCTTCTTACGGCTCTGTTCGATCCATACGGTGCTAGGGTGGCGTAGTGTAACAAGTGCCGGCTCGTTAACTTTGAGCATCGGATTTCGGGTCTCAGAACAGAAAAAGTTTGCTGGTAGAAAACACTTTTGCTTGTTTATGAAGTAATGGAATAGCATTTAGGACCATATAGAAGCAGTGCAAGAAAGTATTTGCGTTGAGAGCACCACTAGTTATGCTTGGTATAGTCTCGAATTGTATAGAAACAGTTATTTCACCAGAAAAATATTTTACTTGGGACTTGACCTTTTTCTATCTCATTTATTCGTTTAATGTCATCGGCCAAGTGTTGTAAAATAATGTACATAAATTGTATGTTAATTTTTTGTTGTGAGCTGTTGATACTGCCACCTAATGAATATGATTACTACGTCGAGTGTTATACTTATAGACATCGGCATTTGCTGAAAATATATTCCCACCCTTAAGGGCCAGTTTCACCAAACAAGGAGTAAGAGTTAACTCTGGAGTAAATCATGTTTACAGGAGAGTAACGTCTTGCAGCGTTTTCACCAACACTTTACTCGAGTGTAAATCACTTATTCGAAAGTAAATTTGTGAGTAAATTACACCGCGAAAATCCGTCAGGTAAACTACGGAGTAAGCTCAGTTTTCAATATGCGTGTACCTCCGACGTGTTGTTATGGCTCGACGATTGCAAATGATGGTATTTGAAGATGATTCCAGCGGTTATTAGGAATATTATCCTCTAGTGCGAAGACAAAGATGGGTACGGGAGGGAATGGATTGTTTTCTTCCAATTATGACGATGGAGATTTTTTCACGAGGTTATGTTTGGCCAAATCATCAGCTCTTCTGTATGGAAGAAATTAGTAATTTGCAAACTAATTACAAAACCAACTAGTGGTGCTTCCAACGCACATACTTTCTCGCTCTGCTACTATACGGTCCTTATTGCTATTCCACTACTCCATAAACCAGCAAAAGTGTACTATACCAGCAAACCATTTCGGTACCGAGACCCGACAAACGAAACTCAAATTCAACGAACCGGCACTTATACCACTACGTAACACCAACACCACGTCTGTCGAACAGAGCCATAAAAGAATAGAACCGACCGAAATGCTCATAATTTTACTTAAATTGGTTCATACAGATATATACTAGACAACTGTTCATTTGACATGTCATACGCTTCAGAAATCGAATAACAGAGTTGAAAAATTGTTTAAAAAACGCAGTTAGGGAAAACACAGACAAGTCCTGTCTATTTATCTATATTGAATCTATTCGTGAGTAGAAATACTTCAAATGATTTTCAATAAAGTATCTACACTCTTCAATGTTTTTTTTCCTGCAACATCACATTCATCAAATTAAAATTCCCCTCGGGGGATCGAACTCGGTACCTTCCTTATTGAAGATCACAACCCGAAGGAGCATTAACCAACCGCGCTACGAAACCGACTTGCGGGACCACTGCTTATATTTCAGTCAAAACGTACTTGTATCAGTTCTATCATTAGGAAGCCGGTAATTGTCAACATGCGAAAAACAAGTCTTTCAAAAAACATGACCAAGAAAGGCAGCGGTGAACTGCTTACTCCACATAATTTATCGGATGATCGGCATTTGGAAAGTAACTACTGCGAGAAAGTATGTGCCATTCTATAGCCCCACTAGTTTATTTATATATTTACCTTCCCTTCTTACACACGTGCAGAAAATTTAAAGAAAAAATTTGGAGCGGTTTTTGAGAAATTTTTTTTTTGTAAATTTGAATCGCAATTTATGCAAAAACTATTCGTTTTTCCAAAAAATTGTACATGACCTTATTTGAAGTGCTAATTTTGTACAACCGACTTTGTCTGAGGCGAAAATCTCTATCTTCAAGTTTGCCGTTTTTAAACAGTTTTTTGCAATTTTCGAAAAATAGGGCCTATCAACGAAAATGATGCCTACGTCATTCCCTTCAACGTTCTTCGCACTATTCAACAACAAAATATAATCAAAAAATTGAGTCATTTTTTTTAATTCATAAAATCTCAAAATGGGCTTCATGTAAAGTATCCTCAAATACTAAGATATCGGTTTCAAATTCAAGAGGCCTTGAGACGAGTCAAAACCATCGGTGAATATCAATTTTGAAGAAAATGGACCGAACGGTTTAGGCGCTAGCGTTGACCACAGACGGACAGACGGACGGAATGCCGTGAATCGATTTTGAAGTATGAAGAAGCAACAAATCATGGATTTTGACTACACCACGAGATAGAGGATTTTTTCTAAATTTAGCAACAGGTTTTATCCACTTTTCTGTCACCAGACCTCTGCTATAAGAGATTTTCTGGCGAAAATTCTCTGTTTTCCGCCGCACGATTACATAACTTTCTCTTCTTACGAAGTATTCGTAAGGCGAGAAAGTAAAAAATAAATACAAGAAGTATAATAATTTCATGAACTACTTTTTTCGAAATTGCAGGTATCTTACGATTATAGGCAATCAGTTCAGAGTCCTGATCAAAACAGAATGTCTATTAAGGGGCATGTAAACATTGTAGCAAAGTATTTTATTTGTGAAGTACGATGTATATCACGTATGGGAGAGATCTGCGCACCACGTTTTCTTGAGTTCCAGAATCCCTTTCCAACATTTTAAATATAATTAATTGAGAGATTAATAATGTTTAAAAATAAAACAAATAAATAATAATAACATTTTTAAAAGTGCGAGATTAGCAACAAATGAAAAAGTTGACGTTTGCGTACAAATTCATAATATATATTCGAAAAATTGAACTAGGAAATAAATATACGAAAACTAAGAAATAAGCTACGCTAACTCAAATCACCAAAACACCACACAAGACTATAACCTAACCAAACCTAACCTAACATGACATAACCGAACACGCCGCCGCCAAGAACTCCCAAACTGAAAATTGAAAGAAAATAACCAGAGGTTCCCGTTGGTCCGCGTTGGTTCACAGCATCAGTCGCTCACGGCCTCTTGAATCGCTTCTTCTGCGTGTGAAAAATTGCGCGTTCAGTCGGTTCGCGGAGTAAACCGGGGAGTACGTACTCTCGAGTAAAATAACCCTCCAGAAGCGTGGTGAAACGCTTATATTTTACTCGAGTGTAACTATCCTAGAGTAATACTTACTCTGGAGTAACTACTCTTAACTTTACTCCACTGTTGGTGAAACCAGCCCTAAGTAAGTCACTTTTGACGAAAACTACTGATGCGTAAGTCAAGAGACAAGTAATGGTAAAATTCCTAGATTAATAAAGAGAGGTTTACAAGAATACAAGAATCACGTGGATGGGATTTGCTTATTATTCATACAATTCTTTTTTGTAATCTGAAAGTCTGGGAGCTATAAGAAGTATTTCCTCAGAATATTATGCCATAACTCAGGCGGGAATGAACATTCGCGAAATATATACAACGAGCAGCATGAAGGCTTACGTTTGTAATTTGAAAGAATTCTGAATGTGTATCATTGTTAACTTATTTTTGTGTTTAATTCATTTCAATGGACGTTTCATTTGATGTTTGACTGAACTAAGAGACCTAAAAATTTTGTTACCTTAACATCAATGGCACACCGTTCATTATCAATAGATTACATAGGGCCATATTCATAGTCGCACTTATAATAAGGAAAAACTTAAGAAGTTCCTTATAACGTTTTTCAATTCATAGTGGCAACTCATCCGCGTACATAAGAAACTCCTTATAGCTATAAGGAAGGTACAGCTTTTACTTATAGCTATAAGTGAACCGTCTCTTGGTGGATTGAAAATAGTCGTAATTTGAAATAAATGGAAATGGACTACGATTTTGAACATTATAAAAATGTTTATAAAGACATCGTTCTTCGCAGCAACTATCTGTATTTACGTAGTATGTACAACCCTCCGGAAATGCAGAACGATCAAGAATATTTATGAAAAGGTGTCGTTTTACCCGGACGAAAGTACATGTTTTGGTAAACGTTTTTGACAAAAACTACTGATTCGTAAATCAGGAGACAAGGTAATGGTAAAATTCCTAGATTAATAAAGAGTGACTTACAAGAATCACGTGGGTTGGATTTGCTTATTATTCGTACAATTCTTAATCTGAAAGTCTGTGAACTATAAGATGTGTTTCCCCAAAATATTATGCCATATCTCAGGCGGGAGTGAACATTGGCAAAATATACACAACGAGCTGTATGAAGGCTGACGGAATTTGAAAGAATTCTGAACGCGTAGCATAATGAACTTAATTTTGTGTTCAATTCATTTAAGTGGGCATTCCATTTGAGGTTTGACTGAATTGATAGACCTAAAAATTTTGTTACATTAACATCAGTCAATGGCACACCGTTCATTTTCAATGGAGTACAGAATTTTTTATTTGATATGGAAAACTGCATTGAAACCGTTTTCTTTTCATTTACTATTAATTTGTTATTACGGAACCAATTTGAAACATCTGATATTGTACCATTTACGGTTTCTTTATTGCAAATAAAATTCGTATCAACCGCAAAAAGAACTGTTCATCCGTTCGAATCGTCAAGGGCATAGCTTTTACGTATAATAGGAAGAGAATAGGGCCTAAAATTGATTCCTGCGGGACTCCACGTGCAATTGGCATGGAATTGGAAAGATGTGTACATAAAGTTCCATCATTCCAGTAAGGTATTTCTATTCTCTGAGGTTTTTGTTTAAGGTACGAACATAACCAATCTAGAGCAATACCACGGATTGCATATAAAGGTAATTTTGAAAGTAAAATGTTATGATCAATAACGTCAAAAGCTTTTGAAAGATCTAAAAATATTCCAACAGTTGCTTCGTTTTGATCCGATGATGAGACGACATCTTTAAAAAAAGAAAATATGGCTGTTTCCGTAGATATTGATTTCCGAAATCCATGGAGGCAATATGAAAACGCGTCGTGTTTACTGAGAAAGATTTCCATAAGAAAGGTACCCTTAAGAATATAAGAGAAAGTATTGTAATCGCGCGTCAGAAAATGTCCAATTTTCCACAGAAATTGGCCACACAGTCTTGTTGTGTGGCCAATCGGACGAATTCTTGCTGTCGGACCTATGTTGATCCGATCCATCTGAACGCACTTGAAGCCATAGGAGGGTCAAATGGATATTTAAATTTTTGAGCGTATTTTACATGAAGCCTAAACATTTTCAAAATTTTCTCAAAAATGGCACCACAATTGTCTATTATTTTTTTTATTTTTTGTCCTCGGTTAGCGAAAAAGACGACAAGAAGGGTGCAGATCTCATGTTCATTGAAATACCAAATTTTTCAGAAATTCCAAAGTGCAATTTTTTGGGGGGGCGGCTTGCTGCCATATATTATTAAAGATAGAGGGTGCTTTCCTTAACAAAATCTGTTCTTTAGACAGATGTTGAAATAAGGTCATGGTCAATTTTGAAAAATATGAGTAGTTTTCGCGTAATTTTGCGCAAAATATAGGCAATTTTTAAATTATTTAAAACAATTTTTCTCAAAAACCGCTACAATTTTTTCATTGCATTTCCCCCCTGTATGTATGAAGAGACGATAAAAAATATGGTGCAAATCCCCATTTTCGGCAAACTCTGTTTTTTCAAAAAATGCAAAAAGTTAAAATTTCAAAACTGCAAAATTGAAGATCGCGATTTTTGCTTGAAACAAAGTCTGTTGTAAAAAGTCAGCTCTTTAAAAAAGGTCAGATACAATTTTTCAAAAAAACGAGAAGATTTCACGTAATTTTTGTCTGAAATGTATGCAATTTCTTTTAAAAAAATACTTTCTCAAAAAACGCTACAAATTTTTTTATATTTAATTTTCGCCTGGTATGTAACAAAGGACGGTAAAAATAGGGTGCTAGTCTCATTTTCGGCAAACTCTCCGTATTTTCGAAATTGCCAAAATTCCATAAAGATAAAATTTCTAAACTACAAGCCCCAGTGCCACAGCGTTTCAATAGCATAGACGTTCGCCACCGAGCGTCACAGCAGCGCGACTACACCACTCGTGCGAAAACGTCCATTTAAACCAGGCATGTCAAGGTCGCGGGCAAGGTAACAAGCTTAGTAGAATATTGGGCAGAGAAATTGGCGCGAGATTTAAAAGAAAGGGTTATACAAACCACCCCGGAGTGACGGTAGGTCACTGGATACCTAGCCCATGACGGTCTTTGCGAAAAGTTACTTGGCAGTTATTGTCACAAATTTAGCTATATTAATTTCCATTTTCTCTTTACGGCAAAAAATGATCCATTAAAATAAAATAATACACCAGTCCGATTTCAAATTCTCAATTAAAATTAAAAAGATTGAATGAAAAGTGTCTTTACTGAACAGTATCACTCTTAAGTATCTGTTTACTTAAGAGTGATACAAAAGCATCAACTTTCTACGTTCGAGTTAGACGGTTTAACACACAAATATCCTTGTCTGTTAGAAGCACAGTTTGTTCGTAAGCGGGAATTGTTAATCACATTCACCGACTGCTCACCGCTTTCACAAGCAAGCTCTCACATGTCCCCTTTCTGGATTTTAAGGGGAAATGAGTGCGGAGTCAGGGAAAGTTGCCCGTGCCCGTAGCAGCGCCGGGCAATAATCTCGTGCATGCGCTCTTTGCCGAGCTTGATTTAAACCAATGATTTGCCAGTAGATGCGCTTCTCGAAAGAGCTGTTGACTGGTGCCGTGTGCAGGGGTTTATAAACAACCCCGACCTTGGGCGCAGCTGAGACGAATTCCTTTGACCGCAGAGGAGGAAAGGCGCGCACAAACGTGCAGGTTTGGGGATCGTTCGTTGTCAGCCAAACTGCAACGGCAGATTTTTATGAAAAGCTGCTAGCACGCCCTTGTTGCGAGAACACTCCCGCCAATGTCCTCTGAAGCTCATTAAGAGAAATCAGAGACAGGCGTGAGCAAGCTCGCTGCAATTTGATTTGATCATTCTAATTATTATTTACGTTCGAGTAAGATTCTCAATTTCATCCTCTTTCGGGCAAGCTCGCGGCGGAGTCCGACGATTGACCTCGCGTCGCCTTGTATGCGCAGTTACCGGCTGTAGCCTTCGGCAGCCGCACGAGTGAAAGTTCCTTTTGTTAACGCGCGGAAAGACATTCGCGATCTCTACGCATCTAAGCCACACTACGCGTCGACATCTCGACATCGCCCGAACAGACGGAAGAAACGAGGCCAGCGCCCTTCGCCGAGGCCAGAGCCCTTCGCCGCCGCCGAGACCCTTACAGCTGATTCCGGTCGTCCCCTGTCACGCCCGCCGCGCGCCGTTCGGGCGTCACAACTGCTGGGTCAACGGCCTTCATCTTCGCGCCAGCCGGCGCCCCCCCCCCTTTCTCAAGTTCTGCCCCTAAGGCGAATCCCGCGCTTACGGGCTATCCTCGTGTTGCTAACGCGAGAGAAAAAACTTTTTATTTTAATGAAATCTTAGATAAGCATTGCCGCGCATTGGCAAATTTACGCCTTTCAAAATGAGACAAAAGTTCTTTCCTTGTTTTTTTTTCTTATTTTATCATCAACTGTAAAATGTTTAAAACAGTAGTTTCTTATTCTAGTAGTAGTTAGTTTTAATTTTCTTATTAACCGAGGTCAATAGGTAGGGCCTGTTCTATCTATCAAAAGAGACTAACTTCTCCGATGCAGTCGTCGGAAATAAA
>JAHLJT010008446.1:216578383-216621210 GCA_031308135.1 Acheta domesticus
TTGTTCATCAGTGCACAAAGTTTTTTCCACTATGTCAGACGCAGTTTCCATGGAACTTCTCCAAACCTGTCGGAGATGATTGCTAACGCCCTTAGACAATCCACTACTCGAGTTGTATCCAACAATGATGTCAGCGTTGTCAGCATCGCCTCGGCCACCACAGTTTGCGATGCCAGCATACCGTCCGCTGATGGGACCACACTGTAGGTGTTAATTTTATGCGATTCACCTGGGCGCTCGATTTGAGTAAGGTCCCCGAAACGAACACGCGTCGTATGCACGTGTTTTCATGGGCGCGGAACTGAACGACGCGTTGAAGATCCTCGTAAGTCCATCGATCCGAAACCCTCTCCTATACGACAATCCAGTCAAAATTGATTAGTCATTATAATATCAGCCGTAACAAATATGCCGAAAGTATAAAATTTCGGAGCATCACGCAGCGAGCAAGAGAGTCGATTGCCAGCTTCGCCCTCCGGCTGAGACAAGGAGCCACGCACTGTGATGGAACATTTTTAGATCGCATGTTATTGAGCAATTGCTTAAAGGCGTAGAATCAAAGGACATGTGCGACGAAATTATTGCAAAGAAACCAGAGTGTTTTACCGCCGCGTACGAGATAGCGTGCGCACTCAAAGCCACACGAAACACGGCTGATGAGGTTAACAATCCAGACTTCAACCTCAAAAAGTGAATCCACAAAGCGGGTCGGCTACGAGAAACCACCGGTACGAAAAACAGCAATCAAAGGCCATGCAACCAGCAGCGAACCCGCCAAGCTACTAGCAACTCACCGCAGCACGACGGCCAGACGCACCGCGAGAACCAACAAGGATGCGCGGGGTGCTGGGGAGCACACGCCCGTAGTCAGTGCAATAATGCGGTAAAAAAGGGCATCATCAGAGTATGCAGATCTCGTTCGTTTTGCTAACCAGGTCTATGAGGCTGACAATCCAGGTGATCAGATCGATGTGTTAAAAGTCGAGGTCATCGGGGCGGTATCATCACCAAGGGCGGGAAATGCTGGCTGTACAGATAGAGGGCACTACAGTCGAGATGGAATTCGATACGGGATCTCCTTGCGCAATTATGAGTAAAGGAAAGGTGCGCCATCATCCCCAATTTCAAGTTGTGGAAGACAGTCCGACTTTTGTCAGTTACTCACACCATCCTATTCGTTGTGACGGTTTCACCCCGAGTCCAAGTCACTATGGGAGGTACTACGAAGAGCTCGACCTATACTTGGTTGACGGCGAATTCGACACGCTCCTGGGCCGGGAATGGATCAAAGGGTTCGAGCACGAAATCGACTTCATGGAAATGTTCGGAGAGTCATCGTGCAGGAAGCAGACCTTGGTCCACCACATTCCCACCGACAAGCCGCCAACGTCGTCCAAACTGACGACATCGGACCAACAAAGACTTGATGCCATCTTTCGCCGATACCAGGACGTTTTCAGTGATATCCCTGGGAAGCTATCAGGCCCTCCAGCGAAGATGTACCTAAGACCTGGAGCCACGCCTACATTTTCTCGAGCACGAGACGTGCCTGTAGCCCTGAGAAATGCCTATGCGAAAGAGATCGACGCCAAATCGCCAGCGGTTTTTACAAGAGAGTCGAGTATTCAGAGTGGGCGTCAACGACTCTTGTCGTAAAGAAAAAATGGCAAGTTGAGAATCACGGGCAATTACAAGCCTACTCTCAATCCGCGAATCATTGTCGATGAGCATCCGATCCCGAAAATGGACAATCAAATGCGCGGCGCCACGCTTCTGTCACCTGGATGTTATAGACGCGTACACACACCTCGAGGTCGACGAAGATTTCAGCGACGCCCTCACACTCAACACCCCCACACATGGCCTGATTCGTCCAACTAGTGCTCTCTATGGTGCAGCCAATATTCCTGCAATCTGGCAACGTCGAATGGATACGGTTCTGCAGAATCAACAAAATGGAAGTTTCTTTGATGATACCATAGTTTTTGCTGACACTTTCGAAAATCTAATCCAGGCCCTTACTGCAACACTGGAGCGTTTTCGCCAACACGGTCTCAAGCTCAACCGAGCCAAATGCAGGTTTGCAGAACCTGTCCTGGAAGTTCTTGGCCACAAGATTGATGCGTCAGGTGCTCATAAATCTGACGCGCACATCCGAGCTGTACGAGACGCGCCGAAACCGACGACCGCAGAAGAACACCAGCTTTTCCTAGGAAAAGCTACATATTACAGCGACTTTATCCAGAACTTGTCAACAATGGATCGCCCACTCAGAGACATGCTGTTGAAAGACCCCTTGTTTGGACACCCGAGGGAGTCTCGGCCTACAAGGATATCGAGAACGCTCTAATCTCACCGCAGGTCCTTATGCCGTATGATCCAACCGTTCCACTTTTGCTGGCAACGGGACGCCAGCAAAACCGGACTCGGCGCAGTGCTGTCCCACAGGCTCAACAACAATCAGGAGCGGCCAATTGCATACGCCAGCCGGACAATGACAGCAACGGAACAAAGGTACCCCCAAATTGACAAGGAAGCGCTCGCTATCGTCTGGGCTGTGCAGAAGTTTTTCAACTACCTGTACGCTCGCCACTTCACACACATCACGGATCACAAACCACTGACGCAGATCCTCCAGCCAGAGAAGTTGCTGCCAGTCCTGTGCATTAGTCGCATGGCCAATTATGCCGACTAACTTGCTCACTTCAATTACACCGTTGTTTTCAAAACATCAAAGCAAAACGCCAACGCAGACTACTGTTCAGAATGCCGATGCCAACGACTGTCAAGATTTGGAATTCAGGTCCACACAGGAGGGAAGAGATAACGCAACATGATGACTTCGATTTGTTTACAATTCACCAGGTCCAGCAGTTTCCCGTCAAAGCTGAAACCATCGCACGAGAAACGAGGAAAGACCTTCATCTCGGCAGAATTGTAAAATTATTGGAAGAAGGTCAAGACCTCGCTCGCCACAACTTCAAGGCACCCGAGACAAAGTATACACTCGTTGCCAATTGCCTGATGTTTGGACACAGAGTGGTGGTTCCACCTGCACTGCGGGAGGCCATCCTCAATTATCTGCACGCAGCTCACCTGGGCATCGTCAAAATGAAGGGAATGGCACGTTCGTTCGTTTTCTGGCCAGGAATCAACGGCGACATTGAAAAGTTGGCGAAATCCTGTACCACATGTGCTGCCATGCACATGCTCCACTCAAGTTCCGCGACCACCACTGGGAGTATCCGAGGGAAGGGAGCACCATGGGAACGCATCCATATTGATAACGCGGGCCCAGTAGCTGATACCATGCCACTCATCGTGGTAGACGACTACAGCAAGTGGCTCGAGGTCAGGCCAACAACCTCCAGAACAGCAACAGCAACAATTGCTGTTGGACGATTTATTCACAGCGTACGGGACTCTTGTCACAGTCGTCTCGGACAACGGCCGACAGTTCATCGCGGAAGAATTCAAGGCCTTTCTGAAGAAAAGTGGTGTGAAATACCATAAGCTCATAGCGCCGTATCACCCATCGACAAATGGCCAAGCGGAACGTTATGTCCAAACGGTGAAGGACGCCCTCTACGCCATGAAGACCACCAAAGGAACGCAGCGGACCAACCTGAACGAGTTCCTCCGACAATTTAGAAAGGCGCCTCATTCTACCACTGGTCAATCCCCATCTCAACTGTTTCTGGGCAGAGAGCTTCGAACACTGTCTCAACCTGACAAGACCCGAAGATGTTTGTTCGGGCCCACAGCAAAGCAGAAATAAATACATTCACAAGCAAGGCAGAACAGTTGAATTGCGTAATCGGCAGAGCGCAGCCGTTGACCGCTGAGATCACATATCGCCTTCACGTCCGTTGTTCCGCGTATTTTTCAACGGACGGCAACGCACGGGCGTGGCCGCTCGTACGTGCCCGCCTGACCAACTCGCCCCCACAGCTTGGTCCGTTGGAGGAGCAACGGACAAAAACTGCCAGATCATTGCAAATCCAGATCAAATGGCAAATGGTAATTGGCCATCGCCATCCCCACCTCTGCCGCGTGTGAGAGCCCTTTCCTAACGTCTCTGCCCCAACCGAATTCGGCTTAACCGACTTCGTTAGTCCGCAGAAAGACACCGTGCAAGACAGACGCGTGTGTTCAGGGCTCCGCGCGTAAAGCGTGTAAAGAATCTATAATCGTGCAAATGAGCTGCATACGGCTCGCACATAAATTGTTTAATCGTGGCAGTGCACGCTGTAATTGTGTCTGTCGCTCTTGCGTGGATTTGCGCCCGCAATTTTGGTTGAACTATGTAACTCGCGGCTGCTTCTGGTCGGCGTAAGGTAGCCACGGCGGTCCAAGGTGTCACTACAATAACTACGCTTGGACAGGTGTATTAATGCACCAAGAGAACTTTTCATCTTAATTCTGTGCTTCTTGTGCATTTACTGTGTAAATACTGTGCATTTAGTTATTAAATATTGTTTGTGCTGGAAATTTGCTCGTATATGCATCCTGCACTCCTGCGCCAATCCCAAGAGCTATCAAAGGGTTTCGGGACTACTGTACTTCAACAATACAGTCCATTCATACAGTCCACTCATGAACATTAAGTGTATAGTAGCCCCGAACAATGTTCGCATAAAGATCTGTGAAAAACAAAGGGCAGAAATGGTCTCCACGTTTCGCACGCTTGAAGTGGGCCAGTCCATCTACTTTCTGTCCGGCAACCCGAACATGGACAAGTGGCTTCCCGGTACCATCGCAGCCCGCATCGGAGATCTACACTATGAGGTCAACTTCCTGGGAAAACGGGTTAAACGACATATCGATCAACTTCGGAAATTTTCCGAAGAACAACAGACCGCAAGGGACCAGACACCGACGAAGTAGGCGGAACTACACCCAGGCCACAACGGACCCAGTTCTTCCAAACACAAGCAACCACAACATCAGTTGAGAGGACGTCACAAGCGGCCCGTGCCTACGAGACTCCAGCACCAGTCCAGACACCAGCTACATCAGTCAAAATGCGAAATCCAGACCGAGCTTCCCATCTACTACATACACCAACTATACCCCGCAGATCGACACGCATATGTCGCGCACCCTTACGTTATTCACCATAACCAGTATCATTTAACCACGCTGTAACCAGTATCATTTAAAGGAGGGAAGAAATGTTATTATGATATTGGGTCGTTCAATGGTAACACGGACTTCCCCTTCTCCTCCACCTCCAGCCGGAGCAATGTTTGTTCCCTGCTTTTCTCTGTACGGCAGTTGAGATGTTCTGACCGTGTCTTGCTTGTGTAATCAGTGTCTAATAGAGAATAATAAAGTGCTGGTATTTACAAGCATTTACAAGCATATTTAAAAGAGGCATAAAATTTGTTCAAAGAATTGGTCGGCCCGACCGGGATTCAAACCCGGGCTTTCTGGTTTACGCCCAGCTGCTCTGACCACTAAGCTACCGAGTCAACCAACCCTTTGAACAGTTTTCACGAGTGCACTATCGCTCACTTGTATCACATCACTATCACAAATGTCACCATTCCCATCACCTTGTTGGAAGCTATACGCTCGGAGAATATGTTCCGCAGTCATGTAGAATCAACACCCAGGGGATGCTGATAGACTCCAAATTGTGACCATATTACCAAGTAACAATGCGTTTTAATAATTAAATTTGTTCAAAGAATTGGTCAGCCCGACCTATCAAATTTAGGGATTTGTTCCGCAAACTTTATAAGAACTTGTGTAAACTCTCAGGTAATTTAAAAGACTGGGAAGTGCAAGAAATCGTTTTATTTGGAACAGCCCACATTTTGCGCAAAGTATTGTAGAGGCACCGACAGTCTAGATCTGTTTCTTAGGTACCTGGTTGCAACCTGGAGTAGATTTTATATTCAGCCGACATAACTTTAGTCGTGATATAGAGGAATATAATAATTATTATTATTTTAAGGAGGGGGAAATCTTTAATAGATACCGGCGAACCGGTTATGTCGGACTCCCAGCTTTGGTATACCGACTAAAACCTAACCTCCTTTCGCTTGAGCCATGGCGTCTCCTCCATGAAAACAGTCAGACATTACTTCGTGGAGGTGACAGGCGGTTAGCTAAAGCTCTTCTTTCTTAATTTCGAATATTTTCTTTCTTTTTAAGTATATTTGTGACCATAGTCACTACTATTATCCCATTTCTCTTTGTAGGAAAGCATAATTTTTACCAGATTTGTAGAAGAGATGGTTTCTCCCAGTTCTCTGTATTTTCCCTATCCGTGGTCCATGCATTACACTGGAAAAGGGTGTGCATGGTGTCGTCTACCTCGGCTTGACAATGGTCGCACCTCGGGCTGTTTTTATCTTAAAGTCATTGTATCACATTGTCGCTTGGTAAAGGTAACTTAAAGGTAAGGTAAAAGGTACTTGTTAAAGCATCCATGGCCCGACAGCGCCTGGGTCAGGTAATAGTTTACTTCGCCGTGGCCTCTTTCCACCAATTCTGCTATATTTGGGATCATTTGATGCGTCCATCTGCCTTTTGTCTCCCCATCCCGTCTTTCTTGCCACTCTTTCATTAGTATGCTTCTGGTTCCCTCTTTTATGGTATTTATCTCCTTTGGGGGGTAGCTTGCCTTCCTTTTCCTTTCTATCTTTTAGGGTCTGGTATGTTCTCTTCCTTTCCCTCGCTAGTAGATCTATGGGGCCCTCTCGCCAGCACCAAAACAGCGCAGTCTGATATCGTCCGATACGCTGATATAACTCTGATAGCCATCCTCCTTTGGATTTGGTTGTATTTTCTCCAAATGGATTGTTTCTCAAGGGAAATCGCCCACACTGGTGCTGCATACATCATCTTCCAAATTACCGCGCTGGATATCAGTCGTCTTTTTGCTTCTTTAGGTCCACCTATGTTGGGCATAAGCCTAGAGAGGTTGGATCCAATTGTTGCAGCTTTGTCTGCTGTCTTGCATATGTGTGGCCTGAAGCTCAGTCTGTGGTCAATTTCGACCCCCAGGTAAGTAATTTGGCGGCTCCAGGCAATACTTACCCCGTTCGAGGTGATGTATGGGAAGTTAAAGGCTCTTTTGTCGGTAACTAGTACCGCTTCCGTCTTTTCCACTGCCATCTGTGGGCGTCTTTTGTCCAGCCATCTATTAATCCTAGAGAGGGCCTCTAAGTGCATCTCCAGCAGGTCCACGTTGTTGCTGTGGCTGATGATTACCGTATCGTCTGCGTATCCGATCAGCAAAGTATCTTGTGGTAGATCTATATTTAGTAGGTCGTCGTACATGGTGTTCCACAAGAATGGACCCAGCTTGGATCCTTGGGGAACTCCGCACGTCATCTCTTCCTCTACCCTAAGAGTGTCCGAGTATATAATCTTCCTTTCTGATAGATAGTCCTCGATGATTCTTAATAAGTATTCAGGGACCTGTTTCTCCACCAGTGCCTTAATAACATCTTCTCAGTTGGCGGAGTTAAAGGCATTCCTAATATCAATGGCTACTAGTGCACAATACCCCTTTTTTTGCCTGTTCCTTTTTTGGCAGTTTCCGCTATACGTACTACTTTCCTTATTGCGTCCGTAGTTGAGCGGCCTTTCCTGAATCCAAACTGTCTATCGGAGAAATTTTCCCTGTTGATATATGTTTCTCTAGCCGTTGTAGAATCAATCCTTCCAAAACTTTCCCAATGTATCTAGGAGGCATAACGGTCTCTACGACGATGTCTTGTCTAGGGGCTTATTTCCTTTACGTAGGAGAATTAATTTGTTTCTTCCAGTTCTTGAAGAAATCTCCATGTTTGAGGCAGCTATTAAATGCCTCCAGTAAGCATTCCGGGTATTCCTTGGCCACAATCTTAAGTATTTCGTTTGGTATTCCGTCTTGTCCGGTGGCTTTCTTGCACTTTAGTTTCTTCGCTTTTATTTGTAGCTCGTCTCTCGTGAGTACATCGTTCTCACTGAATTCGTAGTCGTACGGTTTTCTTCTCGTCCACGGGTCTCTGGTTGGGAAGAGATCTCTTATAATTTCCTTCACCCATTTGGGGTCCTCTAGTCCGGGTACCTTCGTATTCACTCTAAGTTTTTTGGTTACAATTTTGTACGCCATGCCCAGGGATAATCTACCTCTTCTAGTAGCTCTTTCCAGCACTTCGATTTCCTATTTTTAATTTCTCTTTTCAGCTGTTTTTGGCGTGTTTTGTATTCTCTTCGAAGTGATTCGTCAGTTTTAGATCTTGTGGCAAGTCTTCTAGCTTTAAGACATTTCTTCCTCAGTTCGGCAATCTCAGGGGTCCACCAGTACACCTGTTGCTTTCCCCTTGGGCATCTACGTCTCGGCATAGATGCGGCACACGCTGCCATCACTATGTCCCTCGCTTCTTTTACTGTTTCAGGGAATTCTGTTTTTCCATCCATCCCATGCTCTGTATTAGCTTCGACTCTTCCAGAGTTCTTCGCTTTCGTTTCGACCAGCTTGTTTGTATTCCACGGAGGTCGCCCCCCCCCGGCTTCTGGCTCCCTTTGGTATCCAGTTACTTTAACTGGATGTAGCTGTGGTCACTGAGCGTCTCGTCGTTCAGTACTTTCCAGTCCGTGTTTCTCCTAGCAATGTTGTTGGAGCCTATCGTCAGATCCAGTATGGATGCCGCTTCTCCTCTTTGGAATGTACTCGGTCTTCCTGTATTAAGGATGACTATGTCGTTTTTTTGCAATTCACACACTATATCCCCTCTTTTGTCGGTTCGGGTTTCCCCCCATTCTGGAGACTTGCTATTAAAATCGCCTGCCACTACAACTTCTCCTTTTGCTGATCTTAAGCTCATCTCTAGTTCATCTATTTCCTTTTTAAATGTGTCAATTGGGTCGTTAGGTGAGAAGTAGCAGCTATAGACCCTTACGTCTCCTATTTCTATCCATACAAATCCATGATTGGTGGGTTTGAATTTAGATACGCTTATCTTCTTATTGTGCGTTACCACAGCCGCTCTTCTCGAGCCATCCTGGTACCACATAGCTTCGTCTGTGTTCTTCGGCTGCTCGCTAACGAGCAGCAGATCTACATTTCTTTCAGTTGCAGCTTGCATCAGTAGGTCTTGGGCAGCTTTGCTCTTTCCTAGGTTAACCTGCAGGAATTTCATTATGGCTGGTTGTTTCTCTTGTTTATTTCCGCAGTGTATGCTGAGCACTTTTTGCTTCCCAACATGTGGTGGCAGCTTAGATTTTTTTCTTTGCAAATGATGCATTGGGTTGACCCTTTACAGTCTTTGATAAAGTGCCCCGCTTTGCCACATTTGTAGCACACATTTCTTCTGTCCGGGCCTTTGTAGGTGTTAGATATGTGCCCGAAGTCCAGGCATTTGAAGCATCTAGTTAGTTGTTGCGTCTCACGTATCTTGCAGTAAATCCATCCTATTTTAATCCTACCTCTATCTTTCTTCAGTAGTTTCACGGCTGTATCTGTGGGAAGCAGAATTGTCGCTGTCTGGGTTCTTGCAAACCCTCTGTGTAGCCGGCATGACTGACGGAGTTGTTCGGTCGGAGTTTCTAATTCCCTCTCGATGGCTGCTGTTACGTCATCGACGGTGGCAGTTTCATCAATGTCTTTAATTTCCAACATAGTTTTTGGCGTCAGAGTATTTATTTCTGCACTCTCACCAACAGCCTTTACCAGTGCTTTATTAAAGTCGGTTAAATCCCCTTCTTTGTCTAGGACTATTAAGAGTTCTTCTTTCTGTGTTCTCATCTTTTTTTTATGTTTAGGTTGTATTCACTTGGATTTACTGAGGTTTTCATCTTTTTTATTGTGTCGGCGTATGTCTGTCCGTCTTTAACCGTGACTTTAATCGCCTGGTTCAGGGGTCTATTTCTCGGCTCGATTTGTTCGGCTTTTTTCTCTTTTCTTTCTTCTTCTGCTCTGATGGTTTCATCCCCCCCTCCGTTGAGTCCCCTTCCGTCGTTCCTTCTCCTTGATGTTCTGTTGCCTCTGTTGGCGTCCATTGCCTCTACTGTTTCCTTCTGTCTTTGTCTCGTCTGTCTCTTCTGGTGGGCTAGGCGCCTCCCTCTTTTCCCTTTGTGTCGGTGTCGGTCTTATCTCTTTTTTCTTATCGTCCTCTTCTCGTTTTGTAAGGTAGTGCAGGGTCTCTGCAAACTCTCTTTTCTAGGGCGCAATGCCATCCGTTCCTTAAGAAATCAATTTTCTCCCGAGGTTTTATCATGGCCTCTTTGACATCCTTCGGGTTGTTTTTCAGCATATACGTTTCCATCGTTTTAAGATTTTTATTTAGTTCTTCTATTAGTTCAGTCTGGTATTTGTCCAATTTCTGGATATTCTCCCATTTGCTCATCAGCAGGCTCATCATCATTATTATTATTGTTATTATTACCATTATTATTACTATTATTATTAACATCAATAATAATAATAATAATAATAATAATAATAATAATAATAATGGTAATTCAAAAGACTGGGAAGTGCAAGAATTCGCTTTATTTGGAACAGCCCACATTTTGCGCAAAGTATTGTAGAGGCACCGACAGTCCCTAGATCTGCTTCTTAGGTAGCTGGTTGCAACCTGGAGTAGATTTTATATTCAGCCAACACATAACATCTTAAGTCGTGATTTGGAGGAATAATAATAATAAAATAATAATAATAATAATAATAATAATAATAATCATAATAATAATAATAATAAAGAATCCAAGTAGGGCAGAAGAGGTGACCTCAGCCTATTTTCAGAATGATCTGTCTGGAAAACACCTGTTTGATATTGGGAATGAATTCATTAGCAACCTACACCACAGTCTGATGTTACATAAATAATAAGGCAATGAAGTGTGTGGGTGTGAAAACTGAAAAATTTCACTTTCCAAAAAGTTGTATACCTACGATTCTTATTGAATTAAAAATCTCAAAATTAATGATATAAGAGATTGAAAGGACCTGCTTACATTTGTGATATAAGCAACTCATTACTACGCATTCTTGATTTTTATGACCACAGAAGAATTGAACCTTGGAATCAATTTGTTCGAAGGGGGGTTAAAAGGCCATTCAATTTCTGCAGCTGGAGCAGGACATTAGTTCACAGGTATATTTCCATCCTCATACAGAGATTGCAGCAGAGCACCAAGCAGTGTGCTGACAAACATTACAAAATATTATGTTTAAAATGGATTTAATTTGATAAGTCCTACATACAAAACAAGAGTTCTTTAGATTAAAAAGCAAACAATAGTTAATAACATTTTCACTGAAGAAAATATATTAGCATGCAAAGTTACAGAAACTTAAGTTGACACAATTTTACACACTTATTAAATAACAAGTTAAGGTGCGAATATTTTCATATTTGATGTGCATTCAAGTAACGTAACTGTAACCCATTTTTAAAAATTTGAAAAGTAATGTTTTATATTACATGTAAAGAAAATATATTTTTACTTGCTGGACCTTCACAAACATTCCGCACTATATGTATCATTGTTTTCAGTGAAAATAGCTTCATACTGGACCCAAACTTCGGGCGAGAACCTAAATTGCGCATTGAAGCACTGTAGGGCAGTTACGATGGGCTCATTAATGTGTCAATTCAATTTTCATACATTTCTAGATTCTGCTAATTTCTGATACAGAGTAGAGGTCATCAGAAGAGTTAAATCTTCACTCCACCAAATCTTGCATGTTTCACTATATACTCGCTTTGAATGTTCACATATTCCCTGGCAACTTCACCTTATGTTCCCCTTTGCATGTTTGACAAGTTTCTCTACATGTTCACCTCATTTCTGGCATGTACCTCTGCATGTTCCCCATTTGATCCCCTAAATATTTATTGCCAGTTCTCAAATATTCTCCATGTTCCCCACATCTTCCACACACGTTCACCACATATTCCTGCATTATCAATCTGGAAAGTCAAAAATTTAATTTAAGGTAAGCTGCGGATTTATAAGCATGAAAAACTGTAGAAATAGGCAGGCAAGATAGGCACTTAAAAATTTAAAATAGGCATTCAAAAATATAAAGCATTTAAAAAGGCCTTATATATTTTTCTTATCCTTATTTACGGTCTTGAGTAGAAAGTTTTCAAAGTAATAATAATACAATTACCTTCATTGAATGTTTGCTTCCATCATTGTTCTGACGAATATTCCATAGAAATCCATTCTTTCATTGTTCGATAATTTGAAAAAATGGCTGAATCGCAATAGCTACCTCTTTGCTTTTCATTAATTTAACAAACGCTCCACAGTATGATCTTCTCTCTCACATGTATTTTAAATGCAAGTGAAAATTTGGTACGATTTGTTTTAACCGCCATACATAACACAAATGTAACTAATGGTGTTATCAACAGCACATACTTTCTCACATTATATCCAAAAATTTTGAAATTTGCAATTTTCAAAAATTCAGAGTTCATCAAAAATGAGACCTGCACCATTATTTAAAGTGTCTATTCCATTAAGTATCTATGGAAAAAACTGAAGGAAATATTTGTAATAATTTTTTAAGAATTATTTTTATAATTTGCACAAAGCAGAAAATCCACAATAACCACTTGTTAAAAAAATTATACTTTTCAAAAATCTGCTTTTCTAGAACATATTTCATATATTTCATTAAAGACAAAGTTCTATATTCAATACTGTATTTTACGTTACTTTTTTACAATTTTTGAAAATACAATGTTCAGGGAAAAAAAATGGAGCCATGACCAATTTTTATATCCTTCTTTGATACATACAATGAGAACATTTTAGAAAACATTTGGAGCCATTTTTGAGGATAATTTGTTTAAAAATTTGAAGTATAAACAGTCACATGACTACCACCAGCGATTTTGCTTGTTTTGTAATATGAAATATCCGCACTGTGGTAGCAGTAAAACGGAACATAAGATTTATCGATAGTTTTTCAATTTCTCTGTAATCTGCAGGATAAAAACAAAAAAAACGAACATTTCTCAAAATTTTTGATAAAGGACAATAGGATTTTGAACAATAAATATGAGAATAGGCAACATTTAGGCATTTAAACACAAAATAGGCATTTATTCATGAAATAGGCATTTATAGGCACTATAAAATTCGCATATAATGCTCCTAATACCTCAAAATGAATAAGTAACCTTAAATTTTGTGTTTTCCATTGAAGGAAAAAAATAGACAAATAGGCACAAAGCTGCAGCTTAATCATGACCCCTTTTTTTCTTACAGAGGTGAATAAGTACAGTGTCTTGATGAAATGCCAGATGAAATAGGTCCTGAATAGCTACATAATCCAGAAGAGTGAAAAATTAAAAAATAGAAAAATTTAATTATTATTTTAAAGTAAAAATAGTTTCACACTGGAATCCAGCTTTCAACATTTCTGGCAATTCATGCTACTGAGTGACTGAACCATCAAAAAATATAATAGAATGTCCAAAAAGGCCTCACTTTGTAAATAACAGGGCAGGAAACAACTTGTGTCCCTTACAAGAACACAAAACCTGTTTTTAAGAATCATTGTTTCCAAGTTATGCAGGATAGTAAGTGATACAATGTAATGTGTTTTGTAGGATTTGCACTTGATAATCCAAATGCTATACCATTATCTGCAAACTTCTATTTTTATTGTCTTACATGTCTTTGATGCAACCCTGAGGGAGAATTCCCTGTCCACCAGTAATACATTTATCAAGTTTTGTGTCCATGGTTACCTACAAGAGGGAAAATCCTTCATCTCTCCTCAGTTACAGACGGGATAACCAAATAATATGAAACAAGCTTTTTAATCAAAACATGCAAGTATTATTACTTAAATATCCAGCCATAATTGATGGATTCAGGGACAAATTAGACCTAGTAGAATAACCACTTACACCCCGAAAATTCTCTCAACTTTTGAAGCTCACTTTTCTTTTTCTTTTTCTTTGTGTATTCCACTGAAATAATGCGTCACATGCACGTGAGTTTGTATTCATAATGTTCCCAAAGATTCATTCTACTGATAATACAATTTATTTAATAAAATGTATTAAATAAAAATTATTTATTTTATTTTTGAAAAGGGAAATTGACAAAACATGACAACTTAGACCAAGTCTCCCCGAATCCAAACACCTACGCATACTCAGTGGCACAAAATGGTATAATCACTGAAAATTTGTATCCCATTTAACAAATATGAGTGGGGTCTTGGGAAAAATTCCAACATTACCAAAATAATGAGCAATCTAATTATCCAAAAAGCAGTGTTTAAGAGTGAGTATATACTTAATCATTGGTCAGGAACCAAATGTTTCCTAAAAACAATTTGTTAAAAAATGTTGTTATTATAATACTGAAATATTAACAATCAATTTCAATTTAAGTGTTAGCATTAAAGCCCAGTAAAAATATATTATAATAGAATTACAAACTTGGGAGAAAAATACACTCAACACTGACAAAAAGTTTTTAAACTCAAAGATTAGATTGGCATCAACGAAAGATTTCATACCACCTTGCAACATCAAATCTTAAAACATCCACAGCATGAACTATTTTCCTTTAGAACCAGTAAAAGGAAAGATTCACTAAAGAATTAACAAAGCAAATGTTCTCAAAATCAAAATTTTGTTCTTGGCAAGTCAAAACTGCATTGTGATTCCTGAACCAAAGCTTAAAGAGATTCAGATCATTAATTAACAAATAAAGATACACAATTGAAAAAGTCATACATTATGTACAAAAATTACTGCAATGTGAAATTAAGAATACAATTCTATTATGTGCTTTGAAATATGACATTAATTACAATTGAATTTTTTCTTGAACTCACAGTTCAGTTAATTTGATACAAAAACGATCATTTAATACGTTATAAATATGAAAAGTAATGAATAATTGTTATTACAAGTTTCACAAAATAGTCATGACAATTTCAACTAGTTGAATAAGATGCAGAAAATTGCCTTTCTCAGTGTGCCTTCACACTCAAACACACGAACTGATACATACTCAAATATAGGAAAATATATGCACATGGAATCTAAAACCCCTCCAATTATTTATACTTGAGTTTTCCTACAAGTTTTATTTTTGTATTTATGAAAATATCTTCATACAGCCAACAAAATCATATCTACCTCAGCAATTCCTTCTGAATGAGAAGTAGTCGAATTATCAGTAGGAGCAATACGAATACTTGTTTAATTACATTTTTGTGGCCAAAATTGTAATAATTTAGCAAATTGAGAAAAAAATACAGCAGTATGTTTTCATAATATTTCAGTACAATGTTCTGACAGTAACATAACCTGAAGTTGTAGCACAGGTGCAGTTTTAAAATGTAATGAGTCAAAGTTGTAAAACCGCATACCATAAAGGGTGAATAATGCTGTCTCTTTAGTTTAGGTAAGTGTAAAATAATGGTGGTTAGTATGTCACTTACAGAATTGCACATGGAATTGACTTCAAAAATGTAATAGGAAGATTTTTAAGCAAAATTTTCAAGCAAAAATTGTTTAATACCTGAAGCAAACATTTTTAAAATTTTTCAAACATTAAAATAAAATCAAAACACCACTAAATAAAGGACGGGAAGATATTAACAGTTATTTCTCAATTATATCAATTACAACTGGAAAAAAAAGGGTCTAAAATTAATTTTAAAATCTGGCTTTGAAAACATTAATGTCAAATTAATGTTTCATCAATTTATATCTGTAAGATTATTAAATGAAGGGTGTACAGAAAATAGTATAACAAAATCCAAGAAATTATAACCAGAAATGAAACAGCACCACAAAATATTTTCCACTGAGTACCTTAATATGAGAACAGCATTTGAAATGTATATTATCACTTCATTACAAAAAGAACAAAAGTTAGTAAAAATTAATTAATCAATGTTTACGAAGTAGTTCATTTTATTAATTTCCAGATGAACCAGGGAAAAAAGTATCACAATAAATATATCTAGTTACATCACAATTATTAATATAAATTATTTTTTGACAATGATTTACATCAAAGAATATAATTGTTTCTGATAATGAAATACTTTAGCTGAATAAGAGGAAAAAAACGTGTGTGAGTGTAGCTATGCATTCAAGCCTATTGAATCCAGACAATAAACAGCAAACAGCAGAAGAATAACTAAGACATTTCTGGCATTTATCCTAACAAACATATGTAATCCCCATTTGCATTTGCTGTCTGTATTATAAAATTAATCATGGGCATTAATTGTTATGAAATTTGGCATTATCTCAACTTTCAGAAAATCCTGTTTTGGGATCTAAATAGACAAATCAGAAATTGTAGTTCATTGTACTGCACAGATATTTCTAATTGCTCAGGTTTACTACGTGGAACTACAATCATTCAACAAGACCACTGGACATTACAAATGTGATAGGTCACAGAACAAAGCCCACTTCTTTGCCTAAAAAAGCTCCACAGATTACAAAATACACACATTCTTCAAGTTTCTGGTCCTCAAGTACACAGATTGCACCTTTGTGCTGTTAATTCAGAGGACTCTGTTACTCTTGCTCCAGGTAAGGGCACATTACTGAAGACTCAAGACATCCAAATCCTAGGCAATGGCAGCAGAGTCCTTTCACTCCCATTATGAAGCATGGCTTTTACTAGGCTTCTTCCCTTTAATGACCACAGGCCTGTTTTTGATTACTCCTCTCTTACGTTTGCCATTCTATAATGAGAATTGTTAAATATAAACATCTGAGCAGTAACACATAGTAAGATAAATATTTGCACACATATTCTAAAAGATGAGATTATTTACCTTCTTAGAAACAAATAATTTGCTTTGTTTCACCTTACGTTCTGAGTAAGGTATCTCTGGACGATTAAAATAATCAGGTTTCTTCACCCTTTACCACAAAAAAATCTCATTAATATAACCATTATTATTTCCACAGCAACAAGAAAATGTTAATAATACAAAAATGTAAAATTATATACCTATATATTCTAACAAGCCAATGTTCAGTAGTATACGCTTCCTCCAAGTATGTTAGATCAAAATTTTTATTTCCAATTACAACACTGCGAGTTCGATCAAAGCCAGCAGGATTTCTGTAATCCAACTGTAACAAATATTATATTAGGCACAGTAATATGTTTTTGTATTCGTTAACTTACACAAGACATATTCTCAGGCAAGATTTGGACAGATACGCAATACAATGGAATGTCAATGGTATTAAATATATTCAACAGTGTAACACATTTTAATTTCCCACTCATTAGATTGAATACCTCAAATATTCTGAATTTCTGAAACTTATCCATTCCACTATAATTGTATACAGTGAAACTTCTATGTAACATTCCTCCATATAATGTTTTCCTCTATATTGCGGCAATTTTTTTCGGTCCCGACCGAAAAGTCCATATACACAATGCAAACTTTTCCTCTGTAGTACGTTCCTCTACACAACGATTTCCTTCGTGCAACGTTTGGGTTTTTGGAACCCTAGTCAATTATTTTCCTCTTTATTATGTTTAAGCCAAGTTTCTTCGCCGCCATTACTCGACACTTTCGCGGGAGATGATTTCAGAACGTAGGCCCTATTCGGTTTTCAATACTCGTTTTCTGGATTCTACAAAAATTCTTTAAATAAACAAAACAATAAATTAAATACTTTCTTGCATTTTTAAACATGCATTTAAAGTAGGAAATTTATAATTTTGTTAAGAACTATTTCTAGAAGTGAAACGTTACACGTACTACATACACACCAGCGAACCTAAGCAACCAATAAGAAGAGTATGTTGAACACATGCTGTTATTTACTTCAGGACCAGTACATGTACTCAACTCTCTGGATCAGTCTACACTCTGAAGCTGAGCTGAACGTTACAGATTGTATCGGTGAATATAGTGCAGTGCTGTGCAGTGAATTGGAGGAAATAGTATTTCGGTGATCTTGAAGATTTGATTGAACAATGGATGTAGCTGAGAAGCGAAAGAAGATTTTGATAGAAGAGAAAGTGGAAGCCAATCCTCTTGTGAGTCGGGTGGAGCTAGTCAAACAACTAAAACTGTCTCCCTCGACTCCATACTGGAAGCATTTCAGAAGTGTGGAAATGCGAAGCAAATGCGGATGAAGCCTTCGACGTACGGCGAACTGGAACAGGTGTTAATAACCTGGTTTCAACAAGCACGTGCCTCAAACATTCCTATAAACGGAACAATATTGAAGGAAAAAGCACTATAAATAGCTTTGCGGTTAGGGGTGGAAAATTTCAAGCCTTCCAATGGGTGGATTGATAAATTTCGACAGCAGCATGGTGTAGTTTACAAAGCTGAATGTGGTGAGAGTGATAGTGTAGACCAGCACACAGTTACGCAATGGTTGCAGGCTCTCCCTAGCATCACATCTGGCTATGAGCCATGAAACATTTTTAACGCAGACAAAACCGGCGTGTTTTTTAATTTAATGCCAGACAAGACACTTGCTTTTCACGGTGAAAATTGCCATGGTGGTAAGAAAAGCAAGGAGCGACTTACTGTTTTATTATGCACAAATGCTGATGGCAGCGAAAAATTGGAACTATTGGTGATTGGAAAGCCCAGAAATCCAAGGTGCTTTAAAAATATTTCTACTCTGCCATGCAAATACACAAACAATGCTAAAGCATGGATGACTTCGGAAATATTTTTAAATTTTCTAAGAGAATTTGATGCAAAAATGGGGAGTGCTGCAAGAAGAGTGCTGTTGTTTGTTGATAGATGTGCGGCACATCCCCCAGATGTTTCATTTCTGAGAAATGTAAAGGTGGTTTTCCTGCCACCCAATTGTACCAGTCGCCTGCAACCGCTGGACATGGGCATAATACATGCCCTTAAAATTAGATACAGAACAGCTCTGGTGAGGAAGGCCTTAAATGTTGTCGATCAGAGGAAGCCAGGTAGCCAGTTAAAGTTAAACATTTTACAAGCAATGAACTTAATTATGTATTCATGGAGAGAATTGGGTGGTGAAACAATAAAAAACTGTTTCAAGAAACAGCAGGGTTGCAGGAGATTGAGATGGTCGCTCCAATGGACGATTATGACAGTGATTTTCAAGAGTTCCATGAAATGGTACAGAATAGTTCAGTCACTTTTGAGGACTTTGGGACGGTGGAAGAGTGTGGCAACCACAGGAGTGCTGAGTATTGAGGAATTGACCACTGAGAGAAGTGAGGAAAATGGAAGTGAGAATGAAAGTGATAGTGAGTCAGAAGACATTCCTGTGCCCTCTCATACCAAGGCAGCTGAAGCTTTTGAAATCTTCAAAAGGTATATGATGGCCCAAAAACTTGAAGAGACAACCTTAACTCAACTTAATAATTTGGAGAAAGAAATGATTTTGATAGAAGAAATAGGAAACAAACATGCTTGCTTGAGTACTTCAAAAAATCTTAAATACATAATGATTACGCTGTATTAGATCATAAATGTTTTTGAAAGTTGACTGAATTGATATGTTATAATTGAATTATTGAAGTAATTTTTTGCTGCTAATTATTTTTTTAATTTATACCCTTTCTTATGTTTTCCTGAAATATATCAGTAAAATTTGCCTGAGTTTTATAATTAACAATTGGAAGTCTTCCTCTTTATAGTGTTTTCCTCTATACAGTGTTCAGAATTCATGGTCCCTTAAAAAACGTTATATAGGAATTTCACTATATATAGTATAAGAACAGTATTTCTGAAAGTTCGTGTCCAAACTAAACAACTTTTTCTGAGCTACCTCTGCTTCCACATACAGGTGAGGAGACCTCGTGGTAACCTCAACAGAATGACCATTGAGTAAACAAACACTGATCAGGCCATGCCCACAGTCCAAACCGAGTTGGAGAAACATTTATTCCACTGCCCGTGAAAAGAATTTATCTAATAATAGAACTGAAGTGTGTGTGAGTGACATCAAGAGAGCACAAGAGCGCCAATGAAAGGGTACGAAAGCACGAGAGAGAGTGAAAGAGCATGAGAGAAAACAAAAGAGTGTGAGTGAGCAAGAGTGTGTATAGTATGAGTGTGAGAATGTGCATGCGATTTTGAATGGAAGAAAGGGTAACAGATTTTTTTTTCCTTTTTAAATATTTTGTTATAGAATGTGTTAATTGTTAATATGAAGTGGATATCGGCAGCAAAATGTATGTTCCAGATTCAAAGCATCTTGGCTTGGCTAACAAGTTTTATTTTCTAATTTGTTCAAGTTGATTTGGAAATCAAAAAAAAATGACAAATGATTCCTTAATTTTGTAAAAAAAAAACACCCCACACCACACACTTGCTTTACACCACCTTCTAAAGATAGAAGCAACAAGAGGAACCAACAATCTACCTAACAATCAACTGCTTTGAACGAAATACTGCAGTTCAAAACTGCACAGAACAGTGCATATACCAGCCTGTGTGCAGCCTGAGTGCAGAACATATACCAGCCTGTCAACGCAGGTATATGCTTATACTGTGAATCCTGGGAAACACATTCCCATACATTTCCAACAAATACACTTACGTTAAACAGTAGTAAATTCTTTCAAAATATGCAAATATCTTGTGAGAAAGTCGAACAAAACAGGTGTCAGGAAACACCAAATAAAAGATTCATGTAACTACCGGGTCTTTATCGTATCTCAAACCATGTCTGGAAACGCCAGCTCATTTTGGCAACTTGGCAATGCATGAAATACCTTCAGCATTCCTCTCACTTTTGGTGACCCCCATCCACGTGCCCTCAGATGAAAGAATGTGTCTAATTTTAGTTGGAAGAAAGAGAAATAACTTATTCTCTCTTAGTTACTCTACAACATACTGCAGCCACTACAGCAAAAAGAGTATACGCCTACTAAAAATAAGTAAGCACTACTAAAAATGCGAAATTTAAAGCTCTTTTTCACAGAAAATTTTTGAGTTTTCAAAAAACTTCATTTGAAGAATTTACATTCACAAAAATTGCTGGTAATGTGCATTTTAAAGATTTGAGAAACCATTCAAAACTAGTGGTGCTACAGAATGGCACAGACTTTCCCGTATTAGTTTTCTATTTTCCTGGGTCTTCGCTAGCTATTCGGAATTGCCACATACTCTTTCTTGCCAGCTACCATTTATCATCGCCAAAAGTACATTTTTTTGTCATTTTCTTAATTTTTCGGTTTCCTATTGGTAGAACAGAAACATTAATTTTAGAATATTAAAGAACACAAAAACCTAGCCGTAAATGGCAATTTTCTTTTAAAAATTATGTGCCGCTTAAGAGAAAATGGCGTTTAGCACTACTAAAAATGCGAAATTTGAAGCTCATTTTTCACAGAAAATTTTTGCATTTTCAAAATACTTTATTTGAAGTTATTTGAAGCACTTACACTCACAAATATAATCATCTTTACAAATTGCGGATAACGTGCATATTAAAGATGCGAGAGATCTTTCAAAAAATTTAATTTATATAATTTTTGAAAAACACAAAAAAAAACTCAAAATAAACTTCACGCTATACTAATGAGTGTAATTAGCACTATCCGTTACAAAAGTTTCAAGAAAAAAATTGCAGCCATATACGAGAAAATGACGTTTGAGCATTTCTGAAAATGCCGAAATTTGAGCTACTTTTCACAGAAAACGGTAGTGTTTTCGAGAAACTTTACTTGACATTATTTAAAGCATATATACTCGTAAATATAATAAAGTAAAAAAATCGCCGATAATGTAAATATTAACGACGTGAGAGACAAGTAAAAAAATTTACATTTTTGTAATTTTTGAAAAAAACCAACCGATAGACCAAAATGGCTTTTATGTCATTGATAGAGTACATTTACCACTATCCCTACCAAAAGTTTAAAGAAAAAATTTGGAGCCGTTTTTGAGAAAATTTTGTTTTTGTAATTTTTTAAAATTGCACATATTGCACGCAATATTGCACGAAAACTACCAAAATTGTGAAAAACATTTACATTACCTTTATTAAAGAACTCAATATGCAGAACAAATTTTATTTGAAGAAAAAATCTCTATCTTCAATTTTGTAGTTGGAGAAAGACGCCGAAAAAAATTCAAACTTTCACAATTTTCGAAACTTCAGAGCTGTAAGCGAAAATCGGACCTATGCCATGTTAAAAAGTGTATTTTCCTCTATTCATACAAGAAATTTTAAGAAAAAAATTGGAGCCGTTTTTGAGAAAATTTTGAAAATGTCTGGGGGGCTTCATGTAAAGTACCCCCCCCCCAATTAAAATATCGTTTTCAAATTCAAGGGGCCACAAAATCAGCCTGATCGATTGCGGAGTATCAATTTTGGAGAAAATTGGCTGAGAAGTTTAGTCACTAGTGTTGTTCACAGAGACGGACAGACAGACCTTTTGCTTTCAATTAGTTTTTGGTATCAAGTACCCGGAAAACAGGGATTTTTGCTGCACCACGTGTTAGGAGATTTTTATTCTTAATTTAGCAACTGGATGTATCCACTTTTTCGCTACCAGGGCCCTATAAGAAGAGTTTGTCTGCCGAAAATCCGCCTTTTTTTTTCACGCAGCAGTGTATAACTTTCCCTATACTATACATACGTACGTATAGTATAAAGAAAGTAAAAATGGCAAAATCATCTACAAACAGTAATGCCTTTACAGGTTCTCGGACAACAGATGCTATACTATTTATGGCAATGGCAAACAGAGTGACTCTTAGCACCGAGCCTTGGAGGATGTTTTCAAGAGGGCGACTGCTAGACAGTTTGTCACCGAACTTTGAAAGATCTATTCGATAAGAAATTTTGGAGGAAGAAGGGGAGCTTGCCCCTCAATCCCCATGAGTGCAAGGTTTGCAGAATTCCATACCTCCAAGTGGTGTCGCAGGCCATTTCTATATTGAATAGTATGGCTACAAGGTGTTGTCTCAGGACAAACGAGGTTGAAATATCCGTAGCCACAGCGATGAGATGGTCCAGGGTTGACTGGTGTTTCCTGAATCCGCACTGGATTGGTGTGAGTAGGTTTCTGCACTCCAAGGTCCAGACAAAGTGCTGGTTTACCATCCATTGCAGTACTTTGCAAACGCAACTGGTGAGAGCGAGAGGTCGGTACCTCGATGAAAAACGACCGATCCTTTCTGTCCTTCAGAGCTGGGATAACTGGCTTCTCGTCATAGAGCAGGGATGGTGTGCTCTTCCCAGATGCGATAATAAAGGTGGAGGAGCATTGACACATCAGGAAGATGTAGTATAAGTTTATGTATTTCATCAGAACCTACGGCAGTTCTTTTTGCCAATGCTAGAGCAGAGCGCAATCCCGACATACAGAAAAGGGATGTTGTAATCAACAGACGCTCTACAAGAAAAACCCAACGGATGGCTCACCATCCTCTCTTTGATGAAACAAAGTCAGGAGCATAGTTCGCCGAACTTGACATATGTTCATAGCGCATGGCGAGTTCCTCTAAAAAAACATGATAGATTCTCCATTTTTAAAGAGACCTGGCACCGTATTTGGTGAAGATGGTCCTTCTATCTGGAGAATTCTTCTCCATACCTGGTGTGGCAGTGTGTAACAATCGAGACATACGCTCTCCATGATGCATTTTTGCTCTCTAAAATTGTTCTCCTAGCCTTCGCCCTGCATCTTTTATACTCGATGAGGTTATCCACAGTTGGATAATGTCTGAGATGTTCTTTTTTTCCTCCACTCCAGAGCAGTTCACATTCCATCATGGGACAAAGGGTAAGGCAGTTTACAGGTTTATTTCAGAATTGCAATAGAAGCAGCAGAGTATAGCACTATTAAAATGTTCATTTCATTCACATTTCCAAATGGACGATCTGACAGGTAACATTATTTTGGAATGTCGACAAGTCAGCCTGCTGCACAATCCATTGAGGGGGATGAGCAAGACCACGGCAAAAATAATCAATGTGGACAATAGTGGGGAAATGGTCGCTTCCATAGAGATTTTCTAATAAGGTCCACTGCATAGCAGTAGCAAGTGAAAAGCTGCAAAGGACTAGATCAATAGCTGTGCTGGAATTCGTAGCTACAGCAAAATATGTTGGTTCCCCAGTGTTGAGAATCACCAAATTCATGGCGATGACATTCCAAAACTGCACCTCTTTTACAAGTATGAAAAGATCCCCAAAGAGGGCTGTGAGCATTTACATTACCAACAACCAAGAAAGGTGTCGGCAATTGGTTTATTAGGCCTAGGAGGTCATCAACCGACACCATTTGTCTTGGGGGGATTTAGATGTTACATACAGTGAGTGTGAGGGACAGGAGATACACCTGCACACAGACTGTTTGAAAGTCAGTCTGAACGGGGACTTCTGCAGAAAGCAGTGAATCCTGGACCAAAGAACTAACTCTGCCGTGAGCACGGAGGCCATCATCGACATGAACCCTTTAAGGAGTAAAACTGCGAAAGTAGGGGTGGCGTAGTGGAGAAAGACGAGTTTCCAGTAAACAAAAACTTGGGGGGTGTATAACGGGAAAGGAATTTTAATTTGTCTTATCGGAGAGAAAATCCATTGAGATTCCAGGATAGGAGAGCTGTTGTTTAAGTAGTTGTGAAGGAGATTTCTTTTTCTTCTTTTCCTTTTCTTTTCCGCCTCTGCTGCCTGAAGGGGAGAGCGTCCACCCTGGCTGAAGATTCCTCCGAGGCAGACTCATCCTGACCACTGCTCGACAGGCTGAGAACGCTCAGAGCGAGTCGGGGTAGGTGGTTGGAGTTTGGATGATCTATCAGTTTTTTGCTTATCCAGGCCAGAAGGCCGAGTGACATCAACCTTCTTGCATGGCTGAGAAGTGGATTCTTGGTCTGACTTCGTCTGTGTTGCTTTCTTGAGTGGTGTTTTGTATTTTGAGGGAATTATTATTTTCCCACCTTGCAGAGGCGATGTCTCCTCAGGGAAGTCCAATGATGATGTACAGGGGTTCGGATCATGCGCGGATTTACCGCAATTTGCGCGAGCAGGGCTTACGCCCACGCACCTTTCTTGGGTATGGCCAAACCTCTGACACTTGAAGCAGCACAGGGGGTTTTGCACATACTGCCTCATGTGAAGGTTATAATACAAACAACTAATTTTCTCTGGGAGAGAAGGGAGATTAAACGTCAGGATCAAGGTCGGAGTAGGGACCTCTCTCTCATTCTCCTTCCTTCTGATCCTATACACCTCCGTAACACCGTGACTCTTAAAGGAGGAAAGAAGTTCGTCCTCATTTTTAGACGCAAAATCTTCGTGATTGACCACTCCTTTACATAAGTAAAGGGTAGGGTGATTGGTCACTTCCACTTAAGAGGCCGGCAATCTGCTTAGTTTTAAGGATCTTTTCTATCTGCTCGTTGGTGCATGCTTCAAAAAGAATGGTACCATTTCTCTGTAGCACAACTGTTGGAGCTTTCTGAAATTGTCCTCAATGACTCGCATGAGGCGGACCACACTAAACACTTTTAAAGGTTTTCTCGATTGCAATACAAGACACGAGCAACTGATGTTCTCTTAGTCTATCCTCCTCCAGAAGGAAGAAGCTATTCAAATCAACCGTCCTATCACATCGCCTCTTCCTTACGGAAGAGGGCAAGGGGTTTGTTTTGTGCTCCATAGAATAGAAGTGGATTCGTCTCCGTGCTCCCCACCCACCATGGAGTCCAACAAGGGGACACCCCACTAGGGTGCCAGGGCTGCCACAGAGATATCAAAGGGGAAGGTCACAGCACTGCCCCGCTGTGGATCCCCCTGCTCACCTTGGAGTTTAGTACAAGACCTAGTCTGAGCTGTTTGATTGGGAGTGGGTTAGCTCCCGATCGCCCATCTAGAATAGTCCCGAGGCCAAAGCGAGTGTGTTGAAACCTACAAGGAATGTTCCTCAAAATACGTTGACAATGTATCCCTTAGTGCAAGGCAGAAAGTAGCACCAGGACTAGTTGGGAAACAAACAGGTCCCTCAACTTCCAAGACACACACTACCTCTGACACTGGTTGTCACGCATGGCAAACACATGGGTGGGTGTTCCTCATACAGAGAAGGCCAGCGAGGAAGAAAAAGGAGTGAAAAGAATATATACATGATATGAAATAAGCAAAAAGATGAAAAAAATGGAGAAGGAACACTTGAGAGCCTTCTCTGCATCCCCCCGTCAGGACGTGGACCAACCTATTTCGATGAGTTAAGACCTTATTGTCACCTCCTCCTCTGCAGTCTCGGCGTGACAGGCATGGCTGTCTTGAAATGTGGTAAAGTGACGCGGTTGCCAAATTACCAAAACAAGAACAAGTGCTCTCAGACATGGGTTGCGAGTTAACCTAAAGACTGTATAAAAATAAACTGTATGCACAAATGATCAAACACAAATTACATTTACGTGTAAGTCTTATTGAATCTAAGTTTCCTCAATTTGCCTGTCAAGAGCTCAATGAAGTTATTCTGAAATACACAGCTCACAAAGTTACTTACTTGCAACTCTCCAAAATGGTAATAACTGAGTTTATACATCAGGCAATTCAGTAAAGCTGGTGCACCTTCAGCATCCACTCGAAATTCACCTCTCTCAGTAAAGTAGTCACTCTCCTAGACAGAAAAAATAACATTAGATCGATTATCACATTCTATGTTTTAAATACTTTCAATGTATGATTCACTTTTCTTAAGAAGAGAATAGTGTTTGGCTATGGACACTTTTATTAGTCATAACTATTGAAGTTTTTCAGTATTTCCCATTTTGTAATTATTTGATTATTTTATTACAGCATCTTCTATTATCTGCAATGGTTCCTACAACATCAGACTGCTAAAAAGTAGAGAACAGTCACCCATTAGGTAATGAACTCACAATGAGTGCCAATAAGTTCTGAATTTGTCTGCAAATCTGGCATCCGGGTCAAATTATAATGGTCAGAACAGTCAACTGTGAGAAAATGGAATGTAAAAGATTTAGAGGGAGATATAAAGACAGCAAGTGTACTGAGGCAGTGCCACCTAATGAATCAGTCAAGAAGTAGAAGGTACCACCAGGAGGTGCTTCAGCAATAACATAGTACCTAATGCTTTTATTGTGGTTGTATTATAAATGTTTAGTCTATAAATTTTGAAAATGAACAAAAAAGTTTCACTGCCATGTTTTGTTCTAGAAATGCATCAGGCACATCATGTTTGTAACAATTACAAACATCAATTTCCAATAATGAAATAAAATTGATCCCTAAATGGGGATCATTGTACTTCCATGTTTTAAAACAATACACCTGAAATATAAAATGCATTTCAGATTACATTTTTAATACATTCGAGTTGCTACACAAATTCCTTTCTGAAACAGTGGATACGATCTGACAACACTTTTTTCTCACATTCCTTTGGTAAAACGCACACTTTGTTTTCACCCAACTAACCTTGTCGTAGTACAGTTGTTATTTCCCCCAGCTAATCAAGGTAAGTTTAGTAAAAGAGGTCTGACTTTTATTAGACGCAAAGTAATGGGTACGTATTCACAGCAGTACCAGATATGTACTTAAGTAATTACTGCATCAACCAAAATGGTAAACAAAGGAAAAAGCAATTTTCTTCTGAAAACTTAATTGTATTTTTCTGTGCATTACAGGCCCATTCCTTCCCTCAAACTATGAATCTATGGTATGGTGAAATAAGGGTCTGGATGAAGAGTTGACTTGCAACCTCTTTCTTCCTTTGAAAGTGTGAAGCATTATGAGACTATTTATTACATGAACCACAAGTTTTTGTCCTATTTTAACTGGATAGTTATATACATTCAGTAATTTTTTCAAAAACCACAAAAATGTATCTTTCTGCAGATTTTACCATTTCAAAACTAGTAGAGAAGTAATCACAATAGCAAAATAATTTTAGGATGTATCAATGAGTTCTATGATTGCACAAGTACAGGATGGACCACCAATCACTTGTCAATAACAGTTATTCGGTAGTCAATTTATTATTTAAGAAAAGTTTATTTTGATGTTAATGAATACTATGTAGTTTTTGTGTTTCCATGAAGGATAATCAATCAATCATCAGTCATCATCAATCATCAGTCAATTAGTGATGTTTACCATGAATACGAAGTTAACAGAGAATAAATGTGATTCTTTAATGCAATGGTGGTGGTGTTACACGACCATAATTACCAATATGTAAACGAGGTATTGGTGCAATATTTTCCAAACACTGTACAGTCATTATGGCAAGCAATTCATAACTTGAATAAAAGGTTTGAAAAGACTGGGTCTGCAGTATACCTTCCACTCAGGTAGACTGAAATCAGTTACTACAGAATAAAATCTTTTGACTGCAGTGCAATCTGTCGTACAATCTCTAACCAAATCTACACTAAAGGCATCTAGTGAGTATGGTTTATCAAGAAAAAGCTTCGGAAGGATGTTGAAATTTCTAAGTCTCAAACCATTTTGCCCTACTTTGCTTCAAACTTGAATGAGGATGATCCTAATAGGCATAATGAATTATGCGAGCGGTACAAAATACAACAAGAAACTGACAATTTTTAAGTTGAGACAACTTTTAAACTTAATGGGAGAGTAAACAGACTTAATTGGATCTATTGGAATTCAGAAAACCTTCATATGGTCATGGAGGCAGAATTGCACACCCCTAGATATTAGTAAAGACAAGAATTAATGCTAATTGCCTTATTGGACCTAATTTTCTTGAACATACGGTGACAATTTAAAATTACCTCGAAATGATACATTACATCTATTTTTACAATATAGATCATTTTTTTATACAATATAGACCAATTCGTAAAACAATATAGCAACAACATGGCGCACCACCTCATTATGAAAATATCATCAGAGCTTTCTTGGATGATGAATTTGAGAATCAAACAAATATGCATCTCACTCACATGGCAGAAAAGTAGTAGCAAGCTTATTTCGTGATACTCATCATCCCTCATTTAAGTTCTCCAAATTTTTGTTATCAACACTAATTCAGGAATATTATGACAGTGTTAAATAATTCAGCAACAACAACAATGAAGTAATATCAAATGTTCCTCATTTGGGGATTGTGATACTTATCGAGTTAAACAGGCATGAGCTCTGCACAATCCTTTCTTCCCCCTCCACCTATCCCTCAACCACTAGCAGATTCGAGTTTTCAGCTGATCCCTCCTTCTCATAGAGCTCATTTTGCATTTCACCTAGAAAATTTCAACCCCCAGAGATCCAGGATACCGATGATATACAATGAGTTTGTTGAGACATTTTAAGTATAACATGGTGGGATCATAAAATGAAGATTAAGTATAATCATATTTGAATTTGAATAATGAAGATAAAGGATAACAATATTTGAACATTTGTTCCTACATTACTTCTAATACTTCTATAAAACGCGACTAAAATTGTGCAGCAATGTTCAAGACATGATGTAAATTATCATAAGGATGGTGAAAATAAAGTGCAATTATCCAGTTTCAACAGGTGTTGCAAACTTACTTTTGATAATACAACTAATTTACTTTTGATAATGTACGGTTTTATGTATTTAAGAAGAATATCCATAAAATTTTAATTCTTAGTACTTCACTAAAGACGTTCCTACTGACAATAGAAGAAAAATAAGGTGTCGCTTGCATTTTGTGTTCTTCCACAAAATATTGGTAAGAAATTACATACCCTTATATCTTTTGGGTGTTCTCCTTCAGCAATTCTCACCATCCACAAGAATTTGTTGATGTCATCTCCTGAGTACCCAATTACTCCACCAAAAATGACCAACACATAGTCAACATCTAAGGAAAGCATAATTTTGTAGGCTTCACTTTCATTTGATGACATAGCTTTTCCTACCTGAAAATGTATCATTCTATTAAACACAAGTTGAAAAAACCTAAATAATGATGTAAAATATAATTCAAACTTTTTCCAAATAACTTATCTACAAAATGTGAAAATTCAAAATAATAAATATAAAACTGGAATCTTAAATGAGCACACATGCAGTCTTCTGGTTTCCATTGGAATTTCTTTCTAAAAAGCAGACAGATATAAATTGCAATTTTATTTTTAGTATGTATTTTTTGGTTATAGTTTTCTCCCATTTTAAATACAAAACTCAATAGCACTTTTATTATGTTGTGATTGAATATTTGAAGAACAAATTTATGATTGATGCTCTGCACTTATGGCCAGCAGAGAGGTTGCATTATAATTATGGCATGCTGAAGAGATAATATTTTGGGCTCAAACCCCTGGACACAAACCTGATCGAAATGGGGGTCATTGACCCAGAAGTTGAGGTACAATACTCCTTACAACCATATCAAGATTTTTAAAGTCATAAAGTCTAATGCATTAAAGATCAATGTTAAAATCAATATTACTTTCCTATTTGATGCTTGGTATAATCTCTACTTGTATAGACGCAGTCATGCATAGAAAAGATTTTTGTTTCATGGCACTTTAACTTTTGTAATGATCTTAAAATACAAGAATCTAATCGGCGTCTTGGTCAAACAAATTTTCAACATGAAAACTGAACTTAGTAGCATTCTCTACAAAACTAAAAAAGAATGTTTCTAGAAATGTTTCTAGAAATTCTTTGATTTGTATTAATTAAAGTTTATTATACAAAGATAATTGATTCATATGCCAAATGCCATTCACCTTTATGATAATTTTTAATCATCTTAAAGAACTATTTGATGTTTCCAGGTAATTGTTAAAACTTATAATTAATTAGGTGAAGAAACATAATCATAATCATAATCATAATAATAATAACAGCAACAAATTACAAATTTAAAGAAGGTTACTAGAAAATAAACAACTTTACCAATGCTATATGGCTGTTATTCCAGGTATTGTTGTCAACCAAAGTAGTACGATTTGCCATTCCAGCTATCTGATACCCATAGTCCCACCAGCTCATAATCCTTGCATCATTATCTGTGTTGTGAGAGAGCCAATAGTAAGCTTCACGGAAGTCATCCAGTATTTGACGAGATCTGCAGTACAAAATAAATTTTGTTATGGTAAAAAAAAATTACAGGAACGGTTTCTTGCATTCCAGCATTATTATTACTATTACTATTATTATTATTATTATTTTCTGTTGCAAGAAATCGTTCATAACCAGGAGTTATCCAGCACAAATGACGATGTATTAGATTTTACGGTACAAATGATTGCGTCATCACACATTCAGCCAATCGCAGGGAAAGAATCCGGGGGAGGTAGAGGTAAATGGAACAGCCGACCACAGTGTCGAGTACCCGGGACGTCACAGGAAAGTTGTTTTGTAAAATTAAGTTTGATTCACTTATGAATTTATAATGCTGTCATACAAAAAAATAGCATATGCAACTCCTATATAATGTTCCTTTATTGCATTCGTACAAATTGGAAAACTAGCTCTTAAAGTCGCTCATGTTCAAAACATCTATTCGTGCAGTAAAGCTCAACATTATAAACTAATTGCTTGAACTATTATTATTCCATAGCAGACGGGATCCAATTAAAATATTTCCTTCCATATTATCCATGTTATTCTTGAACAAGAAAAAGGAAGAAAGAGAAAGAGTGGAAAAGAAGGAAATAGTATGAAATAGAAATCAGAACGAAAGAGAAAGAAAGAATCAAAAATAATGAAAGTGAAAGAAAGAATTAAAAAATTAAACAAAGATTCAAAAAAAGAAAAAGAAAGAATGAAAATGAAAGAAAGAAAACCAAAAATTAAAGAGAGAAAGAAAGAAAAAGAAAGAGTGACAGAAAAAGGAGAGGAAAAAGAAAGGCAATAGAAAGAAAAAGAAAGAAGGAAAAAGGAAAAGAAGGAAAGAGGAAGAGAAGGAAAGAGGAAGAGAAGGAAAGAGGAAGAGAAGGAAAGAGGAAGAGAAGGAAAGAGGAAGAGAAGGAAAGAGGAAGAGAAGGAAAGAGGAAGAGAAGGAAAGAGGAAGAGAAGGAAAGAGGAAGAGAAGGAAAGAGGAAGAGAAGGAAAGAGGAAGAGAAGGAAAGAGGAAGAGAAGGAAAGAGGAAGAGAAGGAAAGAGGAAGAGAAGGAAAGAGGAAGAGAAGGAAAGAGGAAGAGAAGGAAAGAGGAAGAGAAGGAAAGAGGAAGAGAAGGAAAGAGGAAGAGAAGGAAAGAGGAAGAGAAGGAAAGAGGAAGAGAAGGAAAGAGGAAGAGAAGGAAAAAGGAAGAGAAGGAAAAAGGAAGAGAAGGAAAAAGGGAGAGAAGGAAAAAGGGAGAGAAGGAAAAAGGAAGAGAAGGAAAAAGGAAGAGAAGGAAAAAGAAAGAGACAGAAGAAAGAGAAGAAAAAAGAAAGAGACAGAAGAAAGAAGAAAAAAGAAAGAGACAGAAGAAAGAAGAAAAAAGAAAGAGACAGAAGAAAGAAGAAAAAAGAAAGAGACAGAAGAAAGAAGAAAAAAGAAAGAGACAGAAGAAGAAGAAAAAGAGACAGAAGAAAGAAGAAAAAAGAGACAGAAGAAAGAAGAAAAAAGAGACAGAAGAAAGAAGAAAAAAGAGACAGAAGAAAGAAGAAAAAAGAGACAGAAGAAAGAAGAAAAAGAAAGAGACAGAAGAAAGAAGAAAAAAGAAAGAGAAGGAAAAAGAAAGAGAAGGAAAAAGAAAGAGAAAGAGAAGAAAAAAGAAAGAGAAGGAAAAAGAAAGAGAAAGGAAAAAGAAAGAGAAAGAGAAGGAAAAAGAAAGAGAAAGAGAAGGAAAAAGAAAGAGAAAGAGAAGAAAAAAGAAAGAGAAAGAGAAGAAAAAAGAAAGAGAAAGAGAAGAAAAAAGAGAAAGAGAAGCAAAAAGAAAGAGAAAGAGAAGCAAAAAGAAAGAGAAAGAGAAGCAAAAAGAAAGAGAAAGAGAAGCAAAAAGAAAGAGAAAGAAGAAAAAAGAAAGAGAAAGAGAAGAAAAAAGAAGAGAAAGAGAAGAAAAAGAGAAAGAGAAGAAAAAAGAGAAAGAGAAGAAAAAAGAAAGAAAAAGAGAAGAAAAAGGAAAGAAAAAGAGAAAAAAAGAAAGAGAAAGAGAAAAAAGAAAGAAAAAGAAAGAGAAAGAGAAGAAAAGAAAGAGAAGAAAAAGAAAGAGAAAGAAGAAAAAGAAAGAAAAAAGAAAGAAGAAAAAGAAAAGAAAGAAGAAAAAGAAAGAACAAGAAGGAAAAAAACTGATGAAAAGTCATTCTATTCCCAACTAAAATTCGTCGTCTAGAATACTACCTGCTAGACAAGAACCTTGTATCCCTTAATTGGAAGTCAATAATATGTACACTCGTTGACTGATTTAGACTGACAGGCAAAGAGTGACAGAGTGACATTGAACGAGACCTGGCCGACACCAAGGAGGTTATAATACATGGAGGCGGCATGGCCGACCTTTTCCAATAAGGAAAATTAACCCAGCCCCTTGCAAGCTCGGTTAGGCTACCCGCTTTGCAATTAGCCCAAAAAGCCTGAAGTCTACCATTCTATCCATGTATTTTATTTATTCATATTTTAATATTTCCGTAAGAAAGATGTTTTATATATAATTATTTGCAATTAACAGACAGAAATACTCAGATAATGAAGCAAAATTGACCTGGAAAATATATTAAACCTCCCCAAAATTCATTGTCAGAAGAAATATTTTTGAAAATGGTTTCATTAATTGTGTAAAGCTGATAAGAATTTAATTTATGTACATCTTAAAAAAAAGGGGGGTAACACAGTCTGAGTACAACAGCTTTTAGAAGGTTCAACAGCCAAGGAGTTGAAACTAATGTCACATAAATTGATGTGAAAACTGCTAATCATGTTCCAAATTTGACATAAAGTAATGAAAACTGTAAATTTGGATGGAGCCTGAATATTTAAAAATTCTGGATTGAAATGGTAACAAATTGCCTGAACAAACCCAATAATAAATTTACATTCCAAATGCCTTGCACAGAAGTATTTAAGGCTTTAATAATGGAACTGAGGAGAAATCTATGGACAAGAACAACATTTAAAATATGCTCAAATTTAGTTTTCCTGAAGCCAAATCAATTTGAACATGTTTTCAAAACAAATATTTTTTCAAATGCAAATTCAATATTGTATTCAGAAAAACAAATATGTATAATTAATATAACCTTTCTTACAGGAACTCAAGGGGATTCAAGGAATTCAAAGAGGGAACACATTTAATTTTTTTTGTAATGAACCTTTTTTGTAAAAGGTAATGAGATAATACAAAATATTTTTTCAGATGTACAATTTTACTTATTTTAATGTTTACAATTGTGACATTACTATTAAATAACGCAAAATAATTTTACAATGTAGGGGCGAGAATGTAAACAGTTTTAACACAAAAACTCTCATTGCCAGGCCAGGTAAAAAAGTGGGTAAATCTTGTTCTTATTTATAGTAAATGACTTCCTTGGATAGTATAAAGGATGCTTGAAAGAACAATGCAGGTCTCATTTTTGCTGAAATCCCTGATTTTTTGAAATTTTCATTAGATCCGAATTGTTTCTGAAGTCTTCCTACAATTCCAATACTGAAGATAGTTTTTTTGTTTGTTTGTTTTTTTAATGAAATATGATATTTAAAGACAGATCTTGAAATAAGGTCATGTACAATTTTATGAAAATATGAGTAGTCTGCAAAATTTTGCATGAAATATACAATATTTTTAAACAATTTTTTTCATAAAATTACTGCACATTTTTCTTAAAATTTTCAGGTTTATGAAAAGACTGCAAAAAACTAGAACAAAAAGCAAACAAAAATAATGCTAGTCTCCTTTCCAGCTCGCTTTCTGTATGTATTTTAAAAATTGCCAATTTAGAAATAACGCGAGAACATAAATTCTGTTGTAGCACAACTAGCTTGTATTTATACTTGTCAGAGTAGATCAAAATCTTCACATTTAATTAGAACTTATTTTAGTTGGTGTAATTAATGTTTTCAATACAACTGGTGACAGACTTACAGAAAGAAAAAGCAAAATCAAGTCGCTAATCAACAAAATAGTTACAGTGTGAAATTATTGATTTTTATTAACAATGATTCTCAATAATACTGCAGTATTTAATTTCAAATTTTGTCAAGCATTGGTGGTGACTGCAGAGTCAACTGAGCATGCAACGTGTATGAGTAGGGCCCAGATGTTTATGACCTAAAAATGTCTGAAATATGTAAGCATTTATGACCTAAAAAATGTGAAAATATAACCGTAAATATGACTTAGAACATTTTTTAGGCATTTTCAAAACCTTCAAAATACTGCCGCTGTTTATATGAAATATACCTCCAGACAATTTATTTCACTGAGAAAAAATGTCCATTAAATGTTTTCTCCCAAGAATAAAAATAAATACCTCGCGGTACAGAGGAACGCAAAGCAGAGAAAAAATGTCCATTAAATGTTTTCTCCCAAGAATAAAAATAAATACCTCGCGGAACAGAGGAACGCAAAGCAATAAACAAAAGAATGTAGCTAGCAAGCCGAGACGCACTCCAATGTTTTGGGCTACAAAACATGGTGGACACACCAGCGATTGGCTTCACTTTGGGAGCCGATGTCGCCTCCATGTATTATAACCTCCTTGGCCGACACCGACTCCGGCTGGCCGACACCGACTCCGGCTGGCCGACACCGACTCCGGCTGGCCGACACCGACTCCGGCTGGCCGACACCGACTCCGGCTGGCCGACACCGACTCCGGCTGGCCCTTAAGGCTAAATGTACCGAAAAAAACTTGTAGGAAAATTCAATAGATCGCAGCACCATCAGCAGGAATTTACTTTACCGATAACGTCTGAACAAATGGTCCGATTTTCGATCTGTAAACGGCATTTGACTCCTGTTTATAATAGAATTTACGCTACGAAGCCCTGTTTCCAAAAAAAACTAGCAGAAACTCGATTTTTAAAATTTTTTCTCGTACTTCCGGGAACAATTTCAAAAATGTGGGCTTATAGCGCGATGGCGACACGCTTCCAGAATCCAACGCCGTGTCAAACATGCAAATCGGATAAATAGGAGCGACGGTAAGTCAAATTTCGAAAAAACACCTCACCCCACTCCCCATTCCCCTTCCACGCCGCCGGGACATCCCGGCATTCATTGTTGGCCGGCGGCGCGGTCAAGCCGGCACAGACGAGCCGGGCGGCGGCCGCCGCGGCGCGGCGACGGGCAAGAAGGCTGAACTTTCGGGGGCAGCAAGCCAGACACCCCGTCACTTCGTTGATGCTTCCGTCACTTCGCATCTCAAGATATTTTTTCCCCACATATGAAACTAGTGATGCTGTAATAGGGGTAAACGGTCTCGTATCATCTTTAATAGTAGTATAAAACTATTACCTTATTCACATATTCCATCTTCCTTCGAATACCATCATAAGAATGTCTGAGGTATCACTGAAAACACCGATCCCTCGTTGGTGCTGATTTCAAAAAGTAAAAATCGAATTAATTGCGTAAATATCACCCATATTCCATCTCCTCACATCGTATTTTAGATATATTTTACTTCTAAGATCTTCCATTACCATTTCACTACCGGAAAAAACAAGCGGAGATAACGCAAGAGCTCTTTTATCCTACGACTCGATTCATCATTTCAAAACCGCGTTTGTCACCTTGATAGAATTCACCTGGTTAATCCCCTCTTCCAAGTAAAACAGCCGAATCGAATTTTTAAAACGTTTTCGTACTTTAGGACAAATTGCACATACTTTCTCATAGTAATCTAATATCTTTGGTCTGGGCCAATTTTACCATGTTTCCCCATCTTCTGACATCTTGCTGACATCTATCGCCGCCCAAAATACATTTTTTGAACTTTTCTCATTTTTCAGCTTCTTAACGGTAGATACGAAATATTACTTTTAGGATATTAAGGAAGAGTAAAACTTCGTCCTATATAGGAATTTTCATTGATAAATTTGGAGCCGCTCTTAAGAAAATGGCGTTTAAGCGTTACTGTAAATGCGAAAATGGAAGCTTCGGAATTTTCACAAGAATCTTTCGAGTTTTCGAACAACTTCATTTGGTGACATTTAAAGCACTTCTACTCACAAATGTAATAATGTATAAAATGTCTGGAAATGTGAATATTAATGGCGTGAGAGACACTTAAAAATACATTTATTAATTTTTTGAAAAATCAAAAAAAATACAGCCAAATTAATTTTATGTTAACTTAAAGAATGCAAATAGCATTCGTACGAAAAGTTTGAAGAAGCAATTTGAGAAAATGGCGTTTGAACATTTGTGCAAATTCGGAAGTTTCAGTTCATTTTCACAGAAAACATCTGAGTTGTCGAGGAACTTTTAAGACATAATGTAAAGCACATGTACTCGTAAATGTAATAGTAGGGAGTTTTTGCACCCTCGAACGTTACGTACTATCGATCTTCTGCTCATTCGCAGTGCACGTTTCGCATCACTTTGGTGCATCTGCGCATGCGCAAAAGATCGATAGTACTTAACGCTCGAGGTGGCAAAAGTTCCCTAATATGAACAAATCGCCGTTAAAGAAATATTTACTGAATGAAAGGCTAGTCAAAGAATTACATTTTTGTAATTTTTGAAAAAACACGGGAATAGAGCAATATGGCGTTTTATGTCATCTCAGAGTACATTAGGTACTATCCTTTCCAAAAGTTTAAGGAAAAAAGTTGAAGTCGATTTTGAGAAAATCTTGTAATTTTTAAAAATTGCACAAATTGCACTCAATATTGCGCGAAAACTACTAAAAATTTCAAAAAAATGTGCATGACCTTATTGAAAGAACTAAGTATGAAGAACAAATATCATTTTAAGGGAAAATCTCTATCTTCAATTTTGTAGTTGTAGGAAGACGCCGAAAAAAAATTCGAACTTTTGCAATTTTCCCAAAATCAGTCAGCAATGAAAATAAGAGCTATGCCACCTTGAGTGTATTTACTTTATTCTTACAATTAATTTAAGGAAAGCATTTGGAGTAATTTTTGATTGATTGTTAGTGATTTTGGGCGCGTCAACTGCTTTGGTCATTAGTCCCGTAAGTGCAATGCATGTTTATTTCATCGTGAGGTGGAAGAGATGTTGCCCGCTGTGCCGATGGCGAGATCCGGCGCCGACCTTCCGTCCACTAGCGGGGCTTCCCAACCAGGTATCTGCCACCAGCGGGGCACCACCCCAGCCGGGACAAGCTCTAAATCACCGACCGATTTACCTGTCGGCTTGCCGTGTTCTTTCTTAACAAGGTATCTCCCACCAGCAGTGCACGGCCCACAGCCGAGACAAGTTCCAATCCTCCCACTGGTCTCCCAGCATATATGGTAGTGTTGTGCAAGTTAGTGTGTGTGTGTGTGTGTGTGTGTGTGTGTGTGAAGATAGGACAAGGAAGAGGAAGGAAATATCGCGGGAGGTCCGTTTGTTAGGGTATTTCTCCGGCATTCGTTTGATGTTGATCGGAGAAACTATGGAAACTTCCAATCAGAGCAGCCGGTCGCTAGAATTTTCCTCCAGACATCGGTTGAATTCTACATCTAACTGACAAGCTAGTGTTGAAAAATCCTGCCACCGTCGGGACTCGAACCGAGCACCTCTCGGTCAGAGGCATTGCAGTGACATCAGTTGATGCACTGAGCCACCTATCCTGTTTGACATTTTTGAGAAAATGTTGAAAATGTCCCTGGGGCTTAATAAAAAGTATCTCCAAAAATTAAGGGAGTGCCTCAGGGCCCCCCATGATCAAAGGGCCCCCACAGATAATAAAAAATATATAACAAAACTGAACTAGTGGTGTTAGAACAGCACGTACTTTACCGAATTATAAAAAACAGCTACGCAATATTAAGATATTGCATTTTCTGCGCTACTAACATCTTAGCTATTGAGTTTTTTCATTCATATCGCACAAATAATTATATCCATCAAATTTCAGTATTGCTGAATGGCTGGTTAATATCAAAGGCAATGTTTTCCATGAGTGAGGTTTTTTTATTTGTTCCCAGAAGACACACAGCAATGTACGAACTCGTGGTACCTACAATGTACAAACTCGTGGTGGCTAACCGCGCGTTGTCGCTAAGTTGCGAGCGCTTAAGCGGAATTCCTTTGTAGCATTGTCGATAAGTTAAAGTGTGAGGAAGCAAAAATTGAATTAATATTGGCATTTCCAATAACAAATTATATTTAAATCAATTATTTTTATTTTCCTTATACATACGTATATACGGAGTATTGTAAGAAGTGGCCGACATTTTTGTTTTAATTTTTGCAAACCAGGCATTTTAACGAACATGAGACATGCACCATTCTCTTAAGCTACCTTTATGCTAAGGTCCCAATTTAATCAAATTTCTGAGGTGTCTAAGAAAAAATGGTTTAAAGGAAATAAAAATTGCACATGTTTGACACAGAATATCGCAAAAATACGCATGTTTCCGAAAATTTGAATTAGGGGCCCCGAAATCTGAGTGCCTCGGGTACTTTCAAACCCAAAGACGGCCCTGGGTATCAGGGAACCCCAAAACGAGTACTTCCGTTAATATCTCGAAATAGATTTTTCCGCAGCATTACATAACTTTGAGTAACTAACACGAGAAAATAACTGGTGGTGCTACAGAATGGCACAGATTTTCCCGTATTAGTTTTCAATTTCCTATAGTCTCAGCCAGCTATTCGGACTTTGTCGTAGTAAAATTTACTATTTTGTTGGCATGGGCTAGATTTATGGCCTTGCCCCATCTTGCCACCTGCCATTTAATGTACCCAACTTATTTTTTAGGTTTTCTCAATTATTCGGTTTCCTAATGGTAGATTCAAAATATTGCTTTTAGAATATTAAAGAAGACTGAAAACTTGTCCTTTACGACAATTTTCATTCATAAACTTGATACCGTTTTTAAGAAAAGGGTGTTTAAGCGTCTGTGGCAATGTGAAATATGAAGCCCTTTTTCACAGGAATCTTGAGAGGTTTTTTTAAAATTTATTTTAAGATATTTTAAGCTCTTCCATTCACAAATGCAATAATGTTTACAAATCGCTGCAAATGTGCATAAAGGCATGCGAAATATTTAAAAAATACATTTGTGTAAATTTTGAAGAAAAACAACAAAATAATACAACAAAACTTTTTTGTTTCCTTAGACAGTGCATTTCACACTATACGTACAAAAACTTTGAACAAAAAATTTGGAACCTTTTCAGAAAAAATTGGCGTTTGAGCGTTTCTGAAAATGCGAAATTTCGAGTTCATTTCCAAAAAAAATTTTTAGTTTTCGAAAACTTTAAATGATATAATTTAAAGTACGTGTGCTCATAAATCTAATAATGTGAACAAATCGCCGATAATGTAAATATAAACGACGTGACAGGCTATTCAAAAAGTTTCATTTGTGTTATTTTCGCAAAAACAAAAGAATAGAGCAAAATAGCGTTTATGTCATCTCTTAAAGTACATTTCGCAATATCCCTACCAATAGTTTAAAGGAAAAAAATGGAGCCGATTTTGAAAAAATCTTGCTTTGTTATCTTTTAAAGTTGCATATATTGCACACAAGATTGCGCCATAACTACAAAAATTGTTTTAAAAAAATTCATGATCTTAATGAAAGAACTAATTATGTACAACAAATTTCTTAGAAAGGAAAAGTCTCTATCGTCAATATTGTAGTTGTAGGAAACGCCGAAAAAATTCAATCTTTTGCAATTTTCGAAAATTCAGTTATCAGTGAAATCGGACCTAAGCCATGTGTATTTTATTCAATTTTTACGAGAAAATATAAAGAAAAAATTTGGAGCCATATTTGAGCAAATTTTTAAAATATCCGGGGGGGTTCGTGTAATGTATCTCCAAAAAGTAATGCACGTTTTTGAAAATTGCAGAGCTTCGAATGACAGTAGATCGACAGCTGTTTTTTGTTGTTGTTTTTTCCAGTTTGGAAAAATTTGTACGCAGTGTAAACGCTAGTGTTGTTCACATACACCAGAGACACTGACGGACGCTTTTCCGTCAATCAATTTTTCGGTATTAAGGACCCACAAAACATGGATTCTGGCTACACCACGAGTTACAGGAGGTAATTTACTATACAACAACACGATTTATCCACATTTTCATTATCAGGACTCGGCTTTGAGAGTTTTCCTGCGCACGATATAACTTTCTCTTCGTATTAAGATTGAGAAGAGAGATGAAGTAAAATAAATGTTCACAATTTGAAATTCCATTAATAAAATATTAATTATATCGAATTTAAAAGTAACTACTTTTTCTGCCTACTGTTTTTTTTTATTTCTCTCTATCAGCAATGAAAACAAAGAGATGCACGTAGAAAACGCAGACACGAACAGAGAATCTTTGAAGCACTCTGTTCGAAATCTTTACGTGCAGCACATAGGAATGTCAGCAATTCTGAATTAGTATTAGACAAAATATGCTCATTGCAAAAATATAAACACATTTAAATAAAAACTATTTTTCAAAATTAATTAAATATATTTCCGGAAATAATTTCAAGAAATTTGGTAATTTGTGAAAATACCTTAATAATTAGCAAATAATAAATATACTGTTAAGCAGATATTAAATGATCAGCAAAATATGTAAAATACGTAATACAGTACAAACTTTGTAACGAAAAATTTAAATATTTTGTTAGGATTGCAACAGTTCGCCTAGATTACAAAATGAGAACAGTAGACAAACATATGTAATTACATTAGACCCGGACTTTAGCCATGAGATCGACAAGCAGTACCGCGAAACAGAATTTTGACGTTACTGAAGATCATTTTTTTACATGACTAGAGAAGTCTATTTATCCGATTTCAGTGTATGATATGGCGTTAGATTCAGGGTGCATCTCGCCAGCACGCTATTTTACCACTTTTTCAAATATGTCCGCAAGTATAAAAACATTTTAAAAATTCGATTCGGCTATTTTACTGGGAAAAAGATTAACCAGGTGAATTCTATCAAGGTGACAAACGCCGTTTTGAAATGATAAATCGAATCGTAGGATAAAAGAGCTCTTGCGTTATCTCCGCTTGTTTTTTCCGGTAGTGAAATGGTAATGGAAGATCTTAGAAGTAAAATATATCTAAAATACGATGTGAGGAGATGGAATATGGTGATATTTACGCAATTAGTTCGATTTTTTCTTTTTGAAATCAGCACCAACGCGGGATCGGTGTTTTCAGTGATACCTCAGACATTCTTATGATGGTATTCGAAGGAAGATGGAATATGTGAATAAGGTAATAGTTTTATACTACTATTAAAGATGATACGAGACCGTTTACCCCTATTACAGCATCACTAGTTTCATATGTGGGGAAAAAATATCTGAGATGCGAAGTGACGGAAGCATCACGAAGTGACGGGGTGTCTGGCTTGCTGCCCCGAAAGTTCAGCCTTCTTGCCCGTCGCCGCGCCGCGGCGGCCGCCGCCCGGCTCGTCTGTGCCGGCTTGACCGCGCCGCCGGCCAACAATGAATGCCGGGATGTCCCGGCGGCGTGGAAGGGGAATGGGGAGTGGGGTGAGGTGTTTTTCGAAATTTGACTTACCGTCGCTCCTATTTATCCGATTTGCATGTTTGACACGGCGTTTGGATTCTGGAAGCGTGTCGCCATCGCGCTATAAGCCCACATTTTTGAAATTGTTCCCGGAAGTACGAGAAAAATTTTAAAAATCGAGTTTCTGCTAGTTTTTTGGAAAAGGACTTCGTAGCGTAAATTCTATTATAAACAGGAGTCAAATGCCGTTTACAGATCGAAAATTGGACCATTTGTTCAGACGTAATCGGTAAAGTAAAATTCACCAAACTTGGTGCTGCCACGTGGTGGTGACAAATTGAACTAGTGTCGGTACATTTAGCCTTAACTCTCAAA